>JAJHSJ010000005.1:17788682-17988682 GCA_021015155.1 Magnolia officinalis | reverse complement strand
GGTTCTCATTTGTAACTATCCATCAAGAGTTGTAAGCTTTGGAGCACTAGTTCAATAGAAGCATTCTTCCATTTCTTTTGTTTCTCTCTTGCATCCTAGTGGATTTAGTGCATAAAACTCCGGGTTTGCACTTGGAGGATAGACCGACTTATTCATGATGGGACTATGAGTCGAGTGTCGCATGGTCTATGCTTAGGGGAAGCACTTGGGTCGTGACACTCCACTTTGCTGTGGATTGTAGTCTCATGCCCATTCACCTCTTGATTAACAAATAGCAGCATGCATTCGTTTACATTTTCAGTTCATGAATGATCAAGATGACAACTTCGCAAGTGTGAATTTTCATGCTCTCATGGTCGGTTCCAAGTCTAGGTAACGGAGGATGGTCGTCTCAGGTAGGCGGCTGCGTGAAACTTTTGCCATATCTTCTCATGAATCTTGACATGATGTTTCAAGCTCATGTTAGGCTTTCCCTGCAAGCGACATGCTGGATCGGCGTCCAAGTGCAGTGAGAAATGGGCAACATTGGCTAGAGAGTCCCCTAGAAACAATGCATCACAATAGCGTTTGGTTGCAATGAAGAGTAGGCGAGGGTTCCCGCACCATTTTTAGGCAACCGCAAGTAAAGAAGCTAGTCTAGGAGAATAGGATTCATTTTTCCACGTAAAATGTAACTTCAAACAGGTAAGAGTATGGAGTTAGTGGATACAATGAAGCAAAGGAGAGTTAGCTTGCATAGAAGAGACCAAGTGAAAAGGAACAAAAGCTAAGGAAATTGATGGATATAAACTTTGGTATATAAGAAAGGACGATAGTAGAAATTGTGTAGGAATAGTTGTACACAGATTTAAAAGAGTAGACAATAGACTTTTTATTAATAAGCTTATGTGGGAGGGGAGATAATGTCATTAGTGCATATGCATTGCATGCAGGGTTAGTGGGGAGAAATAAGAGAATTTTGGGGAGAGATACTAATACACGTAATTCCAACTAGGGAGAGGTGTTTCGACAAGAAAACAAATGTATTTGATTTAGGGGATTTATTCAATGATAACAAAGAAATAATGAGAGAACATTGATCACATTTATTCTGAGTTTATTTACATCCTCGGATTCCCTTGATTCTGAAAACAAAGTACAATTAATCAAAGTTAGATAAGATAGTCCGATGGAAATTTTGGTAGCATTCCGACGCCTGTTTCAGTCATCTCCTGATACTTAGGAGGAATGATCAATTGATCAACTAATCTCCAAGGAGATAGAAATTTCGGCAGCATTCCGACAGTTGCTTCAATCATCTCCTAGTACTTAGGAGGAATTGCTCTTCTGCTGAATATCCTCCTTTACACTTGAACAGAAGGAACTTGAAGACTTCAACCATTTCGACAGCATAACGGCCCTTTATCTTCACAGACTGCAGGGCAGTCTGGTTGCGCGGACCCGCGCAACGGATGTCGGTTGCGCGGACCCGCCCAACCCCCGTAGCCTTCTCTCTCTCGCACCTTCGATCTTCTTCCTTGCTCTGCTTCCTCTCCAAAATCTTCAATACCCCCAAATGAAGTAGGGGAGGGGGTATTTATAGACCTTCGCACGTGTGGTACCTCGATCTTGGTGCCATGGGACCCACCTTTCAGTGTTTTGAAGCCTTTTACAAAGAACTCATTTGCACGGACCCGCGCAACAGATATTTTGTTTGCGCGGTCCCGCGCAACGGATATTGGTTGCGCGGACCCGCACAAACCATCCTCCACTACTTCGAATCTTTTTCAGAGAACAAACCCTTGAAGTCAGTTGAGCGAACCTGCGCAACTGGTATTTTGGTCGCGCGGTCCCGCGCAATCAATATCTCTTGCGCGGACCCACGCAATCAATATTGCTGCTTGTGCAGTCCGACGTAATATTAAGCTATTCTTTCTTCTCTTCTCCTCTTCTTCCTTCTGTTCCTTTCTTCTTTCTTCCTTGTCTCTGATATCTTCTCATCTCTTCAAATCAACACATGATGGAAACTTTGCACATTTTTTGTGCACCAACAAGAGGATATCTATAGGAGGGACTTTTCACGTGGGAAAAGATAGTACAGGATATAAAAGGGTATATGGTTTTGAGATATAATGGGATGGGGGATGCTATCCTTGGTTTCGTTATAACATACAATTTGACAATAGCAAACACATACTTTAAAAGGAGAGATGAACATTTAATATCCTTCAAAAGTGGATCACATACAAGTTGGATAAGCTCCTTTTACTTGGGAAGAGAACGATTAATATGCAAAGACTACAAAGTTATACCTGGAGAGATTTTGACAACGCAACATAGGATGATGATTATGAATGTTTACGTCAAGAAATGGTTGAGCAAATCCTTCATTTTTTCTAATGGTTGAGTGAAACTAATAGGTATCCATGGATAATGTGGTAGCATTCTAAAGGAAAGCAAGCAATGTTATTTAGGAACGAATTGAGGAAGTTTCATTATAAAAGGATAGTGGATTGTTGAGGAAGAAGTTAGTATTATGTGGAATGAGATGGCTGAGTGCATTAAGAAAGTTGCAAAAAGAAGTTTTAGGTGAGTCTAGAAGGAAAATCCACTCTTATAATGAAACTTGGTGGTGGAATGGTGAAGTTCAAAAGGCTATTAATGAGAAGCGATCCTGTTACTAGGTGGCGAAGAGCTAAAAACAAGAAAATTTTAGAAGAATATAGACATGCCAGAAAAATGTGAAGAAAGTAGGGAGGCTAAACTTAAGGAATATGATAATCCATACAATGGATTGGGGGATAGAAGAACGTGAGAAAGATGCCTTCAAACTTGCAAAAGTTAGGGAGGGAAAATGTAGGGTTTTAGATCATGTTAGATGCATTAAGAGTGATAACCAGAGGGTATGGGTTAAGGAAGGGGAGGTCAATGGAAGGTGGAGAAATTATTATAAGAGCTTGTTAAATGTTGACTGCGTTGAGAGCTTGGCAATAGAAGGAATCACGAACTTGATTGATGTTGTAGATCGTAGATAGTTTTGCGGGAACAGGAGATTGACATATTTCTGTTCACTAAGTTGTTCAACAAGATTGTAATTTGTAAGAATGAAGAAAATGCCAAAGATTGAGGAAAAATACCGTGTTACCTACTTACAAGAATAAAGGAGATTCTCACAAGTTAAAACTTATGAGTCCTGCCATGAACTTTGGAAGAGAATTATTAAGCAAGGCTTGTGACAAATGTATCAAAAAACAGTTTGTATTTATGTCAGGGAGGTAACCATCGAGGCTATTTTCTAACTTATACATTTTGAAGTTTAGGGAGAGGAGAAAGGATTTCAACATTGTCTTTATTGACTTAGAGAAGCATATGATAGGCTTCCTAATGAGATAATCTGGTGGGTATTGGGAAGGAAAGGAATCTCAAGATGATATATTGATATGGTTAAGGACATGTACAAGCAAGCGGTAACTAAATGTGAGGACCACTAATAGAGAGACAAGTGAGTTTCCAATTACAATAGGCCACACTATGGGTTGTGTGCAGTGTTCGAAATATTGGTCTTGCATTACGTGTTGCGCCCTTGGGATACAGATACGTATCGGTTATCGCATGGGATATATCGGTTGTATCGCATAATGTATCATTGTTGTTGGAAATATTGGAAAATTGGTCCAATTTTTCAATGAAACTTCAATGATTGTTAAAAAAGACATCAATAGACACTTGTAAATCAAAACATTATTAAAAAACAAGTGCACATAATAGGTTTTTTTTTTTTGTTTGGGGTCCTAATTTATGCATTGTGTAATTGAATCGATGCAAATATATTCAAAGTTTATTCATATAATTTATAAATATAAGAGGACGTGTGGAAACACAAGCAATACATTCAAAAGCAAAAGAAGAATCACTAGATTAGGTTATATACGTGTTTGATTTTATGTTTGGACACAAATATTGCAACCAATTTGTGAGAAATTGGGATTTTTTTTTAAAAATTTTTTCGAAATTTCACAACTCGGCCTATCTCCTCCAAATCTCGAAATCGAAACGCTCAATCCATGAATTTTCATGTTAAGTCATTGTCAATTGTTACAAATCCATGATTTTTCATGCAAAACATGCAAAATCATGGATTTGTAACAATTTGACAATGACTTAACATGATTTACAGAAAAAAAAAGAATCGAAAATCGAAAATGCTCACCATATCGAAAATGTGGGATATGTCCCACTACTTGTGTGCTTCGTATCGCACATATGGGATACAAGATATATCGTGGGATATATCGGCCGATATCGTCGATATTTAAAACACTGGTCGTACGTAGGGGTCACCATTGAGTCTGTATCTCTTTGCATTGGCTATGGACGAGTTAACTAGGCACTCAGAGAAAGAGGTCTTGTGGTGTATATTGTTTGCAAATGACATAGGTTTGATTGACGAGACAAGGGGGAAAACACAGAGAATTCTGGAGGAATGTTTTAGAATATGAAGGTTTAAAATTAGCCGGACAAAAAAAAATTATGTTATATGCAAATTCAGTAAAAATAGGACTGGAAACAAGGAATTAATTAAGATTGATGACCGAGAAGTACACCAAAATGATCACTTCCTATGTCATGGATCGATGATTCATGAGAATAGAGGGACCAAGAACGATGTTATTAATAGAATTAGATCTGAGTGGATGAAGTAGAGATGTGCCTTTGAAATTTTATGTTATTGCCACATACCAATCAAACCAAAGGAACAGAATGTAGGAGCTATAAAACCAGCCGTACTTTATGGGACAAAATGATGGATAGTCAAAGGACAACACATCCATAGAATGCATGTAGCTGAAATGAGGATGTTGAGATGGATAAGTGGAAAGATAAGGAAGGAAAAAATGAGAAATGGATATGTTGGAGGGTACTTAAGAGTAACCCTAATAGGTTTTTCTTTTTTTGAACAATCAGCCCCAATAGGTAATAAGATGAGGGAAAGTAGAGTTAGATGATTTGGCCATGTGTATCAAAGACCAATAACTGCACTAGTTGGAAGGAGTGAGTTGGTTCAAGTTGAAGGCTATATAGAAGGGAAAGGGGAAGGTCCAAATGGACTGTGGCAGAGGCAGTAAGAAAAACATTGATGACCTGGTTAACTGAGGATATGGTCCTTGATAGAGTGGAATAGAGAAACAGATTCATGTAGCTGACCGCAGTTAGTTGGATAAAGCTGAGATGATGATGATGATGATGATGATGAACGATCAAGATGGCCTCATCATTGGTTATTCATCTGTTGGTTAGATACTTTCGATCACTCATAATTATCACTGAATTATTTCCATTCTTTGCCTAACTGGTTTGGCATAGATGGAAGGCTCTTTGTTGGTTGCCTTTGTCTTGGGACATCTTTGATTGCAGAATAATATGTGATTTGTAAGAGCTTCCAACTCCTGTGCTGGATATGAGCTATCTGATACATGGATAAGATTGTGGAATCTGTCCTCAACTCCAATCCTGCTGACCTGGTCATATGAGTTCCTCTCGACCAGGCTGTTGTGGTGATATGAGGAAGCACCGAAAGTGGCAGCCCTTTCATTTATGAGCCAATATTGCAGAACGTTTCCATTATATTGAAAACTCTCTTGGCTTCCAAAGATTTTTTTTTTTGAAAACTCTCTCCTTTCCTGCTGCCTCATGATCTCTGATGTTAGTGCCTTTCACTAAGGGCATGACCATAAATATCATTAATTCTCTGCTGGCAAACTTCGCCATAGAATTCAAACTGCTAGTCCCACTGAGAGGGTTAGTATAGATTTTTGTTGTGTGTGTGTGTGTGTGTGTCTATATATATATATATATATATATATATATATATATATATATATATGTATATATATATGTATATATAAAATACATCCATTGTGTTGGAGTTCAGAAAGATAGTTATTTCACTTTATAAGTGCATCATTAGTATCACATCTCTTCTTCTTCTTCTTCTTTTTTTCATTAGAAATAAATTGTTTTCTTGGCATGACTTTCATACCTCAGATGTACTTCTATATGCATCTAAATAGGTAGGGAAAATGAAATGTTGCATTTGGCTCAAATCTTCCAGTTGTTGCTCCTATGGAATGTTTTGGCATAGCAGTCTTTCACAGATAGTCGACCATTCCTTTTCGAGGAAAGAACCTTTGAATTCCTAATGGTTTGCTTGTACTATTGTTCCAACCCTCCCACTCATTGCCAGTCTAGCTTGCATAGCTGTGTTTGTCATAAAGTGGAAAAAATACTTTTGTGCCTTTGACTCCACCAAATGGCTCTAGACATTTTCCTCATCTGGTTAGGGTGGATCTCTTCAAGTGGGTCTGAAACAGGAACCTTATGAATGGATTCTTGTATGGCCTTTTATGTTTCCATTCATGGCTTTAGGATGCTCTTTAGGATTTAACACCTTGAGAGAACAGCACATTAGGTTTCTTGTGAAATGACATTTTCCCACCAAAAAAACCTGCAGGAATGGTGTCTGTTTCACCAAATTCTTTGCCCAGAAGGAGCCTCTACAACCCTTAGGTGCCATTACTCTAGTTTCTTGCTCTCTATAGGTTTCGTTCCGTTATATATTCCGATGCAAGCACAGTTTATATTTCAGATATCTGTGGTATGGGTATAACAGAGACTAAAATCAGTTCGTGGTGACTTGGATTATTTATTGCTTTTTCTTTGTAAATTTGTCAAGGAATGTATATTAGTTGTTTCTGTTCCTTTGTGGTTGATATGAACAAACCAGAGTCAACATATGGCTCTCTTTGTGCCATGAATCCATTTCCTTCTCTTTCACTTGTTTTATAGGTCTCAAGCTATAGCAATCTTTGACAACAAAAAAGTTCATTAGATGGAAGCCACTCAATAGCAGTTGAGGGAATCAGCACAAGATTTTGTTGCCATTGATCTTCCTTCCACGATTCACTTTGTGGAGTTTGTCTTGGGACTGAAGGATCATTGATGACAGTCACGATCTAAATGCTTATAGGATCAAAGATCAAATGCCTCGTGATCTCCATATGCTTCTCTTCTACTAATTGTGTTTTAAGTACTCTTTTTAACTGCAATATTTAATAGTACCACATGGAAATATTTGGAGTGACATGTGTAATATGAATCCAAATATCCTTCTTCTTCTTCTTTCTTCTTCTTCTTCTTCTTATAGTTAAGTTGGGGCTTGAACCCAAGACCTAAATGTCGAAACACAGGCTATCTACCATTTAGCTACAGACTCGAACCCTAAATGCCCATCTTGAAATATTCAAATTTAAATATTCTGCCTAATGATTGTTGGTTCAATATGATACTGTGTGACAGTGTAGATCAGAAAATTAATTGAATGGATGCAATTGAAAGTCTGAAATTGATCATCTGTCAACAATTTGAATATTGTTGATTGGCCCAAGATGGTTTTTGTACTTGTTATTCACAAAGGTAAACACCCACTTCATAATAGGGCCCACTGCTTTGGCTTTGGGATGTACTAATCTAATATACACCAATATTTTCCTTTGTGTTTGAGCAATTTTCTTATTATTTCTTCTGTTTTGCTTTGAGGTTAATTGCATATGATGTTAATTGCAGTTGCTGAATCAAATAGTTTGTGAGTTGCCTGAGGAACACCCTTTATCTAATGTCAGGCCTTTACGTGAGCCACTCGGTCATACTCCACTTCAGGTCTGTTCTAGACAACTAATTTTGATTTGCATTTTGCAACAAGGTTTACAAAGTTATGAGTAATGTTTTATTTCCAAGGAATTTAAATATGATTGTTCCATGTTAAGATAAATCCATTCAATCCAAGTAATTGGATTTATAATTTTTTTTTTTTTTTGGCACTTTGTTTGCTTAGTTGGATGATAAATTCAACAACAAGTATTAGGGTCATTGTTCTAAAGTAGTGGTTGTATGAGTTGGATTTGAGAGAGTTGAGGTGTAGAAGGGTATAGGACAATAAAGAAGGAAGAAGAAGTATGCGAGCAAGAGAAAGGAAGTGAGAAAAGTTCATTGTTGTGTGTTAGGACCAAAAACCCTATCACACAAATATTATTCACGTAGAAAATAAAGGAGAACATGCTCCAAGGGAGCACATAGTTCAGTGCACCCAAAACATAGAATACATGCTCTAAGGGAGCACCCAACACCCTAAACACCCAATACATATAAAAGTATCCAGTCTACATAATGAACTTTCCTATACACCCCCTCAAGTTGGAGCATAGATGTTGATCATGCCCAACTTGCTTGTAAGTTGAAGAAAAGCATTCCGGTTGAGTGACTTGGTGAGCACATCAGCCAAGTGCTCTCCGGAACGAACAAATGGAGTGGCAATCTCTTTGTTAGCAACCTTCTCCCGAATGAAGTGACAATCTATCTCAATATGCTTTATCCGTTCACAAAACACGAGATTGTTAGCGATATGAATGACAGCTTGATTATCGCAGTATAATGGAATTGGGCTTGGACGATCATAGAGTTCGGAGCCACAGAGTCCCACAGGCCGCATGGGCCATTGCCCTATATTCAACTTCAACAAAGGATCGAGCAACCATTGACTGCTTCTTGCTCTTCTATCTGTGTAACCAGGTTGCCACTGACAAATGTGCAGTACCCAGAGGTAGATCGTCGATCATGTAAACTTCCAGCACAATTAGCATCAGAATAGCCAACTAGGCGGAGATGACCATACGATTGAAACAACAATCCCTTACCAGGAGCAGACTTGAGATATTGAAGAATTAGATACACCGCTGTTAGATCTGTAGTACGAGGAGTATGCATGAACTGACTAACGACCCCCACGGCATAAGATAGATCTAGCCGGGTAATAGTGAGATAAATCAGTCGGCCAACTAACCGATGATGCATCCCTGGATTAGAGAGAAGCGCGCCATCATCGGGACTGAGTTTCATAGTAGTATCCATAGGCATGGTGGCAGGCTTGCACCCCAGCATTCCTGTCTCGGAGAGCAAATCAAGAGCATATTTCCTCTGAGATAGCACGGCTCCCGACTTCGATCGTGCAACCTCACTCCCCAGGAAGTATCGAAGAGTTCCTCGATCCTTAATCTTAATCGAAGTGTGGAGGAAGGCTTTAACTGCTATCATCTTTTCAGTATCATCACTAGAAAACATAATATCATCCACATAGACAATCAGAACTATAATCTCCGCTGGTCGATGATGGATGAATAGGGAATAATCAGCTTAGCTATGACTAAAACCAAAGTTTAGAAGGGCACGACTAATCTTATTGAACTAGGCACATGGAGATCGTTTGAGGCCATAAATAGGTTTCTTTAGACGACACACCAAGGGCGAATAATGGGAGCTATGGGAAATGGAAAAACTAGGGAGTTGATCCATATAGACCTCTTCAACAAGATCACCATGCAAGAATGCATTTTTCACATCTAGTTGAAATAGGGGCTAGCTCAGATTAACTGGGAAGGAGATTATCACACGAACTGAGTTGAGTTTGGCCAATGGTGAGAATGTCTCGAAGTAGTTCACACCATATGTTTGAGTGAAACCCTTTACAACCAATCGTGCCTTATTTCGGTCGATGGAACCATCTGAATGATACTTGGTAGTGTAGACCCATCGACATCCAATAGTCTGCTTGCCCTTAGGTAAGGTAACCAAGTCCCAAGTATTATTTTTCTCAAGCGCTCGCATTTCTTCTATCATTGCCTTAGTCCAGTTAGGACTGCTCATGGCTTCCCTCACATTGCGTTATGCAGTGGAGGTGAAGGCGAGAGATGCTGATATAAAACAAAATTACTAATAGGATGCCTGGTGCATGAGCAGGAAGGTTTTCATAAGGCAATAGGAAGATCGTCATGAGGTTGAGAGAGAGAGAGCCTATACCTGAACCTTCAGCTGATCCAAATGGGATGGTAGAAGTGTGATCCTTAGAGGATTTATTTCGTCAATGATACATAGGGATAGACTTAGAAATAGGAGGAGAAGATCCATCATTATCATCGCCAGGATATACAGCTGAAAGAGGTATGGAGTGATCATCAGAATGTGTAATCTCCCCCTGATTAACAAGAGGATGGCATAGCGATTTCCCTTCAACAGAAAAGTATGGGACCTCTTCAAAAAAGGTAACATCAGCTGACACATACCTCTTACCGGTTAGGGGATTATAACACTTATACCCCTTTTAAGTCTAAGAGTAGCTTAAGAAAACACACTTTATGGCACGTGGACTCAACTCGTCATTACTGCCATCAAGAATCTGAACAAAACATGTACACCCAAATACTTTAAGAGGTAATGGAAATCGTTTGTCATGAGGATGCAACATTTCAAATGAGGACTTGTGTGATAGTATGTGAGAGGGAATGTGATTTATCAAGAAAACGGTAGTAAGTAACGCATTATCTCACCCCCCCCCCCCCCCCCCCCCCCCTCAAAATTTCAGAGTGTAAGTCCTTAACGGGGCATTGAAATTGGTTAACCACTTCATTGTGAAAAAGTTTGAACATATAAAAAACTTCATGCTTGGATTTAAGAAGGTAAACCCATGTCATTCGGTTGCAATCATCAATAAATGTCACAAAATATTTATGTCCAAAAGAGGATGTAACAGGGGCAGCCTCCCCCAGACATCAGAGTGAACTAACTCAAAAGGTGTGGGTTTCCTCTCAGATGAACTAGGAGGAAACACAGCCCTGTGATGCTTGGAGAACTCACATGTTTCACAATTTGAGGATTTAACTACAGATATGGAAGGAAATAAAAGTTTTAGTCTAGACACAGATGGATGCCCTAAGCGGCAATGCCATTGGAACACTGACTCCTCTAAGGACACGACACTCAATGCCATCACAAGTGTATCATTAAAAAAAAAAAAATCCTCCATGCTCATATCCCCCACCAATCATCTTCTTCGTCTGAAGGTCTTGAAACACACAATAAGAGGAAAAAAAGTTTATTAAACAATTCGGGGATTTTGTAAGTAAGCTAACAGATAATAAATTGAGAGGGAAGATGGGTACATGTAGAATTGAGTACAAGTGCATAGTAGGAGAGAGCTTCGGGGAACTAGCTCCAGATACTGGAGTTTAATTTCCATTAGCCACGATGACAAACTGAGATTGAGTAGAAGGAGAATACGAGCTAAACAGATTAGGCATACCCATCATGTGTGAGGTAGCTTCAGAATCAATTACCCAGGACATAGAAGAGGTAAGTTGAGCAGTACATGACTAAGCTATAGAGGCTCTAGAAGTATTAGGGACCTCATGTACATGAAAATGCATTAAGGCCTCATAGGCCTCACGTGACAAGAGAACAAAATCACCTGCAATGGGTCTCTCAACAGATGACTCTTGAGTTTTCTCAGAACCAGAGGCAACATTGCCAGCTACTGCTATACCCACTCAGGATGGGCGGCCCATGAGTTTCCAGCAATGATCTGCAGTATGATTCGAGCCCCCACGATGAGTGCAGATGTGAGAACCATCACATCCACGTCCTCTGCTATGGCCACGACTCCCACGCCCCCTATCAATATCACGCCTCTGCCTCGAATACTTGACCCAGAATGTCGCTCACATCCTTGAGCACCCCATGCCGGGTCTATAGATTCATGGTTAAATGAGGGTTGGCCTCCAACATGGGCAGTATAGGTAGATTGATTGGACGAAACAAAGGGAGAGGCGAACGATGCCATGACCTTTTGGCACATGGTATGGATAGCGGTAAGAGGAGGGAGACTCGGTCGAGCACTATTACGTAGCTTAGTCACTATTACTCCATCTCATTTCTTTCCCATCATTGGTTGAGCATTAGGATCAACTGGATTGGAGCAACCATTATCTACAACTGGAAGCACATTAGTAGCTGCATAACCATAGGAGCTTTCATCAGTAAATTGTTATGTCCCATCACCTTGTTGGGGCTCCATGGACCAAGATCTGCTTTCATTATACGAGCAATACTGATCTACTTTAGTAGATCATATGGATGTAGAAAAAGCTTCTAATTTGGAGGAATTGGAAACATCTCTTTTCCATATCCATTTAGGTTCATGACAATGATTTGTCTTCGAACACCATGATACTTAGGATTGAGGCCCGAAAGAAACTGCATGCTTCCAGTCTTTTCATGCTACTTCCGTATAAGCTCATAGTCTGCCATACAATTGGATGGGAGAGGATGATAGAGGTCTAATTCATCCCACATTCCTCAGAGACCTGAAAAATATTCCATCAAAGACTTAGAATCTTGTTGAAATCTCCCAATGTCTGAAATCAACGTGAATATTCTGGATATATTTTGAGCTTCTGAGTACATATCATAAAGAGTATCCCAAATATTTTTTCGCAGAAATTGAGAACATGACAAAATTGCTCACAGTTGGTTCCATGCTATTAAGGAGCCAAGCCATGACTTGGTAGTTTTCCTTCTTCCAAGTCTCGAAGTTCTCATCTATTAAGTCTGGAGCTTTATCCATTATATATGAGAGTCTGCCTCTTCCCCCCATAAACAATTTAACTGATTGAGCCTGCTACAAATAGTGTTGCCATTCAACTTGCCAATAGTGATTAACAGGGGATGAGCATCTGACAAACCCATGCTAGTTCCGGAAGGTATCTTGTCTTCCATGGGATCCACACACACGAAACCCAAGGAGCAATAACTTAGACTAGGCTAGGGAGGTCTACAGACATATGAAAGGAAAGAAAACACACAACAAGGATCACCACAGACTTGATACAAGCATAAACGATGCCTCACAAGAAAAGATAACCCCCCAGGATATATACAGAGGATTACTATGCATTGCCAGACCTCTAAAAACCCAAAAACCGGTACCGTGGTACCTTGATATAGCTCAATAACACCTCCAACTCTCCATTTCATCCAAAGATAACTCTATGAGAAGATGGATAGAGCAAAATTGACCCAACATATGTCAATGTTCGAAATATTGGTATCGTGTTACGTATCAGTTATTATACGGATATATCGTTTGTATCGGATAATTTATCACGCTTTTTGGGAAACATGGGAAAACATTGGGAAAATAGTTGAATTTTTCAATGAAACTTCACGGATTGTTAAAAAAGACCTTAATACACACTTTCAAATCATAACATCTCAAAAAAGAAGTGCGCATAATACGTTTCCTTTGTATAGGGTCCTAAGCTATGTGCTGTCTGACTAAACTAATGCAACTATATTCAAATTGAATGAATAACATTTATAGTGTATGTGATGATCATTTCATCAAATACTCCTAAATATTTCGAAATTAGTCTCAATTGACAGCTGGAAGGAAATTTTTGAAAAGAAATTAATATTTTAAATTTATTATTATTAATTTTTAATTAAAAATGAATTTTATTTTCTGAAAATTGACAAGGACTTGACAAATTAGTAGATCACCCAATCATAAATGCTTGATTGCATGTTTGGAGGGCACCATTACAAGCAATTTGGGAGAAATTGGGTAAATTTCAAATTTTCCCTAAATCAGACCACCTACACTCAAATTTTGAAATTAGAGTGTTTATGATGATCATTTTATCAAGTACTCCTAAATACTTCTAAATTAGCCTCAATTAATAGCTGGTAAAAAATAAAAATTAAAAAAAAAAAAAAAACAAACATGGAGAACATGAAGAGCCAATGAATATCGAAATCAAAGCTCTAACTCCATGATTTTTCATGCAAAACATGAAGAACCAATAGATTTCTAACCATTTGACTTTGATTTAACATAATTTCAACAAAAAAAAAGGATAGGAAATTGAAATATTTTACTGGATCGAACATGTGGGATATATTGGCACTACTTGTGCGTTTTGTATAGCATAGGTGGGATATAAGATATATCGGCCTATATCGTCGATATTTAAAACATTGACATATGTAAGAAATCTGAGGAATAAACTACCGATTTGAGAAAATTTGACAAAACCCTGAGATCCGGGATTTTCTGGCCAGAAGGAATAAGTGACTCAAACGTACCTCAGATGAGCTCCATAAATCTTGTAAAAATCACCACAAATCTTCTAAAATCGGGATCTATCAAACCATGTTCTTCTCGATAAAAAAAAAAAAAAAAAAAATTTAAATTAAAAAAAAAATGCCGTACGATCCATTCATTTGCTGACGTCAGCCGTACGGTTGCTGACGTCAGCAAATTCCAGTGTCACCGATCAAAGCAAGAAACCACACACTCTAATACCAAGTTGGATTTGAGAGAGTTGAGGTGTAGAAGGGTGTAACAAGAAGTATGAGAGCGAGAGAAAGGAAGTGGGAAAAGTTCACTGCTGTGTGTTAGGACCAAAAACCCTAACACAATATTATTCACTTAGAAAATAAAGGAGAACATGCTCCAAGGGAGCACACAAAACTGTGCACCCAAAACATAGAATGCATGCTCTTAGGGAGCACCCAACACCCTTCACACCCAATACATATAAAAGTACCCACTCTACATACTAAACTTTCCTATAGTACGTGAGAATTAAGTGTTTCCAATTATCGTTTTTCCATGCCCCTTATCCTGTGGATGCAAAGATAGTTTTCCCACATTAGGTTACCCACAAGTAGCATACAATTTCAAGAAATGTTATTATGCTGTATTTTTCAAATGGCAACTGCATTTACCCAACAGTCCTTTTTTTCTTTCAAAATGCTCCTGCCAATGTTGAACTGCTATTTCAAATAAATGTCTTTGCATTAAATGATTGATTTTCACCTCAGATAGTAACTTAATTGGTCATGCTGATTTATTTCATGAGAGTTCCTGGCAAAACAGCTTCATTAAAACTAATCCCAAGTATCTGCGACAAGGTATAATCATAATTTCATCGAGTTGCGAAAGCCAAAAGCTTAATGCAAGCCCCATGGACGGGTAGATAATAAAGCCATACACAACTAGATTATCTCCAATTCATTCTGCTGTAGTTGGGAGACCAAGAAAAGACGGAAGTTGGACACTGCAAATACAAGTGCTTCTAAGGCTGCAAAGACTAATGACATTTCCACGTGATCACACTAATAGACCATTTGGATTGAGCGCATTCAGATTCCTGGGAATCCCAATCTCCACTTGGGATGCAATTTTTGCTTTTGGGGCTGCTGAATGTTGGAATACCCAGATATTCAAGTGCTTGATGGGCATCTCTATCCCCCAAAATTAGGGAACCACAATGCTAAAAAAAACTCGGATTTTTATTCCCAATTTCCACGAGCGATTAACCCCTCTTGAAAGGGATGGGCAATCAAATGCAGGAAACATGTGATGGTCAGGATCACCCAATCAAAGTGATTTTTTGAGAAGGTGGGCAATTAAATGTGGGACCCATGTCTTGGAGGTTCCTAGATTAGATCACACCATTTTGTATTATGGTGAACATGAACAGTCCATTTTCCCTAGCCATTGATTGGACGAGGATCACTCAACCAAAGCGATTTTTTTTTTGTGTGTGAGAAGGATAGGCAATGGAACCCACATGATACATGGATCTATGATTGGACTGGTGTAGTATGATCAATATGTATGGTCCATTCCCCTAGGCATTGATTGGACGCTTAGGATCATCCAACCAAAGTGATCTTTTGAGAAGGATGGGCAGCGAAGGGTGGGACCCACATGATGGATGGGATAACCGTTGAATGGATGGTTAGAATCATCCAAGAAAAGTGGTTTTTGAGAGGGTTGATGGTCGGAACCACATGATATATGGTCTAGATCAATGATCAGTCATTTGTAATGCGATCGATATCGGACGTCAATTTCCCTAACCATTGAATGGATGGTTAGAATCATCCTATAAAAATGATTTTATAGTGATGGAAATCAAGTATGGGACCCACATGATGGATGTCTAAATTAATGATGATACTGCATGATTAATATGGACAATCTATTCCTTAGGCTTTGAATGGACGGTCAGGATCATCTGACAGAAGTGAATTTTTGAGAGACATGGGCAGTCTAGGTTGGGATCCACATGGCAGAGGGTCTAGATCAATGGTTGGACCAGTTTTAGTATGATCAACATGGACTTTCCATTTCCCTAACCATTGAATGGATGGTTAGGCTCATCAAACAAAACTGGTACCAATGGGCAATCATGGGTGGGACCCACTGGCATGCTCTAGATCAATGATCAAACCATTTTGTAGTATGATCAATATGGTCCGTGCATTTTCTTAACCATTGAATGGATTGTTAGGATCATCCACAAAATTTATTTATTATAGCGATGGCAAATCACGGGTGGGACCCACAGACGGATGGTTTAGTTCAATGACCGGACTGTTTTCTAGTATTGTCAAGACCAGCTATTACTTGCAACTTATAATTGAACCAAAGGCAAGTATTATAAGTTCTGGGAATGACACTCACCTACTCCAAGACACTATCCAAACATGATGACATTCATTTTGAACAATTACAATACTCCAGTATTGCAAATATTGAAATATCTTGGTCATCCATATGCCCCCAATCCAAACTGTCTCTAAATCACTGTTAAGTGATTCTGAAATGGGTATGAAAATGCACATGCTGTTGATCTGACCAACATGGTCATTACAGGTACATAATTCATGCTTGAGATTCAAACTGAATACAGATTTTAAATTCAATGTGGTGACCCATCTTCCTTAGTATTGTTCTAGTCATTGGAGATGGATTTGAGACTATTTCAATTTTAAATCACAAAATCTTCACCATTTCATAGCACAAGGTTGATGCACATGCAAACTATAGTAATCCCTTTCTATTCAGAGTACCAGTCTGAGGAGCTCCACCACCGGATTAGTTTCCCTCAAGTCAACATTTCTGCAGTTTCATGTCCTTTGCCCTTTTCTTTTTTCTTTCTTTGTGTGCACAAGTGCGCGCACTTAACTTCTTACTGCTACTTTTCCAGCTTAACCCTCACAGTTTGTCAAGGGTGTTTACTTTTGAGATGTATTTACTTGTGGTTGGAAGTTTCCAGTATATGGTCTGCGATAGAGTGCAAAGGCGGAACAGGGCTATGTAGCTGACCCTAATTAGTTGGGATAAGGCTTAGATGATGATAATGATAGAACTTTCCAAGGTCCCCATCTGTTCGATCTCTAGAGCCCTCATATGCCTTCTACCTTTCTATGGGTCATCATCACCACTCTCATTATTTTATCAGTAAAGATGACATAACTAAAAGGGAGAGAAACATACAACAAACAGACAAAACAAAGGGAGATCTCCAACCACAACGAGTCCACCTTCTAATTGGCTTCTTAAGATAAGTGACAAAAGGAAACCAGAGGATTTGTATGCGTCTTTCACCTTCTCAACCCCACCTTTCCAACCTCCATGGATAATTTCTCTATACTAGTCACATATCTAATTACATTAGAATAGTTGCAGGAACCTTCTACCCATGTGCAGTTGGCAGTTTGAACTCAATCTCCCTCTCCCACCTTCCTGATTGTTTATACTTTATGCTTGCTACCATTTTGAAACATAAGCTTCCCCACTACTGCACCTGAAACCGGCACTGCTTCCTCTCAAAATCCTACGATTTACAATTTACGATGTGAGTCGAATCTTAAGCAAAATGATTTGAATCCCTTATTTTATGAATCCTATGATTTTATGATTTGAATCCTATGATTTACGATTCAAATCCCAATTTCCAATTCAAATTATGCCTGTTTTCTTCTATTTAAAGCTTCCCTTGGCTTTTATTCTATGTTTTAAAATTGATTGGAGCTTTAAGAATCATTTAGAAAAAACCTTTAAAAAAAAAAAAAAAAAAAGAATCGTTTAGAAAAGGTAAATTATTTTACTTGTTCTTTATGATATTTAATCTCTTCAATGTTAAATCGTAGAGCTTTATTTATTTATGATTTCTTACCTCTTAACTAGTCAAAACACCAAATTGATGTATGATTTATTTGGAATATTGTTATGGATGGTTATGATCATGATGACTTGTATATATTGTGGAATGATGGTTAAAAATCAGAGTATCTTTTTTTCGTCGGTCTACAAAATCAAGAAAGGTAACAAGAACATAAATTATTGAAGGGTCCTCGTATGTTTTTTAAGGGGGAGAGAGAGAGAGAGAGAGAGAGAGAGAGTCATTTAAGTAACACCCAGATCCATGGCTCAAGTGGTAGACTGAGTGAAAGATACCTCGTTACCCAGATCCATGGCTCAAGTGGTAGACTGAGTGAAAGATACCTCGTTACCCAGATCCATGGCTCAAGTGGTAGACTGAGTGAAAGATACCTCGTTTCAACACCGAGGTTTTGGTATCGATTCCCTAGTGGGGGTGGCTAACAGGGAAGTGTGAACGTGTACTAACAAGCTAACAAAAAAAAAAAAAAGAATCATTGAAGTAATACCATGTCATGATAGTGTTAAAGTTTTTAATCCTCTCTGATATAATATATATATATATATATAAGAAAAACAAAAAAGAAATCTTACGATTTGTGATTTGCTACGATTCAGCCCACATTACAATTTGTGATACGATAATGATTTTGAAAGCATTGCATCAGACAAATACCCTTCTCCAATAAATGTGCCAAAACGAGGACTAGTTCATTCTCAGTGATGAGGTTCCCGGTGTTGGGGTCACATATCAACACGACTATGCACTTGGAAGAGAATTTATATGTTCTTGTCTCTGGCTGAGATTTCAGATGGTTAGGTTATCATGTGGAAATAAAAGTGGTTGAAGATCTACTTTGAATGCTCCTCCCTCGTGTATGATAAGTGTGCATTCTTCTTTTTATTTGTTTGTTTGTTACGAAGATGTCCTTGTATGATGCGTCCTCATATAGGTGTAAACTGGCAGGTTGTGGTTGGTGCCATCTTGGGATGTATAGTATCCTTCTTGATGAGAAGTTCTCGGCCCACTTGAAAAAGGTGATATTCAAGGTTCAAGGTCGGTGCTCAGTGGAGGGCAGTCATCACGTCATATTATATCTTTAGGCCCAGGTTACCTACGAGAAGAGGGAGGAAAAGGTGATGATCAAAGACGATTGGATGGTCATGATTAATTGTTCTGTGTGGCCTTGTCATGGCACAAGTATTAGCCTTTCAATGGATATTTTGTGCTGCAGGGATTCCGTTCAAGCAGTAATGGTATTTGGAGTTAAGATACACAGGCAATGATCCTTTACCTTATTCCGGTGTGGTGCCCTGATGGGCCCGCCTATGATCATTAATGGTATCGTAATATGAGGGGTTCCTATGGATTGCATGTGGCCTTAAATTCACCAGATTTGATGATCAAGACCATCCGGTTAAAGGCATGCACAATGGATGGTAAGAGTAAAAGAAGGCCTTGCCATCCATTTTGAAGGCACATGATTGAATTTCCTTGATCATCCAATGGATGATTCTAGTTTCGTCCAGTGTGGACCCATCCTGTCCAATGGTCCACCATGATTGTTAGGTGGGCCAACGAGGTCCTCCAGGAATTTCATAGTAAGATCAGAAGAATAGGCAAGCACCACAAAATCAGATTTTCCTCGCACTAACATGGAAAAGGGGTGTTTTTACCACTTGTTGGCGGCGGCAGGTGCACACGGTTCGGTTTCGGTTTTGAAACTTGAACCGAATGGCCAAGGAGATAGTTGAATTGGTCCTGCCAGCTGTCAATATGGACCGTTCATGTGAAGGGGGCCACCTTTAGTTCTTATCCCTTTTGAAACTGGATCCGAACCGTGTGCACCCTGTTGTTGCATCCGTATGGACCTTGTTTACAAGTACGGCTCTCAAGGGGAGGGGAGGGGCGGGGCTGGCTCATCTAGCTTTTGGGCCTGGCCTGTTCAAGCTGGGCTGTGCTGGAATACTAGTATGCAGGCTTGCATTTTTCATATGTTGTACGTGTGGGGGCCACACCTTTCACAAAAATGGGTGACCAGGCTTGGGCCTGTTTGTTTTAGCCTGTCCGGCTCAACAAGTTGACAATGCCATTTATGAATCAGGTAGGATCCCATAAGTTAAAAAACCGGAAGCATTCTGCCCTTGCACTGAAAGGACGGGTACCACGGAAGTGATGCAACACTTGCATTAAAACCACTTGGGCTGGACTATGGCATTTGTTGAGATCTACCTTAGATGGGCCATACACCAAAAATCACGGCAATTGGACAGTTCTAAATTCCTATTGGAGGACATGAAGGAATATCTATTGTCATATAGATGTCCTTTAGCCTTGATCTTTCCTAAAAACCTCTAATTCAACCACTAGGATTGCCTGGCCACTCTCGACTCTGGCGTACCCATACATGATAAGGTCAGGAGCCGATCATGAATTTAGATCTTGTACATTTCTGCCTAGGGAAAGGAATCACTCACAAGTTGGGCAAAGGAAAAAGAAAGTGAACATAGGTTTCACAGTCCTAACACACGGTAGCTAAGAGGGCTATCATATGGCCCCACAACATGCATAAATCTAAAATTCTCCAATTGAATTGGCAACAGCTGACAGCTAAGGAAAAACATGCAACAAAATCCACATCCAAAGGGGTTACGGATGAGACCATATATGAAAATATTTTTGGACATGATCCCTCCATGGTGGGGCACAGATCATTGGCCAGTATCACCAAACGACTGGTCCTACTTGTATGGATTAAAGACCAAGCATCATAAAATGACTGCACAGAAATGCCTCTTCATACATCACCACCAAATCTAGGATTGGACTGATAAGGCCCACCAGTAACCTATCAGTGTCCGAGCAACAATAGCCTGTCTAACCCATTTGAAAGCATCACACAATAAACGATAACAAGTGGTCCAGCAGTTTCAGTAGCGCAGAGAAGAAACACGCAAGACTGTTGACAGTACGTGGTAGCAGCAACGGACAAACGGATTGAGCGCAGGTATGAGTACCGAGTCTTCAAATGCTAATTTCAATCAATTATGCAAAGTTCAACTCAAGAAGAGCATTCAGTAAACAGGAAGCGGCTGAGTTTTCAGCATCCTTTACCCTGGACTTCAAGTCTCCACTCGAGACATATATGTCATTTGATATTCCAATTTGAACGGAACACATGAATAATTTCTCATGGGCAGGCCCGACTTCCTTCTCCACCCTGTAGGAAACACAAAACAAATATCAGTGCATTTATTAAGTTTAACCCTAATAAAATCCTGAGGTTGTCCCATGAATAGTGGTCATTGCTACTTAGGGCTGGCAATGGGCTGGCCTGGGCCAGGCAAAATCAGTATTTTGAGTAGGCCAAGCTCAGTGAACCTAGCCCGACCAGTTCAAAATCCAGGCCCAAGACCCACCCATTGCCAGGCCTATTGCTACTTATCATATGCATACAAAAATGGTCAGATGGCGGCAGTTCAGTCAGGGAATGTCCATCTGATGGGCCTCACAATGGAAGGTCCATGTTCCAGAAATCACATGATCCAGACAACGCTGGTGATTACATCAGAGTTTTCTCCACTGAATGTAGATTGTTGCAGATTCTCTCCTGTCCATTCACATGTCAGAATTGGATAGATACGCTAGTTAGTTAGAGTTATCTTTGAGCGGAATGGCAGAAAAGGATTCATGTAGCTGACCCCAATAGTTGGGGATAAAGGCTTGGATGATGATGACAATGAGATCTTTGGGTGGTTCATGCTGGGGATCCACCAGATGTCCAGGCAACTGAACCATGCACCTTGTATCCAATTTTTGCAGGAGCACAAAATAAATAGCATTGGCAAGTCGCAGGGCAGGGCATAAACCCCCTAAGACCTATTTGAAATCTGCGGTGCAAAATATATGTAACTGATGTGCAACCAGATATGCCTGTAACTGGTTGCTTTCATCAAACCCGACGCATTTTCCAAGCTAAAAAACAATAGCATCCAACAAAATAGATTTCCATGAAATCTATTTACAAATTTATGGTGAAACATCATAAAAACGTAAGTATAGCATAATTGAAGATTGGAAAACCAGTGAGATCATTCAGTTTAGATTTATTAAAAAAAAAAAAAAAAGACAGACAAAAAGGAATGGGTCCATAAATTGGGGGTGTAATCAATTGGTGTTTAAAGAAACAGCTTAATTTGGTTCTATTTTTTAAAATGAAACAAAATAATTGGATATATATTGTTTATTGGTGCATGTGCATGCATTTTTTATATTGTTTATTTATTTGCATGTGCATGCATTTTTTATTAACAACCATGTTTTCAGCAATAAAATTCTGGTAGAAATATCCCTTACATCCTGAGAGTAGCAACAATAGAAATGTGTTAATTAGTAATCATTTTTAATTTCACAGGAGTAAACAATGGTAATAATAGAAGCTACAGATTTATTTGTTTCACTTTTTAATTTTGAAAACTAAAAAACAGGTTTATCCTGAATAGTTTAAATCTTAAAATTCTTGAACTTAACTTTATGGATGAACCAATATTGTATAGCTATTACTTAAAAGAAAAAAAACATACAGATGGATCCATCTATAATTGGACACTTCAACAATAGCCATCCATGTGTGCCCCAAATCGTAGAGAACAATTATAGATAGTTCAGTGGCATGTACCACAGACTCTAATGGGAATGACCATAATCAGAACGCATGTTCAATCTCCAGGAACTCAATGAGGAACTTGTACAAAAACTAGAGGTAATAATGATATAACAAGCGGATAATCTACCAAATATACAACTTAAGGCAGTTGGCCGAAGAAAGATGAGCTTTTTGTTCCTTAGTGACCTAATTCGTCAGTGCATACAGTTATGGTTCGCATAAATTTCATAGTTTGTCACTTGTTGTATTGGGAACAGGATAGTTGGATTATTTTGCTGGGCTTTTGCACTAATCTAAAAAGTGTTCACCAATTTGTTATGCTCTGTTGGCTACAATACAGTTTGCTTAAGTTAATGAGCACTCTGCGTGCGCGAGCAAGCACACATGCACTCCCAAACCCACACATGTTGATGCTAAAAACCTCATAACATGCATACCACCATGGCATGCATGTGTGGATCTGGAGCTTTCATTAGATGAAGCCACAGAGGATGCACAGTAACCTAACAAGGTTTAGCAAGACATACAACAAACTCCATATACAACACATACACATGGCCCACCACATGAGTGGATAGGCATGATGAGAGAGAGAGAGAGGTATCAATGGGAAAACAATATATATATAATATATATATATATATATATCTATATATATATATATTGAGAAATTGTTCATTGAATTAAAGGAGAAAGAAAAAGCAAAGTCATCATCAAAGCCCTCACAAGTCACAAGACAACAAAACTTCCAGTGGGCAGGTGATTGATGTCAATGCAAGCCTCTGCAAGGGTGAGTTTCAATATCCTGGGTAAAAGAGAGGTTGGTTTTAGTGGGGCAGGTAATCGCATAAAACCTTCTATCTTATACTTCATGCAATGCTTATGTCAAAAAATCATGTCAAGACTAAGTAACTTCCACCCATGTTTTAGAAACCAGACCCTGATTCGCAGCACTGGTTTCAATATGCCCGTGATATAACTGCCCCCTTGTGGATGTCCTTAATCATGGCAACAGACTCCTCTAGGGACTATCTGCATGCTTCTCTAAGTCAAGAAAGACCATGTGGAGATTGATCCTATATTTCTCAATCAAGTAGGAAAAGCCCCAATGGTTGACCTTCCTAGCATAAATCCAAACTTGTTTTCTGATACATTCATCTCATGCCTAAATCCTTGCTCAATCACTCTCCCAAAGTCTCATGCCTAAATCCGTTGATCATCTCCTTCTGCACTGCCCCTTCATTACTACAATTTGGTCCGACTTTTGTTCGCGGTTTAATATCAGTTGGTGTGTCCCTGGAGCAGTGGATCAATTCCCGCAAGCTTGGCATGGGGTCAATATAGGCAAGCACAGGACCAGGTTATGGAGGCTGGCCATCCTTGCTGTTTGGTGGTCAGTCTGGGAAGAAAGAAACGGGAGAAGCTTTTCGGATATCTCGAATTCTGTTCATGTTGTTATCTCTAAGGCCAAATGTCTCATGATGGAATGGGCTTCTCAAGTAGAGCTGTTAAAGGGCTGTGATTTTATTTTTATAGGAGTTTAGTTGAGTCTGCCTCCTCAGTGGATTCTCTCTCCTTATCTTGTCCCCTTTTTGTTTTATTAATATATCGTCAATTTTTAAAAAAAAGCTTATTCTTGTAAATAGGTACTAAATACTTTTCGTCTTGTTTGTTGGCATTTTCTTCAATCATACAATGCTGTTGAACAACTTTATTAGACAAATAAACCAATATCTCTTGCACACTTCCGTACCTCTATTGGTATACCATCTGGTCCTAAGGCCTTTCCTGTCTTCTTCCTTATCAAAGCTTCTTTTACTTTAGATATCCTAATCCTATGAAAGTACCTTTGGTCTCTGGCCTCATTATAATTCTTTCTATTTCTCAACTCTCCTATGGTCGTCATTTAACAAGTTTTGGAAATAGTTCTCCACCTTGCTCAATCACTCTCCCAAAGTTTCATACTATGACTCATAAGGTTTTTTTTTTTGGGTTAGCTTGTTAGTACACACCCATGTCAGTACACACTCCATGTTAGCCACCCCCACTAGGGATCGATACCAAGACCTCAAGTGTTGAAACGAGGTATCACCACTCAGTCTGCCAGTTGAGCTATGGATCTGGGTGTACTATGACTCATAAGTTCAACCTCCACGATAATTAGTAAAGCTCCATGTCTCCTTATTCTTGTAAATGGGTACCACAATACTTAAATCCATTTACTGGCATTTTCTTCGATCTTACAATCTTGTTGAATAACTTCATTAGCCAAAAAAAAAAAAACCGGTATCTCTTGCACACTTCCATACCTCTACTGGCATACCATCTGGTCCGAAGGCCTTTCCAGCCTTCATCCTTCTCAAAACTTCTTTTACTTCAGAAATCCAAATCTTACAAAAGTTTATATGGTCTCTTGCCTCATCATAATTCCTTCAATCCCTCCACTCCCCGCGTGGCTGTCATTTAACAAGTTTTGGAAATAGCTTCACCACCTTCTGTTGATACCATCGTCATTCTCCCTTCCTCTCTCTCATTTTTTGCAATCTTGAAAACATCCTTCTCACCCTCTTATAAACCTTAAGTGAGCCTCATTACTTTCTTAGCATTCTAATTGGTGTTTCTACCTTCTTCTACATTTTCCTCATTTTTATTCTCTTACCAAGCATTGTGGCATGATCGTTTCTAGCTAATAGCCTATTGTACTTCATCATTCCACCACCAAGTTGTCATTAAATGAGGACCACTAGTGGAGATATAAGTGAGTTTCCAATTATTGTAGGCTTACACCAGGGGGTCAGCTTTGATCCCATATCCTTTCGGGGGTTACCTTTGGAGATTGCGAGGAGGATTATGCAGTGTTGTTCCAAATGATCCATGAAAGGGGTGCTCAGAAAGAAAAGGAAGCTGCCCTGGCGAGCTAGTTAAAATCTCCAAGAGGTCTTAGAGAGATGAAAGGGCTTGAGATTTCAGTTAATTATGATTGTGCGTCATTATTGAAGGGAGGGGACGGGGGGGAAAAAGAGTGGGTCTATGAGGATAATAAGTTGGAAAGTGAGAAGTATGGGTTGTCCCCAAAAACATGTTCAAATAAGGGATATTTGTAAGAGATATAAGGCTTAGTTGATTGTTGTTCAAGAAACGAAAGTGAGTTTAATGGAACAGAGAAAAGTGGATGACATTTGGAGAGGTAATTCGAATGATTAAGCAGTTAAGCATGTTGTGGATACTGTCGGGGGCAATCTTATAATCTAGAATTCATCGCTCTGGCTCAAGGAAGACTGCTTTGTAGGGAATTTTTCCTTGAATATGGTGGTTTGTGATAGGGCATCAGGCTTTAAGTGGGTGCTATGGTCCAAATGTCCTTGGTCTAAGGGTTCAAGGTTTTCTTTTTTTTTTTTTTCTTTTTCTTTTTTAAATTTTCAGAGGGGGGCGGGGGGGGGGAAAGTATGGCTGACTTCTCTAAATGGGTGCGAAGAAATGATCTGATAGATTTTCCAATGGGGGGAATTAGATTTATGTGGTCAAGTGGCCAAGCTAAACCTATTCAATCGAAGTTAGATCGGTTTTTAGTATTGAGAAGTTGGTTTGATAAATTCCCGTTAACTAGTCAGTAGGGGTTACATAAGCCTACTTCTGACCATTGTCCAATTCTACTTGAAGTGGATATGGAAAGTTGGGGGCCGAGACCTTTCAGATTTGAATTAGCTTGGCTCGAAGTGGAGGGTTTTATTGATCGTGTTTTTTTTTTTTTTTTTTTTTCGAGAAGTTGCGAAAATTGTATTAAAGCAAAAAACAAAGATACAGGGAAAAGTCTAGAACGACTGCTGAGAGGGCAGACGAGACTAAACTCCAAGAAAAAGAAGGTCATAGCCCTTCAGAACATCGACATGAGCAGCCCATTCTACAATTAGACTTTTAGCCTTAGAGGCGACCACGAAACCAGAGTTTGCAGTATCCCTAAAACATCTATCATTCCTTTCTTCCCAGACTGACCACCACACGACGAGGATGGCCATTCAACACAGCCGAGACCTAGGCTTGTCGAAGCAAACCCCATGCCACGCCTTGAGGAGATGATCCGCCGTATCAGGAAAACTCCAGCTGAGATTGAAACGGTTGCAAAAATCAGACCAGATTAGAGTGATGAAGGGGCAGTGAATTAGGAGGTGATCGATTGTTTCTTCATTCTTCATGCAACAAAGACGTATTAACCAGAGGCATCCCCCTTTTTCTCGAATTGTCCACCATCAGAATCATTTTCTTTCCTACCAACCCAAAAACACGGATCTTGGGAGGGATCAAATACTTCCAGATTTGCTTAAACTGAAGCACATCGATGGGAGCGGACCTCTCCAGTTCGATGTATAGAGATTTGACAGAGAACTTACCTGTTTTGTCCAGTTTCCACAATAGGTTGTCTTCTAGTAATGAGTTTGGCAAAGATTTACAAATGCAAGCGAGAAGGTCCACATATTCCTGTATCTCCCAATCTTGAAGGTTCCGCCTACATTCGACATTCCATTCCACTTTTCCGGCAGAGATAGAGTAACAATCAGCAACATGAATAGCTTGATTAGGAGCAAGGGTTTTATTGATCTAGTTAAGGGATGGTGGGCTTCTTTTCATATTGCAAGCCATCCGGCTTTTGTCCTTTTTCAAAAATTACGCATTCTAAAGGGGAAGATATAGAGGCGAAAATGGAGAGTGCATTGGAAGAGATTCAACTACTCGATATTAAAGAAGAAAGGTCAAGGTTATTAGAAGCAAAGCGGGGTCCGAGGGATATTCTTCGGGTTAATTATAATAATCATTTAAAGGAGGAAATTAAACGGAAACAATGGACGGGAACAACTTGGCTCAAGGAGGGGGACATACTAAGTTCTTTCACGGTTTATCTAGTGCAAGAGCTCGTTCTAACAGAATTGAAAGTGTAGTGGTGGATGGCGTTACATTTGAGGAGAAATTGAAGGTTTATGAGGCTATAGTGAGTTTTTACAAGGAATTACTCTCAAGTCTAGAAATTATTAGACCAAGGTTAGCTAATTTGCAATTTGAGGTGTTGTCCGAAGAAGAGGCTACGTTGTTGGAAAAGGCTCTTTCGGAGGAGGTGAGGATAGCAATCCAAGATATGGGCAAAAGGATAAAGCGTTGGGGCGCAATGGGTTTCCTATTGCTTTTTTTTTTTTTCCATGTCTTGTAGGAAGAGCTAAAAAAGGATGTGATGGGCTTCATTTGTGATTTTTGCGAAAATAGCAAGCTTTCTTTGGAATTGAGAGCATCTTTTATTGTGTTGATTCCTAAGAACGGGACAGATGGTCTAAAAAAAATTGGCCAATCAGTTTGATAGGAGCTTTGTATAAGATCTTGGCTAAGGTTCTTGCTTCTAGGTTTTGGGGCATACTAGGTCAAATCATTTCCAAGGTGCAAGGGCTTTTGTGAAAAGTAGGCAAATTTTGGATACCTCATTATTGCCCATGAAATTATTAATTCGAGTCAAAGGGAGGAGAAAAGTAGCGTTGTTTGCAAGTTGGATTTGGAAAAGCATATGATCATTGTCAATTGGCCTTTCTGGATTATATGTTGAGCTAGATGGGGTGTCGAGAAAAGTTGAGAAGTTGGATTTAGGTGTGTGTGAGTAGGCCAAGTTCTCAGTTTTAGTAAATGGTTCTCCCAAAGAGTTCTTCAAGGGGTCTAAGACAAGGGGATCATCTCTCTCCATTCCATTTTGTAGTAGTGGCAGAAGCTTTGAGTTGGATGTTGAGCAAATAAGGGAAGGTCATTTTAGCGGCTTTAAGATGGATAGAGGGGAATTCCAAGTGTTTCATCTTCAATTTATGGAAGATACAATTTTATTTGACGAGGCAAATGTCTCCCAGTTAGATAATCTTTGGAAAGCTATATTTTGTTTTGAAGTGGTGTTAGGCATAAGAGTGAATATTCAAAAGTCCAAAATGTTGGGAATAGGGTTAACTAGGGAGGAAGTGTGTGCTCTAGCTCAAGTGTTTGGATGTAGGCTAGGGTCGTTCCCATCAACTTATTTGGGTCTTCCTTTGTGTATTGGGAAGGTGGCGAAGCATTTATGGGACCTGGTGATTGAAAGATTCGAAAGGAATTTATTGCCATGAAAGAGAAGGCATCTTTAGGGGACAGAATAACTCCGATTAAAGCGGCTTTATCAAATCTTACTTTGTATTTATGTTTATTTCTAATGTACGAAGGGGGTGCTCAACAAATTGGAAAAGCTTTGATGGGATTTTAAGCGGCAAGGTGGGAAGGAGAAAATTAAATTTCACTTATGAAGTGGGATGATGTTTGTAGGCCGAAAGAGGAAGAGGGAGTTGGGATTAGAAAATTTGGAGCTATGAATCAGACACTTTTGCGGAAGTCGATTTAGAGATTTGCTTCAGAGGAGGGTGGTTTATGGAAGGAAGTTATAGTAGAAAGTATGGGGTGGAGCAGGAGGTTGCCTAAGAACTTTCAAGGCGATGAATTTGAAGAATTAGTGACTCCCTTTAAGTAGTTATCAAGGGTTATTCCTTTGGAGGGGGTCGATTAGGTTTGATGGAAAGAGGTCGAATCGAGAAATTTCTCAGTGAAATCTCTCTATTATATGCTCTCAAGTGGTTTTGTTGTAAGTGACAAAGTGCATACTATTTTCTTTGGTCCTATGGTGCCCCCTCAAAGGTGATGGCTTTCGTATTTTTTTAAAAAATTTAAATTATTTATTTATTATTATTATTATTTTTTTACGATGATAGTTTTATTAAAAGACCATAGCCAAAAAGAAAAAAGAAGACTAAATTACAAGTCAACTCAACTCTCAAGGAACTGCACAATTAACTTTGACGCATACACCCACTCCTTAATCAGAGATTTTGCCTTTAGAAAGACTGCTTGCATCTTCAATTGCTTATTCCTGAAACAACGGTCGTTTCTTTCTAACCATGTGCACCAATGCCCGCTAGCTACGACATGCGCCATACATATTTCCCTACCTTTCCTTTTCCCCCACCGTGCCACGCCTTGAAGCTATCGATTGAGCCCAGGATCACCAAATCCACTCCAAAGAGATTGAAAAACCCTTCCCACATCCTACCCGTAAAGGAGCAATGAAGGAAAAGGTGATCCACTGATTCCGCATTTTGATAACATATTACACACACATTTGGGAGAACCATTGCCCTTTTTTGAAGATTATCCACTGTTAGAATCTTCTTGCAACCTGCTAGCCATGCGAACACCGATACCTTCGAGGGAACCCCATAATGCCAAATATATGAAGTCGGACTTGCCTCGTCCACCAAGCTGCCACCGCTTAAGGCCTTATAGAAAGACTTGACCGAAAATCTTCCAAATTTATCATACAACCATTTCAAAGAATTCGTTTCTAAGGGGATCAGCCGAACTTTAGATAGCATTTGAAGCAAACTAGATAGCTCAATAAATTCTTCATCGTCCAATTGTCTCCTGCACGGCGAAGCCCAAATAACTTGGTCCCCTTGAATCAAGAAACATTTATCAACGAGCATTCTTTTGTCTAGCGCAACACCTGCTAATCACGGAAATATATCCATTAGTTTTTGGTTCCCCACCCAAATATCCTCCCAAAACAGTATGCCTTTTCCATCTTCCAAATAGAACCCTACCCCCTTCCCATACTTTTTCTTTCCAAAGCTGCCACCATTCTCCAAAGATATGAAGCCCCATACAAAGAAGACGATCTAGTCCACCGTCCACTAGCATCTACACCATATTTACTCCCAATCACCTTCCTCCACAATGTGCCTACCTCATTTCCAAATCTCCAAGCTCAGAAGACCCGCTCCGCCTTGATCCCACAGTTTGCATACTTCCTCCCACTTCATTAGATGAAATTTGTGTCTACCATCCGCCCCGTGCCATAAAAAATCTCTCCTCAGTTTTTCCAATTTATCGAGCACCAATTTTGGACATTTGAATAACAACATGACGTACACCGGAAGATTAGACATTGCCGCCTTTATAAGAATTAACTTACCACCCAAGGATAAGTATCTTTGTTTCCAAAGCACTAGCTTGTTTTGAAATCTCTCTGTCCCATAATTGTTTTAGCGGCCTACCAATGCATAACGGAAGGCCTAGGTATGTTGTAGGAAAGGATCCTTCTTTATATCCGAACAAACTAGCAAGAGCTTTAACTTCCTCCTTAGATATCCCCACTCCCATTAATCTGCTTAGATATCCCCACTCCCATTAATTCGATTTTACTTATGTTCACCTTCAAACCTGAAACCACTTCGAAGCTAATGATGATTGCACGGAAGAAACTTACTTGAGAGGAGTCGGCTTCACAAAATAACAATGTGCCGTTTGCAAATTGAAGGTGTGTGACCTGAAATTCGGAATTGTCCACCCCAAATCCTTTGATCAAATTAGCCTCCGCTCCTTTTTGAATCATTAGTGGGAAGGAAATGAATAGGGAATTAATGATCCACAATCTGAGGAAGAGGGGTCTCGTCATTACTAATGTGCTCCCTTTGTGTTGGCAATGTGGGGAATTGGTTGATCATCTAATCCGCGTCCGGACCACAGGATCCTGCTTGGACCGATTTCCGTCCAGGTGGGGGCACGAAGCAATCCGCTTCCGTATGTCGCAGTACACCAACGCTGACAGCTTGGATGGTGATGGATGCAATTTGCCTATGCCCCACGGCCACAGGTGGTAGGAAGTTATGTGGGGCCTACAAATATGCTGTGTGAGAAATCCACTCCGTCCATCAGTTTCTCAAGCTTAAAATTGAACAGGAGTATAAAAACTGCTAAGATCTGAAACTCAAAACGGCCACACGAAAGGAAACAGTGAGAATGGAAATGTCCATCGTCAAAACCTTCCTAGAGTGGACCATGATGGTTATATGCCATCCAAACCGTTCATAAGGTTATTACCATTCGGATAAACTGTAATCACTAATACCATCCTGATCTAAAACGTATGTAGCCTCCATAAAATTTCCAATGGTAAGCATTCAATCTCTCGTGTGGCCCATCTGAGTTTTGTATCTGCCTCATTTTAAGCTTGTGAAACCGACACACGTAGCTAATTTCTCACAGTTATTTCTGTGGGCCCCGCGTAGCTTTCAACCACATCAATGGAAACGGATTGGCTACTCCCCCTGCCACCAGCCCGGTGGCTGATGGTCGATGCTCTGTGGGACCCACCATGATGTATGTGTTTCATCCATTCCGTTCATCCATTTTTACAGATCATTTTATGGCTTGATTCGAACAATTAGAGGGATAAAAATCTCAGGTGGACCACACCACAGGAAAACAATAGTGATTGGATATCCACCATTAAAATCCTCCTAAGGCCCAATGTACTGTTTATTTGACATCCAATCTGTTGATTAGGTCATACAGGCCCAGATGAAGGGAAAAACCAAAAATCAACTTGATCCAAAACATGGTATGTTTGTGTAAAATCCATTTGGGCACTTCCATCGCTTTCTAAGCCAACTAAGACAATTTGCTCAGCCATCTTTTCTAACAATTAAATTTGTAAGGAAAAAATGCATATTTGGAAAGGAAATGCTTTGCTAAGCCACATCGTTGGAGCCTATCGGAGTGAGATATAATGGGCCTCGGGGCAACGTGACAGTGCACGATTCACAACATTCACCAACTGGGGCCCCTAGTGAACATGCCATGGTCATATGATCATACCAATTCATTCATTGGGTAGGACATACTTGTATGAGAAAAAATGGAGGCATAAAAGAAAATAGTAACATCCATATCCTACACACATGTTTGGCAGACCTAAGAAATGACTTTTTGTCTTGAACAAATGTGCTCCATCGGCATGTTAAGACAAGGCCCCTTCTCCATATCAACTGCACGTATCCTATTTATGTTCCTCTCTAAGCATGGATGGAGAACTATTAACGAAAATGGACAAATATACTGTAAATATGATAGCTTTATAATATAAAATTAGATGAATTTGACAACAATATTTATCCAGGCATCACTGTAAATATGATAGCTTTATAATATAAAATTGTAATGATTACAATTTCCTTAACCTATCTCCTATTACAAGTATATTTGATTTTCGATTTATGTGTCGTAATTCTTGTTTTGACAAATATTGTGAAATACTAACGATGATTTGTTTACTTTGCATTACACAAGACATTGGGAAGAAAAAACATGCCCTTAGGGGCCCATCATATGCATCCTTGAGAAGTCCAATCCACACCTAGGTTGTCTAACTTTCCACAAGATTAGAATCCATGACGTCTAGGGTTTGGAGGTCCATTATGATTTAGGTGGGGGTGGGGCGTGTCAATGGTCAAATTTTGGAAGGATGTGTGGCGTGTGATAATCGGAACCTACAAGATTTATACCCGAACTTAGCTCAAGTGGCGGCGGATTCAAATATAACAGTTGATGTTTCTTGCCCCATGAGGCTTGTGGGGGTTTGGACTCCATGTCAAAGGGATCTACAAGACAATGAATTTAAAGAATTAGTAGAGCTCACTTTTAAGTAGTTTTTTTTTTTTTTTTGAAGGATGACGAAGATTTCATTAAAAAAAGAGAGAAAAAACAAACAAGAGGAGACGGGCCGCTGAGGAAGCGGACCGCTCAGGCTCCTAAGAAAAGAACATTACAGCCCTTAAGAGAATCTACGTTAACGGCCCATTCTATGATCATTTGTTTAGCTCTACAGGCTATGGACTCCCTTGACTTGGACTCATTTTTTAAAGTTCTTCCGTTTCTTTCTTCACAAACTGCCCACCAGGTAGCCAGGAGGGCTAATCTCCAAATAGGGGTTCTTTGTTTGCCTAGGCTGACACCGTGCCACGCCATTAACAACCGGTCTGTAAAGGCGGGAAAGGACCATTTGATTCCGAAAGGGCCCAAGATTTAAGGCCAGATTTGTTGGATAAAGTGACAGTGGATAAACAGATGGTCTACCGTCTCTTCGTTCTCCATGCAGCAAAGGTAGATGTTCAGAAGGATCATGCCTCTTTTCCTCATATTATCGATCGTAAGAACTTTTTTCTTACCAACCAGCCACCCGAAAAAAGATATCTTTGGAGGGGCCGAATAGCGCCATATCTGATTAGTGGAGATATCTTCTTCGAGGGGGGACTTGCTGTCCAGAAATTTGTAGAGAGATTTGACAGAAAACAAACCTGATTTTTCAGCTCTCCTAAGTAATCTGTCTTCACCCAAAAGATCCGGCTTGCTAGAGGAGATCCGATCAAGGAGGGCCACAAATTCGGCAACTTCCCAATCCTGTAAATTCCTTCTGCACACCGGGTTCCAAACCACTTTCCCACCGATGAAGGAAAAGCAATCAGCGACTGAAGAGGCCTGATTATGGGATATACGAAAAATATTTGGAAAATCTTGATTGAGGGGAGAATCTCCTACCTAGGTATCTTCCCAGAAACGATAACAAAATCCACGCCTTTAAGGACCTTCTTTTTCATAGAAAGAATACCCCTCCATAAGGCCGAGGCCCTATAAGAAGAAGAATTTTTAGTCCACCATCCGCCCGAAGAGCTACCATATTTGCTTTTAATTAACTTGTTCCAAAAGCGCCCGTTCTCATTCCCCAAGCGCCAAATCCACTTGCCTAGAAGAGCTTGATTCATTGATTTGACACTTTTTAACCCTACACCTCCATCTTGATATTGCTTACACACTACCTTCCATTCAACCAAATGGAATTTCTTTTTCTCCTCTTTCCCATGCCAAAGAAAGTCGCGTCTCGATTTCTCAAGGACAGCCAGGACCGAAGCAGGGCATTTGAATAAGGACATTAAGTTTAAAGGAAGATTAGATAGCGTGGATTTTATAAGAGTGATGCGTCCCCCGAGTGATAAGTGTCCACACTTCCATCTTGCAAGATATTTCTCGAATCTGTCGATGACTTTATCCCATAGAGATTTAGGGGGTTATGCACAACGGGAGGCCAACAAAGGATGTCAGGAATTTACCTTCGGAGCAATTAAAGAGATCGGCGTAAAAACTGTTGTCCTCCTGATCTGTATTCACCCCGAACAGTTTGGATTTGGCCAAATTAACCTTAAGGCCAGAGACTGCCTCAAAACATTGAATCGTAGTACGCAGATTACTCACCTTCTCTTGACTGGCTTCACTAAAGAGCAACATGTCATCCACAAATTGGATATGAGAGATCGGAGTATCGAGATCTTTGATTCTGATGCCGCTTAGGATTCCCTCTCCTTGGCCTTTGATAAGCATTCTAGATAGGGCCTCAACCACAACAAGGAAAAGAAATGGAGATAGTGGATCTCCTTGACGAAGACCCCTTGAACTCTTAAAAAAGCCTTTTGGAGAGTCATTTAGGAGCACAAAAAAATGGGCAGAACCGACGCACTCTCCGATCCACCTGATCCATTTCTCCCGAAATCCCATACGAGCTTGCATATACTGGAGGAAAGCCCAATCCACATGATCAAACGCCTTCTCGAGATCTAGCTTGCAAAGGATGCCTTTCGATTTGGATCTGTGGATAGAATCTAAGCATTCGAATGCTATAAGAGCACTGTCGATGATCTGCCTGCGCGGGATGAAGGCACTCTGATTACTTGAAATAACATTCCCTATCACATTCTTCAGGCGCGTCGCCATAACTTTGGCCAGAATTTTGAATGGCTCACCTATCAGACTGATCGGTCTAAAATCCTTGAAATTTGTCGCCTCGGAAATTTAGGAATTAAGGCAATGAAAAATGCCCCAAGGCCTTTAGAAAGGTAGCCTCTATCGAAAAATTTGCTGAAGAAAGCCATAATGTCGTCTGAAGGTTTCCCCAACCCCCAACCCCCCCCCCCCCCCCCCCCAAAGCATCCACCGCAGCCTCAATTTCTTCCAACGAGAACAGAGCTTCAAGGATATTGGTGTCCACAGCTGCCAGCCTGTCTAACTACAAAAATTCTAAGCCCAGTAGTCTATTCCAGTTCTCTCCCTGGAGGAGATTACTGAAAATTTTGATAGCCTCTGACTCAATTAGATGCTTGTCTTCAGTTATGGTGCCATTTACCTCTATGCTGCTGATCTTGTTGAATCTAAGACGAGCGCTGGCAATGCTGTGAAAGAAACTAGTGTTCTTATCCCCTTCTTTGATCCATTTTGACCACAAGCGTTGTCTCCAAGCAATCTCATCTTCTAGCACTCTAGCTGAGATATTCTGGATAATCTGAATTCTGCTTAATGTTTGATCAACTGATAACGTACCTTCTTCCGCTTTCATATTTATATTCTGCAGCTCTAATAGTAAAACTTCCATTTCCTTGGCCCTTTCATCCAATTCTCTCTCTCCACTGTTTAATCTTTTCCTTCAGAAGTTTCAGCTTGAAGCTCAACTTGTAGCCAGCGAATCCTTCCACCTCAAATTATGACCACCATTTTTTAGTAAGTTGCGAGAATCCCTATATCTTTATCCAAGAAATTTCAAATCTGAAGGGTTTTGGACCCCAACTCTGATTGTCAGCTAAGAGAAGAACTGGAGAGTGGTCTGAAGTGGTTCTCAGGAGGGCCGATTGAGAAACGAAAGGAAAAAAAATCAGACCAGTCAGAAGAAATCAGAAACATGTCTAGTCTGGCTAGAGTCAGCTTCGATCTCCCATTCGTCCAAGTGAATCTGGCTCCAAGCAGGGGAAGATCCACAAGCTCTTGATCATTGATCCAAGAGGAGAAGATCCACATTGCGAGAGAAACATTGCTGGCATGAGATTTATCTTCAACATATCTGGTAATGTTGAAGTCTTCGCATAAACACCAAGGACCATTGAATCTGCGTCTTGAGGTGCTGAGCTCCGCCCAGAAACTGTCTCTGCTACGATCAACATTAGGACCATAAACGAAAGTAACGAGACAGAGAAAATCAAAAGAATTATTTTTTAGAATAATAGAAATGGAGAACTCCCCTTTCCAGCTCGATTCTAAGGACCATATAGAAGAATTCCAAGCCACAAGAATTCCTCCAGCACTGCCTTAGCACCCAACGAAGCCCATTTAGCATATTGGACTTTCCACAGAGAACCCATCAGCTGATTAGAAAAGTCTTGGACCTTAGTCTCCTGAGGCAAATCACATCAGGATTATTCCTCCAGCATGTGTCTTTGATAAGGCTTCTTTTCTGCTTTGACCCCACCCCTCTAACATTCCACGATAGGATCTTCATAGAAACCGAACTGCCTTGATTATCGACATTCCCTACTCCCGATAATAAGCCGACTGAAGAGTTGAAAGAAGATGCAATACTGTGTAATTCTCTGTTGCTACGCGATATGGAGGATCGCTGTCTTGGAGATTTGGTGACAGGAAGCGGACGACCTTGATTTTCAACACATTGGAACAAGGCTATGTAGTCTTCCGGGCAATCTCCAAAAGATAGCCCTAGGGATCTGCCAACGTGACCAATCGCATCTCTAATCCATTTCTTCCTTTGGATAACTTCGATCAGCTCAGCCCTCTAAGATTCAGATTCCGACTTCGATAACTGAGTTTTCTCTGGATGAATTAAGTTACCTTCCTGCCAAATTTGAAGGGGCTCTGCTTCAATCAAACCCACGGAGCTATCTTCTCGAAATAGAGTGGATAGAGCCAGTTGGGATATCCCACTTCTGGGGGATTGGTTCGGAGAAGAAGGATTGGAGGGAGAATCCTAATAATCGGAACTCGACGATCGGTGATCGGGATCAGGAGGTTCTTTTGACTCCCGGGAGAGGGGTAGCGGCTCTAATGGAGAATGGGGATTATGATTTGTCCACCAGAGTGGATCAGGGATAGGAGGGAGGATGCAGATAGGGCCCTCGGACAGAGACGAAGGGATTGTTCTGGAAATCTTCAGGTGAGCGGGGTCTGATGGAGGTTCTGGGCTTAGGGATTGGTTTAGATCAAAAATGGATGGGATGAAATGGTCCAAATCTTGCATGACTAGGATGAGTTGGAGAGTGGAGTCTACCCGCGCGTCTAAGACTACTTCCGGAATATCGACCTGAACTTCTGAAGGGCCACGAGACTCTTTAAGTAATCGGGTCTTGCGATTCAAGTCTCTACCTGTTTCGGGTAGGTGACGTGGACGAGGCACTTCCATCCGCGTGTTAGATAAAGCAATCCGATCTGGTTGACGTGTGGAATCCTCACAGATCTCGAGACCACGTGTGTCACTAGTACCGCCAATTCCATAGCTGCTCAAGAGCTGTGTACAACTATCTTTGAAAAAGTAGGGAGCGGCAGGCATGGTGCACCTGTGGAGCACCTGAATCGTGCTCTTGCAGTTGGATCCATGGCTGTCGTCGTCTCATTTGATGGGTGAGAATGCTCCCTAGATCTCCAAAGATCTCCCCAATGAGGGATCAGATCGTCTTTCTTTTCCCTTTGGATCGGCAGAGATACAATCCTATTGTCGACCTCCACCTGAATGAGAGATGGCAGTGGCTCACCCTTCTTGCATCTTATCCTAACTCCAATCACTCCCATCTCCTCTCCTAGCAGAGTCTTAGGATCCATCTCGATGAGTTTCCCTAAGATGGCTGCAACTTCCAGGAAGAATTCTTCGTACCATAGTTCCAAAGGAACCAACCATATGAGTATCCACACTTCTTCCATGCCGAACGGGGAAAATTCTTCCCAATACTATATTCAAAGGATAGGACCATCTTTGTGTAGAGCTCCTGCCCATATGAGAATGTCTGGATTAATACTCGGGCTTAGTTTGATCCAGACTTCGTTGTATCCGATCAGACTAATGATATATTGCTCTGGCGTTATTCTGCAACACTCGTCTATCCAATTTCGGATTTGGGGAATAGAGGCGTTGTCTCTGGTTATCGCTACCACTGAGTTAGCCAGGTCTTTTTTGGAGCAATCTATGCAAATTACTTGATGTGAAGCACCGAATCAGGACTTGGGTTTGACTTCTCCAACTTCCTACCCTGGTCGCTCTCCTAAGAATGAGTGGTGGTATTGAAAGAGATATCTTGTTCCCTTACCGTCCTGATAGGTCGAGTTAACGCATCTTTGAACAATGACGGATTCTTTTGTTGAGTTCGATTCTGCACTAGGGCCTTGTCCACTTTTGGATTACAGATCTCCACGCCTTTTTTAGCTTTGAGTTGCGGACCAAACCTAGCTCTCTGGACAAGGAGTTTAGCTCCACCGAAACTCTCGTCGTGGAGCATCCATACTGCTCTAATCAGTTCCTCTTATGAGCTCATTCTTACCAATGCAAAGTCCCTATAAGATCCGCTTTTCCTGTCCCTTGGCCTTACAAGAGGTCAAATCGGGAAAGTTCTCAATGAAATCTCCTTACTATATGTTCTCAAGCAGTCTTGTTGCAGGTGACAAAGTGCATACTTATTTTCTTTGGCCATATGGTGCCCCCCTTAAAGGTGGCAGCTTTCCATGGTTAATGGTATGGAATAGGGTGTCAACGATCAACAATCTAAAGAAGAGAGGTCTCGTCATTATTAATGTGTGCCCTTTGTATTGGCAATGTGAGGGATCGATCGATCATCCCTGCATGCATTATCCATAATCAAGGTAGGTGTGAGAAAGCTTTTACGGGCTTTTTAGTGTGTCATGCGTTGTGCTAAGGTCACATGGGGGTTTCTTTAAGCGATGGCGGGGCGGGGGAATTGGCAAATTGAGGAGAGCCATATGGTGAATGTCTATTCTTACATGGCTTTGGGCTTTGTGATGGGGAAGGAATAACAGATGCCATTAAGATGTTTCTGGAAAGCCAAGGGGAGTCTTTCTAAGGCGAAATCCAATGTAATAGAAAAGATTATGGTCTTTTTTAAATTACGTGCTTGAAGTTTAGTAGGTCAGATGTGGGAAGCCTCGCAATGTTTTTTCTTTTTCTATATGTATTCTTTCAACTTTTTCATTCAATTAATGAAATGTCGCCCTTAAAAAAAAGTTCCTTAGTAGAGTAGAATGGTTGAACCCAAGTAATTGGGATGAGGTCTAGATAGTGATGATGATGATGATAAGTAGTTGTATAAGGTTGCACATGAACAAGCACCTTATCACTCATGATTTTTTTTAGAACAATTGCCCTCAACATTTTGCCTATAAGTGTCACATTTTCCAATACATGGTACATTTGTATAAAATCCATTTGGGAACTTCCATTGCTTTCAAAGCCAACTAAGACAATTTTCTCAACCATCACTTCCACCAATTAAATCTGGGACAAAAAAAAAAATGCATGTTTGGAAAAGAAAATGCCTTGTTGAGCCTGCCTCATAGAACTTGTGGAAGTGAGATATAATGGGCCTTAGGGCAAAGTGACACGAGTGCAAGATTCACAACATTCACCAGCCGGGGCCCACAGTGACCATGCCATGGCCTTATGATCATACCAATTCACTCATTGGGTGGGACATGTATGATAGAAAATGGAGGTATAGAAGAAAATGATAACCATCCATATCCTATGCACATGTTTGGCTGACCTAAAAAATGGATTTTTGTCTTGAAAACATGTGCTCCATTGGCATGCTAAGACAAGGCCCCTTCTCCATATCAATTGAACAAATCCTTTTTTTTAGAGATAACAAATCCTATTTTATGTTCCTCTTCAAGCATGGATGGAGAACTATTGGCAGAGACAGGGAGAGACTGATAGAGAGAGAGAGAGAGAGAGAGAGAGAGAGAGAGAGAGAGAGAGAGAGGAATGCAAAAGGGGAGGGAGGAGATGGGATTGAAAGTGACATGGGAAAGCTGAGGAGCACTAATTTATGGCTCGTTTATTTCATCGATTTCCATATTAATGTAACGTAAATAAGCTATCATTACTATTTAACAGTGTTTGTTTAAACAAGTACTAAGACACATAAATCGAGGGTCAGATACAAATGTAATAGGAGAGAAAAATTTGTAATCATTACAATATTACATTGTAAAATTACCATCTTTACAATTTTACTTGAATAAAACAATATAAGCAATGTCATTATTGCAATCAAATGTCGTTGATGTTATCGGACAAGTAAAGAAATTTGTAATCTTTAACCATTTCCTTTACTGATATAATTGGTGAAACAAATAGTCCTTAGGTTAAAAGTATATTTTCCTCATGAAATACTATGAGAGAAGAATGATGATGCTGGAAGAATTGTCAGCAACTTCTTGAAGAACTAGAAAACCAACATAAAGTATCATCTCACTTCCACAAGCTGCATCCAAGAAGGTTCAAGGTATGCATAGAGCTAAGAGAGGGCCCTTTATGGAACCATCTTCAATAGTTTGGGCATTTGTTTTTCCAATTACGCCAGTAAATGGCTGGAAATGGGTAATGATTACTTTCTATTTACTTTTCTGATGACATTGGATGAATTTGACAACAATAATGATGTTGCTTGGGGTGTTTGTTTTATCCAGGCATCACTGTAAATATGGTAGCCTTATAATATAAAATTGTAATGATTACAATTTCTTTTACCGTCTCTTATTACAAATGTATTTGACTCTCGATTTATGTGTCATAATTTTTGTTTTAACAAACACCGTGAAATGCTAATGATGACTCATTTACTTTGCATTACACAGGAAATTGGAAAAAAAAAAAGACGTCCTTGGGAGTTCATCATATGCATCCTTGAAAAAGTCCAATCCAAGCCTGGGTTGTCTAACTTTCCACAAGATTAGAATCTATGGCACATGGGGTTTGGAGGTCCATCATGATTTAAAGGAAATGGTCGATGGGGGACAATTCAAGAGTCAAATTTTGGAAGGATGTGTGGCTTAATGATCGGAAATTGCAAGATTTATACCCAAGTTTAGCTCAAGTGGTGGTGGATCCAGATATAACAGTTGCTTGATGTTTCTTGCCCCATGAGGCATGTGGGGGTTTGGACTCCATGTCAAAGGGATCTTTAAGACGACAAATTTAAAGAATCAATGGCTCTCTTTAAGCAGTTATTGGGAGTTATTCTTTCGAAGGGGGTTGAATCAGTTTGATGGAAAGAGCAAATTAGGAAAGCTCTCAGTGGAATCTCTCTACGATATGCTCTCATGTGATCCCATTGTAAGTGACAAAGTGAATACTTATTTTCTTGATTCCTATGGTGCCCCCTCAAAGGTGGCGGCTTTCACATGGTTAGTGGAATGGAATATGGTGTTAACGATCGACAATATAAGGAAGAGGGGTCTTGTCATTATTAATGCATGCCCTTTGTGTTGGCAATGCGAGGAATCAGCTAATCATCTCTGCATGCATTGTTCATACTCAAGGGAGGTGTGGGAAAACTTTTTTAGGGTTCTTGGTGTGTCGTGGATTACGCCGAGGTCAATTGAGGGTTTCTTTACGCAATGACATGGTGGGGGTATTGGCAAATTGAGCAGAGCCATATGATATCTCTTCTTGCAGGGCTTTGGGCTTTGTGGAGGAAAAGGAATAACAGATGCTTTCGAGACATTTTGGAAAGCTAATGAAAGTCTTTCTAAGGGCAAAATCCAATGTAATAGAATGGGTTGTGGTCTCTGTTAAATTAAGAGCATAAGTTTAGTAGGTCAGGCGTGGGGAGACTTGTAATCTTTTTTACTTTTTTGATGTGTATTCTTTCAACTTTTCCGTTGAGTTAATAAAATGTCATCCTTCAAAAAAAAAGTTCCTTGATAGAGTGGAATGGTCGAACCCAATTAATTGGGGCGAGGTTTAGATGATGATGATTTGTATAAGGCTTCACATGAACAACAACCTTATCATGCATGATTTTTTATAGAACAATTGCCCTCAACATTTTTCCCTAAAGTGCCACATTTTCCAATACATGGTACATTTGTGTAAAATCCATTCAGGCACTTCCATCGCTTTCTAAGCCAACTAAGACAATTTGCTCAACCATCATTTCTACCAATTAAATCTGAAAAAAAATAATAATAATAATAAAATTGCATATTTAGAAAGGAAATGCCTCGTTGAGCCTCATCGTTGGAACTTGTGGGAGTGAGATATAATGGGCCACAAGGCAACATGACACAAGTGCAAGATTCACAACATTCCCCATTTGGGCCCACGGTGAACATCCCATGGTCTTATGATCATATCAATTCACTCATTGGGTGAGACATACTTGCATGCGAAAATACAAGGTATAGAAGAAAATAGTAACAATCCATATCCAACGCACATGTTTGGTGGACCTAAGAAATGGATTTTTGTCTTGAACAGATGTGCTCCATTGGCATGTTAAAACAAGGCCCCTTGTCCACATTAATTGCATAAATCCTATTTATGTTCCTCTTTTAAGTATGGATGAAGGGCTATTGATATATATAGAGAGAGAGAGAGAGAGGAATGCACAAGGGGAGAGGGAGGAGATGGGGTTGAAAGTGACATGGGAAAGCTGAGAAGAGTACTAATTTCGGGCATGTTTGTTTCACTGATTTTCATAGTAATATTATGTAAATAAGTCATCATTACTGTTTCACAGTGTTTGTTCAAACAACTATTACTGAACATAAATCGAGGGTCAAACGTAGATATAATAAGAGATAGGTAAAGGAATTTGTAATCATTATAATTTTACATTGTAAAATTGCCATCTTTACAATTTTACATGGATAAAAACGCACAATATAAGCAATGTCATTATTGCAGTCAAATACAGCTAATGTCAGCAATTTGTAATCATTACATATTTCCTTCACTGATGTAATTGGTGAAACAAATAGGCCTGTAGGTTAAAAGTCTATTTTCATCATATAATACTATGTGAAGAATGATGATGGTAAAAAACAGGGCTGTACACGAGTCAAGCTAGCTCGAAAAGCTCACTCAACTCGGCTTGACTCAGCTCGGATTGACTCGGCTTGAAAGGCCGATTCAAGGCGAGTCAAGCTTGTTTACTAAAACTCGAGTTGAGTTCAAGCCAAGTTTGACCATGGTGTATTTCAACTCGACTCGACTCGAAGCTTGAGCTCAACCCAGCTCGAGTAATATATTTTAATAATATATATTATATATATTATATTAATATTAAATATAATATATATATATAAGTAAAAAAAAAAAAAAAAAAAAAAGAAGTTAAAGCTTAAAAGTTTTTACTAAAAAATCCTACCCGACCCAACCCGTCCCCATTCCCTCTTTTTCTTCCCCTTACCCTACCGAGGTAAACTCGACTCGACTCGACTCGAACCACTAGCTCGACTCGAAAGCTTTGGTAAACAAGCCAACCTTCAATGTTGAGCTCGAGCTCGAACTCGAGTATAGCATGGACGAGTCAAGCCGAGCTTGGCCCACCTCGACTCGACTCGGCTCGATGTACAGCCCTGGTAAAAAATTATCTACAACTTCTAGAATTACTAGAAAACCAACATAAAGTATCATCTCACTTACTACATGCAAGATGCATCCAAGAAGGTTCAAGGTATGCATTTGTGTATGCATAGAGAGGAGAGAGGGTCCTTATGGAACCATCTTTGATACTTAGGATGTGTTTATTTTTCCAACTACACCGATAAATGGCTAGAAATGGGTAATGATTACTTTCCACTTTACTTTTCAAATGACATTAGACGAACTTGACTGCAATGATGACATTGCTTAGGGTGTTTGTTTTATCCAGGTAACATTGTAACTATAGTAGCTTTATAATGTAAAATTATAATGATTATAATTTCCTTACCTATCTCCTACTAGATATGTATTTGACTCGACTTATGCACCATAATTCTTATTTTAACAAACACTATGAAATGCTAATGATGGTTCATTTACTTTGCGTTACACAAGAAATTGGAGAAACAAACATGCCCTTAGGGGCCCATCATATGCATCCTAGAATAAGTCCAATCTGCACCTAGGTTGTCTGACTTTCCACAAGATCAGAATTCATGGTGTCTGAAGTTTGGAAGACCATTATGATTTAAAGTGTTAGGGTTTGGAGACGATTCAAGGGTCAAATTTTTTAAGGACGTGTGGCTTAATGATTGAAAATTGCAAGATTTATACCGAAGTTTAGCTCAAGTTGTCGCAAATCCAAATATAACATTTGCTTGATGTTTCTCGTCACATGGGGTTTGTGGGGTTTGGACTTTGGGCTCCTTCATGTCGAAGGGATCTTCAAGACGACGAATTTGAAGAATTAGTGGCTCTCTTTAAGCAGTTTTTGAAGATGTCAGTACCAATTCCTCAAATCTTTGACTTAGAGGTTAAGAAACCATTACATGGACCAGCCTTGCAAAGAAGAATTAGTGGCACTCTTTAAGCAAATATCGGGGGTTATTCTTTCGGAGGGGGTCGATTCGGTTTGATCGAAGAGGTCAAATTAGGAAAGTTCTCAGTGAAATCTCTATATAATATGTTCTCAGGCAATCTTGTCGTAGGTGACAAAGTGCATACTTATTTTCTTTGATCCTATGGTGCCTACTCAAAGGTGGCGGCTTTCACATGATTAGTGGGATGGAATAGGGTGTTAAAGATAAAAAATCTGAGAAAGAGGAGTCTCGTCATTATTAATGTGTGGAATCGGATGATGATCTCTACATGCATTTGTTGTTCTCAAGGGAGATGTGGGAAAGCTTTTTCAGGCCGTTTGGTGTTTCGTGGGTTATGTCGAGATCAATTGGGGGTTTCTTTAAGCAATGGCATGGCGGGGGTATTGGCAATTTGAGTATCCAATGTAATAGCATGGGTTGTGGTCTCTGTTAAATTGGGTGCTTGCAATTTAGTAGGTTAGGTGTGGGAAGCCTCATAATGTTTTCTTTTTCTTTTTCTTTGTGCATTCTTTCTTCTTTTCCATCTTCGTCTTTTCCATCAATTAATAAAATGTCATCCTCCAGGAAAAAAAGAAGAAAGCAAACAAACGGAGTGTTCCTTGATAAAGTATAACGATCGAACCCAATTAATTGGGATGAGGTTTAGATGGTGGTGGTGGTGGTGGTGATGAGTATTTGTATAAGGCTTTATATGAACAACCACCTTATCACTCACGATTTTTTTTCTCTCTTTTTAGAACAATTGCCCCTAACGTTTTGCCTTGAAGTGCAACATTTTCCAACACATGGTGCATTTATGTAAAATCCATTCAGACACTTCCATCGCTCTCCAAGCCAACTAAGACAATTTGTTCAACCATCATTTCCAGCCATTAAATTTGAACACAAAAAATGCATATTTAGAAAGGAAATGCCTTGTTGAGCCTCATTGTTGGAACTTGTGGGGGTGAGATTTACTAGGCCTTAAGGCAATGTGACACAAGTGCAAGATTCACAACATTCACCAGCTAGGGCCCATGGAGGACATGTCATGGTCTTATGATCATACCAATTCACTCACTGGGTGAGGCATACTTGTATGAGAAAAAACGAAGGTATAGAAGAAAATAGTAACATCCATATCATACGCACATGTTTAGCGGACCTAAGAAATGGCTTTTTGTCTTGAACACATGCTCCATTGGAATGTTAAGACCAGGCCCCTTCTCCACGTCACTTGCACAAATCCTATTTATGTACCTCTTTAAGCATGGATGGAGGACTGTTGAGAGAGAGAGAGAGAGAGAGAGGAATGCACAAGGGGACAAAAGTGACATGGGAAAGCTGAGAAGAGTATTAATTTGGGGTATGTTTGTTTTACCGATTTCCATAGTAATGTAACATAAATAAGCCATCATTACTATTTCACATTGTTTATTTAAACAAGTATTACAGCACAAAAATCAAGGGTCAAATGCAACTGTAATAGGAGACAGGTAAAGGAATTTGTAATCATTACAATTTTATACTATAAAATTACCATCTTTACAATTTTAGCTGGATAAACACAGTTGATGTCACCAGACAATAATATAAATAATTCCATTATTGTGGTCAAACACAGTTGATGTCACCAGACAAGTACAACAATTTGTAATCATTACTCATTTCCTTTACTAATGTAATTGGTGAAACAAACAATCCCATAGATTAAAAGCGTACTTTCATCATGTAATAGTATGTGAAGAATGATGATGGTAAAAAATTGTCAGCAACTTCTAGAATAACTAGAAAACCAACATAAAGTGTCATCTCAATTACTACGTGCAAGCTGCATCCAAGAAGGTTCAAGGTATGCATTGGTATCTGCATAGAGAAGAGAGAGGTCCCTTTATGGAACTATCTTCAACAGTTAGGACGTGTTTGTTTTTTCCAATTACACCGATAAATGGCTGGAAATGGGTAATGATTGCTTTCCACTTTACTTTTCTAATGACATAAGATGAATTTGACTACAATGATGATATTGCTCAGGGTGTTTGTTTTATCTAGGCATTATTGTAAATATGGTAGTTTTATAATATAAAATTCTAATGATTACAATTTCCTTTACCTACCTCCTATTACAGGGGTATTTGACTATTGATTTACATGTCGTAATCTTGTTTTAACAAACACTGTGAAATACTAATGATGGCTCATTTACTTTGCATTACACAAGAAAATGGAAAAACAAACATGCCCAAGGACCCATCCTATGCATTCTTGAAAGTCCAATCCCCAACTAGGCTATCTAACTTTCCACAAAATCAGAATCCATGGTTTTGGCTGGACTAGCACAGACCTAGTCTCACTTTTATCATCTCTAATATCCCGCCCATGTTGGAATCCCTAGGATTACCAATGGAGCCAGCATCCATAGTTAAGTTCCAAGACCCCATGGATGAGTGTTCCATAGAGCCACTTTTTCTTGATCTTTCCACTATCTTAGATTATCGAGTTCCAAACTCTATCAAGGTTCATGGTTGAGACTCCTTAAAAATCTTCACACATGAGGCTCCAAATCATGACAAGGAATTTAACATTTTCCTTCAACTAAGCAAGATTCTCTTGAAGATTTCTTAGTTAAGCTCCTTCCAAATGCCTGACATTATATGGCATGAGGAATCATATTCCACAAAATTTAACCCCAAGGCTTAAAAGGACCTATTGACCATCCACTTGAAGATTCCTTAGTAGGCTCCTTCCAAATGCCTCACATTATATAGCATGAGGAATCATGTTCCACAAAATTTAACCCCAAGGCTTAAAAGGACCAGTTAACCTTCCACTTGAAGATTCCTTAACTAGGCTTCTTCCAAATGCCCCAGATTATATAGCATGAAGAAACATATTCCACAAAATTTAACCCCAAGGGTTGAAAGGACCGTTGACCAACGACTTGTGAGGTCTAACTGACTCCAAAATATTTCAAGCGACACTGAGCAAACTTCAAAGAATGACCTAATATCCAAGGCGGACTCACAAAGGAGAGTTGTTTTTGCCATTGCAGTCAATGCCAGTCTTAGGATGTTGTTTCACCATTCATTCATAGCTAAGGCCCTATCCTCAATAAGCAAACCAGCACAGATCCATCGTCACGTCATCAATAAAGTCCTATGGTTCACCTCATCCTTCCTTCAAGCCCATCAATATTAATCAAAGTTCCCCTCCTTACAAAGGGTCATCTCTAATTACCATAACACATTAAAATGATGACTCTATTAGTTGATATGATTGATCTTTAAAAAATATCAATCATATATGATTGAAAACTAACAAGTTACAAAAGTGTCAAAATTTACATCCGGTACACCCATTTTATCCAAAATTGACAGTTCAACTATAAAATGATCTTTAGAAGTCAAAGCATCACATATGGAAACACCTTTATTCATCATTTCTTTTTTGTTTTCATAAGATTATCAAATTATTCTTCTTTGCAAAGGATGCAAAAGAGTTTGCCATATAGCCTTTACTTCTAGCATAAACAAGGAAAGACCAATGACTCCCTCTAAAGAAGAAAATTTGGTACCCCGGAAGAAACAAGAAAGAAGAGGAATCACTTTGTGATGCTTGGAATCATAAAAGATCAATTTCTAGTGAAAGAGACACTTGGGATCAAAAATCAATACACCACTAGTAAACATGACACTGATAACTTTATATTCTTACTTTTATACAAAGTAGGTGTAACTTGATATATCTACTAGAAGTGGGCTATCACTTCATGTCATGTATAGTAATGAATTAGAAACTAGATTAACTAAAACAAACATGGTGAATATAAGTGGGTGCAACTTCATAGTTCATATTTACCAGAAGTGTGATGCAACCAAGCTTTCCCATGGAGGGTTTTCTTGACCACACATGTGGGCCCCACACGATCACGCATGTGATCCATGGCCACGCATGTAGGTGGGCCATAATTATTTTAGTTTTTTTAGCTGTTCTTGTTGTCATTGTTATTGATAAAAGGGAAATAACCAAAATGCTCTCATCTAAGAGTGTAGTAACTTAAACAGGGGGAATAATTTAGTATTTCCCCATTATTAGGGTTTTCTCTCTTTGTTTAAGCCTATAAAAGGCACAGCTCGAACATGTGATCTTTGGAATTTGATAATAAAGTTGACTTCTCTTTTATGCGGTCGCTCTTGGAAGATATTAGAGAGGAAGAAGACGAGAGATCTCTAGTCTTGGGTAGAGGGCTGTCAGCTGTGGGATACTCCCACAATCATATGTCTTGTTTGTAATTCCCTAGTTTCCCTTTAGTATATTTATTGTTCTTGATTCCATGGCCTCCCATATGGGACTACATTAAAGTGAGCATTCACCTTATGTCTGTATAGCAATGAGTTTGAAACTAGATTGACTAAAATAAACATAGTGACTATAAAGTTTGAGCTATAATATGGACAGTTGCATAGTTTCAAAGTATTAAAGCCAAGAGGATCAGAGGGAAAATAACAAAAAGCAAAATGCCATCTCTAGTGTTGACACACATGACACAACTTATGGATTTTACAGTAAAGTCTCCAGTTTCTCCATGGTAAGTTGTTGTGAAACCATTGGTCTCAAAACAAATTCAATTTGAGAGGTAAATTCCATTTCCCATAAGTTGCATAGTTTCAAAGTATTACCTATAATCTAACTTGAAAGGTCCAAAACTTTGCTCGACTCAACTGCATGCTGCCAATGTGATTAAATAACGGAAAAATAATCTCAAAAACTCATTGGTCACAGAGCTAGCATCCTCTGGAACAAGGGCATGATACTTGTTCAAAATTGTCCTATGCCAACTCATCTGTGTCCATGTGTTTGACACTCCTGGACATGGCTAATATAAGAAGCAAGTAAATTATGTTTAATTGTTATTATATTTTTGGGATACCTTTTTACAGATAAATAATTGATTTCTTCATTTTATTATTACAATTCTTTATTTTTGGTATTTTCACATATAAAAAATTACAATGTAATAAATTAATATTTCTTCTCTTAAATATTTTTAGGGACCAAGGTTTGAAAATGGTGTTATGACCCTGTTACATTAGCATAGTATAACAATAACAGAGTCTATGAAATAAGGGGAAAAAGGGGAGAAAAATGGAAAACCGCCATCCCACACGAAATAACAGCTGTTCTTTTGCCTAAAAATGACATTAAAAATACATTTAAAAAAAAAAAAAGCCTTTATTCCATTATATAATGGCTGTTATTGAGAAAATAACTACTTCTATTTTGGATTTATAGGCAGTTTTCATTACATAAGGGAGGGTGACTGTTCGCATTATAATCGGTGTTAAGAGGATAGTGATTGTTCCCATTATAAGGGCTTATCACTTCTTCTTTTTTATCTTACGATCGCATCAAGGAATCTGAATTCCAAGGGCACCATGTCCAACATGATGTGTCCGTGCAAAAAGAATACGATGTAGATTCTACAAGCTGCCATAGCATCGTCATCATGATCTACGATTCTACATGTTTCCATAAAACTCAATAACAGATAAAATGCAGCATAATCCACAAAATCATAAACATAATCACTTCCCAATTTCCAGTTACAAAATAAGAAACTTATATATATATATATATATATATATATATATATATATATATATGGGAAAAGGTACAATGCGCTCGAGCTGATTTTAACGTCCCATGAGGTCGAGCTGTGTGGGCCCCACCATGATGCGTTTCGAACATCAACACCGTGCATTTGATGCGTCCCCTTTAAATTATGAGATATCCCAAAAATCAGCCGTATACGGAACTCAAGTGGGCCATAACATCTAAAATCATGTGAAGACATGCCAAAAACATATAAAAGCACTTGGTGGGGCCCACCTGAAATTTGCATGCGTTTGAAACTTGGTCCGAACCCTCATCCAAGTGGGACAAACATAATGGATGGGCTGGATTTGCAAACCACATCTCGGTGGGCCCAAAAAATGATTATGAATGTTGTAATGGTGCACGGCCCCTCTCAACTTCTGTATGTGGTGTGGCCCACACAAGTCACGGATTAACTTGATTTTTGAGACCTAAACCCACGATGGAATGGTGCATCTGACTGATGGGGTAGATGTTCGAAACGCATCACGGTGGGGCCCACACAGCTCGACCTCATGGGACGTTAAAATCAGCTCGAGCGCATTGTACCTTTTCCCTATATATATATATATATATATATATATATATATATATATATATATATATATATATATATATATATTATATATATATATATATATAATCACATATGAAATACTGAAACCATAACTGAATTGCTATGTCTAGAGCTCCTATTCTTTGCAGTATAGAAAGAGTAGAAAAAGCACTGTTATTCTTCTCTAATGATTATCAAATATGTCACCCAATTAATACTGCAGTTCACCTAGTATAATTACAGAAAACGAAGAATGGATTCCTTCATTTTTGCATGCTAGCAAATGATGATTGAGTGTGTCATAGTTTTGAAACTCAAAAATAGTGACCCAAATCAAATGTCTATCAGTTCAAATCAATTAACTAGTTTGGTTCTTTTGAGTTTCGCACACCAAGGCTCAATAATATTTAATATTTAAATTTTAAAAATCCTTCGTGGGTTGAATCGAGTTTTTCTAAGTTGAGTTGAGTCAACCAAATCATGAGCAAGTAGTGAATGAATGACAACCAATTTGATTTTTTTTTTTTCTTTTTCCAAATCTTTGATAAATCCGATGGACTCTGTCGAGACTTCTTTTATTTTTGGAAACACAGACTCACATAGTACTAAACGAAAAGGCATGAGTGCTAGCAAAGAGGAATGCTACTCAGTGTTTTAAATAGCCACATTATGTAGGGTGTAGCTTACACTACGTTCCATGGCTTAGCCTTAACACTACAAACTCATGAAAATAGCTTAAGTCACATGTAGCTCACATTACAAGTTACTTTTCATTACAAAATTAAAATCAATTAATGTTTTCAACGACTTGTTACATTTTTCTATTTTCAATGAAAAATAGTTAATCTTTTCAATGGTTTTAGTAAAATCTAAATAACAATATTAAATCAGTTTTGTTGCTCTTTCTTTACCTTTATACTTAATCATTGGTCATTGCCCTTTCCCATTACTTTTCAGGTTGTGTTTCTTTGCACCAAATATCATGAAATTTTGTTAAAATTCATTATTAATCAGTCTAATTTGGTGCAGAATATCATGAAATTGGTGCAACCACACGCAACCTCGTTAAAAAATCTAGAAGTAGCATGTAGCTTACACCTCACCCTTCAGAGGGGTGAACGCTATGCTACACGCTATTGGCTAAAACACTGATGCTACCATGAAGTGCACACCAGAACATGTCCACCCAATATGTACCCTTTGGATTCGGGACTGTTGCTTTTGTCGACCACCATGTGGATGCAACGGCCAGAAAAAGGAAGGCAATTTGAGTGGCAGTAGTTGGCCAATCATTGGCCTGAGAAACAGGAATGACTAACTCAAAACTGAGCAATGAACTGGCACACCTTGTGACAATGAGAAGGTCGAAATTGCCCAATTACCACTAATTTCAGCCTAAGTTCAATCCACATGGTGGCCCACTAGATCAACGGTCGGATCATGATACACTCTTGACACATGAAGATCTTTTCTCTGATAGCAGAAAGACAGACAACAAACAACCAATAGCCTAATACTAGCTGTAGCAAAAAGCCTTACTTATAGATTGGCTTGGGCCAGCGGTTCTTGCTGCAGAGCTCATTCAACCTCTGTTTCGCTCCTTCCTCCTGCGTTCCACCAAACCTCTGGCTATCAGTATCCATAGCCATCGGCTCAGAATCCAGCAGCTTCTGCAGCGCCTCCTTGGCGGCATTCAGCTTCGCAATCTCCTTCTGCTCAGAGCATCCAGACCCCACCATCTTCCCATCAACATAGACGTTCGCAATGTTCTTCACCCCCTTCTTCCAATGCCGGATATCAACCCGCCTCCCGTGCTTCTGGCAGTACTCAAACAACATAGTGACGGGCTGCTGCTGCAGGGTATCCAACGTGACGATCGGCTCCAGCAGCGCGCGGAAGACCAGCCAGAGTACCTTGAGATCGAAGTTGCAATCTACATAGACAGCAGCAGCGATCGACTCGACAATGTCGGCGAGGACCTTGGGGGCCTTGACCGTGCCGTCATAAGGGACCTCATCGGCATCGTAGCGGATGGCGAGTGAGAACTCGCGGACCTTTTCATCGAGGGCGGGAGCGTTGCGGCGGAGGTACGAGTAGAGATTGTGGCGGACGGCAACGCGAGCAAGCTTCTCGGTGCTGATGTTGGCAGCACGAAGGCTAGAGAGCTGACCAGGGTCGAGGTTGGGGTAGGTGAGGAAGATATGGTTCGTGAGGGCGAGGCCGAGGACGGCGTCGCCGACGAATTCGAGCCGTTGGTAGGATTCGGCCTCGGTGTAGGAAGAATGGGTTAGGGCTTCGATCAGGAGGCCTTGATCGTGGAAATTGTAGCCCAGGAGGTGTTCTAGGGCGGGGATTGCGGTTCTCATGTCCATGTCCACCAAAAGGGGAGTGTCTGTACGGACTACGATTATTCCGTAGTCTTCTTCATCGATCTCCTCTTCCTCCGCTTTCTTTGAGCGCTTGGATTTTGATTTGGATTTCATGGCGATTGAGGGAAGAGAAATGGAGAAGATAGTGTCTGGAGAGATGGGAAGGAGAGAGAGTGATGACTTCGAGTGAGCGAGAAACGGGTTTTGGAGTCGGGAGTCGTAGTCGTACTAGAATTACCCGCGTACGTTGTTGCCGCGTGCGGCCACGCCCACGTCTATGGATGATCGGGAAGAGACTCGAGTTTCCTGAAATAACTGATCCTGTGGGACCCACCGTGATTTGTGTGTAAAATCCACTCCGTCCATCAGTTTCTTCAGATTATATTACGGGGATAAATAAAAAATTAGTCGGATTCCAGACACAAGTGGGGTGAAACACAGGAAACGGTAGAAATAAAAACGCCCACCATTGAAACCTTCACGGTTGTGAGCGTGATGCATACCTGACATCCAGCCCGTTCATAAGGTGATTACTACCAGGATGAAGGTAAAACAATAATACCAGCCTGATCTAAAGTTCACGTGGCCCAGATAAGCTTTGAACGGTGGGCGTTTGATCTCCGCCGTTTAATGTGGTGTGGCCCACTTGAGTATAGTAAATGGCTTATTTTCATTTTTTGGGTTCTAATTGTAAAATGAGCTGGCGAGTGGCGACCCTTATAGCGGAGCGGATTTCCCACAGACATCGCAGTGGCCCCACAGGGCTTTCTGTTGCAGGAACTCCCAGTAAAAAAACGGGTCCGATTTGTACGACGGGAGTGGACGCGGATTGGCTACTGACAGGTTGAATTGACGCCACCTGGTTATGTGAGCCCACCGTGATGTATGTTTTATATCCACACCGTCCATCCATTTGGAGATGTCATTTTAAGGCATTAGCTAAATAATGAATCATATTCAAATCTCTAGTAGACCCTACCACCAAAAATGAGTAAAGAAAGTGGCGCCAACCATTAAAAACTTCTAAAGGCCTAAAAAAAGTTTTTGATCAAGCTGATATTTATGTTTCCTTATTTAATGTCTGTGTTAACTTATAAACAGTTTAGATCTCAAATAAACATCACGGTGGACATTAGGAATTTCTGTGATGGGGTTCATTAAAGATTTTTGTCCGGCTCATTTTTCGACTCTTGTCTTAAAATGATCTCTCAAAATTAACGTACGGTATGAATACAATAAATACTGTGAAACTGGACGTACGGTGTGGATACAATAAATACATGATAAGTCATGCAGAACTTGATGACGTCACTTCAGTAGCGAGTCTCGCTGCTCAACTTGTCAGTATACAGTATACGGGAGTCCTCCGCAACACGGTCACACGCGCAGTGACAGTAAAGGCTGTAAAGCCAAGCGCTTTGGTCCACCATGTTGCATAGGTAGCATCCACTCCGTCCATCAGGTGGGCCACACCACAGATAAAAATGGGGATGGAATGACCACTGTAGGTTTCGGTGCGGGACCTCATAGGATGTGTCTTCTGGACCTCTTGGACCGGACCGGACCGGACCCGTCAGCAACACTTTTTTTTTTTTTTTTTAAGACACCGGACCCGTAAGCAACACTTGTTTTACGCAGTGCGTAAAACAGCAAGGGTGTGGGGCCCAACATGTTGTATATGTAAATCCACTCTATCCATCAGGTGAGAACCCTTATTTCAACCGTACATACAAAAAATATCCCTGTTGATAACTTTGAGGAGCTTTACAAATGGGGAAAACGTAAACTGCTTTTAAAACTATAAGTTCACGCAGTGTGAGTGTGTGGAGGTGTGTGTGCGTGTGTTAAAAATTATTTAAAAAAAAAAAAAAAAAAAAAAGTTCACCCAGTGTGGGGAAATTTTAAATTACCTGAGTTTTTTTTTATCAGACTGGTATTTGTACCTTCAGTTCATGCTGATAATCAACACCTGAAACAAACCTAAGGTTGTCATCCCATCCCTAGCGATTTGGCCCACCTTAGTTGCGGAACTGAATGATTTTTTTATCCACGGCTTAGAATTGAGGATAGAATCTGATGGTCGGAACGGATGCTACATTTAACACAGTTGTAGCGAATTCCAGTCCGCATCTTCTCGGCGAGCTGTTTTCATTCGTTTTTTTTCTCATGGTCGAAGTAATCTCATCGACGACGATAAGATCTTCTTACCTTTGACTTCAGAGGTAAACACGAACCATTGAACGGGTGGGCCTGATTTTTAGGCCACGTGTCCAATGTTCAGATTTGTCGCACTTGATTCACGTGGGTACATTTGGCGCGAAGCTATTTGGCCCATGTCATGCGAGCGAGTACACTAGTACGAGTTGGAGGTGGTGGCACGTAAAGGAGGCGGGATTAGTACCGGCCCAGCCTCACTCGACACGTTACTGGGTATTTATTGTCACGCTGTTCATCCGCTTTCCAGCTCATTTTAGGCGTGCTCCTAAAGATCATATCCAATTATCAGGTACACCCTAATCCATGTTTCAAGTGGTACACTGAGAGAAGATACCTCGTTTCAACATATGACGTCATGGCATTGATTCTGTAGGGAGGGTGGCTAACAGTGGGGTGTGTACTAACAAGCTAACAAGCTAACCCAAAAAAAAAAAAAAAAAAAAAAGTAGAAATCCAGATATCAGGTGGCCATACCATAGAAAACAGAGGTGATTAAACAGCTTTAAGAACTTCTTAGGGTCCACTGTAATATTTATTTTTCATAGAATTTATACATAACTTAAATAAAAATATGGATAAAAGATTTTTTTTTTTTTTTAAAAACAAATATCAACTTGATTCAATATTTTGATAGCTCATAGGAAGATTTTAATGGTCAATATCCACCGTCAGCACTATTTTCTTTATTATGTCCAATTAAGATTTAAATCTACTTATTTTTTGGTTCATAGTTAGTTACTGATTTCTATGAAATAGTCCCCTTAAATTTTGAATCTAGTTAGTTACTGATTTCTATGAAATAGGTTCCTTAAAATTTGAATCTACTTCAATTTTGACTCTTAACCTGACCTGAAACGAAAAAAATGGATGAATAATATAGATATACAATATATGTACATCGTGTCTTACTTCCCTTGTCTCTAGCTAAAAGCCAGTAGTTGGGCAGGCTTATTATGATGTGTTTGTTTATCTACATCATTCATATATTTTCATATAAGTATAAGCATAAAGTATATTAAACCAAATAACATACTACACTTGCATTTAATACATTGGTGTAATCCACTTAAGTGCTAGATTTACTTCATTTTTGTGCATGAACTTTAAAATGACCTGAGAGGAGGAATGTACCAGGATAAACAGATACGTCATGGTCGGTCCACCCACATGACAGATTAGAGATGTCAGAGGTAGGACGCAATCTGCGTCCACGATATATACATCAAGCTTGGCCAACGGTAAGGGCCGCACTTAATACGCTCCCACAATTAAAAGTAAATTTTTAATTCGAAAGGAGTTGCTTTTGCCACGGTCGTGACTAACATCTAGCGTGAGTTGAACACCAATGGGGCCCACACGATGGGATAGCATAATAATCTGAACCGTCCATATTCTCATAATTAATATGATGAGATGGTCCAATGATCTCGTCCTCTGATTTTTAGAGTTGAATGCAAGCCATTGAAACTTTTCTTCTCTACTACGATCAACCAATCATCATAATTTCTAAAGATGCCTTTGTAGCATACATTTCCAAAGATACAGGTAGTTCACAGCATAGGGCCACTCAGCATGTGGGCCCACCGGATCCTAAGTCACGATGGAGACAAAACGCCTAACATCCCATCCCAGCTTTTTATTTACCGAAAAGACAGCTTAAAAGGACAGTATCTCAATATTTACCATTAGAAAACAAAAGGAAGATAAGAAGTGCTTAATCTCAATTTCTTGTAAATGGGTAATAATTATTTTCTTATCTATTTATCACAAATATTTGTGTGTCCTACTGTGATGCATGTTGCTTATCCACATTGTTCAACCATTATGCAGTTGAATTTATAGCACGATATAAAAAAAATGAGGCATATCCAAAGCTCAAGTAGACCCCGCTATAGGAAAAAAGGAATTGAACACTTGCCGTTAAATACTTCTTAAGGTTGTTGTTTCTTTTGGTGTGGATTATTTAAGTGTTAGATCTACATCATTTTTCAGCTTATGCCTCAAAATTTTAAACTAGCTTTTTTGAACCGGTTTTCAAGATAGAAATTATGATGGTATTGTAGTCATCCAATCTCATGTTTGCAATAAAAAATTTAGAAAATTACCAAGTTAGGCAAAATCATATTTGGTGGACCATGAAATTGCAATCAACAGATAAAATTCAAAACCAATGTCATTCACTTGTACACATATATAACAAGAATGTCACATGTAAACGGTGTATATGGACAGACGCCATGGATAAACACATGCATCAATGTGGAGCCCACGTGTGTAGTGGGTTTCAAAATGTATATAAATCCTGCATGGGACCGAATGAAATTACATGGACTAAGTGAAATTCCATCCACCTAATCCCAACCTCTTCCGCCCTCTCCAAATGCTAAATGAAATTGTACAAACCAAAAGCAATTCTATCCCACCTTAACCCATCTAATACCCTACGCCAAACGCCCCCTTATGATCAAGAATCTTGTTCCAATCATCCGAACCGTTAATATGGACTCCACTTTCAATATGAGATTTTTACAAAATCTCTCAACTTGTCATATTTCAACACTGTTTTCCATTTAATTCTTTTCCTTCTAAATAGAGATTATCTCATACGCCCATTGTTTCGCAGTCCGTTGATAGGATCTCCCTGTCTTGAGAATTTGCTTGGTATATTCATCAACGGCAAGGCCTATGCCATAGATGGCTTAGATCATTGCAACGTGATCCCAAACCCAACGTCGACGGTCCCAACAAGAAACATGGGTTATACTGTAGTGAACTGCATACCTCTGGTACAGTGCCCTGGTGTAGGTGGAATTCGCATGCAAAGTGGAGCCATTGATGTAGTGGGAGGACTATAACCTAAAACCATAGCAATCTGATGATCCTGTCCATCCAGTCCTCCGAGTGGCCAGTGGCAGTGATAGTGGTCCACAACAGTACGTGGAGTATGTGATCGGTATACTTTGTGGGCCACGGATTATCCATGTTACTGATCACTAGATGGACGGCCCCTATGCAGCGATCGTGCCAAAGTGTGCGGTTGGAGAGTGCTCGCAATTGCATCCCAAGAAAAACTTTTAGCTACTCTGAAAGCGTGTGCTGGTTGACACACAGGCACTAAGAAATTGTACACAAATCACATTAAATAACCCAATTCAACCATCCAAATCATGGGCCCTTATTCAGCTGGACCATCAACCAAAAAAGTAACAACGATTTGAATTATTAACTGGATGATTGGTGGACGTTTAATGGAAGGAAGAAATAGAAAAATATTACGCAGGCTAAAATCATCCAACAAATGTCAGATAATCAGAGTTAAAATGGTCTAACAAACCTGAAATTGCAAGTTGTAACGATAAACTATCTACGGTGGATCCTGCAACTTGGACGGTTTCATTTGAGTTCATGTATGTCACATGTACATTTTCTAAGTGGGCGTGTATTTTCTCAATTTTTCGGTATTATATGGCATGTGTGGCTCATATATCTGCACTATACACGGATCTTCAATTCTGAAACACCGAACCTATGGTTAGTTGATCTAGACCATTGGCATCCGAAGGAAATGGACCATGTCGCAAAAATCTCCTATACAACTTCTTATGGGTAAAAATGGACTGGCTAAGGAGAATGGATCAGATCAAACATATGTGCTCGTTGTGCCATCAGCCATTGCCAATTATGAACAAGGAGCTCATCAATGGTCAGAAAGCAATAATCCACTGTTGGGGAAGCAACCTACTCTTCGAGCTCGGCCATCAGAAGATGAAGAATCTCCACTTCCAATACATAACAAGCTCTTCCACGGTTTCATTCATTTTCGAGCTCCTACTATACTCAAGGAAACCCTGCTCGGTACAGTAAGATGAAGAGGATGGTCATCTCCGATTTCGTCTATATTCTACTAAGAAAATGAGCTGGTCTCCATGCTCGAACACAACTCCCAGGACAAGTCGGTAATATACTCAATGCTAAGGGAAAACTCGACCATAGTTCACTAGAGAACCTAGGTCGGCAAATTACCATTCGAAACAGCTATATAGGTCACCTCGGATGCTCGACCTCAACCTCCTACTACGTGTTTCCTCTAATTCTGATTACTCAAATCTTATCGAAAGTATCTATCCAGAATCTCAGCTGAAAATCTTCAAAGATAACCGCGACACGGTTCTATCAAGGATTTTAGCCAAAAATCTAGAAAGATATTCGCGATATGCTTGGGATACGAATCACTTTACAATACCCACCTATTAAATAGGGAGATTGTCATCTACGCCACCACCCCTCTCAACTATAAATAGAAGCACATCCAATGGCGAAAGGTACACACAACATAATGAAAAAAAAAAAAAAAAAAAAATCTTTATATTTGGGATCACAAATGTATATGTTTTTGTGAAATTTTAATTCCAAACAAGCAAGTCAATAGTCAATGTATGAATTTCATGATTTAATATTAAAATAACAAATTTACAATAATTATATTACATAGATATTTCATTCAAAAATTGAAAATAATATTCCACGCGATCACAGTGAATTTTTGAAAACATTATAGGGGCTCCACGAAGCATCACAAGTAAAAAACAAAGTGCATCAGAAGATTATCCGCCCATCCAAAACTAACGGTCTGGATATGCTCCCCTGGATCAAACTAGTGTCCCAAAGGTCCATAGTCTGTCTATTTATCAAGTAGGCATATTAATGTGGATTAGTTATATGCCTCGTGTTCTAAATAACATATGAGTACACATCATCTTTAAGTAACATGGTACTTTCATATTTCCTTTTTCACCAAGGAAACCATTTCCTTCATGTACGTATAAGGAAAAGGACCTAGCGAAATTTCATGCTAGCATGCGCAAACGGAAAGGTGCGTGAAACCATCATGACGTGAGCAGGAAAAGGAAATGAAATGAAACCATATTATAATGACTTTTGCTGGAATTTCTTGCGACAGAAAGCTTCACGAATATCAATGATTGTACTGCATGTTACAATGTTAGTGAGAAATCCACTATATCTATTTTGGCTGTTATGTTAAGACAAGGTCATGAGGCAAATTCAAGACTTAAGTGGGCCACGTGACACCAAATAGGGAGGATTGAATGTCCACCGTGAAAACATTAGTAAGCTATGAAACTTTTGGATCAGGCTAATATTTTTTTGTTTCAAGTTCATTTTAGCAGGACTGACCTTGTAAATGGTCTGGATGGCATATAAACATTCTGATGGTTTTATATGGAGGTTTCAAATGCAATCATTTCTCAATCTACTTTTCTTGTTGTACAATCACTTGAATTTTGAATTTGGCTCAATTTCTGGGCATGTCCGATTTCTGGCAAACATCACAGTGGCCCCACCTAACTTCCTTGGTAAGAAGTTCCCACTTCCTATTGGTTAGTGTTGCGTGGCTTACCACAATGTACTTGTTTTATTTATCTTGTCTATCTATTTTTTCAGCTCGTTAATTTTAGGGCAATAGCCCAAAAACGAGGCATACAAATCTTAGGTTGACCACCCACAAAAGCAGAGATAATGCCACTATTAAAAGCTCTATAGGGGCTACAAAAGTTTTGAATCAAGCTGATTTCTTTTCCCTTCATCTATATCTATGTGACTAATCAATAGGTTAGATAGCAGATAAACATTACGGTGGGCTCTAGAATTTTTTTTTATAACGGTTGTACAATCACCACTATTTTCTATTATATGGTCCACATGAGATTTATATTTGTTTTACTTTTGGGCTTGTGCCTTAAAATGAGATGAAAAGTGGATGGACGACATGGATAAAATAAATACATTATGGAAGTGGGTTGTGTCCTATTCCCTCGTCTCTAGCTCTGAACTTGCAGTTATGTGTGTATGCCCATTGCGATGAATCTTTTTATCCATGTCATATATTCCTCTTTTCAAATTATTTTAAGCCATGAGCACAAAAATAAGGTAGATCCCGGCGCCCAATTAATATACTACATCATAAATGACCTTTGCATTTAATGTTTTGTGCATTTAAATGGAACCTAAGCTTATTGTATGGTGTGGTACACACCTTGGATCTGCCTCATTTTTTGTGCCATCACAGTAGGCTCGCCCATAGAACTGCCCGATCAAGCTAGAGACGGCAGGCTAGGATGCAATCTGGGTACCTAGTGCACCGAGTAAACTATGTAAGGTACACTATTGTATCCACTCCATCCATCCATTTTAGTAGATAATTTTATGGCTTGATCTAAAAATGAAGCATATCTTAAGTTAAAGTGGACCACACAACAGCAAACAGTATAAATTGAACATGTAGTGTTGAAAAATTCTTGGGACCTCAGAAGTTACCGATTAAGCTGATACTCGTGTTTTCTGTTCATCCATGTCTGTGTGATCTCATGAACAGGTTAGATGACAAATAAACATCCCTATATGCCCTAGCAAGGTTTCAAAGGTGAAAATCAATAATCACACTGTTTCATGTGATACGGTACACTTAGTTTTTGGATATAATTCAATTTTGAGTTAAACCCTTAAAATGAGTTGGAAAAACGGATGGACGGCCTGGATAAACCACATATACATTCACATTCACGGTAGGCCCAACGGAGTTTACTCATTCGAATGAAAGCCTACATAGTGGGCGCGAATTGGATACTGACAAGGTCAGTAGCCAAAACTATACTGAAGTGACGTCAGCAAGCTCTGTGGACCCCACCATGATGCATGTGTTGTATCCATACCCTCCAACCATTTTTAGAGATCGTTTTATGTCTTTACAAAGAGAACGAGATAGATCTAAAGTTCAAATGGACCCCACCATAGAAAATAGTGGGGACAGTGACATCCTCCGTTCAAAACTTCTTAGGGGCCACAGTAGTTTCCGATGAAGCTGATATTTTTTTTTCACTTCATCTATCTCTATGTTAACTTATGAATAAGATGGATCTCAAAAATACATTACTGTGGGCCCTATAAACGTTTCAACGGTGGGTGTGATGGCTCCCACGATTTTCTGTGGTGGGTCCACTTGAAATTTAGATCTATCGCATTCTCTTTGTAATGCCATAAAACTATCTCTGCAAATGGTTAGACGGTATGGATACAATACACACATCATGGTGGGGTCCACAGAGCTTGGTGACGTCACTTCAGTAGCAATTTGGCTACTGACATAGTAAGTATCCAATCCGCGCCCCTACATAGTCGGGCAGAAGAGGGGAGCAGCCTATGCTCGTCACATGCAAAGGAAGACATGGACGTGGCCCGACTTTGAAAGTTTGAATTTCAAATGATAAAGGTAAAGGTGCTAGTCCCGATGCAACGCGTACAGGAATCATGGATAAAAACTCACACTGTCAAAGGAGCGTGATCAGCCGTACACAGGCACGATGAGGCTGTATACATGGGAACGGATTGGCTACTACCCCTGCCACCATCCCCGTGGCTGATGGTCGGTGCTCTGTGGGCCCCACCATGATATATTTGTTTTCTCCGTTCCGTTCATCCATTTTTAAAGATCCTTTTAAGGATTGGTGTGAAAAATGAGAGGAATGTAAATCTCAGGTGGACCACACCACAGGAAAACAATATGGATTGGATATCCACCATTAAAATCCTCCTAAGGCCCACTGTACTGTTTATTTGACATCCAATCTGTTGATTAGGTCATAAAGACGCAGATGAAGTGTTAAAAAAATATCAGCTTGATCCAAAACTTTTATGGCCTCAAAAAAATTTTAATGGTCGAAATTCATTAAACACTGTTTCTTGTAATGTGGTCCACTTGATAGTAGGATATAACTCATTTTTTGTTTAATAACATAAAATGATATAGAAAACTAGATGGACGGCATGGATGAAACACAAACATCATGGTGGGGCCCACAGAGCACCGAACACCAGCCATTGGCTGGTGGCAGGGGGAGTAGCCAATCCGTTTCCTGTATACATGCAATATAAGCTCGTGCATCAAGTCACGTCAGATTTTTGTGGATATGATCACAAACGGGACTAGGCCCATGACTCGGACGGCCTGATTCAAGCTAATGCACATGTACCATAGCGGTGTGCGTGAGCATGAATGATCACATCCTGTCAAATCACCAAAGCATATGACCAAATAATTGAGTAAGCTTGGACTACTTCATCCAGCTCTACATAGCTCATTGGAAAAAAAAAAGTTTTAAAATATTTATAACTTAAAATTTACATCTCGTTTCTCCTAATCAGTTTTCTGACTGGGAAAGAATAATAATATTTATAATTATTGGTTCTAATAATAAAGAGAGTAGAAAATTAAAATAAAAAATGATAAAGAATGATTTGGAGAGCTAAGGAACGTTTTTGTTCCCTGTGGGATGATTTTTGATGAATTGGGTTCCAACAAGTCTACCTCCGGGATAGAATAACTCTCCTGGTAGATGAACAACTTCAATCAATTATACTCTTGATTTTAGCCACACAAACCTAAAATTGCTTGCATTGATTTTACGAGAGAATTGTTACGGAGAAAAATCAGAGAATATTTTGAAATGAATTCTAAAATGAATAAAAAGATACTTTATAAAGAATTAAGAAGTAGTTATTGAAGCTCGAGGCACATGCGGATGATACATTAATGATGTGTCAGTGCATAATGGCTATATTATTAGAGTATAAGGGCATGACAGCTCTCTTCCCACGCATAACTTGTCTAATCAAAGACACACCACACCATATAATAAAACACCACTACCACAGCTCCTATACATGCATGTGCCGAGTTGCTCTCATGGCATATTCTTATTTTTCAATATAAATTATTAGTTAATAGTTCTAATATAAAGACTTGGATTTCTAATCATATTTTCAATGTGGGGATAATGTCAATTATAAAATAAACCTAAATTAGTAAGTGGGGATAAGACAAGTCAAAATCCAATTCACCTAATTTTTAAATCCTCGTTTTTACTAACAATTATGCGATGACATTACTTACATTTGACTACAATGATGATTTAGGTGCATTGTTCGTTCACAAATAAAAATGATAAGTGTATAATGTGAAAATATAATTATTACAATATATTTTACAAGTCATAATTCTTATTTAAACAAACATTTGAAAATAACAATAAAATAGCTCATTTAATTAGCTTATATATCATAGGAAATTTGAAAACCAAACATATTAGAAAATCTCCAATAAAAAATATCTCATGTTGTATTCTCTTTGTACATTAGGCAATCTGAAAATTTCCTTGTTGTATTTTTCTCTTCTATGTAACAAATTAAGGATTTAATCCCTCTCTTCTTTATGTATAGGAATCATCATAAAGGATATAGAAAAGGAAAATACAACAAGAAAAATTTTTAATCATCTAATATATAAAGATAATACGATAAGAGATTTTTTTTTAATTGGAGATTTTATAATAAAACAGGCCCTTATGCTTGTTTGTTTCACCTATTACCATGGCAAAGTGAATGAAATGTATAATAATTACAAAAAAAACTAGACTTGTCTTCTAGTAGCATACGCATCGACCACCAATTCATATGTGTTTGGTTTATCTACGGTAAAATTCTAATTGTTGAGGTCAAAATCTAGTCAGCTCTCCCCCTTGTCCTACGTACTTCGCGGCGTCCGTGAGCCCTAAAGCTGTACACGAACTATGAGCAAAGGAGACCCTGGCTAAGCCGAGGGACCCTCCGATGCCTAAGTCAAGACACAGGAATCTGGGTCTAAGTTGCAAAGTAGTGGGAGAGCATAAGATGTTGCGTACCTATCGCAATGGAGTTTTCGTGTATTTATACTTGACTATCGAATGATCTAGGTCCGTTAATCTCGTCATGATTCCCTCAATTAGGGAGATTATCGGATCATGGAGATATTATTCGCAATCCAAGGGTCGAGGGGTATCTCATGCGCATCATGCGTATCTGCGGCCGGAGAAATCGGCCACGTTCCCTTATGATAATTTCTAAGTTCAGCTTGAGGAGCGTCCGCCTCTACCCCGGAGTATAGAGTCGGCTCGGACCTTTAAGTAGGTAAGGTTTCTGTTAGCCGTTATAAGCCTTCATCAAGTGTTGTCCGTTCTTGATTAACTGAGCCGCGTCGTCAATTATTCCTCCGATCGGACCAACATGCCACAAGGCCTTGAGATTATAAGAGGTTCAGATCTTTCCATAACAGAAGCCCCCTACTCTTCGAGGTCTGCTAGGGGCTCGGAGAGTAATCATTCGGAAGATCAATCGCCTCGTCTACCGATTCCTCCGAGCGCGTCGTAACCCTTGTGTTTCAAATCCTTCTACTTGTAGGGCTTCCCGCCCACGAGTTCCTGCGCAGTGGACGCGTGGCGGCGATTTAAATTTCGAATCACCGTCCACCTATGGCCTGTCGCCGCGTATACTTGTAGTAATGCCTCGGATGGAATCTTTCCTTATTTGGGTGTCGTTTCGCTTATCCGAAGCACGCCGCTTGATGTCAGAGACGTACTGCCCAACAGTGCGTGAGCCAATGGTGTGGGGCCACATCAGTTCTGAGGCCAACTTACGACGATTCAGCTGCGGCCATCATGACTGATCATTAATGCAGGGATTTGTTGTGGTCTATATAAACCCTCCTTTAGGGATTTCGCTTCACTTGTGTTGTGCTCGAGCTGACATTGGAAGAGGCGATTTCCAGTGAAGGCGATTCCAACCATCCAGAGGTTTTTATCAGGCGATTCCGATCGATTAGATATTTCCTGCAAAAGCGATTCCCGGTGATCGTCCGGTGAGTCTCCTTACACCTCTTTGCATTTCTTCATTCTTACTTAAGATGTCATCCGACGTGGAGACCGTGCGGGACTACGGTAATGATTCGAGTCAGAGAGTTCCGGCAATGGGAGAGGGGCCTCTGAAGGCCCCTTCGAAGCCGTGCCCTTATACCCTCCGCCCCGAAAGCATAAGGAGACTGGGGCTTGGGCTCACAGAGCTGGCAGGAAGAAATCTGCTCGAGCCCCCTGGACCACAACCACCGAGGCCGCTGAGATGCCAGCAAGCGGGAGGGCCTCGGAGGTGGTTCCGGGAGGTTCCGTGCTTTCGGAATCTCAAATAGAGTGGATTTGTACAAAATTTCAAATCCCAGACTCCTTTCGGATAAGGGCCCCTAGGCCCCTCGATACCGCCGGTGCACCTGCTGAGGGGGAAGTCATCATTTTTCTCTGCGCACTGCAATGTGGGGTTCGACTTCCTCTGCACCCCTTCGTCCGAGCCATGACTGCGCACCTCGGATTGGCTCTTGGGCAACTAACCCCCAATGCCTGGAGAGTGCTCGTCTCTGTCTACATCATCTGGCGGCAAGTCGGGAATTCGGAGCTGACTCTGGGGGAGCTGATGAGCCTATACCTGGTTAAACATGACAGCAACGAGCCATGGTATTACTTCGTGACCCGAGGCAGCAAGGGGTCAGGGCTGGTTTTGAATCTTCCGTCCTCTAACAAAGATTGGAAGAATAAATGGTTCTGGGCTGCATGCGAATGGGAGAAACCTGTAGCCGAAATCGGGACCCTGACGGCTCGCGTTCCCACTCGATTTACAAAACCAGGTCGAACCAGTTAATTTTCTTTTTGTCTTCATATTACACCTTTTATCGTGCTGGTCGGACTGAACTTTTTGTTCTTCCTCTTAACAGACTTCCTCAGAGGTCCACCCGTCCTTGATTCGGACCAGAAGAACCGAGTTGCTAAGGCGAAGGCGAGGTCAGGGGAGCTTCGTTCCTAGTCGGATCTGATCACTGTCGCCAATCTTCATTGGTCTGGGTTGTGCAGATCCCGATATCTCCCGACATCTTTCAGTAAGTCCTTTTGTTTCATCAGAATTAGACCTGTTTACTTAGTCACTGATTTGTCGTTCTTCACGTAGGCATGACCGAGGCATCCGGTTCTCGGAAGAGGAGGGTGGCCCCGTCTGCGAAGGAGTTGCTAAGGCCAGTGCCCCGGACGAAGACTACCCCCCGGAGGAGACAAACGACTCCTCGTGGAGAAGGTCCCTCCGGTCCAGTGTTCACTCCCCAAGTATAGGGTTGTGATGTAGTAATAAACTCAGTAAGATCGAGGTCGAATCCCACGAGGACTGGTCGTCACAATTCAAATTCACAATTCTTCTTAACTAATTCAACAAATAATGGAGCAATTTACTAACACAAATCTATGAAAAACAATTGAGAACAGGGAAGAAAATTCAATCAGAGAGAGCACTAGGACTTTCGAATCCACCCTTAATTATCCTAACTCTTGTTTTGTCTGTTGATTCACCCTAATCTAGATTGATACAACTTGTATAGAGAAAGCACAATCTGTGTCCTTAGTCGGGCATACAGAATGTCTAATTCCTTTAAGCAATGCCATGAAGAACATATCTCATGTCCTTGGTCGGGCACATGGAATATACAGTTCATTAAAGCACCATGTTTCTTCCTCTATAGGAACCTGTTCATGATCAGATACAAGCACCTAGAATAAGCATCCAGACCCCATCCATCTATAGACTCTGATCAAGCTCATAAATGGAGAAGTATAGAATTTAGAATCAATCAAACACACTTAGAGAAAGAAACAATTCAATCTAGTTAAGATGAGTTCAACACATTAACAAGAGCCAATCAAATTAAGGGCTTCATCTCAGCCCTAGACAAGGGATTTAGCAATCCATAGAATTGGTTAGAAAGAAAGAAAAATAAAACATAAGTGATAGAAACATCTGGCCTATCTTTCTTCCTCTCTGCTTCTTTTCTTTCTTTCTTTCTTCTCTTTTCTTTCCAAGCTCTGGATCTGTTATCTCCCACTCCTCCGTGCTTTCGATTCCTGCTCCCAGCTATCGATCCCTTCTCAGTCTCACGTCTCTCCCTTTTATAGATGACAGCGAGGTCGGTGCGTATATGCCCCTTACGCAACAAAAATATGCTCCTCATAATTCCCCTCTTCCTTGCAATTTTTCCAGAAGATCAACGTCCCTTGGGATATTTTTGAGTTGCCTACACGATGGACGGTTCGGATCATCAATCCGAACGTGATCATGAACACACTGGGGCCCACAGCGGCCGGTTTTCGCGGACGCCTGCGCAGAGAGATTGCGCACGTGCTGACGTTGCTGGTGGGGTCCACTTCGATGTATTTTGGAGAAATTCAAGCCGTTCAATGCATTGCTCTCAGAAAATCGGTCAAAAAAGGCTTCTTTTGGACAGATTTTGATGCGGTCCACCTATTTTCTGCTCTACCGTCAATCCTTCTTTCGAACGGTTAAGATCTCATTCCCTTTTGTTTCTTTAGATCTTGTCAACTAAGCCTTGGTAACAGGGGCTTTAGCGATCTAATGGACGGTTTGGATCACCGGCTCGGATGACAGGTGGGGCCCACAACAGAAACCGACAGTCTCTGTTATGGATGCTGCGAACAGGGACGCGGATTCTTCCGCTGCGATGGTGGTGGGGCCCACTCCTTCACGAATTTTTGAAATCCACTCCGTCCATTGATTCCATGACGAAAAACCAACCTAAAATGAGTACTTTCGGAGTAAAATAGGTGTGGCCCACAAGATGATTTGGTCCGCCGTCCATCTTACGTTTAACCAGAGATCTCTGTGTTTACCCACGCATGGGTCCAAAAGGACACTTAGGTGAGGGTCAAGCCCGACCTCTGAGTACAATGAACGGTCCAGATCATCCGAATGCTCAAAGGGTGGGGCCCACAACCAAAAATCGGAAGGACAGCGTCTTTACGCTGTCCGTTTTCTGATTTTCTTAAGGAAGCACGGTCAAGGCCTGCTTTGACCGGACTGCATGGTCCGGTGCAACTCGGGTGGGCGTGCACTATATGCACGTCCACCCTCATGTGGGGTCCTCTGTGATGTTCGTGCGAAATCTGCTCCGTCCATCCGTTTCCTCAGATTATTTTAGGCGTTGAGTCCGAAATTGAGGCATATCCAGGTATATGGTGGGCCAGGGATCAACGGTTTGTGGGATGATTTGCCAGTTGGGGCACTTCTATAGTGATCCAAGGGATGAAATTTTAAATGTACGGTTAATTTGTGGCCCTTAGAAAATGTATGAAGTTTCGAGCCAATCGGATAGCGAGAACCATGTGATCTTGCATTCTGGACCCTTTTCGGGCCCCTTTGGCTTGCTTTCCTCAGATCCCAGGCGTATAAAACCTTCATTATTGGTTTTCTGGAGTCCATCCCGAGCTCTGGTAATTTCGGAGCGTCAAATTCACGCTTTTAATATCATTTTTTCAATCCACGCTTTTTATTTCATCCTGCGACAAAACACATTTAAATTATGACATTAGGCGTTATGATTTACATAAAATCGTGCAATAAATGGGGTCTGATATGCAAATTTTGACCCTCATCATCCAGGCGCCGGAACTACGACCCAAATTTTGGCTGCGGTCGCAACTATGCCTACGGCCGTGGTCACTTCAGCCCCATCTCTTGTTCCACCGGCTCCGGTTACGGCGCTTGCTGAGGGTCAAGTCTCAGCGACCATTATTCCAAATCCCCTAACCATAGTCCCTTCCATTCCGCCCGCAATTGCTCCTCCCGTAGGGGGGACCCACCCATCAGCTCCCTGCATAGCCATCTCTTCTTCATCCGAGCGGGAGGAAGCCGTTCGGATGGCCGACGCAATGATTACTCCTCCTGAGGTCGGATGTGATCTTGGAACCGAGGCTCAGGCCTCGGCCGGTAGTAGAACGGGTTTCGCAGAGGCGGCGGATTCCGCTCACGTGGAGACGAGCGGAGGAAAGTTCGCACCGGGCTACCATCTTTCCTGCCTGACACCCTGGGCCGCGAAGCACGCTCCTAATGAGAGTATAGCTAACCTCCTCGATAAGTCGGACAGCTCCTTCCTGAATGACTTGGCTTCCGTTTTTTACACGGTATCCCCACCGTCTTTCATCGTTTTCCTTGTACTTACGGTTTTCAAGTGTTCATTCATATATTTTCGTGTAGTCTGTCCCAAAGCTTTTATCGGCTCGGGGAAGAGCGCGGGAGTCAGAAAAAAGAGAAGCTGAGTTGGAAGCCCTCAAAACCCGAATGGGAACCTTGCGGGATGAGAGCACTTCCCTCCGACTCGAGCAAGCTGAGTTGCGTCGGCAGCTTGAGGATGCGAAGGCTGGGGCACTTCGGTTGCAGAGGGTTGTGGTCGATCTCGAGGCTAGGGAGCTGCTGCTGGAAGGGGTCGCAGATGACTTCAAAGCCTGATGTGATGCAGTGAACGCCGAACTAACCCGTGCTAGGGCTCAGGTGGACTCGTTGGCTCAAGAGAACATCCGACTGGGCGAGGCTTTTGAGCGAGCTAAACTTGAGGCCGCAGAAGAGCAGAACTGAGCGGTCGCTCAGGCGAGGGAAGCTCAACAGGCTGAGGACAAGGCTTCTTTGGCCGAGGCTGTAACCGCTGCGGTAGAAGCTTTCAAAACGTCCAAAGAGAGAGATGCTGAGGCCGCCAAGTTCTACGACCACAGCTATGACGATTGCATCGAGGCAGTCCTGTGTTTATATCCGGACCTTAACCTCGACTCGTTACTCTCCGAAGAAGTTGAGTTGCCTTTAGATGGAGTCCGTTCAGTCAACGTTTAGGCTTTTCCCCTAACTTGGGGATACCATGTAGAATTTTGTGGGATAATGCACTAACCCCTTCAAGGGATTAATTCATTGAGTCCGCCCTTGCATCTAAGAGGCAACTTTTCCTTAGTAGATGATTCGTTCATGTGGATAAGAAGAGGCAAATTTTTTTAGGAGCCTTAAAGGCTTGTCGCTCGGAGGCATACATTTTACTGAAGGCCTTAAAGGCCTGTTGCTCGGAGGCGTACATTTACTGAGAGCCTTAAAGGCTAGCCCGTCATGGATAATAAACTTTCAGATGCTCGGCATTCCAGAGATGGAGGAGGTGACGACCCTCGAGGTCTTCTAGGTGGTAGGAGCCTGGCTTGGTTGACCGGACGACCCAATAAGACCCTTCCCAGTTTGGTCCAAGTGTACCAGCCCCCGGCTCGGCGGTATTGTGGAACACTCGACGAAGGACTAAGTCCCCTGGTCGGAATCGCCTAGCTTTTACTTTCGAATTGTAGAACCGTGCTACTTGTTGATGCCGAGCCGCGACTCGGAGATTCGAGATATCTCTAACTTCTTCGAGCAAATCCAGGTTTGCGGCAATCTGCTCGGAGTTATGACTTTCTTGGTAGTTCTTGACTCGAGCCATAGGTAAACCAATCTCAACTGGCACAATCGCCTCTGAGCCATAGGAAAGTGAGAAATGAGTCTCTCCCATTGTGGACTGAGCTGTGATCCTATGGACCTAGAGGACGAATGAAAGTTCTTCAGCCCAGCCGCCTTTTGCTTTTTCCAACCTTGTCTTGAGATGATGTTTGATGACCTTATTAACTGCCTCTACTTGTCCGTTCGACTGGGGATGTCGGGGAGAAGAGTATGCATTCGTGATACCAAGTCCTTTACACATGCTTCGAAATTTATCGTTATCGAATTTTCGGCCATTGTCTGACACGATGGTTTGCGGATTCCCGAACCGACAGACGATGTTTTTCCATACGAAGTCCATCACCTTCTGCTCTGTGATTTTGACGACGGGCTCAGCCTCTGCCCATTTGGTGAAGTTGTCGACGGCGACGATGACGAACTTGACTTGTCCTTTTCCTGTGAGTAGAGGACCGATAATGTCGATTCCCCACTAAGCGAACAACCAGGGGCCGCTCATGGGGATCATTTCTTCAGCGGGCTGCCTCGGCACGGCCGCAAAGCGCTGGCATTTATCGCATTTCCGAACGTAATCTTTGGAATCCTTTTTGGTAGTCGGCTAGAAGTACCCTTGTCGGAGTATCTTCAGGGCCAAGGCCTGACTGCCGGAATGATTTCCGCAGATTCCTTCATGAATCTCTCGCATGATGTATTCCGCCTCGTCGGCCCAGAGACACCTGAGGTAGGGCTGGGAATGTCCCTTCTTGTACAAGATACCATCCAGGATGATGTATCGGATTGCTCGAACTCTGAGCCGTCGGGCTTCTAGCCTCTCCAAAGGGATTTCACCTGTAGTGAGATAATTAAAGATCGGGTCCATCCAGCTCGGACTTGCCCGGACTGGGTTGACTTCCTTCTCCTCCTTGCTGATGCTTGGTTGCTTTATGAATTCGACGGGGATGATTTGCGGGATCTTCCCCTTCGCGGCTAAGGCGAGTCGCACTAGGGCGTCGACCCATGAATTTTTTGCTCTCAGGATTTGGTGGATCGTGCAATTTCAAAAATTTTTAATTAATTTCCTCTCCCCATCAAGATAAGCGATCATCCTTATTTCCTTAGTCTCGTATTCGGCAGAGATGTGATTTACCACTAGCTGGGAGTCGGATCGTACTTGAAGAGACTGGACACCCAGACTCGCTGCCAATCTGAGTCCGGCTAGCAAAACTTCATATTCCGCCTTATTATTCGAAGCTTTGAACCCTAATCTGATTGCGTACTGAATGGTCGTGGAGTCGGGTGCGATCAAGACCATCCCGGCCCCGGCCCCGACCCCTTTGACATTGGATGACCCATCCACATAGAGAACCCATCCTGAATCTGATACTACTTTTTGTCACTCGGAAGGGCGGCTGGGCTTGTCTCAAACTCAGTTCTGATCTCTCTGGTGCTCGGAGTAGTGAATTCGGCGATGAAGTCGGCTACGGCTTGACCTTTGATTGTCGTTTTTGGACGGAACTGAATGTAGAACTCGCCAAGTTATGGCCCACTTGGTCATCCGACCTGACACCTTGGGCCTCTGAAGAAATTGTCTGAGGGGGGAGTCTGTCAACACGATCATAGAATGAGCTTGGAAATATGGGCGCAATCTCTGAGCTGAAACAACGAGGCTGAGCGCTAGCTGTTCCAGGGGTGAGTATCTTGTTTCTGCCGGTACCATAGCCTTGATCACATAATAAACAGGGTGTTGTTTACCTCCGACTTCCCTGATAAGAGCCGAACTGACTGCCGAGGCTGAGACCGCGAGGTGGAGGAATAAAGGTTCACCTTCTTCAGGTTTGGACAACAGCGGGGGTGAACCCAGGTAATGCTTCAGTTGCTGGAAGGCTTGTTCGTACTCCGACGTCCACTCTGCCTTCGTGTGACCTTTCAACTGTTGGAAGAAGGGGAGACACTTATCTATCGCTTTGGATATAAAACGTCCGAGTGTCGCGACTCATCCTGTGAGGCATTGTATTTCCTTGATAGTCCAAGGTGAACTCATGTCGAGGAGTGCTTTGAGTTTATCGGGGTTCGCCTCGATACCTCTCTGGCTGACCTGAAAACCGAAGAATTTTTCCGAGCCGACTCCAAAAACGCACTTTGTTGGATTCAACTTCATCTGGTATTCTCGAAGGATGGCGAACATTTCTCCGAGATCCGTCAGATGATCGGCGACTTTGATATTTTTCACTAACATGTCATCGACATATACTTCCATTATGCGTCTGATCTGTTTGGAGAACATCTGATTTACTAGCCTTTGATACATTGCCCCAGCGTTTTTCAGGCCAAATGGCATGACCCGGTAACAGTAGAGTCTCTTGTTTGTGACAAAGGTAGTCTTCTGCCTGTCTGGGGGGTACATCACGATCTAATTATATTCGGAGTAGGCATCCAGGAAAGAAAGTAATTCATGACCCGTCGTGCTGTCTACTAGCTGGTCGATTCGAGGCAACGGGAAACTGTCTTTCAGACAAACTTTGTTTAAATCCAAGTAATCCACGCAAACTCGCCACTTTCCAGTGGCTTTCTTCACCAGCACCACATTTGCGATCCAATCTGGATAATGCACCTCTTCTATAAATCCTGTGTCGAGCAGAACAGAAACCTCGTCGGCTATTGCTTCATACCGTTCGGTATCGAACGACCTTCTTTTTGCTTGACAAGTTTATGATCTGGATCTACATTCAGCTTGTGGACCATAACTTCCGGGGAAATCCCGGGCATATCTTGGTGAGACCATGCAAAGACGTCCCCATGCTGTCGTAAGAATGTTAGGACTTCGAGCCGTTGTTCAGGATTCAGTGAAGTCCCGAGCTGAACAGTTCTGCTCGGATCAGCTTCATCAAGCAGCACCTTCTCCAGGTCTTCCACGGACGAGCCTTCCACAGGCCCTCTGGGGTATAGGACGTTAATAGTGAGCGCCTGCTTAACCGACCTCTTCCTTACCGCCACTGCATAACATTTCCGAGCTTCTCGCTAGTCGCCTCGGAGGTAACCTATCCCGCCCTCGGCGGAGAATTTCATCATCAGGTGGTAAGTAGAAACGATCGCTCTCATTGCATTGAGAGATAGTCTACCCAGGATAACGTTGTGTACAGATGGCACATTGACAACTAAGAAGTCCACCATAAGGGTGACTTGATGTTGTCCTTCTCCCGCAGTCACTGAGAGGGAAATGGCTCATTCGAAAATTACTCTTTCCTCGGCAAAGCCGTGTGGAGGGGTCTTCACAGGTCTGAGATGAGACTGTGGAATCCCCATTCTTTCAAAAGCCTCAGAGTAGAGTATATCGGCTGAGCTCCCGGTGTCGACCAAAATACGGTATACTTTGCAATTCACTATAGTCATGGTGACTACTAGAGCGTCATCATGCGGGTGCTGAATCCCGCGCGCATCTTCTTCCGTGAACGTCAGAGTGCACGAACTGACCCGAAGTTCTTTACTGGGCCATTCAGTTAAGTGAACGTAGTGTTCCAGTTCAGACTTCCTGGAGTGAGCCTTTCGTGCTCTATTTGAATCTCCTCCGCCGGACGAGCCCCCGAAGATGGTATGAATTTCGGCGGGCTCCTCCATGGCGTTATTTTGCTGCTTCCACTCCCTTTCTTCCCTCCGAGCGACTTTTCCTTCCTTTGTGTATCAACGTAGGTGTCCTTTTCAAATAAGGGCTTCGATCTCATCTTTAAGGTCAACACAGTCATCCGTATTGTGGTCGTGGTCTCGGTGGAAGCGGCAGTACTTGCGCTTGTCTCAATGGTCCGGATCGGCTCTCATGCAGACAGGCCAGTTTAATAATTTTTCTCATTGGATGTCTAGTAAGATCTGTTCGGCGGATGTGTTAAGGGGGGCGTAGGAACGAAACCTCCCCTCCAGCCTTCTGCTCAGACGACGATCCCGAGGAGCGCGATCGTCGGTCCCTTTGTTGGGCATCTGGGATTCCTCGTTCCTGGGCCTCTTCCCTTTGCCATTAGGCTCAGTCACCTGGACACTTTTCCGGACATTGGTGAATTCCTCCGCGTTGGTATATTCTGAGCTCTGACGATAAGTTCGGCCAGCGTTTTTGGCGGGTTCTTCCCAATGGAGAAAGTAAACTTCCTCTCTTTTAGACCATTGAACATGGCGGCGAGCGCCATTTTGTCGTCGTAGTCTTCTACCAACAGTGCTTCCTCGTTGAAACGAGCAATGTAATCTTTTAGCGATTCCTTCAGCCCTTGCTTGATGGCTAGCAAGTGAGTGTTGGGTTTTCGACTTCTCTTACCGCTAATGAACTAGGTAAGGAATAGTCGGCTCAACTCTGCGAAGGAATTGATGGAGTTTGGTTTGAGCTGTCGGTACCAACTCCGAGCGGACCCCGTAAGTGTGATCGAGAATCCCCGGCACATCATTGCATCCGTCGCCGTCTAGATTTGCATCCAGGAGCGGTAGGCTTCCACATGCTCAGAAGGGTCTCTGGACCCGGAATATTGGATGACAGGAGGTATCCGGAACCTCTAAGGCATCACCTCGTTCATTATTTCTGAGCTAAAGGGAGGTTCGGTCTCTTCCATCATTACCTGGATGGCAGCGAGAACTGACGTTAATTGTTGCTTCTTTTCCAGAGATAGGAACTTGTTGTTGAGCTCCTCGAACCGCTTCTCCCACGAGTCCCTGTTTTCCGCCATGATTTCCTAGATGTTTTCCATCTCCGGAGTTCTCCTTCCCCTCCATCGTTCCAGCCAGTGACGGAGATCCGTTGGTGTCAGGGCTGAGGTAACCGAGGCATTGGTCGGAGCTCCCGTCACGGTATTCTGAGCCGAGGGTCAGATTTGGATCGGGAAGAGGATGGTGACCCGATATGGGCACTTGAGGATGTTGGGGTGCCTCGGGTCTCACACTCCTTGGCACGGAGTGAGCTTCCACAACCGGGCCGACTGGTTCAGGGACAGGATCTTCTTGAGTCGGATGCAACTGCTGCTCCTGTTGCTGCTTCATCCTGTTCACTTCATCACGTAAGGCTTGTATCTCATCCTGCATGGCTCGATACTTGCTCACCCGATTGCGAGAACGTTGGGAAGGTCCTGGGGCTGATTCCGCATGAAGTAGCGAGGAGGAACGAGTTTGCTCGTTCTATTCTGGTTCCGCAACTACTGCTTTCTTTTTTCCTCTTGCCATTCTACTCGAGAATAGGAACCTGACTTTTTGTATCGGTTCCCACAGACGGCGCCAAAAAATGTTGAGGTCAAAATCTGGTCAGCTCTCCCCCATGTCCTACGTACTTCGCGGCATCCCCGAGCCCTAAAGTTGTACACGAACTGTAAGCAAAGGAGACCCTGGCTAAGCCGAGGGACCCTCCGATGCCTAAGTCAGGACACAGGAATTTGGGTCTAAGTTGCAGAGTAGTGGGAGAGCATAAGATGTTGCATACCTGTTGCAATGGAGTTTTCATGTATTTATACTTGACTATCGAATGATCTAGGTCCGTTAATCTCGCCATAATTCCCTCAATTAGGGAGATTATCGGATCATGGAGATATTATACGCAATCCAAGGGTCGCGGGTATCTCATGCGCGTCATGCGTATCTGCGGCCGGAGAAATCGGCCACGTTCCCTTATGGCAATTTCTAAGTTCAGCTTGAGGAGCGTCCGCCTCTGCCCCGGAGTATGGAGTCGGCTCGGACCTTTAAGCAGGTAAGGTTTCCATTAGCCGTCATAAGCCTTCATCAAGTGTTGTTCGTTCTTGATTAACTGAGCCGAGTCGTCAATTATTCCTTCGATCGGACCAACATGCCACCAGGCCTTGGGATTATAAGGGGTTCGGATCTTCCCATAACACTAATGATGACATTTTTACATTATTTTAATGTTGAATTATCATCGGATTCAAGATTTTTACAATAATGTAAGGAATATATACAATGATTACATATAAGCATTTAGACATGTAATTCAAAATAAATTGTGCAAATCATAAATCTTACTTTAGATGTATTGTGAATCAAAATGTAAGCTTATTCAATTATTTGAATATGGGATTGGTGGACCTTTATTACACAGTTAAAATTGGGAACTGTCCAATAGTCTTATTTCAAGAAACAAGCAACCACCAACCAAAGGCTAGGATTGCTCAGTCAGTTTGATTTTGGAGTGACTTACTAGAGTGGGCTCCACAATTTAGTCGGTTTGGTTTGAGCTGTATATTGTTTACTGTATGGACAATTTCCAAGTGTCTATAAATCAAGTGTATTTATGTATCAAGCATCATACCCTGCCAAGGTAGAAATAAATCCCTGTACAAGAAAGGAACAAATTTCAAATCACAACCATCCACTCCATAGACATCTTCATTCCGGCTGTCCATTTTGTAGCCACCAATTGAATGATCAGGAGCATTCAATTAGATCTATCTTGATTTTGGGCCATGGCCCATCCATCGCAGCATCCTGACATGTGGATGGTGTAGATTGAATTTATGTTTTGCATTCATATGTTCCATGTTCATTACAGATTAGCATACAATGCCTTAAAACTATGGGCCAAAGTCTTAACAAAATGGTGGAAACTGATCTGCAAGAGGCATAATGTACAATTATGTTAATCCAGACAGTCAAATTTGTGGGGCCCTTGTAATGGATGGACACCCCAAAATCACACTAGTATCGTGATATTAGCCATTTGATTTTGGCAATTGAATTTAGATCACTGATCATTTCCTTTAAACATTAATTTGATGAACACAAATTGGACAACTAGGATATATAATCTTATTATTGTATTTTGGGCCATGGGCCCAACAATTATGTGAATCAAAGGATTGATGTAAATCATTTTTGTGGTGGGTCTCACTTAGTATTCAGGAATATCCAAAAAATTAAAAAACCCTTGTATTAGAATGTTTCGGCCCTTTGATTAATTGCCTCTTCCTTTAAACATGAACATCTTCTTAACCTTTAAATAATCAAAAGATTAAAATATTCAACATGAAAGTTCCTTCAAATACACACACCCCCTCCTTAGGAAAGAGTCTTTCTAGTGCTTGTGCAATCAACGCAGACTATGGGCAAAAGAAGACCTAACTGTGGACATGTCATGGATAAGGCTCGTCATCTAAATAGTTCGAGTCACTGAAATTTACTCCAACCCAAACCCGAACTTCTTATATGATACTAGGGGTGTACATTGAGTCGAACCGAGTCGAGCTGGCCTCAACTTGACTCGGCTCGGCCACTAGCTGACCTCAGCTCAGTCCTCGAGCCCAACTGGCCAGCTCGAACTCGGTTCGGTCAGCAACTAGGGCCAGTTCGAGCCGAGTTCAAGCCAAGATCGAGTCAAGTTCGCCATTGCAGCATTTCAGTAACACCTGGACTGCACCTTCAAAATCTTACTGTATTTGAGACAGCAACAATAGTTTTACAGGTATTTTATCAAACACCTTCTAAGCAATATAAAAATCAAGAAAAAAAAAAGGTGTTGGTTTCATATACATACCTTCCTTGCCACCAACCACACTTCTTTGAGTCATTTTATCAAACACTTGGTGAGCAACATCAATATCAAAGTAACCGAGTCACCGAACTAGTTCGATCCAAGTTCGATTCGAGTTGGGTTCGATTCGAGTCGAGCTGGGGCCAGCTCGAACTCATTTTCGAGCTCAAAAAATCAGTTCGACTCGGCTCGAACTCAGCTTCAAACCGAGTCGAATTGAGCTTTTTCGAGTCGAGTCGAGCGAGGTAACCGAGCTAGCTCAGTTCGTGTACACCTCTATATGATACCCTACTATTGTGATTCTCGTAGAAAATAGGCGGTTAAGCGTCTAACACCAAAGGTGCGGCTCTTTTATGATACTCAAGTTGAAACTATAGCAATTGGATCAAAGTCATGTTTATCTAAACCATTTATAAGGTGGGCTTTAACTTGGATGATGGTCAAAACAATCTTCAACATAAAAGGATCCTATCAAGGACTAACAAAAGAAAGGTTTAAGGATAGGTTACTGTTCAAATATTCAAAGGAATAAGATAAGCGGATCAAAAAATTAAAAATTCTTACTCAAAGAGTTTTTTTTTTTTAGTCCATACACAGCAAGGTACCTCCTATAAATGGCTTAGATCGCTGAAATACGATTCCGAATCTAATGACTAAGGACATATTTGCATTTGCACTTGTATTTGGAGGTTTGTCATTACATGTGTAAGCAAAAATGTCAATTTTAAAATTTCTAAGATTAGAATTACCTCCAATGTATAACCACGATCTTCTTCACTAGATTAAAACATGCATAAAAATAAAGTAAAGCCCACTATAGGTTTAGATGCTCAAAACCTCCAATGAGTAAACCACGGTCATCTTCTTCATTAGATATTCTCTAGAATTGTGGCTGGAGAGAGAAGAAAATTTTCTTAAATCAAAGTCCTACACCTATATTTATAGGCCTTAATTCTTGAGAAATTCTGATTAAAAACTAACTACAATATCTCTTAGGTTATTATGATAATGAGGTATATTAAATTATTATGCATTCTTCTATTGATAAAGCATAATCTATACTTTCTAATCAGGTAGATCTAGTATAAGACCTTTGAGACTACAATCCTTCTTATGAAATGACATCGTACCAAATTCACAAGTTGACCAAAAATTAATTATGTCCTAATCTCCAAATACTTGTTCTAAACAGTTTATTTAACCACACTCAATCACGCATGTTTGACTTAATCTATACACACGTGCGTGCATCTTTGATCATGATGTACGCTTAACTACTTTTGATACTAAACGAATTGTATCTTAGCAAACTTGATCGATCAAAGTTAATTGAACATATTTATATAATAATATGATTATCTATTCAATTTGGTGCCTTAAATAAGTCTCATATGTATCATCGCCACATGATGATCATCTACAATTTTCCTCTAACCCATTTCTATGACATGAAGTTGATTTGACTACTTTCGTAGAGTGCTTCTAACCCAGTTAGATTACTGTGCGTGAACTTGAAAATGCACATCAAAGTAACGTCATATCATCACAACCTTGCATAAAGTATAGAGTAACAAGAACACAAGAGCCACTTACAAGACTAGCATTTCCGTGCAGTGACTTGAGCAAAACCGGTCCGTCCCTTATAGGTAATTGGCCTCATAGCACATGTGGCTCAATCCACACATCAAGAATGATTGAGCATCGTTGTCTACATGGTCGCCACGTGAAGTCTAGTCAATCAATCCCTACTATAATATAGAGCTTACACGATCTTATGGGGTATGGAGCGGATCATATTGATCTCTAGGAGATGTCATTTTAATCATCTCATAGTACATTTCACATGTACATGCATCTCATAGTACATTTCACATGTACATGCGTCTTAATATGCACCTTCTGTTGTGTGCATCTACACAATGGACTACATTATGTGAGAAGAGTGTTGGGAGCGTTGCACAAAAACCTTATGATCTCGCCTCCCAAAAACACTAGAATTATGAGATATAATAAAGCAATGAAATAAATCAAAGCACAAACCACACGACACGAGATTTTACGTGGAAAACCCTCGAAGAAGTAAAAAACCACAGGACCTTGTCCAGAGTAACAATTCACCATGAAGTAGAACGTTACAACCGATCACAAGCACACACTGCTTGAATCGAACCTTCTTCACTCACGTAGGAGTGGATGAACAATAAGAGAATAAAGAAAACGGAGAGATCTCACCGATCACGAGGACGTAGAGGCGCTGAGACGTCGACTGCGTAGTAAATCACCTCTACGAGCAGAATCCTCCCTTCCACAAGCTTCCTCTCTCTCTCTCTCTCTCTCTCTCTCTCTCTCTCTCTCTTCTCTAGAATCACTTTAGGAAGCCTTAGAATACCCTAGAATAGCCCTAGGGACTCCTATTTATAGTTTAGGCAACTCCCTTTCTGCACATCTACGAAACCGCCTCAAATTTACGTAGTCCGCACAAAATCTGCACAGAATTTACGTAACCCTCGACTGGTCGAACCAGGTCCTCGACTGGTCGAGGCCAAAAAATAGAGCTTGTTGGACTTTGAGTCGAGCAAGTCTCGACCGATCGAGCAGCTCTCTCCGACCGGTCGAGCAGCGAGGTGAAAGACATCCGTTTTACAACCGGATGCACTACCTGTCCTCTGAACTGAGGAGGAAAATCTCATCAAAGAGGACCAAGCTTTTAATCGATGGATAATAGTCACATCTTATTAAAATGGTTAGTACAAATATCCACGTGCATACATTATCATGAAACTATCACATCCATATATAAACTCTTAAGAATGAAAAATCTCAATATAATACAATGAATAAATATGTATGTGTTATTTGACGGGCTACAGAAATACCTACAACACATACCTCTACATGTGATAAATGTAGCAACGGGAATATGTTCAAGAAAGTATTAGCTAGGAGCCTAGAACTTCCCAAGCACATATCAGGCGAGTTCTTTCAAGTTCTCTATTTGTACGTGCCAACTACCCAGTGGTTAAATAGTATTTGGCCACATTTTCTACCTAGTAGATCCCACCTAATAGACGGCTAGGATATCTCAGGCACAAGCTAGGTCAGAACTCCCTATGTTAAAATTGCAAAATTGCGTCGAATTTGGCAGATTTAGTCCGTCACAAAAAAGGCTTGATTTAATACGACTTTATCAGGGAACATTATTTTAAAAGTATAATAGCCGTTTCACATGCCTACAAGTTAACGCATGCTGTAAAAGATAAAGATTTAAGATTCTTTTAGCCAGCAAAGTTGAGAGGAGATGTTGGTAAAGGATATCTTTTGAGGGAAGAATTTTCTCAAAGAGATTCTTTTCACATATGGTAAAATGGAGATAATAGGCTAGACAAATTTTCTAAAGGCTTCTTCTTTTTTTTTAATGAGAAAATGTGAGAAATGTTTCTTCTTTATTTATTATACATAAATAATGTTTTTCTTACAATTTATATTCTTCTTATTTTGTTAATTAAATGAATCGTCGGTGCTTTCCTTTTGTAGTGAGGATCTGACGAGTATATCTAGTGTCTTATTATCTAATCATATTAACGGCTATTTCACATTATCTTTATAAGATTGCCTACATATAAGGTCAAAGTACTTGCCCAAGTGATTAAGCTCATTTCCTAAACCAAAGATGATTAACTAATATTTGGTGGCGACATTATGAAAAAACAAATACCAGCTTTATCTAAAACTTTTGTGACCTGGTTAATCACAAAGGTTTCCTTTGGAGCGGTCCACATGATAGTTGGATCTACTTTTTTTTTAATCCTTAGAATAATTGGGAAAGAATCGGATGAAAATTGTAAATACAAAATCCATACATCATGGTGGGCCCACGGTAAGGGCTGCTTTATTTTCATGGATTTTTCCTCCAAAAATTCTGGCATATGCTACGACTTTTTTGAAATCTGAAATGTACTTTTCGCAGGTGAAAGAGACAATGGCATTTTTTTATTCTAAAAGTTGTCCAGGGAAAGGTGGTCTGTATGGAATCATCAGGTGGGTTACACGTCAGCAAATAACTTACCCAGCACAAAAAACAATGTACTTAGCCCGAAATGGAGCAGATCAGGTCATCCCGACTCACCCATGACAGTGCGGCCCTTACCCAGGAGCCACCTGATGTAGGTATACTGTATTCACACCTTCCATCTATTTTTCCTAATTATTTTAGGATATCATGTTGAAGATGAAGCCGATCCAATTATCAGATGAAAGTAAACAGTTGTGATTGACCATTAATGAGCCACAAAAGTTTTGGATCAAGCCTATGTTTGTTTTTTTTTCTCTCTCCATCCATTACCTTGTCAACCAGTTAGATGGCAAATTAATACTAAGGAAACATTAAGGTGCAGCTTATGAAGTTTTTAATGGTAGGGTGTTCAATCACTACAGTTTCCTATAGTATGGTCCACCTGGTAAATAATGACTTAAAATGATCTATAAAAATGGATGGACAGGGTGAATACAGAATACACACATCAAGGTGGCCCCCACATAAGGGCCCACTATCATGGGTGACAATGGGGTCTCACATAAGCCGCTCAATGAATGGACGGGTTTATACATAATATAAACATCAAGATGGCCTCATAGTAAGGGTCACACTGTCTTGGGTGAGGCCTGGGTCTCACCTAATCTGCTCTCATTTGGGGGTATTATCTCAAAAATGAAGTAGATCAGATTATCAGGTGGACCATACCATAGGGTGATTGACCATTAATAGGCCACGAATTTTTGGATCAAGTTGATATTTGTTTTTTCCCTTCATTAAGGTTGACATGACCTTATCAACACGTTAGGTGGAAAACAAACACCACGAAAACATTAAGGTACACCATAGAAAGTTTTTAATGGTACGATGTTCAATCACAATTATTTCCTTAAAGTATGGTCCACCTAATAATTGAATCTTCTTGATTTTTGGAATCATACCTTAAAATGACTTAGAAAAATAGATGGATGGGGTGGATATAGAATACACACATCAACGTGGGCCCTAAGGTAAGGGTCACGCCGTCTTAGGTGAGGCCAAGGTCTCACCCAATCTTGCTTCCCCCCAAAAATGACCTGAAAATTATATGGACGACATGGATACGAAATACATACATCAAGGTGGGCCCTACAGTAAGGGTTGCACCGTCTTGGGTGAATTTGGGAATGTTGTAGGCTATTTTTTACGATTCCTAAGATAGGCAATTGGAAAAAGACACTTGTCATTGCATGAGAAAGATGTAACATGTGAAATATTTTTAGAGATATTTAGAACGCTTTTTACGGAATCACAACTGGCGATGTTTGGGTGATACACATCATTTGATGACGGGGCACAACCTAGAAGTCCAGAGGTAAAATGTGGTTGAGCGAAAAGTTCAATTAGAAGGACATGTTAGGAAGAGAGTGAAGAAACTAGAAGACCGACATGGCGACGAATCAGCTATCATGACCATTAAATGAAGAAAGAAATGTCTGAATGATAGTCGCGAGAGAGATCTATAAATAACAAGAAATTCAACAAAGCAAGTCGTCTCACACCAATCAAATTATCTTTCCTTATCATTATCATAGTTTAGCTCTATCCTAAGAGTAACGATAATCTTTAGTTGTAATCTAGTAGCGATAATCTTTAGTTGTAATTCAAGTCTACGCTTTTACGCTATATTATTCCTGATTTCTATACAAATAGTTCTTTTTTCAAAAAGGCATTTTGCAATTGCTCATTGTAATCGAATGTAAGTATTTGTTGAATATGTCTTAAATTTGTATATTCAGCAGTCTGTCGATGATAGGTTCGATACCATCAAGCAGGCTTCAATGCCATCAAGATTTTTGAATTTTCTTCAATTGCTCGCTGGACTAACTGGGTGTTTTTTCGATCTTATCGAAGAATGTTCAATGGCATTGAAAGACATGTTCGATGGCATCGAAGAGGCTCGATGCAATCAAAGAAAATTCGATTTTCATGTTTTGTCTTTGGACCGTTTTAGTGTTTGTTTGATGACATCAAAGCCAAAGGTTAAGTTTCGATGACATCGAAATGTGTTCGATGTCATCGAACTGTTTCGCAAAGTTGTGAATTTGCGAGATTTGTTTCCTATTTCGATTATGATTCTTCTAAAGGCTATATATTTGGGTGTAATCGGGATTGAGAGGTATTCCAAGGCTTTCTAATTTGTTCTAGGGTTTCAAGAGTGTAACTTAGGTTGATTCAAGGTTGTTCGAATTGGGTAATCTCTCTAATCTTGTAATTTTCTACTTCCATAGTAATATCTGTCGCTTCGTGCCATGGTTTTTTCCCGCAAGGGTTTTTCCACGTTAAATTTGGTGTGTTTGCATTGTGCTTGTTTGGTGTGATTGGATTATTTCATTTAATTCATCTTTGTGTACTTCCTCGGTCCCCCAACAGTATTTTCTTTTTATCTAATTATTTCCGCATACAAAGGTCCTTTTGTACGGAAGGCAAAGTGCAACCCAAAGAACCCCACTCTCCGGTAATCACCTAATTATCTTCGCGAGTGGTTAAATAGGCAACCGATCTTCTCAGATCTTGGTCGTATACGATCGTGCTCAATATATCTGCCTATCTTAATGCTTAGGGTCAAATTGATCGGTTCAAATCAAGCCACACAATCAATTTTGACATACTCGCACACATCACATGTAACCAAAACAAATAGAGAGCTAACATGGGTCTTACCTAATCTACTCTTAGCCTAAAAACCTTCAAATTCACCTACAACCCTCGTGATGATTGGACAGTCCCTTTTACTTCATCTAATCACCAAAGCAGGTACACATGTTGGCAGCTTAGATGTGATGCACATAAAAATACCACATTGGCCCTACACTACTCTGCGTTTTGGAACACATCGCTAATGGGAACGCTCAAAAGGTGACTAAGGCTTTTGCATGATCTTCATCGAACAAGAATCCAGGTGGGGCCCACTGTGTCATTTGTGAGAATCCACCCCCACCTATCCATTTTGCTGGATCATGTTAAGACATGGGCTCAAAATGAGGTAAATCCAAAACTCAAGTGCCTACCAATGAAACCTACCCATCATTGAAACCTACCTAGAGTTAGCCATGATGTTTATATGCCATCCATACCGTTCAAAAGGTCATTCCTACTAGGATGAATTGTACACATTTTACTTATATATGTGTACAAGTGAATGGCATCTGTTGTGAATTTAGTCCGTTGATTAAAATTCCATGGTCCACCAAACATGATTTTACTTAATCCAATGTTTTCCAGTAGCAAAATTTTTATCCCAAACATGGTATTGGATGGCTACAATACCATCGTATTTCTAGACATGCAATCATTGTACAATAATAGTTTTAATCCCATTTAATACCATTCAAATCCACGGACCAAATACGCCCCAAGGGAATAACTACTCCGAATCTACGGAGCTGGAAATTAATTGAGCGAGACAAAGTAGAAATTGAGCGAGACAAACATGAAATTGAGCGAGGCAAATTGGAAATTGAGTGAGGCAAACTGGAAATTCAGCGAGACAAGCTGGAATTTAAGCGAGGCAAATTGAAAGTTGGGCGAGGCAAACAGAAAGTTGAGCAAGGCAAGCTGGAAATTCAACGAGGCAAATTGGAAATTCAGCGAGGCAAACAGCAAATTGAGCGAGGCAGCTAAACTTGGATATAGCTATCTAAAAGCCCATTCGCCCAGCCTAGCTCATTAGCCTTTTCAAAAATTCAAAATGTAAACCCTATTTTCTCCCTCATTCTAAAATAATAAACTTTTCTTTTTCTATTTTCTAAAAATTTAAAGGATGAAAGGTGCAATAAAAAAGAAAATGAGGATTGCCTAAATAGATTTAGCCGACTATCATGCTTCTCAAATCCACCCTTCACCATATCAAATCACCATTTCAGTGAACACTTAGAGGATGTGTTTGGGAATCCAACAGAAGAATCATCACCTACAAACATGAATTGCAAAATATATCAAAATTAAAGTTCACTAGATATTTAGTGACCCATAGTGTGAAAAATCAGATATAATTGAAAATAATCAAACACTTGATGAATTTGAGTGAGCTTAAGATGAAATCAAATAAGCCTCAACTGAAATTAAGCGAGGCAAACATGAAATTGATTGAGGCAAACATTAAATCGAGCAAGGCAAACATGCAATTTAGCAAGCATCAAAGGAAATTGAGCAAGGCGAATTGAAATTGAGCGAGGCAAACTAGAAATTGAGCGAGGGAAACATGAAATTGAGCGAGGCAAACTGGAAATTCAGCAAGGGAAACATGAAATCGAGTGAGGGAAGTTGAAATTTGAGTAAGGCAAACTGGAATTCGAGAGAGGCAAAACTAGGAATTGAGCGAAGCAAACTAGAAATTGAGTGAGAGAAGTAGAAAATTGAGTGAGGCAAACTAGAAATTCAGCAAAGGAAACATGAAATCGAGCGAGGGAAGTTAGAATTTGAGCAAGGCAAATTAGAATTTAAACAAGGCAAAATTAGGAATTGAGAGACAAACTAGAAATTGAGCGAGGGAAGCATGAAAATTCAGCGAGGCAAACTAAAAATTCAGCGAAGCAAACTAGAAAATTAAAAATTGAACGAGGTGAACTGAAAATCGAGTAAGGCAAACTGAAAATTCAGCGAGGCAAACTAGAAATTGAGCGAGGGAAATTAGAAATTCAGCAAGGCAAACTAAAATTGAAGGAGACAAGCTGGAAATTGAGCGAGGCAAATTAAAAATTCAGTGAGGTAAATTAAAAATTGAGCGAGGCAAACTAAAATTGAGCGAGACAACCTAAAAATTGAGCAAGGTAAATTAGAAAATTGAGCGAGGCAAACTGAAAATTGAGTAAGGCAAACTAGAAATTCTGCGATGTAAATTAAAATTGAACGAGGCAAGCTGAAAATTGAGCGAGGCAAATTAAAAATTGAGCGAGGCAAACTAGAAATTGAGCGAGGCAAACTAAGAATTGAGCGAAGCAACCTAGAAATTGAGCAAGACAAACTAGAAAATTGAGCGAGGCAAATTGAAAATTGAACGAGGCAAACTAAAATTTAGCGAGACAAACTGAGCAAGGCAAACATGCAATTCAACGAGCATCAAACGAAATTGAGTAAGGCAAACAGGAAATTCAGCGAGGTAAACATGCAATTCAATGAGCATAAAAGGAAATTAAGAGAGGCAAACTAAAAATTCAATGAGGCAAACTAAAAAATTTAGCGAGGTAAACTAGAAATTGAGCGAGGCAAACTAAAAATTCAGCGAGGCAAATTGGAATTTCAGTGAAGCAAAACTAGGAATTAAGCGAGTCAAACTAGAAATTGAGCGAGGGAAGCATGAAAATTTAGCGAGCCAAACTAGAAATTGAGCGAGGCAAACTAAAAATTCAGCGAGGCAAACTGAAAATTGAGGGAGACAAATTAGAAATTCATCAAAGCAAACTAAGAAATTTAGTGAGGCAAAACTAGGAATTGATCAAGGCAAAGTACAAATTGAGGAAGGGAAGTATGAAAATTCAACAAGGCAAACTAGAAATTGAGCGAGGCAAACTGAAAATTCAACGAGCCAAACTAGAAATTAAGTAAGGCAAACTAGAAATTCAGTAAGGCAAACTGAAAATTGAGCGAAGCAAACTAGAAATTGGAGCGAGGCAAACTGAAAATTCAGTAAGACAAACTATAAATTGAGCAAGGCAGACTACAAATTCAGCGAGGCAAGCTGAAAATTGAGCGAGGCAAACATGAAATTGAGTGAGACAATGAAGAAATTAAGTAACGCAAACAGAAAATTGTGCGAGGCAAGCTAGAAATTGAGTGAGGTAAACTACAAATTGAGCCAGGGAGACTAGAAATTGAGTGAGGCAAACGTGAAATTGAGCGAGGCAAACGTGAAATTGAGCGAACTGTAAATTCGGTGAGGCAAACTAAAAATTGGGCGCGGCAAACTAAAAATTCAGCAAGGGAAACATGAAAATTCAGGGAAGCAAACTAGAAATTGAGCGATGCAAACATAAAATTGAGCGAGGCAAAAAATGAAATTCATCGAGGCAAGCATTAAATTGAGCGAGCCTAACATGAAATTGAGCAAGCCCTAATATGAAATTGAGCAAGATTCAAATGGAATTGAGCGAATTTCACATGAATTTGAACGAGGAATGTATAAAATGGACTAAGCCTAAAAAATGAAATTGTACGAGCCTCACATGAAATCCACCCAGCCTAAAATGAAATTGACTGAACTTTCACATAAAATTAAACGAGTAGTCAGTCAATTGTTATCGACTTAGGCTCGTCTCAATTTTCATGAGTTCTTTTTCAATTTCAAGCGCGCAATGGTTATGTTTGACCAATCACACTTGGTGAATTAGTAGCTGAATTTGCATAGGTAGCCGGTGAATTGTAGTTGAATTGTCGTTGAATGCTACAAAGGAAAGTAACTATAAACTATTTCTCTAAACCCACTAGCATTTTTTTAAAGATATGTACCTCTCACAACCGTAGTAACAGTCAAATGCAAGTTGAGGAAGAGTGCTTTGGAGTGAAGAATATTTTGAACCTTTTCAGATATTGCAGATAACTCAAATAGAGATAACTCGGAATATTAGAAGTGTACAAATGCAACCAATTTGAGGGATTTCGTGTCATCCTGATCAAAATGGAAAATAGCAAATGTAGATTGATAATATTTAGATGTTCAAGGAGATTTTAAAAAGAAAAATGGTTAAAAAAATATAAGTTGGGGACTGTTCATAAAAAACGCTGGATGAAAGTTTGCGTCTACAGTGGTCAATTTCTCATGCCAAAACCCTGTAGGAAGCGGGTTGCGCCCTTCCACCTAATGGAATCGGTCCAACGGCTCTGTGATTACCACTGTGATGTATGGGTTTTATCAATGCAGTTCATCCATTTTTACATATCATTCTAGGAAATGATCTCAAAAATGAGGCAGGTCCAAGGCTCAAGTGGACTATACAGTGGAGATTGAACACCCACCATTAAAAACTTCTCGGAGCCAGATACGTTTTAGATCAACCTGACGTTTTTGTTTTACCTTCATCCTGGTCTATGTGACCGTTGGATGGAAAATAAACATCACGGTGGGCCCTATGAAGGTTTCAAGGGAGGGCGTCATTATCACCGCTGCTCCCTGTGGTGTAGTCCACTTAGCCTTCATTCTATTTCTGTACAAAAATAGGTCCACGGAACACAAAATTAGGTCCACGGAACCCTGCCTGAACCTATTTCTGTACAGGCGGTGTAATGGTGCGCTCCCTTGAAACCTATCTCCGTATAGGTTGGGAGGGAGGGCGCCATTATCACCGCGCCCATACGAAAATAAGGCACCATTTTCACCACTTAGCCTTCCATCTCCCTCATTTTTAGGTTCACATCTTAAAATGATATGGAAATAGGATGGACTGCGTGGATAAAATCCATACACCAAGGTGTGCTCTACAGAACCCTGCCTGGACCTATTACCGTACTGGCGCCGGCAGTACCCAATCCGCTTATGTAATCCATGACAAAACTTTCTTAACAGCATGCACGTGTTTAATAACGGTCATGTAATTTGGGCGCGGACTAGGTACTACCCCACCTGTTCGGAGCTCAATACAGACGGAGGCTCCCAGGTCCACTGAGAGGCCACTTTAATGGATGAATTTTCCATTTTTTCCCTATTATTTTAGTACTAGACCAAAAATAAGGAAGATCCAAGTCTCAAGTAGACCACACCACAAGAAGCATCTGTGCCAAGGACGTCCACCATTGAAACCTTCTTAGGTCCACCGTGTCCTTTACTTTCCATCCAACATGTGTATATGGTCATATACAACTGGATGAAGTGAAAAAACAAATACCACCTTGATCCAAAACTTCTGTGGTCCCTAGGAAATTTGCAACGGTCGGAATTTAAAACCCACCGTGTGGCCCATTTGATCCTTGTATCTTCATTATTTTTGGAATAAAACTCTATAATTATATGGAAAATTGTATGGACTGTGGACAAAATTCATACATCATGGTGGCCCTCGGAGCCTCCGCCTATTTGGAGCTCCGAACAAGCGGGGCGCATGTCACACATGCACCAGTCCATCCATCAGGTTAGTGAGACCTAAACCTACCAACTCAGGAGCAACTCCTGCCTTGTACAGGAGTCCATACATGTTGAAAATCTGGTCAACTCAACATGTGAGCCCCAATGTTGGTTAGAAATAGACGGATGGATTAGAAAACTCAGCCAAGTATTTTTAGAATCGTACATTTGTTTTGCAAAATGTAGCCCACCTGAACATGTTGTTTTTCTAAAAATGCTATTTCTTGAAAAGAGCGAGAAATGAAAAGATTTTTCACTTAATTATTTTTCAAAAAGATTTTTATAATAAAACTTTCTCCATTTTCAAATACACCGTTTAAAGAATGCCCTAGACACATACGCTGAAGATTACTTATAGCACGTGTCACATTGTTGAATGTAAGACGTTGGCACATGTGGAATGATCGAAGATGAATGATGGCACATGTGCATATGTAGCATGTTGACACATATGGTACATGTGAAGTACTTAAAGAGTAATCTTTTTTATTGGAATATTTCAACCTTTCACGCCATCGATAAATTAGAAGCCCTTTTAAAGCCGACAAATTAAAACCCCTTTTTAAAATATTTTCTTATCAATGCCTAACTTTTTAAATATACCGATAATATGATACCTATTTGACTTTGATGCACGGGTGAATAATGGAAAGCTTCGTTTTCTTATAAAAAGTCAATTTTACTCTTGATTATATGAAAAGTCATTATACCAACTTACTAATGGAAAAGATGATTTGGAGAAACCGAATTTGAATGGGTCTACTTCATTGTTGATAACATCTTCACTATCCATCCATTTTACCAGCTCATTTTAGGGCGTGAGCCCAAAAACGAACCACATCTAAAGCTCAACTGCACCACACCACAAGGAACCAAATTTCAATGGGGTCTACTTGCATCGTTGATGACATCTTCACCGTCCATCCATTTTACCAGCTCATTTTAGGCATGAGCCCAAAAATGAACCACATCTGAAGCTCAACTGGACCACACCACAAGGAACACCGAGAACTGAACACTAACGTTACATTTGAAAACTTACGTAAGTTTGAATCAAGCCGATATTTGTGTATTCCCTTCGTCCAATAGGTTTTATTTTTTCATCATTATTCAAACAGACGCACCACATGGGCACTCAAATCCATGACATAGACTGTATAGCAAATAAATACTTAGAGGAATGCACCAGAGTGATATGTGCCAGATGATCTTCATCGCTGGGTCCACCATTTTCATTGCTCGGATGTTTTACATAAAGATACGTCTGCAGGAAAAATGGGGCTACACAATAAGCTAGCAAGTAGCTGATTAGTTCTCAAGTCGCTCTCCCTTCACACTTGTATATTCATACACTGTAATGTATCGAGTTTCAACCGAGTGATCTGCTTTTGGGACAAGTTATTATATCGATTTGGGTGGGACACACGATGTGTCGACCATCCAATGTTCATCAATGATGAATCTCATGATCATCCCGTTAAGTTAATAAGTTGGGTCACCAGATGGGAATGGATATGGCACATCATTGGCCAAGATCGCCACATCAGACGTGGGCATGGCAAAATCAATGATCACATCCGCGATCTCGGATGGGGCCACGAGGAGCTTACGGATGGTGAAAAGCTCTGCCACGTAGGCCGAGTCCCGTGCCGCATGGATGAATCTCATTCCTTTAACAAGGGAAAGAAGCCCACTCTCATCCATGGCGATGCCTTTCAATTGACGATCACAGCCTCATAGAAATACTCCAGCTGCCATTGAGGGTGGATCGACAGGTTATTGCTGGTGGAGTTCATGTAGGTCGATCCATTGGTCCAGAAGCTGCGATCAAATATCACAAAGGTGGCCATTGAATTCAGGTTCCAATGGAAGCCCAAGTGGGCCCATCCAATCTTTGGCCATTTTTTAGTTGAACATGGACCGTTTGTGTTTATTTTCTAAATAGTTTAACATCAGTACACCAACGTTAGGTAAGGGTTTAATTATCGAGTACATTCTTTGGGTGCAAAGTCCATTCCCCGTGGGTCCCACAGTGTAAATGGTCGACTAGATCATAGGCACCGGCTCTATGGAATAAGGACCCAAGGACACCGTAGTATCGTTAATCGTAAAACCAACTATCATACAATTCCCCTCATGGATATGAATTCCAAGAAGCAAATACAAAAGATAACAGACAAAATTATAAGAAGGCACCTAAAAATCGACACAACTTTAACAATCCAGAACAAAGTGTGAGACACTGAACGCAAATACATTGTCAGCTACTCGGCTTTCTGCAATGATATACGCATGAATAATCTTACAATTACTGAAAACAAGAATGCCTGAGCTGCACTTGACATTCAGTGAAGCTCCACTAACTAATGCCCTTACAACAAAGGCAACAACAGACGTACCTCAACCAACAGCAAAATTCGTGTGCGTGGGTCGTGAAGAAATATAAATAGCCTAGTTGCCCAGCATATGTTCCAGTCCTCCTGCCTGAAGCGCTGCTACCCGGTTTCCTCCAGTCACATTATGTAAGAGCTGATGAAGCCACCGCTTGGTTGTTGGGTCGTCCTGAAGCATGTGCAACCAATGTCAAACAGAGAGAGAATTACAAGGGCCAACCTTGCAGTGAGTCTCACACGTGCACGAGCGCGCGCGCACATGTTGAGGCATGCATATTCCGTAACGATAACGGTAGCCATAATGGCCGCCACCGTTACCTTTACGATACAAGCTAAAACGGCCATTACGGTCCCTTTTTTATTTATAAAAATAAAAATAAAAAAACTAAATAACCTGTGTCGGCCCCCTAATGGACTGTTATGGGGCCTTTACGGGGGCTGTAACGGCCATTACAGCTAATTTTTTCGGTAACGGGTGTTACAGCTATTACGACCCCATAAAATGTAATGGTTGCCACTGTTACTACCTTTAAGTAACAGCCTTTACAGCCCCATAATGGCCATCATGGCATACCATGAGCACGCCTCATCTACCATTGATCTACGGGTTCGGACCCAAATATAAGTAGGAAAAATTGTGAAGCAAAAGAAACGAGGACAAAAAAGAGTAAAATATTGTGAGCTGAACATCCTCATTGGGGCAAATATAAGGGGAACTTTAACTCATGCCCGACCCATATGAAGTCTTCAGAGTCTTTCACCAGCCTGACCCATATTCCACTCAGGACTTGAGTTTCCATTAGGAGTTGCATGAATGCACATTGCAAAAACCAGGTCACTTTCAGGTTGACAATCATTCCAATCCCTACAACTGCCCAAATGCCCGAGGGCATAAATAAAAAGCAAATTGTAAAAGATTCCATAAATTAGGCACTCACACGAAGGCAGCTATTGAAGGTCGAATCTCTTAACATGTCAGGAAGGCAATTCTTCAAAGCTTCACAAGCCCTGCATTTGAGGAAACTAAGGATCTCACTTCGACGTCATAAGATACGCCAATAAACATAAACATAAAAAGGTGTTGAACAGTACATAATAAATCAAGCCATAAACAAATCTATAAACCAACCTCGCATTGTCCGAAAGTCTAAGATAGCAACGAATAATATGCTTTAACAGCCGGTTAGAGGGCTGGTCGGCAAGTGATTGAACCATGGTCGCCAGAACACGCCCTACAGCAAAAAATCGTTCTGCTGTAGCACAGATATATCGCAGCCCAACATCATCCAAGAGAATCTTTTGAACAATAAAGGTAGCCACCTACACCATTCGAGTAGATCAAAAGGGATTGGTTAGAATTCAAATGCATTTGAATAGCAGTTCTCCAACATTAAACTAGTAACATTTAGCTGAAGTTAGATCAAAAGCTACAGTTCACCTAACAAGTCTAATGGACAATCATCTTTTCACCCATGCTTGTCCAGCACATCCATGGCATTCATGTCCTCCACATGAACCAGAGTATATGCAAGGCTAACAACTAGAAGACGTCAAATAGAACCTGGAGCTGCCAATGGAACGCCACACACAACGAAATATGCCGCGTGGTACTTAAAACATCCCCCCCTATGTAGAAAGGCTCCTTGAATGCAGAGTGCAAGTTTCCATTTTAGAACACAAGGCAATCCACGTCCATTTGAGATGTGAACACAAGCACTGCCATTTGCATCTTTAAATGTGCCCATCAAACCCCAAATAAACTAAATACCTTCCATGGGTATCTATACAAACCTTTAAATAAAAAAACCAAGTGGATCCTTCGTATTAGGGAATTCATTCACATATGGAGAATCGGATAATAGTCTAATGACCTACTGATGCATCCAGGCAACAAATCAAGTATGTTGACACAGTCCAAGGTTGGATCCCAAATGCCATCGCATTAAAAGATGAAGCCCAGATTTGCATCTGATTGGAGTGAGGCACCACAAATCCAATCAGAAGGCCCATATACACATCCAACTGGATTGTGGAGCCCACAGGTCCAATGGAGATCCCTTAAAAAGACTGTACATTAAACCATATTCATTGGAATGCTTGCAGCAACTGTACAGCACAGACACTGTACGGCAAATATACTTCATGTGATTGTTTATAGACAACACGGACACTGTACGGCTTAAAAAATATATGCTTTACAAAAAAAATAACAATAATAATAATTCTTTTCAAAAAAAAAATAATGCTTTCCCAAAAAATAATAATAATGCTTTCCCAAAAAAATTACTTCATGCGGTTGTTTATAGACCACCATATGATTGATAAAAAGGGAATCTACTTGAGATTGGACTTTGGAGTCTCTAGCAATATTAAATGCCCAAACACCTCAACAGGTTTCTGGAAATAAGAATTATAAACAACTGTACAGTGTATAAAGCCTATACAGGGCCCATATGGTCATGGTATTCCATAACAGTATGGGCCGTTACAGGTCAACTTTTCCGTAACGGTCGTTACAGTCGTTATGACCCCATGATGCATGGCAATTACCACAGTTACCATTACACAACTTTTTTGGAATAAAGTTGGTGGATAGAGTTTGAGTAGAGTCAAACTCTTTATTTGCAGATTTTTTGTTTATTTATTCAAGGCATGTTTGGATTGGTGGAAACCAAAAGGTAGATGAGAAAAGCAAAACATCACATATGAGGAAAACAATGGAAAAGAGAGTGTGGAAAATCATCCTTATTTAACTGCTTGTTTTAGCATATACATGATTTCAATGGCAATATGGAGTGGTCAATGGTAAAAAAGTGAGAGGTTTTTTTTTTTTTATTAGGGAAAGATAACTGAAAATTTATTTTTTTTTAAAAAAAACTGCCAATAGACGGAGAAATAATATAACCCCACGCTAGGACAAAAACCAAGAAAAAATATTAGCAGACTTCGTTGCTTTTACATAAGGAGCCCATTCCAAACAGTAAATTTCACTAAACAAATAAGCTTTTCAACAAAGGAATCCTTGTCTTGAAAACATCGATTGTTTGTTCCGGCCTTTCTAGATAAACCAAAAGATTCCCATCGTGACAAGCCTCCAACTGGCTTTCCGAGATTTACCCATTGCAGCTCCTTGCCAAGCCCATAAAAGATGGTCAACAAATTTCAGCATCACCAAAGAGATATGGAAAAGAGAAATGAAGTGGTCCCAAACTTTATGCGTGAAGGGGCAATGGATGAAGAGATGATCAATCGACTCCGCGTCACCCATACACATCAATCAAATGTTAGGTAGAATAACGGATCATCTTTTAAGGTTATCTATGGTTAGCACTTAGCACTCTCTTCCTCCCCACAAGCCGAACAAAAACTGCAATCCTCAGAGGGACACCATAAGACCAATAATGGAACGGGGACAAAAAAAAAAGGGCTGGGAAGACAGCTTAGAAATAAAATTATAGAACGAACAAACTGAGAAAACGTCGGAGCTATGAGCTTTCCAAATTATCGAGTCTTCTTCCTGAGCCAAAGGTGCGACAAGCTTCAAATGGTCAAGAAGGCTAAGGTGCTCCTCAAATTCCCCATCCGACAAATTTCTCCGACAAGGAGACCAAACAACGGATTCTCCCTCTATGGAGTAGCAACGATCAACAAGGATGAAGCGGTCCACGGCAATAGTAGCAATACCCGGGAAGAGATCTTGTAAAGGCCTATTCCCACACCAAATGTTCACCCAAAAATGAATACCCCTTTTCTAAGAGAAAAGGAATTTTTTTCATGAAACTTATGCTCGGTGATAACAGTTGCCTTCCAAACATGAGAAGTGCCATAGAGAGAGGAAGATTTTATGCTCCATCACCCATATGAGTGCCATATTTGGACAAAGAGATCTCTCCAAAGTTTTCCGTCTCCTAAGTGAACCTCCAATGCCACTTTCCAAGAAGGGCAACATTCATAAGATCCAGATCTTTCAAACCGGCTCCTCCCTCATTCAATGGCTTGCAAAAATTTTCCCATTTACGCAGGTTAAACTTTTTCCTTTTCGTTGGCCCCTTTCCAAATAAATTTTTTAAAAAAAAAAAAATCTCTTTTTAATTTATCAAGCCTATCTAACATTGATTTTGGGCAGTCGTAGAGGGACATAAAATAGATAGGCATGTTAGAGAAGGCTGCTTTAATAAGATACAACTGCCCTCCCAGAAAAAGATAGGCATGTCAAAAGGTGAGAGTTCTCTCAAAAAGGGTGAAATCACCATTTCTGAGGCTTTAGAGAGAAGGAAATGGCCTTTTTTGAGTAAATCTGAGGAAATGAAATCTATGAAATAACAAAATGCATGCCAATAATGGAGTGTCACTTCCATATCAGCGAGGGAGGTCGATGGGCCAGCTGGCCTGTTGGATTTCAGGTTTGGCCCGCTTCAGGCTGGGCTTGGGCTGAAATACTAGGCCCAAGGGCCAGACCTGGGCCTAAAATTTAAGCCTGTTTATTAAGCCCTCGGGCCTAAAAATTAATCTTGTTTATTAATCAGATCAGCTTGGGCTGTATAGAAGCCCATCAGCCTGGCATAAACCTGATCCAGCCCAGTCCATTTTAAGGTTTCAAGGACATTTTTGTCAATATCATGTATGATTGGTCACAACTCACACCAAACAAACAGCCTATATCATGCACTAAGAAGGTGGCTGTGCTCAAGCCAGACTAGAACCAGGCCATGCATAATCATCATGAGCCGGGCTCAGGCCTGTTTGGTTTGGCCCACCACGGGCGTGGGACAGACTCAGGCCTGGGTTTTCAATTGCAGACTGGCTTGGACAGAACTTGGCCCAACCCTTTGACAGCCCTTATATACCTCATTTTAACTGTGGACCTAAATACTAAAAAAAATAATTCCACGAGTTTGAATGATTCATAGACAATTATATTTTTTTTCTTCCTTTTGCACATAAGATCCACCACCAAGCTCCAATCGGAAAAACAAGCTATCAAACTTTTACAAGGATGTGAGCTGAACAAAATAAATAACATAATCAACTGTCATCTCCTATAACAGTTTTTTTTTTTTTTTTTTTTTTTTTTGAAGACACAAGGTTTCCCCACCTCTTTTTGAAGTGAGACTAATCCCTGCGGATACACGCAATCACCCACAATCACGTGTATCGGGTAAAGCCAAGGAGGGGACCCCAGCTATGCTTAAATCTGCTACCTAAACATTTTGAGCAGTAATGACAAAAGGATTTCCCAAGGAAATTGACAACCAGATGATAGGGAGTTCAAAATAACCAAAGAGATCAGAAAGTTGGTACTCACTGTTTTTGAAAGTTCACTACCCATCTCCATTGTTCGCAGACAAAGTGGGATTATTTCTGTTGATAGAAGAAAACTAATAACTTCTGTATCATCAACCTGTAAAAGAAAATATTAGATACAATTTCTTCAACTTATAAATACACAAAAATCCATAATCCAGTGAATAATAGCAAAGAAATCATTTGAACTGATGCAAGTTTTTCATATCCATAATTCCAACCACTTCAGATAACTGCTGCTATTTTCTAGTGTGATCTACTTCAGTCTTGTTTATTTGCCTGTCCGGTAGCCTTTCAGAACAATTTGAGGAAATACACTACTTCCCAACTTGAATATTTTCTAGCATTCACCTGCACTTCTTGTGACCATTTTTCACCCCCACTAAGATGAGCTACAATAGGTAAAAGGAGGTTTGCTAGCCCCAGATGCCTTCACCTGCAGCACATGTAAGACCTTATTCAGAAGTAAGGCTGGTCCACACATCGGGTGGGCCACCCCCACGAGAAAAGAATGGTTGCTTTAGAAAGAAATTCGACATGCAACCAACCTGATGAAATGACAGCATGATTTTCTTGTGTGGTCACATTTCTGGTGGCTGCCACCTTTTGCACTGCTGAAATGCCCATGTCAGTGACATGCAGACAGGATCAGGGGATCATGCGCATGGGGAAAGTCATAACCTCAGTTATCTGGTATGAGGTTGGACTCTGGAGTTTTTGAGTACTGGAATTATGTGCCTTACCCAATTACCATTTGCATTCTATATACAGTAAATTGCTGAACCCAATTAATTGGGATAAGGCTTAGATGATGATGATTCCATATACAGTTAATTTGAGAAGACATTTAGTCGTCCAAATCAGAATGCATAAACGTATATGCTGTAAAGTAGTTTTGCCAAATCAATTTGTTTACATCAATACATCATCCCTCAAGCACGAATGACATGGAAGCATAGTTAAAATAATATAGTAAAAAAATTGCTATTACATGGTACCTTTACAAGTGCTCCGATGACTCCCAAGCTGGTAAGTCTCAAGTATTCAAATGGCCTTGTCTTGCTGGTGGTGTTTAGAAATGGATACAGATATAAAGGTATATGAGCTGCAAGGGAACAATATGTTGTGCATTCTATTAATACTCCCTTACACAGTTATCCTAATGAATTTCAACCAGATCAATGGAACACTGGAGTGCCAATGGAAGAACTCAATCCATAGAAGGATCATTCTTTCAATGTCAGCCATGACAAAAGGAAGAGCGCAAACTTATTGAAGTACATATTAATTGATGAACTTTCCACAATCATTCACATCAATAAGAAGTTAATTAAAAATAGAGAGAATAGAGAAAAAGGAAATGGTACCCGTGGCTGCATAGATAAGAGGGAAGCACTAACATACCCTGGAAGGCAGGGACACCCCAATCAAGTCAACCAGCACACTTGCTCAAGCAAGCCAAGCTGGAAACTCATGTAAATTGCGTCAGCCTCGGGTTTTGTTACTGCAGCCATCATACTATAATTCATGGCACCAGGTGTGATGCAAACACAGGTACTAGATCCAAGACTCCAGAAAATGCCAGCATAAGCAACATAAGGATCAAGACTTGAAGTGGATCAAAGCAAAGTAGCAAACACAAAACAGGGCCCAACCTTCAGTCATATGTTGTTGGGAAAGCACGACAGATTTTGCTGTTTGTTTAGTGCATCCAAAGGCAGCACAGAGAAGAAATAAAGACAGCAGATGCGTACTGTTTGGAGACCCGGGGGCTCTGACATCATCAGCAAACGATGATGTCAGCAACCCATCATAGAAAGGCCTCAGGTGTCCACTGTTTGGAAGGCCTGGAGCCTCCCCATTGATCATAACATGGGCTTGCATGTATAATTAGCTTTTGTTCTAAAAGATATTAGGAACCTCAGTTGGAAGTGTTATAAAGGTTTGAGTCAGCCAGTGGCTGATATCAGACCAATTTTCGTAGTTCTTAAGAAACCAGTTGTAAGGGTTTGAGACTAAAAGTAACCAGGGTATGAGTTGTCAAGGCTTTATTTTATAGTACAGATGGGTTGTTTTCTGCAATATGAGAGATTATATTGGATTGAGTGAATCAGGGTTCCTGGTTCAGTATTGTTGGTTCAGCAATACGAATATTGGGGTAAAATAATATTTGCAAGATATTGTCAATAACATCACCGATATTATCGCATGTATCGACGATATCACGGGATATTGGTAACATCTCTTTGAAAATATACATTTTAGAGTTTATATCATGCAATATTATCGATATTACAACAATAGCAGTGTTAATACCTGCAAAATTCCTATGAATGTCTGGATTCATATCACAAATCAGCATCTAAAGGGCTGTTATGTAAGTTAGACTTGGAGAAGGCTTATGATCATGTAGATTGAAAATTTCTGCATTACATGCTTCAGAGGATGGGTTTTGGGGCCAAGTGGCAGAGTTGGATGAAGGAATGTGTCAGTTCGGCTTCCTTTTCGATCCTCCTTAACGGTTCCCCGAAAGGGTTCTTCAGTAGCTCCAGGGGTTTGCATCAGGGCGACCCGCTGTCCCCGTTTCTTTTTCTTATAGTGGGTGAAGCCCTCACCAGAATGCTGAGACAAGGTCAGATAGAAGGCATTTTCAGTGGCTTTTCGATTAAAAATATGGTCAATCGGATCTCTCACGTTCAGTTTGCTGACGATACCCTCCTCTTCTGCGAAGCCGAGCAGGGAAAAATCATGAATTTGCGCACGATTGTCCGCTGTTTCGAAGCAGTCTCGGGCCTTAAGGTAAATCTTAAAAAATCGATGATGTATGGTATTAATATGGATGACGTAGAAGCTAGAAACCTCGCTGATCTTTTTGACTGCTCGATGGGTTCTTTCCCCCACTACGTATGTTGGCTTCCCTTTATGCATTGGCAAACCACTGAACAGCTTGTGGGACAAGCTGATAGATAGATTTGAATCATACCTGGCAAGATGGAAATGTAGATATTTATCGTCGGGGCGGTCGTCCCACTCTCATCAAAGCTGCTTTGTCCTCTTTACTTCATGTCTCTTTTCAAATGCCCTCCTGCGGTTTTGTCTACCTTGGAAAGACTTAGACGAGATTTCTTATGGCACGGGAAGGAGGAAAAGAAGAAATTTCATCTGGTCGAGTGGAAAGAGGTTTGCAAAAATATCCAAGCTGGAGGTGCTGGCATTAGAGACCTTCAAACAATGAACCAAGCCTTGCTTGGGAAGTGGATCTAGAGACTTGGTTCGGAGGAGGGGACTCTATGGAACACATTAATTAAATGCAAATATGGTCGATCCTCAGGCGGGTGGTGGACTAAGGATTCCACGTCTTATAGGGCTTCTGCTCTATGGAGAGGAATCCTCTCCCTTAAAAAGGTAGTCCTCGGTGGTACTTCTTATTGTATTGGCAATGCTGAGAAGATCCGCTTTTGGGAAGATCCATGGGCTGGTGCCGTTCCTCTTAAAGATGAATTTCCAAGTATTTATCGGCTCGTTCGGGATCGTTTTATATCGGTTGTGGATTGCTATTCCTGCCAGGGAAATGATATCTTCTAGAACCCCCCCCCCCCCCCCCCCCCCCCCCCCCCCCCCCCCTTTGCAGAAGGAGTCTTTGGGACCGAAAACTAGAAGATTTTTCAGCTCTTATCAGCCGTATTAATCGTCATATCCCTGCTCAGAATTCGACAGATAGCTTGGCTTAGAGACTGGACAGGAAAGGTCTTTTTTCGGTGAAGTCTTTATACAGCCTCACGAGAAGAAAACAGAAGATATTCACAAGCCTTTGATAGAAAAAGTTTGGACATACAAGGCCCCTCCTAAGATTGCGTTCTTTGGCCGGTTGGTAGGGAAGGGTAAAGTCCTCACTGTGGACAATTTGAGAAAGAGGGGAATGGTCCTTCCAAACATTTGCCTCTACTGTATGAAGGCCAAAGAATCGGTGGATCACCTCTTCATACAATGTCCCTTGTTCTCTACAGTATGGTCAGCAGTCCTTAACTCATTCAATGTCTCTTGGTCTTCTCCAAAGTCGACGGACTGCTTGCTAAAAGCTTGGCATGGTGCTGCTCTTGGTTCCCAAACAACTAAGGTTTGGAGAATGATCATCCTGGCCATGTGGTGGTCGATTTGGGAAGAGCGTAATGGAAGGGTCTTTAATAACGCCTCTAATGCAGTGAGCTCAGTCGTTAGCAGAATTCATGGGTATACTATTGAATGGGCTTCCATTGTAGTGAATCTTAATCTAATTTCTTTTTTTCCAGGGGTTAATCTTGCCTGCTACCTCAACGGACAATTTTCCCCTCTTTTCTCTTTAATGAAAATTTTGTTCTCTCAAAAAAAAAAAAAAAAAAAATCCAATTTTTTGAATTTTGTTGGGGATCCTAGTTTTAAATTTGTGCATTATATATGTTGAATTATTGCGATATTTCTTAAAACTTAGTGGATTAGCATCACATTTATTAATTAAATATGTTTTTGTCCAACATTGCATAATTAATTAAATATGCATGGTTGTTTTTTTAATATTTTGTTCTATGTGTGTAATGATGTGTCTTTCAACATCTTCTAAAGTTTCACTGAAAAATTCCACCATATCCCAAGTCATCAATACATGTAACGATAATGATACTCTGAACACTGGATTGAACTGTTTTTCTCTATATTCTTTTTGGAGAAATGTGCAACCCATTTTAGGGAGTTCCAGGGTTATTTGAAGACATGGTTGTTAGAAGTAGAATTCTCTCCTTTATCCTTCCGGCACTTAATTCTGGTATGGTTTCCAATTATTTTGGTTGCTGGATTTTGTGAAATCAGTTGCTGGAAAATCTGTTTACTCACTGGAAAACAATTCTATTTACAGAGATCTTTCCTAGTTCCTGGAATTTATCACTAGTTGCTGGAAATTGAGTTGCTAACGTTGGTTTTTGTATTTAATCCCTGCAAATAGTCCTATTTCAGATGAAACGTGGTCCGCATTTCCACTATTGAAGGTTCTCTAGTCTATCAGGTCCATTTAACCCTAGATCAACTGAATCAAGGTGGTAAGAACACCTGTCAAGGACTCAAAGATTGAAGCTCCCGAAACCAAGGACCAGTCAGAAAGCAGCCTCTACATGGCACAACTGTAAAGCAGGAATCACAACTTCTCTTTCAACTACAACTGGTAGCCCACATCTGATTCTCAGCCACCAGATGTTCCTACGTTCCTCTTTAGACAAATAACACAACTTGTATGGAAAGAAATGGACCACATTGCCCTCAATCTCTCAGCAATCTAGATGTCAATATCTACTATGGAATATATTAGTTTATAAGAAGATGCCAATCAGAAGAAGCTACCTCACAGAGGAAGCTCTAATTAGAAGAAAACCTAAACATAAAATGCTGTCGACATGAAAAAAGATGAGAAAAATATAAAATGAAGGAATGTGGCCCTGGGATGAAAAAACAAACAAACAGAACCTACACAGAGTGAGAAGTAATTAAGTCACAGCTGCCTTTGGGTAGGGGATCCCGGAAAAACCCAATTAAACCTAATCACAATTCTGGCAGGGCATCCATTTCAGATTCACGTTGAAAAAGCCACTTCATTCCAGTTACTTGCAATCTTTGAACATTTTACCTCTATTAAAAACTTCCAAACTTGTAAGTGGAAGAAACAACCACTTCTTCAATGTGAATCTGATTGCGCTTAATCCTGATGTTGCAAGATACCCTACCCAAATGGTGCCTACCATCAATCATGATTCACACCTACAAATCATACATAAAGACAAAATAAGAAAATATTGGAATCTATAAAACTGAAATGTAAGCTCTTTGGAATAATAACAAGCAAAGCAACTTGAACAGCAATTTACTTATCTGCTTCTGAAAATATGATACTGTGTGCATGTGGATAAATAAACACAAATGGATGTCTAGCGGTGGCAAAAGCCCCAGGGTAATTGCGTCAAGCTTAATTTCGATGGATGTTCTCTACGAAATCCTGGCCGGGCTGGGATTGGAGGTCTTTTGAGGAACCGCGAGGGAGAAATCCTGCTGGAGTTTTCTGGCCCATTGCGTGTCCAGGACTCTAATTTCACTAAAGTTGCTGCTTTGCTGCAAGGAATCACATTAATGTCTGACACAATCTGAATTACATAATTATTGAAGGAGACTCGAGCAACACATTGAGATGGATCAAACATGGGAATTGCCCTTGGGAAGTAACAAATCTTATTGAGGAAGTGTCCGATTTATGTTCTTCGTTCTTATTGTTCTCCATTGTGCACCGTTCTGCTAATCATCATCATCTAAGCCTTATCTCAATTAAATGGGGTCGGCTACATGAATCTTGTCTGCCATTCCACTCTATCAAGGGCAAGACATTCAATTAGACCATAGGTCATCAAATCTTTTTTTACTATCTCTATCCAAGTCTTTATAGGCCTTTCCCTTGTCTTTTAGAACCTTCAAACCAACTCACTCCTAACCGGCATAGTTCTTGATCTCTATTGCATATGACCAAACCATCTGACTACTTTCTCCCATCTTATTACCTATTGGTGCTTCTCCTAAGTTCCCCCGAATGCATTCACTTCTAGCTCTCTCCTTCCTCATCTTGTCACTCATCCATCTCAACATCCTCATTTCAGCTATACTCATCCTATGAACATGTTGTTCCTTGACCGCCCAACATTTTGTCCCATGAAGCATGGCTGGTCTTGCAGCTATCCTATAAAATTCCTTTTCAGTTTGAGTGGTACACGAAGATGTCATAAAACTCCAGAGGCACATCTCCATTTCTTCCACCTAGCTTGAATTCTTTGGGCAACATTGTTCTAATGCAGGCAAATCGCTAAACGAAGGAAAGTGTGGTCAGAGATAACTTGCTTATAGTGGGAAAGGGCTAGGGGCTTGGTTTTTGGTTCAGGGCTTCAGCATTTTTTCCTGTTGCTTAGTGCCTGTAGTTTTTACTCTGTTTAGACTTCAGAGAGCTGCTTTTCCTCTGTGTCCGTTTCTTTCTGTTCTTTTGTAAGTAATATCTATTCATCAAAAATAAAATGGAATAGCATAAGAAGGCTCTGGCGGTTAATGATAGGCACAGAAATCACAACTCCTTACTGACAAGAGAACACATCCATCCACAGAGTTGCAAGATATTTAGAGATACTATGCAAACTAAGATAGCTCCTCAAGTGACAGACTGCAATTAAATCTAGGGATATACTTGAATTATGTATTACAATTAAAGAATTACTGAATTTCAGTTCAACTTTTTGCATGATGACAATATTATGTCAATTTGGAACTTGAATTTTAATTCAATTGGATAAACAAGGACAGTGAGGAATTACCATTGATTTGCATCATGACAAAATTATGTCACTTTGGAACTTGAATTTTAATTCAAATGGATAAACAAGGACTGTGAGAAATTACCATTGAGGAAAAGAGTCCTTGTATCTGGGTGCGAAGCAACACACTGTAGAAAAGGGTAAACAATAAAGGAAATCCAAATCAGTTATGTCAAGTTGTCCACAAATTTGAAAAAAGGAAATCAAATCAGTTATGTCCACAAAATTGAGCAAGATCAGCATAACCATGTCAATGAATTTAAAGAATTCCTAGGGTATGTGCAAGCAGCAAGCAATGACAGTAAGAAAAAGAAAAATTAGCTGCACATTGAGTCTTTGAAATAAAACTTTAGTCGATGTAAATGACTTTCGTGTTCAATACATCAATCCCGGCATGTGTGGGAATTGTTTCTACAAGTCTCAAAAGTATTTTTCAAAATGATTGTTTGACTAGGCTACCTTAACAAGAAGTACAAAGAAGCGGATCTCGGAACAGAGTTTTGTCATATGCGTTTTCTTTAGAATGGTTCCGCACCTTGCACCACACTTGGACAGTTCCCAAAGCACTGCAATTTGGCAGTTGCCTTCAAAAATGTTTGTCTAAGTGGATTCCGGATGGGTTTTTTTTCTGACATTTGTGAACAATTGGCAATAACTGCTGTCAATCTTTCAATTTTAGAACAAGCAGCACCTTTTAGAGAAGAATAATAAGAAAGAATAACATATTAAGGGCCTCATGGAGATTGAATTTATATCACAAGACAAGTGGGTATAAACTAGGAGGCCTGCCGATAGGCCAGGCCCAGCCAAACCAGTTCAAAATTCAGGCCAAAACTAACCCCAGGTACAGCCCATTTACAGCCCTGTAAACTGGGGCAATAGGCTAGGTGGCCTAATGGCATTTATGGCCTAGCCCAGCCCTGTAAACTGGGCAATCAACAGGCTAGGTAGCCTAATGGCAGTTATGGCCTAGCCCATCTTGTGTGGGGCATGGACTTCGAAGAAGAAAGAATAACATATTTACAGCCTCGTGGAGATTGAATTTACATCACAAGACCGGTGGGTATAAACAAGAAGGGCCTGTAAACTAGGGAAGTCAGCCAAAACTACCCCCAGGTCTGGCCCATTTACAGCCCTGTAAAGTAGGGCAGTCAACAGACTAGGTAGCCCAATGGCATTTATGGCCCCGTGTTGTGCAGGGCAAGAACTAAAGTTTAGAACCCATGGGCAGGGCCTAGGCTTAAGTTTAGAAGCATACCTAAATCGTGGCCCGGACAGTCTTTGCCATAACTCATAAGGCCCAATAAGATGTCATTAACTTCAATTATGTAATAGAAGTCACATATATTTATACTAATAAAATGTTATGTTAGTATCGATATACTCTGAATTTAATTACTCTACAAATCTAACCATTGTACTTTTTTTGTAGAACAATGTACTTTTTGAGAAGTATCAATATATTACCACTTGTATGATCAACTATTTCACCCTTAAATTAACACACACACACACACACACACACACACACCACACACACACACGTATATATACATATATACATGCATATTCTTTGATATGTCAAGTAATCATTTCTAAATTTAAAGTGAAGAGATTATCAGTTGTACCATACAACTAATTGTACAACACCGTTGCTTTCATGTTAGAGTTGAGGCTTTTTCCTTTTCATTTTTTATTTTTCTTTTTCAAGAGAGAGATGTTAGAGATTTGGACTTTTGGTGTTATTTGGAAATATAACAATGGCATTTTTCCATTTTCATGCTAGAGTTATGGTGTTTTTTAACTTTATTTTTTCCCTTTTTTAGAGAGAGATGTTAGAGGTTGGTGTTATTTGGAAACATCAACAACCATAGCATTTTCCTGCGTATTTTTTTAAAATGGGCTAGACTGCAATTTGCATTTGCTAAGATTCACAGTCACAAACTCATCTACAGTGTACATGTAACATACAGCAAACCTATCCAGGTCATTGAAATTGCTAGCTCCATTGTGAATGGAGCATAGACAAAAAAATAAAATAATAGGGATGAAATTCTTGATTTTCTTCTAATAAGAAGCGGTATCACTTTTGATAGCTTTGGTTGTAAATACAACAGGACGGACCAAGCTTTAACAACTCTGAATGGATTGGGCTAGGTCTGGAAATTAAAGTCCACCTCAACCCCAGCCTAAAATTAGGTGGGATGGGGAATGGATTGACCCTGGCCCAGAGCATCAGATCATGCTAAGGTCGCCAAGGTAAAATAACTAGATGTAGGAAAAGGGCAAACTATTTGTCATGTCTAGGGCGCTGGATTATTCATGCTATATTAGGAAGCTGACCGAGGAGACTTTCAGAAGCATGGTAAATCCCAGTTACATATCCTCCTTTTCATAGGATTGCTCAAAGATACATTTCAGCACCAGCCAGCCAACATCCTGCAAGATAGATGTGTTTTGGTAATGTCAATCTGCTGGCTAGACATGTGTCCAAATTAGAAACTTAAAAACATTTCATATGTTATATTACTTTGCATTAACAGATTGGTTCAGGAGACTTGATGTTATCTGCTTGAACTGAAGAAACATCCCTCCCTACAACTTTTTAGTTCATTTATTTTATTTTATTTTATTTTAGAGTTACTTTTTAGCTCATTTATAGATGTATTTTTCTAAAAATATCTGCAGATTCCTTGACATTTTTTTGTTTTTTGTTCTAGCATTTTAAATGTAAAGTGGCAATGGTCCAGTAGCCCACCTGGAACAGAAGAACCAGCCCGAGATGTGCCGGCCTTGAGCCTGTTAATAAAGCCTGTAGGCATGGACCTGGCTGCTTAAGTGAATAACCAGGCTGCGCTCAGAATCAGCCTGTAGGCCTGTCAGCTATTCGCCAAAAGAAGCAAAATTTGGAGAACTAAAGTTTTTCTAAAACCTCCCAAGGGAGCATTAGGGAGGGTATTTTGGTATTTAACAAACCAAATTAAACCCCAAATTTGCATTTGATCTCAACAGCAGCATTGACAATGATTTCAATGTCATCATGCAAAGCTTAAGGTCCACACCCATTTAGTCAAGCCCCAGCATGAGCATCAGGATCAATTTGATAATCAGACCAGGGTCTGGAAATGGCTGGCCCAAACCTGGCATATTGACACCTAATTTTAAATGCCATGATGCTCTATTTGGCCTAAGCTTTTCTAGACTCTCTTGTTAATGATACTTCTATAACAGTGATGTTTTCAATCAACTGGGCCACAAAAAAAGATGCAACCAGAGGTCATCCGATAGAAGAAACACAACATACACCTCCAACAATTGATGGAATTCTGACATGATATTAACACCATGAATACAATAGTGAATTGATACCTGCTGGTGACTTATAGACAAGGTTGCAGGGATTGTGGGTCGCTCCGGTACATTGTATGGGAACAGATACAAAGTACACTACTTTCTCCAATATGGGCATGCTAGGGTAGGATCATGTGGGTCGCTCCAACACACAAATTGAAGTGTGCACAATAAAGTTATATTACAAACTGATAATCTGATACTCAAATTAACATATGAAATTATGAATATCATTATTGTAGATTCTGCATTCATGGTGTTAGGCACCTGCTACTGTAGAAACCAAAGAATATATATCTACATTTTCAGTAAAAATTTCACATTAAGACTTAATCAATGATTAGAGTTGAGAATCATAACTTCGGAATGGTAAAAATTGCAATCTAGGTCATCAGATGGCCCATAATCCGGATAGCAGAACTTGGAATGGAAAACGTAGGGGCTCAACAATCTAGGTAACATTGATTATACTCCACATCCTGGCATAGGATGGCCGAACCTGGCATATTGATGTACAAATATAAATGCCATGATGCCTATTTGGCCTAGGTTTTTCTAGACTCTTTTGTTAATGATACTTATTCTATAACTGTGATGTTTTCAATTTACCGGGCCACAAAAAAAGATGCAACCAGAAGTCATCCTACTGAAGAGAGGCAAAATACACCTACGACCATTGACAGGATTCCGACACAATACCACCATGAATTCAATAGGTTATTGGTAATAGTTGGTGCATTATACCCAAGGTTAAAGGGATCGTGGGTCGCTCCGGTACAATGTACAGGAATGGATATGTAATGCACGACACACTACTTTCTCCAATATGGGCTATGCTGGGGTAGGATCATGTGGGTCACTCCAACGCATAAATTGAAGTATGCTCAGTATAGTTATATATGCAAACTGATAATCTGATACTGGAATTAATATATGAAATATGATGAATATCATTATTGTAGATCCTACATTCGTGGTGTTAATCAAAGAATATCTTTATAATCTCGGTAAAATATTCAGATTACGACATAATTAATGATTAGAGTCGAGAATCATAACTTCAGAATGGTAAAAACAGCAATACGGATCATCAAGATCCGATGAAGATGGCGACGTCAAAGGATCCGACGAAGAAGACAATAGACCCAGGAAACTGGAACCAATTCCACGAACAGGAAGATACAAAAGAATGGACCGAAGTAGTCAAGAAAAAACACAAAGGAGGCATTGCAGTTTCCACAGAGATCATCCACCGATTACCCTTCTTTGTTTGTCAGAGGTTACCCGGCTGGATGGCTCCCTATCAACATCTTGAGAGTCTTCGGACGAGCGAGCGCAGTCGTGGATGTGATTATGCCAAGGGACAGAGCTTTGGGCCAGTATCGAGGCTTTGCCCTCGTCCAAATGAGCTCTGAGGAAGAACTCTCTAGAGCCGTCCTCATGCCTCACGGCAAACGATTCGGAGGGATGCCATTACTAGTTCAAAGAGCCAGGTTTGGCCCAGCTCGTCCTCAGCATCGGAGCTCATCTCGAACTTCTGCAGCAACCTCAGGAGCTCAAAGGAAGTCTACTCGAGCGGACCCCCCTCGTCGAAACACAATCTCTTTTAAGGAGGCCCTCACCAACCCCCTGAGTTCAACAGGGGCATCTCTACCTCAAACCCCTAGAAGACCAGAGCAACAATACGAGAAAGGACCAGAGAAACCCCCTTCCGGAGAGTCCGAACCTACTCTACACATTAGCCAAGATCGCCTGGATCTCTCAAAGAAGGTGCTGCAGAACTCGATGGTAATCACCACCAAAGAGGGGGCTCCCCTCTCCCAAGTCAGAGATTGGATTGATGGTTGTTGTAGAATCGTGCTGGAGGAATACACAATCAATCCCATCGGCTACAACGAGCTGTGGATCAAGGTTGGTCCCGGCTTCAATCTGGACACACTAATCATGGCAGGAGCCCTACACAAAGACGGACGGAACGATCATTAGGGTGCAATCTTGGGAAGAATACTCCATCTTTGGGGAAGAAGACGTATGGATCCTCATATGGGGAATTCCCCTTGAACTCTGGTACGAAGATTTCCTCATATCGGCGGCCTTGGCCATAAGTTCCTTCATCGAACTGGACCCCAAAACCAGGATGGGAGAGGAGGTGGTTGTGGCTAGAGTTCGGGTTCGTAGAACCAAGGGAGATCCCCTCTCGCCCCATATCCAAGTAATTGCAGAAGGCAAACATATCAATCTACCGCTTCAAAGGGAAGCCAAGAACGAGCCAGCACCGAGATGGGGCGACCTCTGGAAGCTTCGGGAACCTTGCCCGCACTCCAGGACGGGCTCCTGTGGAAGGAGCACCCGTCCCATGCTCCCTCGGAGCACCTATCCTCAGTCCTCTCGGACCAGTTGGCGCACTCGATGGCTTTGGCAGAGGCCAGTCGCATCCCCGGACGCATGGCTCTCTCTCTGCAACCCATGCGCCGTCCATCACAGAGACGGTTACACGTGGCGAGGCTTCTCATATCTTCCCCAGACACGTGCTCCTAGGCACGTGCGACCCCTCCTCTCTTTCGAAGGAGATGGTTACACGTGGCGAAGCCTCTACTCATCTCCCCAGATGCGTGCCCCCTGGCACGTGTGACCTCTCCTCTCCCCCACAAGAGATCTCGCCACGTAGCCTATCGTCGGTTGCTATCTCCAACACGTCAAAGCACGCCCCAAGAGACCGCGAATGCCTGCCACGTGCTCGGATCATAGAGAACCCCTCCCTCACTCGATCGAGACCCGGACCTGACGACGCATCGTCTTTCTTGGACCCAGTACCCTTAAGATACCAAAACCCGGTCGCCTCTTCGAGTCTCGACCCCTCTGAACCGCACAATCTCATCCCCCTCAGAATGGGACATCAACTCCTCTCATGCTGGCCGGAGAGAAGAGACAGGGTAGCCAGGCAGACGCCATTACTCGATCGTGGACGAGTGATGACGCCGCTGACCACGACAACATCTCCATGCTGTCAGAGAATCCTCATTCTTCAGTCTCCATTTCCTCTCCCACCTCACCCCTCTCAAACTGTACTGACCAAGGGCTTCTCACGCTATTCCAGGAAGACTTCGCCGAGGTCGTAATCGAAGTTGAACCACTGCAATTTCGACTCGGAACGATGAAGGATCTTCAGACAGGGAGTTCCCATCACTTCCGAAATGATACTCTCAGAGCTAAGTTGATCGACACCATCCAAAGGAAGAAGTAGATTAGGGACGTTATTGGTCACGTGGGAAGGGCCTTAGGGCTATCCTTCGGGGATTGCCCTGAGGACTTCATTGCCCTATTCCGATGCATGGAGTCTCGAGGGAGACCCTTATCGGCTACAAAATTCCCCCGTCATTGACTATCCAAATCTTGCAACAATATAGAATTGCAGCACCTCCTCTCTCACTCCAAAGGGCTGAACCTCCAAAGCAACATCTCAGAGGAAATGGGCAATCGGGGCAGATCTGTTGCCCCATGAAGATAATCACTTGGAATGTTAGGGGAGTGGGGTCAAAGCAAAAACGTAGACTCATAAAAGAAATCTACTCCAGAAATAATCCAAACATCATCTGCCTTCAGGAAACCAAAGTCCCCCACTTTGATGACTATCTGATGGAGTCTCTTTGGAAGTCCAGTGGAGTCCAACGACTAGTTCTGAACTCCTCAGGAAGCTCTGGGGGCATTCTGATGGCTTTGCAATCGTCAAAGTGGGCTATGCAGTCCAATCAGATCAGCTCCTTCTCAGTCCCAGCAATTCTAAAAGACCTAGCTTCCGGTCGTCTCTTCCTAGTAGCCTCGGTTTACGGTCATCTTCAAGATGCCAAAAGAAAAGATTGCTGGGAAGAATTGAGCTCTATTCGCCAGAGTTTTGTTGGCCCCTGATGCTTCGCGGGAGACTTCAATATCACAAGATACGCGGTAGAAAAATCTCGGGTATATAAGTTCTCTCCTACGATGGTTGCGTTCTCGTGCTGGATAGACGACCTCGAGCTTCTGGATCTCCCGCTAATTGGGTCCAAGTTTACTTAGACCAATGGGAGAGCCTCCCCAATCCAGTCTCATCTGGACAGATTCCTGATTTCCCCAGATTGGCTGGACATCTTCCCTTCTTCTTTCCAGTCAATTCTCCCTAGAGTCACGTCGGACCACAATCCCGTTCTTCTATCTATTGATGAACGGAATTGGGGCCCGTAACCTTTCAGATTCTACTCTTCTTGGCTGCTAATTGATGGCTTTCATCAAATGATCTCTGATTGGTGGACTGGTTTCCAGGTACAGGGCTTTGCAAGCTACAGATTATCCTCTAAACTCAAACAGCTGAAGACCTGTTTCAAGCAGTGGAAGCGGAAGGATCTCAGAGCTAGGGAAATGGAGACCGACTCCCTCCTGTCAGAGCTCCAGAAGATTGATGCAGAAGCAGAATCCTCTCCTGTCTTCTGACAAGCTAACCAGAAGAATTCAACTGATCCAATCCATCTCGGCGAGGGCCTACGAAAAGGAAACTTCTTGGAAGCAAAAATCCCGAGCCAAATGGATAAAGGAGGGAGACGGGAAAACTTCCTATTTTCACGGCATTGCTAATATGCGCTCCAAAACTAACAAAATCAGTAGCATCGTAGTCAATGGCAAGCGGATAGAAGATAAAAACAGAATTGGGGAGGAGGCCATTTCGCGGTTTTCCTCGCTGCTCAAGGAAGATAAATGGCTCAGGCCTCGACTGGATCATCTTCGGATGGAGTCCATCTCCTCAGAAGAAGCTTCTCAGCTCGAAGCTCCCTTCAGCGTGGAGGAAGTGTGGAAGGCAATTGAAGACCTTGGGAATGACAGGGCTTCAAGCCCTGATGGATTTCCCATTCTGTTTTTTCAACAATTCTGAGAGATTATCAGATTATCTTCTGGACTTCTTCAACGAATTTCAAAGCAGATCAAAGTTGTCCTCAAGGCTGGGGGCCACATTCATAGTTCTAATTCCAAAGAATGTTGGGGCATCCACGTTCAAAGAGTTCAGGCCGATCAGTCTAATAGGGGGTCCTTACAAAATCCTTGCTAAAGTTCTAACTTCCCGGCTCAAGATGGTGATAAGCAAGATCATCTCAGGCAAACAAAGTGCCTTCATTTCCGGTAGGCAAATCATAGACTGCGCCCTTATTGCAAACGAATGTTTGGATTCTTGCCTCAAATTTGGATCCCGGAATATCATTTGCAAGTTGGATATAGAAAAAGCGTATGACCACGTAGATTGGGGCTTTCTGGATTACATGATGCGAATGGGCTTCGGGGTCAAATAGAGAGGTTGGATAAAAGCTTGCATAGGTTCGGCCTTCTTCTCCATTCTCATCAATGGATCACCTCACGGTTTCTTCGAAAGCTCAAGGGGATTACACCAAGGAGACCCCCTATCACCCTTCCTATTCCTGATGGTGGGTGAAGCTTTTTCCAAGTTACTGCATAAGGGCCAAGCTGAAGGATTCCTGTGTGGCTGCAAATTGAGAGGTATGTCGCACCCGATCTCCCACATCCAGTTCGCGGATGACGTCCTCGTATTTTCTGAAGCTAGTCCTAAAAAGGTGGATTTCCTGCGCACAACAATTCGATGTTTCAAAGCTGTTTCTGGCCTGCGTGTCAACTTAGCAAAATAAAATTTGTTTGGGGTCAATCTAACGCCAGAGGAGCTCAATTCGTTCGTTGAAGTGTTCAACTGCACAGCAGCCTCTCTCCCTTCTTTCTTTGTTGGCCTTCCCCTCTGCTATGGTTCACCGCCTATTCATCAGTAGGAGAGAGTTATAGCCAAGTTTCAATCTTACCTCGCTAGATGGAAAGCCCGCTATCTTTCATTGGGAGGTCGGCTCACCCTTATTAAAGCAGCCCTTTCCAATTTACCGTTGTACTTTATGTCGGTATTCAGATGCCCGGGCCAGGTATTGGCTACCCTTGAAAAGCTCAGACGGGACTTCCTTTGGCATAGCAAGGAAGTTAAGAAATTCCACCTTTTAAACTAGAAAGAAGTATGCAGCCACACTCAGGAAGGAGGCGCGGGTATAAAGGATCTAAAGTCGATGAATCGAGCCCTTATGGGGAAATGCATTTCGAGAATAGGGTCGGAAAACGGTCACCTCTGGAACATGCTAATCAAAAGCAAGTACGGCAAATCAGAGGGGGGATGGTGGACTAAAGATTCATCAAACTACAGGGCATCAGCTATCTGGAAAGACATCCTGAAAACGAAAAAGTTGGTTCTTGAAGGTGTCGCCTTCGATCTGGTAAAGGGATCAAACATCAGATTTTGGGAAGATATCTGGTTGGGGGAGGCCCCCCTAAAGGACAAATTTCGCAATATCTATCTTTTAGTCCCTCGTAAAGACGTATCGGTGGCTGAATGCTATTCCGTCGTAGGAGACAACATAGTATGGAACATTGTTTGCCAAAGGAATTTGAACGACTGGGAACTTTCAAATTTCTCGGCCCTGTTGGAAGCTCTCTGCTCGGCTAGGCCCTCTCACGCAAGCGACAACAGACTTTTATGGAGACGGGAAAAGTCTCACAGTTTTTCCGTTAAATCTCTCTATCATCTGATCCACAACAACCTGGCCAGCTCCACTTCCTGTCACCCTTCGCATATCTGGAGATACCCGGCCCCCCCAAAGTTTGTTGTTTTTGGTTGGTTAGTCAGCAAGAAGAAGATTCTAACCATAGACAATCTGAAAAAAAGAGGGATGTCGCTAGTAAACATCTGCCTCTGCTGTATGAGAGACGAGGAAATAGTTGATCACCTCCTCCTGCACTGCTCTTTCATATCCAAATTCTGGTCCGATATCTGCTCTCGGTTCAATATTTTCTAGTGCACTCCCGAATTGGCGGACCATCTTTTATTCGCATGGCATGGGGTGAAAATCGGCAAAAAGAAATCCAAACTTTGGAGGATGGCGATTCTTTCCATCTTGTGGTCTGTCTAGATCGAAAGGAACAGCAGATGCTTTGAGAACGTCTCAAATTCGATCGACGTTGTCATCTCCAAGTCTAAGCGTCTCTTAATTGAATGGGCCTCCTCTGTAGACTATTGGTCAGCTAGCGACCTTTAGTTTTTAGGTGTTTAGGAGTTTGCAATCTCTGCAGCCTCCCTTTCTTTGTATCCTTTTCTTCTTAATGAAATCGTTATCTTTCAAAAAAAAAAAAAAAAAGACCCATAATCCGGATTTCATGATTCGGAGCGGAAAATGTAGGGAGTCAACAATCTAGGTAACATTGATTATACCCCACATGCTTGGTTTAGGCAAATAAATTGTCCACAATAAATGAAAAGACATTTCACACCCCAAAAAATACGCCTATTTAAACTTGCTGAATTGGCATCAAACCTACTACGCTTCACAAATATGATATTCAATTTGACTTTTTCAAAAGGTTGAAACTCATAATTTGCATAAAATAAACATATCTTATGGGATTATAACTTCCGCGAATAAACCTAAGAGACAGATGATTAACCTGAAGAAGAGCGAGAGCGTTGCAAACTCGATTAGATGCACCTGGAGTGAGTGTTGGTGGTGAAAGAACAGGGTATATTGAAACTATTTCCTGAAAGTACCCAGATGTTTAAGCATCAATTGCCAATAATAGAAGAGAATAAATCGCCTTTAACTGGTCATGGCCGAACTTAATCAATAACACACTAAAACAGGCATTTTGTTCAAAAAATATCCAATATTTTCAAGGGCAAAAGTGGAAACAAAAAATTCAGCCGAATAAGAAACGGCCCATGGCCTACAGCCAGCCATAGGTGATCAGTTCTCATAATAGAATCAAATGGTACACCTGGATGTGTGGCATGCAGCGGGATTGAGTGCACACCAGCGGAAGATCCAGAATGTACACAAGATCAGACGGGCCATGCTGTGCACTCAATCTCAGCTCCTACAGAAGCAGCACATCCTGTAAAAGTTTAATACAGATTACCCCTGTTCAACAGAAATGGAATCAAACCTGCAAGAGCGCAGCAATGGTACCAAAAGAATTCCACAGCATGGGAGCAAGATCCTGAAATAACTCTCTTTTCTGTAAAGAAAAAGATGAAGACAGCCTTAAAACTCATTGAATATCTCAAACACCAACAATTCATAACACATAAGCACTGGAATAAGGAAAGGATTGTGGAAACATCAACTCGCCATAGTGCGTGCGATGACGTTGAGCTGATGTGATCCATAATCATGTGGTTTTGAAAGATTAAAGATCAAATATTCTGATGCCAAAACAAATCTATTTATACAAAAATGAAATTTAAAAACAAATGACGCTGGGAGCATTTCAGGTCGAATCTGATACATTCCCAATATCGATAGATCAGAAAAGGGTGGAGATAAAAACACAAGGCCACATGATCATCGACTTCATGTAATTCGTACATGCCATAACGGAGATCAATTTTATTCAATTGTAGAAAAAAAAAAAAAATTAATCCTTTTGATGAACGGAAAGAGCATCGGAGAAAGAGATGAAGAAGAGTTGTTGGGATGAGTCGACTCACCTTGGAAAGATCGAGAAGGGCGTTTTCTCTGAGAGTGGGATCGCTGAGTTCGAAGACGAGTTGCTCGGCAGTGGCCATCTTCCTGTCTTTGTTTCCCTGAGAGCTGGCGTTGGCTGAGGAAGGGTTTGGACCGACGAAAGGGGGATTGAGGGAGAGCGATTGAGGAAGGTTCGCCATCAACTCATAAAACATACAACAGCTCGAATCGATGAAAATCGGAGACGCAGCGATTTTCCTCTCACGATTTCCGTTTCCATTTTCGGAGAGGGGATAAATATCAGTTCGCCTGTGAGATCGGAGGTTCGTTGGTAACGTGTCTTGACGGGCGCGGCTTCGGTGATCCCCGGATCCACCGGGGTATGTAGATCCCTGACTGTGGGGCCCACCATGATGTTATTTTCCTTACATCTATGCCATCCATCCATTTTGAAATCTCATTTTAAGAAATCTTCCAAAAAATGAAGGAGATCCAAATCTAAGGTGGATCACACCATAGATCAATGGTAATTTAATAGCCAATATTAAAACTTGAGAAAATTAACAATGTAGATGCCACCTTTTATCCAGCGTCTTTTAAGAGCCGTGCAAAAGTTACTTTCCCAACTTAGACCTTGCACGCACGGTTTTCAATCATTCCTTTCACTCCCTTGCCTCGCTCCATTTCCCAAAAAAAAAAAAAGAGAAAAAAACCCTTTTCTGGCACGAAAATTCATTTCTTGAATCGCACCATCCTCTTATTGGATCGCACCCTTTTCATACATCAGCATTTTCTTGATTTCCTGAAAATGGTCCTTCCATGAAAGAAAGTACACACCACAGGTATATTTTAATACATTTCCCTAAACGGTGTAAATTTTTTGTGGGCCATTAAACTGGTGGATGAAGCTTACACTTAGTTTTCAATTCAACCATGTAAAAATCATCTTATGAACATGATGAATTACAAATAAAACATCATTGTGGGGCATAGCAAGGTTTCTAAGGTGGAATCACTGTTTCATGCGGTATGATCCACTTGATATTTGGATATGCTATGATTTTGGGCTCAGACCCTTACTTTAGATGGAAAAATGGATGAATGTCATGGATAATCCACATACATTCAAGGCAGGCCCAACTCAATTAACTCAGTACGATAATAGTGTACTGGGCAAACTGATTTCCAATTTATGAGAGTTTTTCGTCCATTCGACCTACTTCTCGACAATATGCTCGAGTCACCGTCGACATTCCCAGTTCATGATTGGTGAAATTCCCCGAACAATTCATAAATTTGACAGAGATATCATAAAAATATGATTGAGAACTTCCACGAATTCATGTAATGTAACGGAAAATTTTATGAACCGCTCGGTCAATTTCATTAACTGCTCGGTCAACTTCACCGAAGAGAAATTGAATTTCATGTAAAGCTTGTTCAATTATGTGTTAGGCTAGTTCAATTTCATTTAAAGTTCATTCAAATTCATGTTAGCCTCGCTGAATTTCAAGTCATCCTTGCTTAAATTCAAGTTAGCCTCGCTCAATTTCATGCGAAGCTCGTTCCATTATGTGTTAGGCTAGTTCAATTTCATTTAAAGTTCATTCAAATTCATATTAGTCTCGCTAAATTTCATGTTAGCCTCACTCAATTTCAAGCTTGCCTCGCTCAAATTTATGTTTCCCTTGCTCAATTTCTATTTTGTCTCGTTCAATTTATATGTTGCCTCGCTCAATTTTTAGCTTGCTTTGCTCAATTTTCACCTTGCCTCGCTCAATTTATAGTTTTTCTCGCTCAATTTTCACCTTGCCTTGCTCAATTTCTTGTTTGCCTCACTCAATTTCTTGTTTGCCTAGCTAAATTTCATGTTTCCCATGTTCACTATCTACTTTGTCTCACTCAATTTCTAGGTGCCTCGCTCAATTTTTAGCTTGCCTCTCTGAATTTCCAAGTCCCCTCACTCAATTTTCACCTTGTCTCGCTCAATTTCCAAGTCCCCTCACTCAATTTTCACCTTGCCTTGCTCAATTTCTAGGTTGTCTCCTCAATATTCACATTGCCTCACTCAATTTCTAGTTTGCCTCGCTCAAATTTCAGTTTGACTCGATCATTTTCTAGTTTGCCTAGCTGAATTTCATATTTCCCTCACTCACTATCTACTTTGCCTCACTCACTTTTTAGTTGTCTCGCTCAATTTTTAGCTTGCCTCACTCATTTTCTAGGTTGTCGCGCTCAATTTTTACCCTGCCTCACTCAATTTCTAAGTTTTCTCGCTTAATTTCACTTTGCCTCGCTCAATTTACAGGTTGTCTCGCTGAATTTTCAGCTTGCCTCGCTCAATTTCTACTTTGTCTTGTTCAATGTTTATTTTGCCTCGCTAAATTTCTATTTTGCCTCACTCAATTTCTAGGTTACCTTGCTCAATTTCCAGCTTGCCTCGCTCAATTTTCACCTTGCCTCGCTAAATTTCTAGTTTGCCAAACTCAATTTTCAGATTACCTTGCTCAATTTTGAGCTTGCCTCACTCATTTTCTAGTTTGCCTCGCTGAATTTCTTATTTGCCTAAATTTCATGTTTCCCTCGCTCTCAATTTTCAGTTTACCTCGCTTAATTTCATGTTTGCCTCGCTGAAATTCATGTTTCCCTTGATCATTTTATATTTTGTCTCGCTCAATTTCTACGTTGTCTCGCTCAATTTTTTGTCTGCCTCGCTCATTTTCTAAATTGCCTCACTCAATTTTCACCGTACCTCGCTCAATTTCCAGCTTGCCTCACTTAATTTTCACCTTGCCTCACTGAATTTTAAGTCAGCCTTACTCAAATTCAAGTTAGCCTCGCTCAATTTCATATGAAGCTCGTTCAATTATGTGTTAGGCTAGTTCAATTTCATTTAAATTCATGTTAGCCTCGTTGAATTTCAAGCTTGTCTCGCTCAAATTCATGTTTCCATTACTTAATTTCTAGGTTGTCTCGCTTAAATTTCAACTTGCATCGCTCAATTTCTAGCTTGCCTTACTCAATTTTCATCATGCCTCGCTAAATCTCTAGATTGTCTTACTCAATTTTCACCTTGCCTCACTCGATTTCTTATTTGCCTCGCTCAATTTTTAGCCTGCCTCTCTGAATTTGTAGGTCGCCTCGCTCAATTTTCACCTTGCCTCGTTCAATTTTTAGGTTATCTCACTCAATTTTCAGCTTGCCTCGCTCAATTTTTAGGTTGTCTCGCTGAATCTTCACCTTGCCTCGCTCAAATTTTAATTTGCCTCGCTCATTTTCTAGTTTACCTCGTTGAATTTTATGTTTCCCTCGCTCACTTTCTACTTTGCCTCGCTTAATTCCTAGTTTCCTTCGCTCAATTTCTGGTTTGTCTCGCTCAACTTATAGTTTGCCTCGCTCATTTTCAGTTTGCTTCGCTGAATTTTCAGCTTGCCTCGCTCAATTTGTAGCTTGCCTCGCTGAATTTATATGTTGCCTCACTCAATTCCTAGCTTGCCCATCTTAATTTCTAAGTTGTTTCACTCAATTCCTAGCTTGCCCTGCTCAATTCCTAGTTTTACCTCGCTTATTTTTTAGTTTGCCTTGCTCAATTTATAGTTTGCCTAGCTCAATTTTCTTGGTTGTCTCGCTCAAATTTCAGTTTGCCTCACTGAATTTTAGTTTGCCTTGATCAATTTCTAGTTTGTCTCACTAAATTTCTCGCTTGCCTCGCTCAATTTTCACTTTGCCTTGCTCAATTTCATATTTTCCTCGCTTAATTTCTAATTTGCCTCACTCAAATTCTAACTTGCCTCGCTCAATTTTCACCTTGCCTTGCTCAATTCCTAGGTATCTTGCTCAATTTTCATGCTCAATATTCAGCTTGCCTCGCTTAATTTCTAGTTTGTCTCGCTCAATTTTTAGTTTAACTCGCCCAATTTTGAGCTTGCCTCGCCCAATTTTCAATGTGTCTCGCTCAATTTTGAGTTTGCCTCGCTCATTTTCTAGTTTGTCTTGCTGAATTTCTTTTTTGCCTCGCTGAATTTCATGTTTCCCTCGCTCATTTTCTAGTTTGTCTCGCTTAATTTCTAGGTTGCCTTGCTCAATTTTGAGCTTGCCTCGATCATTTTTGTAGTTTGCCTTACTGAATTTCCTGTTTGCCTTACTGAATTTCATGTTTCTCTTGTTTTCTAGTTTGTCTCGCTCATTTTCTAGGTTGTCTCACTAAATTTTTAGCTTGCTTCGCTCATTTTCTAAGTTGTCTCGCTCAATTTCTATGTTGCCTCACTCAATTTTCACATTGCCACGCTCAATTTCAACTTGCCTCGCTCAATTTCTAGTTTGCTTCGCTAAATTTTCACCTTGCCTCACTCAATTTATAGTTTGCCTCGCTTAATTTTAGTTTGCCTCGCTCAATTTTCAGTTTGCCTCGCTCAATTTCTTGTTTGCTTCGTTGAATTTCATGTTTTCCTCGCTCAATTTCTAGTTTCCCTTGCTGAATTTATAGTTTACCTTACTTAATTTCTAGTTTGTCTCACTTAATTTTCACTTTGCCTTGCTGAATTTCTAGTTTTTCTCACTCAATTTCTAGTTTGCATCGCTTAATTTTCACTTTGCCTCTCTGAATTTGTAGTTTGCCTCACTCAATTTTCATCTTGCTTCATTCAATTTTCAGCTTGTCTCGCTGAATTTAAAGCTTACCTCGCTGAATTTTGTTTGCCTTGCTCAATTTGTAGTTTGCACCACTCAATTTTCACTTTGCCTTGCTTAAATTGTAGTTTGTTTTGTTGAATTTTTAGTTTGCCTTGATCAATTTCTAGTTTGTCTCACTAAATTTCTCGCTTGCCTCGCTCAATTTTCACTTTGCCTTGCTCAATTTCATATTTTCCTCGCTTAATTTCTAATTTGCCTCACTCAAATTCTAACTTGCCTCGCTCAATTTTCACCTTGCCTTGCTCAATTCCTAGGTTATCTTGCTCAATTTTCATGCTCAATATTCAGCTTGCCTCGCTTAATTTCTAGTTTGTCTCGCTCAATTTTTAGTTTAACTCGCCCAATTTTGAGCTTGCCTCGCCCAATTTTCAATGTGTCTCGCTCAATTTTGAGTTTGCCTCGCTCATTTTCTAGTTTGTCTTGCTGAATTTCTTTTTTGCCTCGCTGAATTTCATGTTTCCCTCACTCATTTTCTAGTTTGTCTCGCTTAATTTCTAGGTTGCCTTGCTCAATTTTGAGCTTGCCTCGATCATTTTTGTAGTTTGCCTTACTGAATTTCCTGTTTGCCTTACTGAATTTCATGTTTCTCTTGTTTTCTAGTTTGTCTCGCTCATTTTCTAGGTTGTCTCACTAAATTTTTAGCTTGCTTCGCTCATTTTCTAAGTTGTCTCGCTCAATTTCTATGTTGCCTCACTCATTTTCACATTGCCACGCTCAATTTCAACTTGCCTCGCTCAATTTCTAGTTTGCTTCGCTAAATTTTCACCTTGCCTCACTCAATTTATAGTTTGCCTCGCTTAATTTTAGTTTGCCTCGCTCAATTTTCAGTTTGCCTCGCTCAATTTCTTGTTTGCTTCGCTGAATTTCATGTTTTCCTCGCTCAATTTCTAGTTTTTCTCGCTGATTTTATAGTTTACCTTACTCAATTTCTAGTTTGCCTCACTTAATTTTCACTTTGCCTCGCTGAATTTCTAGTTTTTCTCACTCAATTTCTAGTTTGCCTCGCTTAATTTTCACTTTGCCTCTCTGAATTTGTAGTTTGCCTCACTCAATTTTCATCTTGCTTCATTCAATTTTCAGCTTGCCTCGCTGAATTTAAAGCTTACCTCGCTGAATTTCTTGTTTGCCTTGCTCAATTTGTAGTTTGCATCACTCAATTTTCACTTTGTCTCGCTTAATTTGTAGTTTGTCTTGTGGAATTTTTAATTTACCTTGCTCAATTTTCAGCTTGGCTCGCTCAATTTGTAGTTTGCCTCGCTGAATTTTAAGGTTGTCTTGCTTAATTTCTAACTTGTCTCGCTCATTTTTCAAGCTTGCCTTGCTCATTTTTCAGCTTGCCTCACTCAATTTCCAGCTTATTTCGCTCAATTTATAGCTTCCCTCGCTTAATTTTCATTTTGCCTTGCTCAAATTCTAGTTCGCTTCGATCAATTTCTAGTTTGCCTCGCTGAATTTCTCGTTTGCCTCGCTTAATTTTCAGTTTGCCTCGTTCAATTTCTAGTTTGTCTCGATCAATTTCTAGTTTGTTTCATTGAATTTCTCGTTTGCCTCGCTCATTTTTCACATGCCTCGCTCAATTTCATATTTTCCTCTCTTAATTTCTAGTTTGTCTAACTCAATTTTCACCTTGCTTCGCTCAATTTATAGCTTGTCTCGCTCAAATTTCACCTTGTCTCGCTCAATTTCTAGTTTGTCTCACTTAATTTTCAATTTGCCTCGCTTAATTTCAAGTTTGCCTACTCAATTTCAAGTTTGCCTTGTTAAATTTTCAGCTCTGTAGATTCAGAGTAGTTATCCCCTTGAGGCGTGTTTGGTTTGTTGCGCAGCACGCCGACAACGCAGTGAACCGAGATCCAATCTCTGGTCTCACCCAGGTCTCACCCACAAACGATAAATAATCAGAAATATAAACTAGAAAGGAATTAAAGCATTACAAACAAACCACAAGACAAAATATACGTGGGAAAACCCCAAACAATGGTAAAAAAACCACGAATGCAAACTTCTACTATGAAAAAATGAAGATTACAAGGTAATATACTAACCTCTCCCTTAGAAGTACGGAGAAAACCCTTTGCCTACACCATGGAATAACTCTCAAAATACCTAAAAAAGCCCTAGGAACCCCTATTTATAGTTTAGGCAACTCCCCTTTCACACCCTTGCGAAAACCGACTCCAAAATCTGCAGTCCACATCAAATCCGGAAATGAATCTTCGTAACCTAGACTGGTCAAGCGGTCCCTCGACCGGTCGAAGCCCATGCTCAACTGGTAAAGCACCTCGGAACCAAAAACTTGATACTTGAGTCGAGCAGTCCTCGACTGGTCGAGTGGGCGACTCGACCGGTCGAGCAGGGCAATCGATCGGTCGAGCAGGGCACTCGACTGGTTGAGCGGCTCCTAGATGTGGCTCAACATCTCAACAATCTCCTACTTGGAGACACATCACCATAAACTTTCGTCTTCTACATTCGGAGTGCACCATATCCCTATCTTCAAGCTTGAAGTCAATCAAAGCTGAATAGAGCTTCAGTTTCTCCCGTGTGACCGCTTTGGTCAACATATCCGCAGGATTCTCACTTGTATGAATCTTCTCCAGAGCAATCGATCCATCTTCTAGTAACGAACGTATGAAGTGATATCTGATGGCAATATACTTGATCTTGAATGAAAGACTAAATTCTTAGCCAAGTGTGTTGCACTATGACTGTCACTATACAGCTTGCAATCTGCTTGCTTTTTACCCAACTCTTCCATGAAACCTTGCATCCACACCATCTCCTTGTACGCTTCTGTAGCCGTAACATATTTTGCTTCTGTTATACTGATAGATATTATCTTCTGTAACTGAGAGACTCAGCTGACTGCAGCACTACCCAGAGTAAAGACAACCTGTAGTGCTTCTTCTATTGTCGATATCTCCTGTCAAATCTGAATCTACGTAGCCTTGTAGCTTGATTTCCGATCCACCGTAGCACAACCATACATCCATAGTACTTACCAGGTATCTACGAATCCACTTCACAGCTTCTCGATGTTCCTTCTCGGGGTTGTTCATGAACCTACTAACAACTCCCACTGCATGAGCAATGTTTGGTCTCATGCTCACCATAGCATACATGAGACTCTCAATAGCTGACGCATATAGGACTTTAGCCACGTAGTCTCGTTCCTCCTGCATTTTTGCACCTTGCTCCTTAGAAAGCTTGAAGTGATTGGCTAATGGAGTGCTAATCGGCTTAGCACCTCTCATATTGAATCGATCAAGTACCTTAGCTATGTACTTTGCATGTGACAAAACTAATTTCTTGTTTTCCTTGTCACGTTTTATCTTCATGCTTAGGATTTGTTTTGCAACTCCTAAATCTTTCATGACAAATTCTCTAGACAGTTGTCTTTTGAGATATGAGATGTCTTTCATGCTTGAACCGGCCACAAGTATCTCATTAATGTACAGAAGAAGGATGATGTACGATGTATCAAACTTCTTTAAATAACAACAGTAGTCAGCATGACATCTCTTAAAACTGTTTCCCCACATGAAACTGTTGAACGTCTTGTACCACTGCCTCGGGGCTTGCTTTACGCTATATAAACTCTTCTTCAGTCTGCACACCTTATTCTCATTTTCTGGTGCCACGTATCTTGTCGGCTGATGCATATATATCTCTTCTTCAAGGTCCCCATGAAGAAAGGTTGTCTTGACATCTAACTGCTCTAGATGTAAGTCCTCTGTAGCCACTATACTCAAGACCATGCGAATCGTAGACATTTTCACTACAGGTGAAAATATTTTAATGAAATCGATATCTGCCTTTTGTTGAAACCCTTTCACAACCAATCTAGCCTTGTACCGTTTCGAACCATCGTGCCCCTCCTTCAGTCTGTAAACCCACTTGTTATGAAGAGTTTTCTTACCCTTAGGTGGAGTGACTAGCTCCCATGTATGATTAGACTCAAGAGAGTTCATCTCATCATCCATGGCCTGCTCCCACTTAACCCGTGTATATGATTGTAATGCTTCTTCAAAACACTTTGGTTCATCATTATCTGTCAACAATAGATAATGTAAAGAGAGTCTTTTCTCCCGAGTAGATCTCCTCACAACCGTTGTCTGCGGCTCTGTCTCATAATGCTCTTGTGCATGATCATCCTATGGCGCCGTAACACCCGTGTCCTGTAACTCTTCCAACTCTACGAATTCTTTCTCTTCGGCCATATTTTCCTGCACAGTCATTATGCATCACTTTTTCACTGAAGACTACGTCCTTCCTTCTGATGATTTTCTATTTTTTGCATCTCAAAACATGTAGCCAAAATCATGTTACCCGTAGCCTATAAATGTGCACCTTCTGGATTTCGCATCCAGCTTGTTTATGTGCTCTGTATCAATGTAAACATATGAAGTACAACCGAACACTCTGAGATGCGCAAGGTTCACTTATTTCCCAGTCCACGTTTCTTCTAGTAGCCCACCATCCAATGGTGCTGAGGGACTTCTATTGATAAGATATGCGACAGTATTCACAACATCTGCCTAAAACGTCTTAGGCAACCCTGCATGTAACCTCATGCTCCTGGCGCGCTCAAGGATGGTCATGTTAATGCGCTCAGCTACACCATTCTGTTGCGGTGTCCCTGGAATTATTTTCTAATGTTTGATTCCATTTGCTCCACAATACTCCGTAAATTTATTATCATAGTACTCTACCCCATTATCTGATCTGAGACATTTTACTGTTTTACCTGTTTCATTTTCTACCATTACTTTCTACTTATTAAATACATCAAATATATCAAATTTGTGCTTTAATAAATAAATCCACAGTTTTCTATTAGCATCATTAATAAATGAAACAAAATAACGTGAGCCACCAAGGGATGATACATGTGTCGGTCCCCACACATCAGTGTGTACAAGTTTCAACAGATGCGTCTTTGAAGCGCTTCCTGTGTTCTTGAAGCTTACCCTCTTCTGCTTGCGCCATACACGCAGTCCTCACAGAATTCTAAGTCAATAGACTTCAGCCCTGGTAGCTTCTCTTTTGACGATAGCACTTTCTTTCCCTTCTCACTCATATGTCTCAACCTCTAGTGTCATAACTACTCATTCACTTCAGTTGATGCGACTGCGAGTGAACTATATGATCCTGAAGTCACGTACAAGGTACCTTCCTTCTTGCCTCGAAATATCACCAAGGCACCTTTTGTGATTTTTCAGGAATCACTGGTGAATGTCGTCACATAACCAGTATCGGCCAACTGCTCCACTGAGATCAAGTTACGTTTCAAACTCGGTACATGTCTGACATCCTTCAATTTCAAAGTCGTTCCGTCTTTCTGATTTACATGAATATCCCCCTTTCTAACGAACTGCACGACTCATCATCACTCAGGTACACTCTCTCGGAGTCACCTGATACATAATTACGCAGAACTTCCTTACATGAAGTGGCATGAAACGAAGCACCCGAGTCTATAACCCAAGACTCATTAAGAGACAAGATCAACGCCTCTGTGTCACTCTCCTCAAATAGATTCACTGAATCCTTCCCCCCTTGAGAGTTTCCTTCTTGTTTCTTAAGCGCCTTACAATTACGTTTCATATGCCCCTTCTTCCCGCAATGCTAACACCCGTCTTTATCTTTCGGTCCCTTAGACTTCTTCCTTGACTTAGAACGTCCGTGTTTATTGCCTCATTTGTTCAGCGATCTTCCTCTTCCTTCAACGTTTAGAGCATTCTCTGAATCCCCTGAAACTCCTGATGCATTTCTTCTAGATTCTTCACTGAGAATTGGACCAGTCACATCATCAAATTTCAGTTTTGTCGACCCTGAAGAACTGCTCACAACAATCACCAAACCATCCCAACTGTCTGACAAACTGGTTAAGATCAATAATGCCCTGACCTCATCCTAAAAAACAATGATAACGGATTCCAACTGGCTCGTGACTGTATTGAACTCGTTTAGATGTTCAGTTACGCTCCCACCATCTAACATCTTTATGTTGAATAGTTGTTTCATAAGATGAACCTTGTTGGACGCTGAGGGTTTTTCATACATGGTGGCTAGGGCTTCCATTAATTCTTTTGTAGTTTTCACCTTGGATATATTGAAGACGACACTCTTGGACAAAGAGAGTCGGATCGTTCTTAAAGTCTTCCGATCTAATAAAAATCATTCATCATCTGTTATCTTTTTTGGTTTATTCTCTTTCCCTCATAAATGAATATAGAAGTCCTTCTGATACAGATAATCTTCCATCTACATCTTTCAAAAGGCAAAGTTTGAACCATCAAACTTCTCAATTATAATCTTTCCTTCTTCCATCATCGCTTTCAATATAACTAAACCAATAGCTTTGATACCAGTTGTTGCGCAACACGCCAACAACGCAGTGAACCGAGATCCGATCTCCGGTCTCACCAACAAACGATAAACAATAAGAAATATAAACTATAAAAAAATCAAAGTATTCCAAACAAACCACAAGACAAGATATACATGGAAAAACCCCAAACAAGGGTAAAAAACCACGGATGCAAACTTCCACTATGAAGAAAAACAAAGATTACAAGGCAATATACTAACGTCTCCCTTGGAAGTACAGAGAAAACCCTTTGCCCACACCTTGGAATAACTCTCATAATACCTAGAAAAGCCCTAGGAACCCCTATTTATAATTTAGGTAACTCCCTTTCGCACCCTTGCGAAAACCGACTCGAAAATCCGCAGTCCGCATCAAATCCGGAAATGAATCTGCGTAACCTCGACTAGCTGAGCGGACCCTCAATCGGTCAAGCATGACCTCGACCGGTCGAGCACCTCAGAACCCAAAACTTGATGCTCGCTGGACTTTGAGTCGAGCAGTCCTAGACTGGTCGAGTGGGCCACTCGACTGGTCGATCGGCCCCCATATGTGGCTCCACATCTCAACATGGTTCGTAGATTTGAATGGTATTGAATTGTATTAAAAGGGATTAATACCATAATTGCACAATGATTGCATGTCTAGAAATACTACGGTATCGTAGCCATCCAATCCCATGTTTGGGATAAAAATTTTACTACTAGAAAACATCGGATTAAGTAAAATCATGTTTGGCAGACCATGGAATTGTAATCAACGAACCAAATTCACAACGGATGTTGTTCACTTGTACACATATATAACTAAAATGTCACATATAAATGATGTATATGGATGAATGGCATAAATAAATGCATGCATCAATGTGGGGCCCACATGTGTAATGGATTTCAAAATCCACAGAAATCCTGCATGGACCAAATGCAATTCCATGGGATTAAATGTAATTCCATCCCAACAAATCCCAACCTTTCCCATCCTCTCCAAATGATGGATGGAATTGCACGGGACTAAATACAAATTTATCCCATTTAATACCCAGCGCCAAACGCCCCCTTGAGCAAGACAGGTGGGGAGGATTGAATGCAGGAAATGGGCTTAGAGGGAGGTTTTTGGGTTTTGAGAGAAAGGGATTGGGAATTTTTCGAAATGGGGGTGTTTTGGGGGCTTAAAAATGGGCTAAAAGTGTTAAAAGGGGGCCCCACACGTGTGGAGGGCCCCACAAAACTCAAGCCCCGACGGGGTCGCGCCGAACTGGCGGTGGCCCTGCCCAGCTCTGTTTGGATCGGCGGGGTTGTGCTAATCTGGCAGTGTGGATACGGTACCTATGACTACGGTTATAATCCGTAGCCATAGGTCTACGGAAACGAGAAATGCCTTTGAAAGCAGGGGTATTTTCGTCTTCAATTAATCTACCCGTACGTGAAATGAAAGGTTTAGACTGGGAGTGTAAGTTTGGGATGGTTCAGAAAAGATGCTGGGTAAAAGGTGACATCTACAGTGGTCAATTTCTCTTAAAACATTTAAGGAGCCACCGAAATGTTTATTTGCCAATATGAGAAGATCACAAAAACGTGGACAAATGGACACATATATCAGCTTGATAAATATTTTTTGTGACCTATAAGAAGTCTTTAACAGTCAATTTCCACCATTTTTGTGGCGTAGACCGCTTGGGATTGGATATGCCTAATTTTTTATTTCACGCCTTGTTTTTATTCAAAACGAATGGACGGTATGGATGTAAAGCACATACATCGAGGTGGGCCCCACAGTCACAGATCCACCGAGTCCACACCTACTAGTTTTGAATTAGGTGATACCCGATCCAGTACCGAGGTCGTTGGTGTTGTGGGCCCCACCATGATGGAGGTGTTTTATCCATGTCATCCATACATTTTTCTAGAGTTTTTTTCCAACTGTATGCCTCACTTTTAAGCCACCGTCCTCTCTCTACCCCTCTAAACTTACTTTACCAAATTATGATCCTTCTGTACGGATGCATTTTTATCAGATCGAAATGCTCTTGCCTTATCAGAAACGCAAGTTGTTGTAATCCTCACGTGAAACCTATGGCTACGGATTATAACCGTAGCCATAAAGAAACATAAATTTCAACAAACTTAACATGAAATTCACCGAGTCGAACATAAAATTCATCGAGCCTAACTTGAAATTGACCCAGCCTAACTTGAAATTCATCAAGTTGAACATTAAATTGACCAAGCCTAACGTGAAATTGAACGAGCCTACCATGAAATTCACCGAGCCTAACGTGAAATTCACTGAGCCTAACTTGAAATTGATCGAGCCTAACATGCAATTCATCGAGCCTAACTCGAACTTAACCAAGCCTAACTTGAAATTCACCGAGCCGAACATGAAATTAACAGAGCCTAACATGAAATCGAACGAGCCTACTATGAAATTGACCGAGCCTAACGTGAAATTCACCAAGCCTAACTTGAAATTGACTGAGCCTAACTTGAAATTCACCGAGCCTAACTTGAAATTCACCGAGCCGAACATGAAATTGACTGAGCCTAACGTGAAATTGAATGAGCCTACCATGAAATTCGCCGAGCCTAACGTGAAATTGACCAAGCCTAACTTGAAATTGACCGAGCCTAACTTGAAATTGATCGAGCTTTACTTGAAATTCACCGAGCCTAAGTTGAAATTGATTGAGCTTTACTTGAAATTCACCGAGCCTAACTTGAAATTGACCAAGCTTAACGTGAAATTGAACGAACCTACCATGAAATTGAGTGAGCTGAGCCTAACTTGAAATTCACCGAACCGAACATGAAATTGACTGATCTTTAACTTGAAATTGAACGAACCTACCATGAAATTGAGCGAGCGTAACATGAAATTCAACGAGGCAAACATCGATTTCATGTGAAGCTCGGTGAATTTCATGTGAAGCTTGGTAAATTTCAAGTTTAGCTCGGTCAATTTCAAGTTAGGCTTAGTGAATTTCATGTGAAGCTCGGTGAATTTCACTTACTTCTCGATCAAGTTCACTCACTTCGCGGTCAAGTTCACTCACTTCACGATCAATTTCACTCACTTCGCGGTTAAGTTCACTTACTTCGCAGTTAATTTCAATCACTTAACAGTGAATTTCAGTCACTTTGCGATCAAGTTCACTCACTTCGCGATCAATTTCACTTACTTCGCGGTCAATTTCAATCACTTTGCGGACAATTTCAGTCATATCGCGGTCAAATTCAACGAGCTTAACGTGAAATTTAACGAGCCTAATGTGAAATTCAACGAACCTAACGTGAAATTCAACAAGCCTAACATGAAATTCAACGAGCCTAATGTGAAATTCAATAAGCCTAACATGAAATTCAACGAGCCGACATGAAATTCAACGAGCCTAACATGAAATTCACTGAGCCGAACATGAAATTCACAATATTAACATCTTGTATAGTGATTAACTACATGAGTTTAAAATTTTCAAGTTTGAGTTGAGAAGAATGCCGGGGCAGCCTAATCGAACTAAAACTTAATATTTATAGTAAAAACAAAAATAAAATGGGCTTTCGGCCATTGATCTGATGGAATCTCGCAAATCTGTTAAGTTGGTTGGCTAAATCAGCATCTCCTACCCCAAATTCATATATCATATGTCGAAAAACTCATTTCTGTTTGCATCATATGACTGATTTGAGGTTAGACAAACAGGTAGCAAGTCGGGGTCAACCTGATTGTCGGACTGCCTGCCTGTCTGTCCAACCTCAAATCAGTCGTATGTTGCAAATTGGAATGAGTTTTTCGACATATCATATATGATTTTGGGGTAGGAGAAGCTGATTTAGTCAACCAGCTTAACAGATTTGCGTGATTCCATCAGATCGATGGCCGAAAGCCCATTTTATTTTTATTTTTACTATAAATATTAAGTTTTAGTTCGATTAGGCTGCCCCGGCATTCTTCTCAACTCAAACTTGAAAATTTTAAACTTATGTAGTTAATCACCATAGAAGATGTTAATATTGTGAATTTCATGTTCGGCTTAGTGATTTTCATGTTAGGCTCGTTAAATTTCATGTTCAGCTTGTTGAATTTCACATTAGGCACGTTGAATTTTATGTTCGGCTCGCTGAATTTCATGTTAGGCTCGTTAAATTTCACATTAAGCTAGCTCAATTTCACGTTAGGCTCGTTAAATTTCACTTTAAGCTCATTGAATTTAATGTTAGGCTCGTTGAATTTTATGTTAGACTCGTTGAATTTGACCGCAAAGTGAGTGAAATTGATCGAGCCTAACTTGAAATTGATCGAGCTTGACATGCAATTCATTGAGCCTAACTTGAATTAACTGAGCTTAACTTGAAATTCACTGAGCCGAACATGAAATTGACATAGCCTGACGTGAAATAGAACAAGCCTACCATGAAATTCACCGAGCCTAACTTGAAATTGATCGAGCCTAACATGCAATTCACCGAGCCCTACTTGAAATTAACCAAGCCTAACTTGAAATTAATCGAGCCGAACATGAAATTGACCGAGCCTAACATGAAATTGAACAAGCCTACCATGAAATTGAGTGAGGCAAATATGAAATTGAGCGAGGCAAACATGAGATTACTTACCTTCTCTTTGGCATCTCTAGCGTTTATGAGTACTATTAAATTTCTTTGGTTTACATTGGATCCCCTCTTTTAACTCAAACTTGAAAACTTTGAACCCATGATTCACATCCTCTTGCCCATGCATCGTGTGAATCGATGCCTTTAGTTTCTTTAAAGTTTTTAAGTTTGAGTTGAGAAGAATGTTGGGGCAGCCTAATCGAACTATAACTTAATATTTATACTAAAAATGAAAATAAAATGGGCTTTCGGCCATCGATCCGATGGAATCTCCCAAATATGCAACTTGTTGCCTGTCTGTCCAACCTTAAAACAGTCGTATGTTGAAAACTGAAATGAGTTTTTCGACATATCATATATGATTTTGGGATGGGAGAAGCTGATTTAGCTAACTAACATAGCAAATTTGCAAGATTCCATCATGATGTATGTTTTGTATGCGGACCGTCATCCATTTGGAGAGATCATCAACGAGCTTAACTTGAAATTCACCGACCCTAACATGAAATTTACCGAGCCTAAATTGAAATTGAACGAGGTTAACATGAAACTGAACAAGCTTAACATGATTTTTGACCGAGCCGAACTTGAAATTGACTGAGCCAAACTTGAAATTGACTGAGCCCAACATGAAATTGATCGAGCTTAACATGAAATTCACCGAGCTTCACTAGAAATTCACCGAACCTAACTTGAAATTGACCGAGCCAAACTTGAAATTGACCGAGTTTAAATAAAATAAAACGACCCTAACATGGAATTGACCGAGGTGAACATGAAATTGACCGAGGCGAACATGAGATTCACTGAGACTAGCATGAAATTGACCGAACATAACATAAAAATCACCGACCCAACATAAAATTGACCGAGCCTAACTTGAAATTCACCGACCTTAAAATGAAATTGACCGAGGTGAACATGAAATTCACTGAGTGGAACATGAAATTGACCGAGGCGAACATGAAATTGAACGAGCTTAACATGAAAGTGAACAAGGCGAATATGAAATTCACCGACCCTAACATGATTATTACCGAGCCTAACATGAAATTCACCAAGCCGAACTTGAAATTGACTGAGCCTAACATGAAATTGACCAAGCCCAACTTGAAATTGACCGAGCCAAACATGAAATCCACCAAGCTTAACATGAAATTTACTGAACTTCACATGAAATTCACCGAGCCAAACTTCAAATTGTCCGAGCTTCACATGAATTGACCGAGCTTCAAATGAAATTGATCGGGCTTCAGGGTCAATATCCTCATTTAATATTTTAAAGTTTAAACAAAATATGCAGAATTTTCATACACTATAAATTTAATATGAAACAATTTGTCATTCACTATAAATTTTACACAAGATATCTATTATAAAACAAAATTCATCATTTCACAAAATTTTCCTCTTCCTCCTATGCCTAAGACGAATATCATTTATGAGTGACACTCAAACAATCATATGCTATTGAATTCCTCCAAATTGAATGAATTTTGCATATCTGTTCCCGCCAAAGCGTGACCGCTGCACAATATGTCAATATATTTCATTACAAATATGTCGCAGTCATAACCATTCGTTTGTTTCAGTGCCAATATCTCTTTTATGGCGGTCCAGTTCTTATCGTTGAGCGCAGACATGTCACCTGTGGCATAAAAGATAATGAGGAGCCCCTCAGTAATCAAATGGGGACTGCCTAAAAAGATTTAGCCGACTATCATCCTTCTCGAAGCCACTCTTAATCACATCAAACCACCATCTAAGTGAACACTTGCATGATAAGTTTGGGACTCCTGCAAAAGAATGAACACCTACAAGAATGAATTGCAAAATATAATAAAAATAAAGTTTAATAATTAGTTTTGTAAAGCATAATGTAAAAAATAAAAAATAATTTAAGTCAATCAAGCACTTCATGAGAATATTGCTAGTCGGCGATCTTCACCAATGAAATTCATGTTCAACTCGGTCAATTTCATGTGAGGCTCGGTGATTTTCATGCTACGCGTGGTCAATTTCAAGCAATCCTCAGTCAATTTCACTTACGCCTTGGTCAATTTCATGTTAGGCTCGGTAAATTTCAAGCGAGGCTCGGTCAGTTTCATGAAATAAATTGACTGAGCCGAACAATGAAATTGACCGCGCTTAACATGAAATTCACCGAGCCTCACATGAAATTGACCGATCCTAGCATGAGAATGATCGAGCCGAACAATGAAATTGACCGCGCTTAACATGAAATTTGCCGAGCCTAGCATGAGAATGACCGAGCCGAACATGAGTGAAATTGATGTCTTTAACTGAGTTAAATTGACCTTTTTTTTTGGTTAGCTTGTTAGTACACACCCATGTCAGTACACACACTCCATGTTAGCCACCCCCACTAGGGAACATCATGAAATTAACTGAGCACTCGGTTAAATTAATCGTGCTTAACATGAAATTGACCGAGCCTCACATGAAATTGAACGAGCGTAGTATGAAAATGGTCGAGCTTGAACAAGAGTGAAATTGACTGCGCGAACCTCATAAAATTGACCGAGCCTCAAATGAAAATGACTGAGAACTTAGTGAAATTGACCGGGAACATCGTGAAACTGACTAATAACTGAGTGAAGTTAACCGAGAACTCACTTAAGTTGGTGAAATTGACTGAAGACTGAGTAAAATTGACTGCGAACTGAGTTAAATTGAACGATAGGTGAATGAAATTGATCGAGAATTCGCTCATGAAGTTGTCACTCAAATTCCGCAAGTTCTCGGTCAACACGATGTCAATTTCAAGTTGTTATCGGTCTATTTGACTCAATCCTGAGTAAATTTCACGCAGTTCTCAGTAAAGATATCAATTTCAAGCAGTCCTCGGTCAATTTCACACACGCCTCGGTTAATGTAGCATAGTTCATGGTCAATTTAGCTCAGTTCACGGTCAATTTAGCTCAGTTCGTGGTCAATTAACTCAGTTCACGGTGAGTTTCAGTCAGTCCTCGGTCTATTTCACACGGTCTTCGTTCAGTTACACTTTGTTGTTCGTTTTTTGATAAAAAGGGCATCAATGTAGGCCATTTGAGCATTGAATTTGCATTATTTTTTTGGCTCATTGCATAAAATGTATAAATAAAATAATTGTATTGTGGTCGGTGGAGATATATCATATAAAATACGGTGGGGTCCACATAATGAAGTCAAGACATGAAATATACCTGTCATTCGTAGCTTCTTTGATGGGGGCACCATTTTTCAATCTATCTTGGGTTGGCAAAACTCAAAAATGACGTATGCTACAAAGTGTTATCTCGACCAAAGAAAAATATACCAAAAATGGGGGTTTTATGGTGGACAATCAGAAAGAGGAGAGAAGAAATTGAAAAATAGGGGATTTATTGCTAGGGTGGATAATCACAAAAAGGAGAGGATGAATCAGAAAACGAGGGTTTTTCTGCTAGGGCGGATTGTGAGAGAAATGAGAGAAGGAATCAGAAAATTGGATTTTTTTTGCTAGGGTTACAGCGTGTGAGTGAAACGGGAGCGAATTTTGTTTCCATAAAGTAGGGGCATTTTGGTATGGTAAAAAGATGCCCGTACAGAGGGGTCATAGTTTGGAATAGTAAGTTTGGAATGGCAGAGTAAGGTAGGTGGCTTAATAGTGAGGCATACAGTAGGAAAAAACTCAATTTTCTATATCAATTGTTTTTTACGTGAGCTTAAAAATCAGACAGATTCAAATCCCAAGTGGACAATGCGCACACAAAATAGTGCTAATTGAATGTTTATCATTAAAAACTCCTCGGGGGCACAAAAGTTTTGGATAAGATGGAATTTGTGTTTCCCTTGGGGGTCGTTTGGCACCATGGATTGGAGGGGATTTCAAATCCCCTAGTTGCTTGGCAGTAGAAAGTAATTGGGGGTTTCAAATCCCCTCTTTCAAGGAGTTTGCAATCTACGGTGAGAGCTTGGATTACACCTAAAATCATTTCAATAGTTGCAAGTGTAACATGTGTGCCACTATAAACTATCATTCTATTGGGCACATGGCCCACTAATGATGATCATCACCGTCCAAACATTGTCCATGTAAATCAGCATCGTCCAAACATTTTCCATGTAAATCAACACCGTCCAAACATTGTCCATGTAAATCAGCATCGTCCAAACATTTTCCATGTAAATCAACACCGTCCAAACATTGTCCATGTAAATCAGCATCGTCCAAACATTTTCCATGTAAATCAACACCGTCCAAACATTGTCCATGTAAATCGACGATAAAAAATCATTGGTTAGTCACTTGTACATGATCTTGTGCTTGTGGCCCATTCGAGACTTGGAATTTCATCATTTTAGGGCAAATCATATATTTCAGTGGGCTTATCACAACCATTGTGTCAAAATTTGCATATCTCACTAATTAGAGATATTAAAGTTGATTTAATAATTAAATTCAAACCCCCGTAAATATACCATGCATAGGTACTTTTAGATTAAAGTTGATTCACACTCAGGGTGCCAAACACATTGGGAGGATTTCAAATGCAAGGGGTTTTAAATCCTGAGGGTTCCGAATCCAGGGCGTTCCAAATCCACGCTCCCGGACAGGCCCTTAGTTTCCGTTTGTGTGACCCAATCAATAGGTTAGATGGAAATTGAGAATTTTTAATGGTAGGCATTCGATCACCGTAGTTCCTTATTACAGGGTCTACTCTAAATCTTTCTCAATTTTTGGCTCATACCCAGAAGAAGCTGAAAAAATAAATAAACGTATAGATAGAAAAAATACCCTATGATAATGCTCACACCACCAACCAGTACTAAGTTGCTAACGAATTCAAGTATGTCTTTCCATTGTGTTTGTTGGCACACTGGAAGTTGGTACAGGTGGGGCTCATGTGTGGATGATCCAGACCATTGGTATGATGATCTCGCCCTAGATGGGATGTCTGTGGAAAGCTTTTTGAGTTGAACAATGTCTCCTCTCAAATTGCAGGCTACAGTTTGATGGATAAAAGAAAAAGACATACAACAACCATTTTTATTTTTTATTTTAACAATGCGGGACATCATTATCCCCATAATTTCCTTGTGGTGTAGTTTTTTTTTTTACACATGTACTCTTATTACAATGAGATTTCATTACAATGGGTACTCAAACCCATGACCTCATGTTGAAACTTTTTTGAGTATACCATTAAGGCATGAGTGATAACCCCTTGTGGGCGCAATTCTCTTGAGATTTGGATATGCTTCAATTTTGGGCTCATGCCTTAAAATGAACTGATAAATGAATGAATGACTTGGATAAGAGAGGCACATCACAATGAACTCCGCTGAGTTTACCAAGTGTGCTACCCAGTTTACAATCTACATCTCTGAGAGGCATCCTATAAGAACACAACGTTAGTACCTTTCAATGATCAAACCTTCTATATGACCAAAACGACTTACTTTATTCTGTCAATGATCTAACCCCAAATTATGTTGTGGATATGGTTGCACTTTCACAAACCTTGTCTTACTCGCTTTTAGATCGGATTACACACAACACCAAACTTCTAGGTTGGGCCAATCATGTTATTTGTGAGAAATTCACCTATCCATATGTTTTTCCATATCATTTTAGGACATATGCCTGAGAATGAAGCACATCTATAATTAAAGGACAAGGTGGGGAGAGAAATGCCCACCGTTGAAACCTTCCTGGGTCCACCATGGTGTTTATTTGCCATCCAAACTGTTCACAACATTATCTTCAGGTTTGATTTCACACAAACATCAAAGTAGGCCTCACCTAGCTTCCAACCACCGCATCCCACGTCCTAGTCTTCAGCGTTTCATTGTGGGTATCCGCTCCATCGCCACTTGGGCAGAGCGGCTTGCTGTCTATTTGAGGCTGTCCATTTCATAGACTCCATCCCATAATGCCCCAAAAGGAAACCACTGGATGATTTTGATTGTCACTATCAGCAAATGAATTTAACCCTACAAAGAAAGTTTTCAATGGCTTATATTCAACTTTAACCGTTGTAGGCCAGGATCACTGATGCATGATAACGGAGAAATAACTTATTTATCTCAAGCACACGGTATGGGTAGTTCAATTAATGGGGCCGTCTCATCGTGTTGGCCCCAACTGGTGGCCATGCACAGGCGCGATTGCATACTGTCCCTGCCAACACCGACGTCGCTACTGGATGGTGCTCCGTGGCACATCATGATGTATGTGTTTTATTCATACTTCTATCAATTTTGCCTTATCATTTTAAGACATTAAAAAAATAGAAAAAAAAAGAGAGGCTGATTCAAATATTAGGTAACCACACCACATGAAACAACGATGAATGAATGTTCATCATTAAATTTTTTTTATGGCCATGAAAGTTTTAGATGAGTTAATATTTGTGATTTCCCTTACTCCAAGGTACATGTGACTTAATTAATAGGTTAGATGGCAAATAAACATTATAACTAGTCTTATAAAGTTTTTAACTGTAGTGTATATCCATCGTTTTCTTATACAGTAATTCACATTAGATTTGGATCCACCAACAGCTCATGCCCTAAAATATATGGCAAAATAGCTCTTCATTTTCTGGCTCGTGGCCTGAAATGATCAGGCAAGATGGATAAAATACATTCATCATAGCCAAGCCGGTACAGGAGCGGGAGTATGCAATCTAAAGTCTCGACTGAGGGATGTTACGAGCTCACCCTGCGTAAACTTTGGGACCCACCTTGATGTATGTGTCATTATCCAAGCCGGCCATACATTTTTGCATCTCATTTTTAGAGTACAAATCCAAAATTGAAAAAGCATTTCCAAAGCTCACGTAGAGGACATCACTGTAAACAGTGAGAATTGAATACCTACCCTTAGGGCATGTTTGATTTTCTCAAAAAATGTAAATGCAGTAGAAATGGACAATAATTATTTTCCTTGGATAAATACGATTTGACTGTTACTTTTTCCAATGCAAAAATGGAGGCTGCCAAATATATGGGGGGCCACCATGATGTATGTGGATTATCCACACTGTCCATCCATCATGGCAACTGATTTTAGGGCATGAGCCAAAAAATGGGGCAGATTCAAAGTTTAAGTGGACCACACCATAATAAAAATGTAATCGAACACTTATCGTTAAAAACTTCTTGGCGGCACTGTTTACTTTAGTGTGGGCCACTTGAATGTTGGATTTTTTTTTTTTTTTTTTAAATTTTTTGGCTCATGCCTCAAAATGTTATGGTAAAACAGATGGACAATGCGGATATGTCATATACATGATGGTGTGGCCCATAAATTTATGCGGTCATTTTGGACCGTTTTTCAAAGCAGGCGTACCCTAGCATTTTCAAACAGGTGAAATTGTAATGGAGTATTTACAGGGTATTTATTAGGGCTAAAAGTTGGGCAGGTTGAACCCGACCAATCCGTGACTGACCCGACATTAGGTTGGGCGGCAGGATGTATAGAGTCCGATCTTAGGCTTGGGCTATACAAACACCAACCCAATAAAACTTAGGTCGGACTCGGGTTGACATCTTGGGTTGCCCGACCCAACCCGAACCCAATCAATATAGAAGTTATGGATTATAATTGAGTGTGGATCGTATGTGTTGAAGACATAAGAAATTTTGGTGCTTTTGGTTCTCATTGGTCCACATCATTTCCAATGACTCAAGCTAACAAGAAATGTTGGATTTCTCTCTCCCAAATAGATTGCGTGCTACACAACACGACTTTTAAATACGTAGTCCTGTATTTTAGCTTGTTTGTTTATAATAAATGAAGTTCTTTACAATAAATAAGTATATATATGATTAATAAAAATTATAGATATAAAAAATAAAACTTGTATTGAATATAACAACCTAATGTAATCATTAAAATATTAGCATGTATCTACCCGATCAACCCGATCGAAACCGCTTCAGTAGGGCCTAGGTTGAGAATTCCCAACCTGAGATTGGGTTGGGTTGGGTTGGATTGGGTTAGGGTTGAGGTACAAGAACCTTGGATTAGGCTAGGGTTGAGCACCAACCCGACCCAACCCGGCCGACTTTCAACCCTAGTATTTACTCTGCATTTGGAAAATCAAACATGCCAAAACTTCTTGGGCAACAAGTTCCCGATCAATTTGATATTTGTGTTTTTTGTTCATCTATGTTTGTGTGACCATCAGGTTGGATGAGAAATAAACATCACTCTCAGCCATATAAATATTTTAACCGTTGATGCCATTATCCCCGTTGTTTTCAATTTGGGGCTCGTGCCCTAAGATAAGCTGGAAAAATGGATGGACAGGTGGATAATGACACATACATAAAGGTGGGCTCCACGGTTTACGATTCGTGTACGTCTGCGACTGAGGAAGGGTCATAAGTGTCAAGAGAAGAAAAGTGAATACATATCCGTTGCACCTCTCTAGGGCTGTTCACGAGTCAAGCCAGCTCGAAAAACTCACTCAACTCGGCTTGAGTAAGCTCGGATTGACTCAGCTTGAATGGCCGATTCGGACAGAGTCAAGCTAATTATTTAAAGCTCGAGTTGAGTTCGAGCCAAGTTCAACTAGGGGGTATTTCAACTCGACTTGACTCGAAGCTCGAACTCGAGCTCGATTCGGCTCGATTAATAAATATATTAAAGTTATGGGGAATGTGGAGAAAGTTAAAGTGAGATCTCTCTGCTTTCACTCCGACAACGAAGAGTTTGATGTTGGTGTTGACGATCTCTTAAATCCAAAATAGTATATTGTATGGAGCACTCACATGAATAGACATATCCTTCCTAAATATGTTGTGAGGTACAAGTCCTCAAATCATCTGCAAGGTAATGGAAATTGCACTTTTATCTGAGCAGCAACAATACAGGTAGGTTCCACTTTTTTGTTGTCCCAAGTCTGTTCAAAATCTTATCAATTGGAAAGTATGGCCTTGATAATGGGTAATTTAAAACATACAATTGAGGACGCTTTTGGCCCATGGTTCTTCTATCATACGACCCACATAAATGGATTTTCTGGACTGCTAAAAGATGGACTACACCCTGTTTTAGTTGCTGCACCAAACTAAAAATGAATTTCGCTTGGTGGAGCGCCATGTAAAATGCATCTTTAATTTTTTTTTATTTAGCTTATCTTCTAAATCAATGGAGGAGGATCAAGAACAAAATCTAATGCTCTCTTACCTAACAAGCTCGAGCTCCACCTGACTCGAACCACTAGCTTGACTTGACAACTTTGGCAAATAAGCAAAGCTTCAATGTCGAGCTCAAGCTCTAACTCGAGCACAACATGGACAAGCCGAGCCGAGCCGAGCTTGGCCCACCTCGACTCGGCTCGATGCGACCTCTCGATACTCTCGTGATTCGAACTCGAGAAAGGGCCGCCTTGTCAAAAACCCAAGAAACCGCGCCTTATCAAAAACCCAAGAAACCGCCGTCTATCTCTTTCTCCCTCCTCGACGGGCGACGGCAGCAGCAGCACGCGATGGTCTCATGCATCCCTACAACTCCTCTCTTTCTCCTTCCAAACAAACCCTCACTATCTCGTCAGTCTCCCAATCGGCAGCAGCAGACCATAACCCCACCAATCCCCAGATGGCGCTGTTCTGCGACGAACCAACCACCGCAACCTAAGAAATCTAGGCGGCCTGCAAAGAAACCCCAGACGGGAGCCGAGAGAACTGCCGTCGATCCCGTCGGATTCCTCACCAAGCTCGGCATTTCCAACAAGGCGTTTGCTCAGTTCCTCCGTGAACGGTATTCGGAAACCTCCCCCCCCCTCCCATGCCGATAATTCCAGAGCACCACTCGTGTCGTCGATTCGTAACCTAATCTATACTCTGTTGCTGTGTTTAGGTATAAATTGTTGAAGGATCTGAAGGTAGACATGTTTACTCGGTTTGCGAATTTGATGGAGGTAGCTTCTGGGTAAGAGAATACTCTCTCTCTCTCTCTCTCTCTCTCTCTCTCTCTCTCCTCTCTCTCCCTCTCGACCTTTTTCTTCTTGAATACAAGTGGGGTTGATTTTCACTCCAATATGAGTTATGATAATTCACCTACTTAGTAAAACACTGTATTTTTGAAAAATACTCTTACAAATTTGGATGCCTGTAAGTTGGCTAAAATGTAAGTGACTTACGGGTAAGTCACTTACAGGTTGTGTTTGGCAGAGAAAATTCACCTGTAAGTCAACCTACAAAAAAACTGCAAGGGGATGGGGTGAGAAGTCACTACCCTGTAAGTAGGGCTGTTCACGGGTCAAGCTAGCTCGAAAAGCTCGCTCGACTCGGCTCGAGTCAGCTCGGATTGACTCGGCTTGAATGGCCGATTCGAGCCGAGCCAAGCTAATTATTTGAAGCTCGAGTTGAGTTCAAGCCAAGTTCGACTAGGGGGCATTTCAACTCGACTCGACTCGAAGCTCGAACTCGAGCTCGACTCGGCTCGATTAATAAATATATTAAATATTATATATTATATTATATATATTATATAATATTTATATTATATAATATAAGTTTTAAGTTTAAATTTAAAAATAAAAAAATTAAAAAAACAAACCCTAGAGTCTCTACCCAACCGCACGTACCCCCTTCCCTTTCCCTTTCTCTCTTTCTCTGCCCACTCCAGCCGCATGCCCGCCCCGACCACCACCACCAATTTTCATTTCAGCTCCACAATAGTATGATTTCATTCTCTTGAGATCTACTTCTTAGGCGAGAAGCCCAAGAAATTCGAGATGGGTTCTTCTCAGATTTGTTAGAGCTTCAAGGAAATCCAATGAGCTGATTGGCTAGAGCTATTTACTTGGATTTTTGATCCGTGTTCTGCTTTGTTTCTTTTCTAGTACTTGGATTTCTGCTGGTCGAAGAAGATTAAGAACAGATCGGTTCTTACAGGTTACCTCATCCGATTCGAAGCTTTGTTTGTTTTTTTCATCGGGTTTTGCTTTGATTCTCTTAAGATTTTTGAATTTTTCATCAATGGAGGAGGATCAAGAACATAATCCGTTACTCTCTCACCTAACAAGCTCGAGCTCGACTCGAGGTAAACTCGACTCGACTCGAACCACTAGCTCGACTCGACAGCTTTGGCAAACAAGCCAAGCTTCAATGTTGAGCTCGACGCCAAGCTCGAGCTCGAGCTTGAACTCGAGTACATCATGGACAAGCCAAGCCAAGCTTGGCCCACCTCGACTCGACTCGGCTCGATGCCCACCTCTACCGTAAGTCACTTAGGGCCTCTTTGGATGCCTGTAAGTTCTTTTAAGTTGTAAGGGTGAAAGTTACCTACAGGTAACTTGTTTGGATCTAAGTTGTAAGTCACTTACATGTAAGTTAGTTTTTCTGTTTGGATAACCTGTAAGTTACAAGTAAAAAAGTTATATATTCACACAGAGCAAAGCTTGGATCAGGGAATTGTTTCAAAATGTTATGATCATATAAAAAAGCGTGGGATCAAATATGTCATTTTTTTAAGCTCATCAAAATGAATAATTGAGCTAATTCTTAGGCAAAAATAATCATCAAGTGGGCCATAAAAGTGGGTCCACGAATTTAAAATATCTATAATATGGAGCAAAAACTCAATTTAAGCATTGGAAAGAAACTTAAAAACATTAGTCGCAAATCTAATAATCAAAGTACATTACCAATGTCTTCTTTAACTATAAAAAGTATATTTAAAACTTTTTACTTGAGAATCATCCTCTCTAACCATTCATTCCTTTGGATAGGTTACATGATCAAGGAACATAGAAGCAAAATGCGGTCTTTCCGCAAGGAATGTGTAGGCCCTATACATCATGTCGGAATCAATTGTTGTCATATTCTCCAACTCGTCCCACAATCTCCCTGCCGTTTTAGTTTTGAATGAAACATATTTATTCATTGTTTCCTGAATGCTTTCAAACTTTTCAATAATAGTTGATGCGAGAGAGGCATTCTTCTTCTTCTTCTTTGGTGCCCTTTGAGCGGAGGTTCTCACATTCCTTTGACCACTTCCTTTGTCATATTGATATTGAAGTTGTGTTCCGTCAGAATACACATCATCGGGTGGTGCAAATGGTGTATATGATCCAGAGGGGTATGGGGACAATGGGATGTCATCCATGTAATAAGATGAATGGAGGAATCTTCCTCAAGATCGGTTGTAGTTCGTGCTTCATTCCCTATAGCAGAATCGTCCCCGAATATTATATCGAATTAAGCTAGCAGTGGGAATGGCTTGTTTCTGGTATGAACAACTTCAAGTTTTTCCTATAAAACAAAAGGAATTTACTTAGTTTTTACTGTATATGAATGACTTCAAGTTTTGAATGAACTTCACCTTAATGAATTCATCCCAAACGTCTAGCTTAGCAATAACACATTTCCTTTCTTCATCACAACCGAAGCCACCAAGTGCAACTTTGTCAAGTCATATTTTTTTTTATTATAAAAGGTTCGTAATTGATTCCTGCATTTTTTGCCATCCACTTGCACCGAAAATGTCTATCCACCACTATTTTTGCTACTTTATTCATAATAGCTTCTCTAAAAGCGTTGTCAGATTTTTTTTTTTCTTTTTCCAACGATACTTCCTCAACTAAAGTGTTTGTCATACATTCATCCATCTATGAAGTCCCGTTAATTTGTGCCTTTCAGCCGCTGCTGCCTGCCTTCGCATTTTGTGACATACCTTAAAACATTGTACATTTAAACATTGTAAATTTGTAAAGCCACATAAAATAGATTAGAAGTAAGTGCAAATAGATGTAAAAATATTATCTAAATTGCAATAATAAAATAGTGCATTCATATGTTAAGCTATAATTTTTTTTTATCAGCATCCACATTTTCAAAAATCAATTTAAAAAAATAACTAATTGATATTCTGTTCTGACTTACATGATTCCCACATAGCTAACACAAGTCCAAGTCGAAATTCCCTCCATCTTTGTTTTTCCCTCTTAGCAGCCGTAGATTCATTTCGCAAGTCACATTCATTCTCCTCCTCACTACTCTCGATTTCCCTCTCATTACCTTCGTTTTCACACACCTCACTTTCATATTTGCCATCACTATTATCATTGTTATACTCGGAATCAGGCTCTTGATGACGTTTCTCATTGATAATATAATTATGTAGGATACAACATGCTGCGACTATATTGACTTGTGTATTTAAAGGATAACCTGGAGCAATCTTCAATATGGAAAATCGTGCCTTCAATACTCCAAAAGCGTGTTCTATAACATTTCGTAATGAAGAATGATGAATATTAAATAACTCTTCCTTTATCTTATGTTGACAACTTTTGCCCAAATTCTTTTAGATAATACCGAATTACACAAAATGGTGCTAAAAAATCAGGCGTGTTCGCAAAACCAACATCTACTAAGTAATATTTTCCTATAAAAAACATAGCTTGAAAGTCATTTAAATTTAATATACTTATTAATGAATAAATACATATCTATATGTCTATTTAGATTAGTACTTGTCGAGACAATTAATTCGTGTTGTCGGTTAAGAGCGTCTGCTAGTATTCGTGAATCTGATGCCGATCCCTCCCACCTTGCTAGTACATATTGAAATATTAAATCAAAAGAGCAGTTTGTTAACACATTTTGGGAAATAAATCCCTTTCGATTACGCCACTTGGCTTGTTCCTTTATATTGATCATCGCTGGAATATATGAGCAGTATATGGCTCCAACACAATCCTCAAAGTACGGGAAAAGCCTCATACTATTCATTATTTCAGGCAGTACCCCATTTTTGTGTGGTTTTATAATATCGCGTTGTAAAAGTTTAATTGTATTAAGCATTCTATTAAAGTGATGACTAATTGTTTCACCGGAATGGTTAAAATGATGCTGCATGACGTGGTTCTTAATATTATGGCTAATTATATGAAGAAAAATTACTAACTCTTCTTATTTTGATACGCCAAATGTGCATCGCATGTTACTCTTTTCTTGTATCATGTCGCGAAGGCAAAAGAAAAAATCTTTGTGCATACGAATATAGTTGAAGCACGTTGGCCCTGGTCCATTAATAATCTCATTCGTAGCCTCTGTGCTTGTCTAGTTTCGTTGATGCTATTGTGATTCTTCTAACATATTGTTTTTATCAAGCCAAATAGTCATTAATGCACAAGCCGTAGTCATTGTAGACATCCTATGAAAATCTATCTCGGAATCCGAATCCATTTCACAAATAGATCTAAAAATCTAGGAATTATTAAGTAAAGAAATATAAAAACCAAATAAAAAAGCATAATTTCATCAAGCAATAAAGGTATGAGAGATACGAATAGTTATTAAGTCTTTATTATCTAATATGCTAAGTACATGGAAACCTTTGCATGCATGTAGGTGCAATTAGATTTGTTGGACAATTTAGATCATTGGATCTAAAGGCAGCCTATGTAGACTGCATTGGATGTAATTGACGGTCCACATTGTTGGGCCACATTGTTGAGATATTCTGATTTAAAAAATGTCCAAGTTGGGATGACACTAACCATTCAAGATGAGGCCATGAAGCTCAACGGTCGGATGTTTAAACAGAGGGGAAGAGGGAGAAACGCACCAGCTCACCAACCACCATTAACAATCATGAAGCTCCAACTAATGAAGAAGCACTAGCCATTGAAGAAACTCTTGTAGGCCTTGTAGCAGTGCAACCAATCCACATCCTACAACACTATTACCGCAATAGAGCTTCATTACCGCACTAACACCGCCATTTACCACACCAACAACCACCATTGATCAACTTCTATAAAGAGGGGATTGAGGATTTTGTCTCTGATGTAGAGCAGGTCGCGGATAGTTTCATGGCTAAGATGGATCAGAAAAGGCCCCGTCGACGACAGAAGTGATCCGGACTGTCGGACCTTAGATCAGGCGTATCTCACAATCCGGAATGAGTTATCAGGCGTAAAATATATGATTTTGGGGTAGAACGAGCTACTTTAGCCAACCAACCTAGCTACGCCAGGTTACGCAAGACGGATTTGCGAAATACCCCCGGATCGATGGTCGTTTCCCTATTTTAATTCCGTTTTTACTATAAATAGTAAGTTTTAGTTTGATTATAACTCTTCATCCGTCGGGCTTTAGGAGTTGCGCCCAACGTGAAAAGAGCGTAGAATAATTAGGAGAACGGTTTGGTGAAGCCAAATAGGACACTATTTTTGGCCGAAAACCTTGCGCACTAGTAGACATCACGACCGTCTATAAATAATAAGTTCACTATTTATAGTAAGTTGCGAATTCTAGGAGTTTTAGTTGTAGTTTGCTTCTGATTTCTCTCCCATTGCTTGGTTGTGAACTCGTTTATTTCATTCATTAGTCAATTTCAAATTTTATAGAATTTATTTTCTATTTTGCTTGCTTTCTTTCTCGTGGATTTGAGAAGCCTCTATGAGGAGTCTAGAGAAATTCCGTGGATTCGAAATAATTATTCTCTTGAGGAAGACGGTGCTCGACCTCATCACGTTCATCCCTGCGTTAGTCTCTCTATACCGATCTCTCTCTCCCTCTCTACAATCTCTCTCTCTCTCTCTCTCTCTCTCTCTCTCTCTCTCTCCGCAGCTACCACCCTCCTCTCCTCCTTCGCCAAAACAGTAGGGTTTTATTTCCCAAGTGATGATCGCAAGCTACCCCCCTCTTTTTTTTTTTTTTTGCTTTGAAAATGGGAGTCAATTAGGTGTTACTCAGGGAAGTGGATTGCATACTAAGTAACTAGGTATGCTAAGAGTATTGAGTAAACTTTGTGGGATCCACCGCGATTTATGTATTTGATCCACCTCGCAAGGTGTCCCGTATCGGTTACGTATCGGCCGATACGTAACGGAAACGGTAATGGCCGATACGCGATACGGGGTCGTATCGGCCGTTACGTTTTTTTGTGCCCGTATCGGCCGATACGGGCCCGTATCGGTCCGTAACGGTCAGCCGTAACGGTCAGAAAACGATTCTTTTTTTTTTCGTTTTAAGGACTTTTTTTGCTGTTTTTTTCCAAAATTCTTGCTTCCAAACTGTTTTTCATACCTTCTAATAGTAATTTCGACCAACCTTGGCTGGTTATTTGGGACAAAAACACGTTATATTACGGATTTGGTTGAATCAAAGCTCGTGGGCCCATTTTTCAGAAATTCGTAAAAAATAGGTATTTTTTTTTAATATGTTTTACTGTTTTAATCATGCCATATGATGTGTTAATCATAGTAGAACATGATAATGTGCATTTTACAGATTTGGGGTGTCATTTAATATTTTTTTTATATTTTTTTTCTATTTACGCATGAATTTGGCCCCTTTTTAAAATTCGAAAAATCAATTTTTAATAGTTGTTTTGCTGTTCTAATCATGCCATATGATGTGTTAATCATAGTAGAACATATTAATGTGCATTTTACAGATTTGGAGTGCCATTTAATATATTTTTTATATTTTTTGTCTATTTACGCATGAATTTTGATGACCATTTTTTTAAAATTCAAAAAATCATTTTTTAATAATTCTTTTGCTGTTTTAATCATGTCATATGATGTGTTAATCATAGTAGAACATATTAATGTGCATTTTACAGATTTGGGGTGCCATTTTATATTTTTTTATATTTTTTTTCTATTTACGCATGAATTTTGACCATTTTTTTAAAAATTCGAAAAATCAATTTTTAAGGGTTGTTTTGCTGTTTTAATCATGTCATATGATGTGTTAATCATAGTAGAACATATTAATGTGCATTTTACAGATTTGGAGTGCCATTTTATATTTTTTTATTTTTTTTCTATTTACGCATGAATTTTACCTTTTTTTGAAAATTCGAAAAATCATTTTTTAATGATTCTTTTGCTGTTTTAATGATGCCATATGATGTGTTAATCATAGTAGAACATGTTAATGTGCATTTTACAGAATTGGGGTGTCATTTTATATTTTTTTATATTTTTTTCTATTTACGCATTTATTTTGGCCCTTTTTTTGAAAATTTGAAAAAATCATTTTTTAATGATTCTTTTGCTGTTTTAATGATGCCATATGATGTGTTAATCATAGTAGAACATATTAATGTGCATTTTACAGATTTGGAGTGCCATTTTATATTTTTTTATATTTTTTTTCTATTTACACATGAATTTTGACCATTTTTTTTTTTAAATTCGAAAAATCAATTTTTAAGGGTTGTTTTGCTGTTTTAATCATGTCATATGATGTGTTAATCATAGTAGAACATGTTAATGTGCATTTTACAAATTTGGGGTGCCATTTTATATATTTTTTATATATTTTTTTATTTACGCATTTATTTTGGCCCTTTTTTTGAAAATTCGAAAGATCAATTTTTAATGGTTGTTTTGCTGTTTTAATCATGTCATATGATGTGTTAATCATAGTAGAAGTGTAAAACATATTAATGTGCATTTTACAGATTTGTGGTGTCATTTTATAAATTTTTTTTTGTATTTTCAAATTAGTGACTTTATATTTTTATTTGCTTATATTGGACAGGTTTTGGAGCTTCTTAGGGTTTAGTTAGAACATAAAATTATCTTTATTAACATAGGTCATACACTCATACTCATATCCTAAACCTAAAGAAATGTCTGGGTCTGGCCAACAACAAGTAAGTGAGGATATTGGATGGCAACTTTGTGAGAGGGTTGGTGGTACTAGGCATCAAATGAAGTGCAAGTATTGTGATAGACTAGTGACTGGTGGAATTACCCGTCTCAAACAACATTTAGCACATCGAAAGGGCCAAGTTGCGCCATGTGTCAGAGTACCGAAAGAGATAATGCTTTTAATGCAAGCTAGTTTGGATGAGTCGAAGGGTAAACGTGCTGCTATACAAAAGAAGAAAGATGATATTTTGGATGCAGCTCGACAGGAGGTGTTTGGTCCTGAATATATGGGCGTTCGTGATGAAGATATTATTGATTCTGACGAAGATTCAGATCGGGAATTAACTATAGCTAGGAGAGAGCGTGCGTCTAGCTCGTGAAGAGGAAGAACGTGCCGCATGTTTGGCATGCATGGGTCAGTGCGTGATACAGGGGGCAGTGGGAGTGGGAGTGGGACAGGGAGTGCAACTGGAAGTGCAACTGCTTCTGCAGGTGGGACTGAGGTGGGGGGGGGGGGGGTAGGTTTGGTGGGTTACGACGTATGTTTGGGAGCCGACGACAGACATCTTCACGTGATGCCCCTATACGTTTGGATGAAGAAGTAAATGAGTCTAGGAGACCCTCTATTGATCCAATCCTATTTAGGAAAGAATCAACTAAACAAAAAAGATAAAACAAATGTGGAGTAGAACTTCTGTTGAGAAATTAGGTAGAGCACAGCAAAGTTATTTATACATGCCCACATACCTCCTAACGCGGCCAATTCTCCATATTGGCAGGTGGTAATCGATGCAGCAGCAGAAGCAGGTGAAGGAATAAAAGCTCCCACGGCTAAGGAGATTAGGGGAAATGGACAGATGCAGAGAGTATGTGGATGTGAAAGCATACGTGGCTACCTTTAAACCTGTATGGCAAGCCAGAGGATGCACGATCATGTGTGATGGTTGGACTGATCCAACCAGACGTAGCATGATCAACTTCATGGTGTACTGCTACTTAGGAACTATATACCACAAGTCAATTGATGCCTCAGAAGCAACAAAAGATTCTCAATATATTATGGGCCTAATGGATAAAGTTGTGGATAAGATTGGAGAGGAGAATGTAGTGCAGATTGTGACAGATAATGAAGCATCATATAAGCTTGCAGGACATATGTTGATGGATGAGAGAACATTTTTTTTGGTCACCATGTGCTGCCCATTGTATCGATCTTATATTAGAAGATATTGGGAAGAAGAAGAATGTTAAGGAAATGGTCGAAAGGGCAAAGGAAGTGACGACGTTTATTTACAACCATAATCAAGTAGTCGCAATAATGAGAAAGTTCACGAAAGGACGAGAGTTGTTGAGGCCTGCGCCGACTAGATTCGCAACAAACTTTATAGCATTAGAGAGTTTATTCCAGCATAGGGGAGAGTTGAGTGAGATGTTCGCTTCCCGAGAATGGCTCAACACAAAACATGGGAAGAAGACATCAGGGACACCGGTCGACGTTGCGAACACCATACGTGACAACAATATTGGAAGAAGGTCAAGGCGATCCTAAGGTGATGGAGCCACTAATGAGGGTACTCCGTCTTGTTGAAACCGATGAAGCACCTACCATGGGCTTCTATATGATGCCATGGATAAGGCAAAGCTTGCAATTCAACGTGATTGTAGAAGTTGAGAGACTTATTGGAAGATGATCGACAAGAGATGGACAAAGCAACTCCATCACGATCTTCATGCAGTAGGTTACTACCTAAATCTTAGGTATAGATATGCCCAATCATTTGTTGCGGATGATGAAGTTCGTGTCGGGCTAAAAAATGTGATAAAGAGATTAGAGCCTGACTTAAATCTGCAAATAAAGGCGCTGAATGAATTAGATACATTTGAAATCGCCTTGGTAGCTTTGGAGATGCTCTTGCACAGCATGCAGTATCTAGGTTGCAACCGGCCGAATGGTGGATTAATTTCGGAGAGAGTACGAAGGCTCTCCAAAAAATTGCAGTAAAAGTTTTGAGCCAGACAACGTCTTCTTCTAGCTGCGAAAGGAATTGGAGTTGTTTTGCGCTCATTCATTCAAAGAATAGGAATAGATTGCACACTAGAACATTAGATAGACTTGTCTTCATGCACTACAATATAAAACTAAGAATGCGACGACATCATAGGAGCATTACAGCTGCTGATGACGGAGACTACTGTCCAATAAACTTGGACAATATTTATGATGAGGATGACCCACTTCTACCTTGGTTGGAAACAAGGGAAAAGCAAATTGAAGAGGATAGTGAAGAATTGGAAATTGATGACCCAGAAATACGCGGAGCGCAACAAGAGTCGTGCAGATGTGTTGGACCCAGTAAGAGGGGCAGCGTTTCTGCCACGTACGGATACGGCTCAAGATCAACAAAAGAGTACAAGCAGTGGTAGCGTGACCGTGTTAGATGATGACGACCCCCCTGCCCCTGGTGCTGGCACTCTGGTGTTGCTTACCCCCCTATACAACCGTCTACAGATCGCGATGGCGATGAACATCGACGACGTGGTACACGAGGTCGGACTTACGAGTGTACCGAGTCACGATACAGCCAGCCGGAGGAGGGTACACTAGTGGTGCACGGGGACCGGGAGGTCCGGAACATCAGCAGGCTCATGGTCTTGGTTATTATGATGGATATTCTTATGGTCAATTGGATTATGATTATGGTGGTTATATTGAGCCTGTTCCATCACATTCATGTTGGAGTAGCCCTCCCGATCAATATCCATATGATTATAGATATCCAGATCCAAATCCAAGTTACTCATCAGAGCAGACGCACTCTCAATCTCAAGATTCTCAACAGCCTGAGTATGGGCACCAGTATGGCTATTCGACGGGCACTGGTGGATATCCTTACTCGGGGTCAGAGTCATTGCCTAGTCAGGATCAGTCATCCTCTGGTTTCGTTGATCTAGTATTTCCTTCTGGCACTGGATATTATGGATATGCAGCACCTACACCTATTGGACAGCCTCAGCCTGATGGTGATGATGACGATGATGTGGAGGTTGAGCAACCACAAAAAAGCAGATTTTCATTTTGGTGGTGACTTGTGATTGTGAGTATATATTTGTATTAAGGTAAGTATTTGCAGCAGACATCTCATAGCAGTATTATTGCAAGAAGCCATGCAGTCATGCACACACTTGACACTGCCGAACTTGTATTTAAAATAGCTCCCCTGACAACCAATCAAGTAATCCTTAATTAAGTTGCAGGGGAGTATATCAGACACTGCTAATTTTTTTTTTTTTTTTTTTTATAAATATTATTGACTTGAGGATGACAGGTTATAGACAGGAATCACAGTCACGTGCACAGCAGCACAGGTTTGTTCGAGAAATTCCTCAAAAATAATTGCAAACACCTAATGTAAGATATTTTCATATTACATTTATTCTAATATATCTATCATTGATAGTAGATAGTTAGAAAATTAAATATATGAATTTTGTAGTCAAATTTAGGTTATCTGGTTCATAAATTCATCAGACAGTCCGATACAACTTCTCACCAAAGAGTGGACCATTACACCACCATAACCATGTTCCAATTTATAAATGAATGCATATTCGGAATGCTTAGAATATTCCGGATTTAATCCATATTTTTTCATATTTTTTTGGCAAAAATTTTTTTTTGCGCCGTTACAGGCCGTTACGCCCCCGTATCGCCGTTACACCTCCGTATCCGTATCGGTTTTGGAGGTCACCGTTACGCCAACCGATACCGATACGGGACACCTTGCCACCTCGTCTATCCATTTTAACAGTTAATTTCAGGTCCCGATCAAAAAAATTAGCTATATCCAAAGATTAAGTGGACCACACCACAGGAAATAGTGTGAATTGAGTGTTTACTGTTGAAAATTTCTAGGGGGCCACAGAAGTTTTGAATCAAGCTGATATTTTTGTTTTCCCTTCATCTAGGTGTTTACGATCTTATGAACATGTTGGATGACAAATAAAGATCACTGTGGACACTAGAAATGTTTTAACGGTTGAAATCATTATTTCCAATGTTTCCTGTGGTATGGTCCACTTGAGCTTTGGATATGCTTAAATTTCTGGCTCAATGTCTACAATTAGATGAAAAAATGGATGGACGGATGGATTGGATAAACTGCATACATTCATGGTGGGCCTAACTGAGTTTACTCAGTACGATAAAAGCGTACTAAGTAACTCAGTACGCAATCTGATTTTGTTACTCGGGGAACACTTTAGTGGGTGTTACCCCTGCCGACAATGTGTTATATATCCACTCCGTCCATTTGTTTCTCCAGCTCATTTTAGGACGTGGTCTCAAAAATTAAGCAGATCCAAATCTCATGTGGACCCTACCACAGGAAACAATTGTGATTAGTTTAAAGGAGCCATGAGCTGTTTGCCTGTTTCTAATGGTGTGGTCCACCTAAGATTTGGCTTTGCTTAAGTTCTGGGATCTCATCCTAAAATGAGGTGGAAAACAAATGGTCGGCTTGGATATACAAAAAATATATTAAGGTGGGCCCCACATAGATTCTTGCATTCTTTTAATGTGTTTATTTTTTAATATATTAAGGTGGGCCGCACATGGATTCTTGGATTCTTTTAATGCATTTATTTTTTAATATATTAAGGTGGGCCGCACAGATCTCATCTTAATATGCTCCCTTGAATTCTTTTAATGCATTTATTTTTTACTTTTTTATTTAATTATTTTCATGCATTTGAATTCTAAAAAATGGACAGTAAGGGTAATTCTCACAGTGAGTGGAAATTGCATGCATTTAAAAAATAAAATAAAATTGTGTGCATATGATGGGCCTCACCTTGAATGGTTAGTGTTCTCCCACCTTGGGAGATTTTGTTATTAGAAGATCTCAACAATGTGGACCGTCAGTTACGTCCAATGCAGTCTACATAGGCTGCCTTGAGATCCAATGATCTAAACTGTCCAACAAATCTAGTTGCACCTACATGCACGGGAAGGTTTCCATGTACTTGGCATATTAGATAATAAAGACGTAATAACTATTCATATCTCTCATACCTTTATTGCTTGATGAAATTATGTTTTTTTATTTGGTTTTTATATTTCTTTACTTAATAATTTCTTAATTTTTAGATCTATTTGCGAAATGGATTCAGATTCCGAGATGGATTTTCATAGGATGTATACAATGACTACGGCTTGTCCATTAATGACTATTTGGCTTGATAAAAACAATATGTTAGAAGAATCGCAATAGCATCAACGAAACTGGACAAGCGCATAGGCTGCGAACGCGATTATGTATGCACAAAAATGCTTCTTTTGCCTTCGCGACATGATACAAGAAAAGATTAACCTGCGAGACACATTTGGCGTATCACTAGAAGAAGAGTTAGTAATTTTTCTTTATATAATTAGCCATAATATTAAGAATCGTGTTATGCAACATCATTTTAACCATTCCAGGGAAACAATTAGTCATCACTTTAACAGAATGTTTAATACAATTATACTTCTACAACGCGATATTATAAAATCACCCAAAAATGATGTACTGCCCAAAATAATGAATAGTACGAGGTTTTTCCCGTACTTTGAGGATTGTGTTGGAGCCATAGACTGCTCACATATTCCAATGATGAACGGTATAAAGGAGCAAGCCAAGTGGCGTAATCGAAAGGGATTTATTTCCCAAAATTGGTTAGCGAGCTGCTCTTTTGATTTAACATTTCAATATGTACTAGCGAGGTGGGAGGGATTGACATCAGATTCACGAATACTAGTAGACACTCTTAACCGACAGCACAAATTGATTGTCCCGACAGGTACTAATATAAGTAGACGTATAGATATGTATTTATTCATTAATAAGTAGATTAAATTTAAATGACTTTCAAGCTGTGTTTTTTATAGGAAAATATTACTTAGTAGATGCTGGTTTTGCAAATGCGCCTGGTTTTTTAGCACCATTTCGTGGAGTTCGGTATCATTTACAAGAATTTGGGCAATGTTGTCAACATAGGACAAAGGAAGAGTTATTTAATATTCGTCATTCCTCATTATGAAATGCTATAGAACACTTTTGGAGTATTGAAGACACGATTTACCGTATTGAAGATTGCTCCAGGTTATCCTTTAAATACACAAGTCAATATAGTCGCAGCATGTTGTATCCTCCATAATTATATTATCAATGAGAAATGTCATCAAGAGCCTGTTTTCGAGAATAACAATGATAACGGTGGTGACGAAGATGAAAGTGAGGTGCATGAAGATGAAGGTAATGAGAGGGAAATTGAGAGTAGTGAGGAGGAGAATGAATGCGACTTTCGAAATGAATCTACGGCTGCTAGGAAGGAAAAACAAAGATGGAGAGAATTTCGACTTGGACTTGCATTAGCTACGTGGGAATCATATAAGTCAGAATAGAACATCAATTAGTTATTTTTGAAAAATGATTTTTGAGAATGTAGATGCTGATAAAAAAATATTGCTTAACATATGAATGCGCTATTTTATTATTGCAATTTAGATAATATTTCTACATCTATTTGCACTTACTTTTAATCTATTTTATGTGGCTTTACAAATTTATAATGTTTAAATGTACAATGTTTAAAGGTATGTCACAAAATGCGAAGGCAGACAACAGCGGCTGAAAGACACAAATTAACTGGACTTCATACATGGATGAATGTATGACAAACACCTTAGTTGAGGAAGTATCGTTAGGAAAAAAATAAAATCGGACAACGTTTTTAGAGAAGTTAGTATGAAGAAAGTAGCAAAAATAGTGGTGAAGAGACATTTTCTGTGCAAGTGGATGACAAAAAGTGCATATATCGGTTACAAACCTTAAAAAGAAACATAACTTGACAAAGTTTGCACTTAGCAAAAGTGGCTTCGGTTGTGATGAAGAAAGGAAATGTGTTATTGCTGAGCCAGACGTTTGTGATGAATTCATTAAGGTGAAGTTCATTCAAAACTTGAAGCCACTCCTATACAGTAAAAACTAAGTAAATTCCTTTTGTTTTATAGGAAAAACTTGAAGTTGATCATGTCAGAAACAAGCCATTCCCACTGCTAGCTTAATTCGATATAATATTTGGGGACGATTCTGCTACAGGGAATGCAGCACGAACTACAACCGATCTTGAGGAAGAAGTCCTCCATTCATCTCATTGCATGGATGACATCCCATTGTCCTCATATCCCTCTTGATCATATACACCATTTGCATCACCCGATGATGTATATTCCGACGGAACACAACTTCAATATCAATATGACGGAGGAAGTGGTCAAAGGAATGTGAGAACCTCCGCTCAAAGGGCACCAAAGAAGAAGAAGAAGAATGCCTCTCTCGCATCAACTGTTATTGAAAAGTTTGAAGGCATTCAGGAAACAATGGATAAATATATTTCATTTAAAACTAAAATAGTAGGGAGATTGTGGGACGAGTTGGAGAATATGACAACAATTGATTCTGACATGATGTATTGGGCCTACACATTCCTTGTGGAAAGACCGCATCTTGCTTCTACGTTCCTTGATCATGTAACCTATCTAAAGTAATGAATGGTTAGAGAGGATGATTCCCAAGTGAAAAATTTTAAATGTACTTTTTATAGTTAAAGAAGACATTGGTAATGTACTTTGATTATTAGATTTGCGATTAATTTTTTAAGTTTCTTTCCAATGCTTAAATTGAGTTATTGCTCCATATTATAGATATTTCGAATTCGTGAACCCACTTTTATGGCCCACTTGATGATTAGATTGGCCTAAGAATTAGCTCAAATATTCATTTTGATGGGCTTAACAAAATGACATATTTGATCCCAAGCTTTTTTATATGATCATAACATTTTGAAACAATTCTCTAATCTAAGCTTTGCTCAATGTGAATATATAACTTTTTACCTATAAGTAACTTACAAGTTATCCTAACAGAAAAACTAACTTACCTATAGGCTGTAAGTGACTTACAACTTACATCCAAACAAGTTACCTGTAAGTAACTCTCACCCATACTACTTAAAAGAACTTACAAGCATCCAAACATGCCCTTATAATTGATCAAATGTTTGAAGCTCCCTTTATTTTTTAAGGTAGGAAAAAGGAAGAAGAAAAAAGTCGTTCTTTTGGGCAATCCAAATTAAACACGGTTTTTTTTTTCTTCAATAAAGTAGTTTTATTAATAAAAAAACTTTTGGGGCTATTTAAAAAATAAAAATTGGCGCTCACCATCCATTGATAAAACTCAGCAGAAAGTGATTTTATTTATTTATTATTATTTTTGATAATAGAGATGGATTGGTTTATATAAGGATTACTTGAAAAGGAAGCATTCAAGAGAGGCAAAGAACACCATTTGACTATTTACATGAATTATTGTCCACATATGGAAATTCTATTTATTTTAATTAAAGCTTTCGATTTTAACCTTATTTATATATAGTATACACACACATATGCATTTATATATTATTCATTTTTTTCCTTAAATCTAAACCACCTTAAACCCGTACTCCTCATTTGCTTGATTTTTAGCCCTTTTTCATATATTATTATATATATATATATATATATATATATATATATATATATATATATATATATATTTGTTCGCTGAATTTTCATTGCGGGCTGTATGCTCTTTTACTAACTATTATTCAAAATGTAACAGCCGTGGATGATTTTCATTATGTGAAGGGTTTGTGTGATTCTTTTAAGAACCACATTGATTATGTCAAAGGTTTGTAATAGTCTGGGATGGCCCACTCACTCTTAGGCCCATAGGTCAGACACGGGCTGATTTTAGGATCAATAACCCTGGTTTGCTCAAGTGTTTTTTTTTTTTTTTTTGAATGGAGGTTCGGCATGAATCTGAATTCAAGCCCGAGCCCTTACCCAGTTCTGATGGGGCCAAAAAATAAATGGGCTTAGTTTGAGCTTGGGTCTATGCACACGTTCCCATTAAGGTTCCAGGCCCACTTACTCTTGTCAGGGGCTGGGCGGGGTTTGTGCTTAAATTTCAACCTTTCTTAATGAACCCGCAATTCTCGGGATAAGTTCAACATGTTTGGCTTGCGTCGATTCCTTCTTTCACCCATTGTTTTAAACATTTGTCCGATACATGAGTTGGTATTGCCTGAGTTGTATCAGTTTCGGTGGGAATTGGTTCAATCTGGACAACCTATATGTTTAGATCAGGTGACTCGGTTTTGACTAGGCCCTCATTCCGAATCATGATGAGTCGGACCAATACGGACCGAGTTGAGACCAGTTTCAGCCAGCACACAGCTCCCTTTGGTATTATTTGACATGACCACTACATAGTTACATAGATACTACATAATTTCATTCAAGTTGCTATACATTTTGGACTTACGTATGATCATACTAGCCTGCCTAGGTTGTCTAATCTACAATTTGTATTGTTTCCTATTCCATGTGTTGGCTAATTATTGTAGATTTAGGTTTAAATCTGTTAATAACTTAATTTATGTTTAATAAATGCATCTAACTTTTTCTAAATGCATGTCTAAATTTGTGTGACCAACTTAATGTGAGTTTGAGTTGTGTATCTATGTTTTTTCCCTAAAATTTTCAGTTTTTTCTCAGTTTTCTTTTTTTCTTTTTTTTTTTTTTTGTTTTGTTTTGAAAAATTTCTCTTTTTATTAATTTGTTTTGGTATCATCCATGCAACTTGTTATGGTATCGGACTGAGTCCTCGCAATGTCTTGATCCAATACCAGGATGAGTCACACTCCAAAACTGAGTTTTTAAACCTTCTTGGTACCCTAGATTAATGATTTCGCACCAACTATGAAATAACACAGTTGTCAATCATAGGGAAATGATCCAGTGTGAAACACTCACGGCTGAAATTTGTTGATGGCTGAATCTCTGTGCAATGTTTTCGGTGTTTGATGGTGATGGAAGCGGGCCCTGATTCTGTTAAGATTTTGGGTGATGGCTTCACTTTTGATCACCTTTCTACCTTGGATTATTATGATAGTCACCAGTGTCTCACTTACTTGGACATTTTAGTAGGCTGTGGCATAAAGTGGGGGCCCATTTCTTGGCACTGCCCCATATTGTTGGCGATGGCATTTGTCAACTTGCTTTGACATTTAGCAGCTGGTGGGATCAAATGGGGACCATTTCTCATCACTGTCTCATTTAGATTGTATGGTGAACACACACCCATTTGCTCTGACATTTTAGCAGTTGATGGGATCAAGTGGGGTCTGTTTCTCATCACCATCCTATTTTGCCCAGTCAGCAACATTAATCAGCCATGGTGTGGGGAACCTCTGCTATGTATGTTCGACTCTTGACCATTCTCTGTTATCATGCCTTTTTTCTATGATTGCTGTGGAGTAGCAGAAGTTTTTATGGTTCGGAGTGGAGTATCAGAAGTTTTTATTGTTTGTTACCTGCATTATTGTCCTCTGTGTTATCAGTTCCTCATGTGAATTTTTTGGTTGCATTTTTCAGGTATGAGTTGCTAGGTCTGCACCGCCACAGGCAACATCGGGTAGATTTCATGGAATGGGCTCCAGGTTTTGTTACAGTGACACAACAATGATTTATTAGCTGCATTTGCCATATCTACAAAGCTAGTAAAGCAGCTATCTTTTGCATACTGACTTAGAATTGATTATTTTCATCTTGCTTAGTTGCTTATTATCATTCTCGTATCTGGTTTCTTTCATGAGCCTAATCATGTGCAATGCAGGTGCTCGCTATTGCTCTCTTGTTGGTGATTTTAATGGGTGGTCGCCAACGGAAAACAGTGCAAGAGAGGGGCACTTTGGCCGTGATGATTTTGGTTATTGGCTAATTATTCTTGAGGATAAGCTTAGGGATGGAGAACAAGCAGATGAATATTATTTTCAGGAGTACAATTACATGGACGACTATGACAAAGGTGACAATGGGGTTAGTGTTGATGAAATTCTTAAAAGAATGAATGAGTACTGGGAACCTGGAGAGGATCGCTTCCTTAAGTCACGTTTCGAAGTACCATCTAAGTTATATGAAGAAATGTTTGGCCCCAATGGTCCCCAGACAGAAGAAGAATTGGGTGAAATTGCAGATCCTGAAACACGATATAAAGCATGGAAAGAAAGCCATAAAGATGATCCTGTCAGCAACTTGCCTCCTTTTGATGTCATTGATAATGGAAAAGAATATGATATTTTTAATGTTGTGGATGATCCTGTATGGCGTGCAAAGTTTCGAGCAAAGAAGCCTCCTATAGCCTACTGGATAGAGATGCGCAAAGGAAGAAAGGCGTGGTTAGGAAAGTACATTCCAGCTATCTCTCATGGAAGTAGATACAGGGTTTATTTTAACACTCCTGGTGGGCCTTTGGAGCGGGTTCCTGCTTGGGCCACATACGTTCTTCCTGGTAAACTTGTTTGGACATTATGAAGTTCTGTTTGCTTTCCTGTTTCCTTTTATTCATTGATGATGGTCCTTGCAAGTGATATATTTTTCAATGACGGGATTATGATTTTCGACTTATAACTAGACACTCGTACCTCCTGATTTTCCCTCTTTAGTTCCATGGACATAATCCAAAGCTTGTTTTAGTTGATGAATGCTGCCAGTATTTCCTTCACTGTGATATTGAGTCATGAATGCTGCACACCTGAGTCCCAAAAAATAAAGAAGCAACTTTTTTTTGTTATTCTAAACCTTTAAGTCTATTTTGCAATTGTACCTAATGCATGACAACTCTCATAACGTGAAGTCCAACTGCCATTGCTCATTGGAAATATACGCAATCAATTCGTTTACCCTACCCCATGTAACTTTTCTTTCTATTACAGAACCAGTGTTTTGCTTACCGCAGCTTCATATTTTTAACGCATTTTTGTGACCCTTGTTGTTTTCTTTTCTTTCAATGTGCATCTTTCATTTAATTCCAAATTCGCACGACTACTCTCATATTTTTCATGCATTTTTGTGACCCTCATTGTTTTCTGTTCTTTCAGTGTGCATCTTTCATATAACTCCAACTTCATTTCTTTGGTGTCCATGTATCTTGCTCCTTGCAAATTTTATGGGGTGGTTTCTTGCATTTGCTTATCTCATTGTCTCCCATAGCTGTTTCTCTGTATGACAACTTGTGGCTCCTGAGTTGGGCTACTGCAGTTGCAGTAACCAAATAACAATTAGGCCGTCTGGTAGTTGTCTAAAATCTAGTTTGTCACATTTTACTTTACCGTAATTATGTATTATAGATAAGGGATCTTGATCTCTAATACATAATAAATGCATGTTGACAGTAATTATGTATTAGAGATCTAGAGCTCTAGTAGATCATAACTGTTAACTACCAAACATGGCCTTATTGTTTCTTGTGTAATCACTTAGTAGGATTTAGTTCATGCAGGAAGAATGTTGTTGAAAGTGGGTCTGTGGCTGCTTGGATGGCATGTTCTCACTACCACCAGCAAAATGAAGCTTAAGTGTTCTGTAACTTATCTTAGGCATAGTTGTAGAGATGTATAATCCAGTATATGTACACAATCTCAAAATTGGGAGTGTTGTAATTATAGTTGACTGCTAGGTGTATCATGTATGTCAGTTGTAGTGCAAGCTGTATGCTAATTGCTAACTAGGTGTAGGGGTATAGGACGTTATATATCGTACAAAGGCATTTCTTTGTGAATATGACATTTTCATTCTCTCAAACTTGCATTGATGTGGTACGTACCAGAGCAAGTGATGGGGATCAGCCCCATAAAGTTTACTTGCAATGAGTTCATGTTAGCAATATGAAGTTTCTTCAAAGAAGGTTACATAAGCACTAGCATGTAGAGGACTAGCGATCTGGTCAAAACTTCTGTCACCTTTTTGTGTGTGGTGGTAGCCAAGAAAAGCACATTTGATAGCACGCGTATCCAGCTTGTCTGACCGCAGATTGTTTTTCTGGATGAGTGCTGTGCACTCAAATACACGAGTTGGCAATTGGAGTGGTAAAGCATTAGGGCCTGTTTGGAATGCGGGATTAAATGGTATGGAATTGCATTAGATGGAATTAACACCATTATTGCGCAATGATTGCATGTCCGGAAATACCATGGTATTTTGATCGTGCAATCCCACGTTTGGGATCAAATTCTTCCTTTGGAAAAAAAAAACATTGTATTAAGTGAAACGTGTATTTGGTGGACCATGGAAATGTAATCAACGGACCAGATTTCACAACTGATGGCGGTCACCTATAGGCTGTATGCATATGCAACTTGAATGTCACGTGTAAAGGGCGCAATGGATGGACGGGGTGGATAAAACACATGTCATGTGTCAAGGGTGCATATGGATGGATGGTGTGGATAAAACACATGCATCAACCACAAATGTAGTGGCTTTCAAAATCTATTAGAAATCTCGTTGTATCTACTATTGGGACTGGATGATATGATACCTGGATTAATCCAATCCTTCTTGTCATTTCCAAATGCTGGACGAAATTTGCATAGGACCAAATGCAATTTCATACCACCCAATCCCACGTTCCAAACAGGCAAAAAAAAGTGTTTGACCATGAAGGACAGTTGATGGCTACTGGTTAATCAAATGCAAGCTATAAGGACAACATAGCTCCAAAATTGTTTGACAACTTTTATGTGAGTTAAAATAGACTGCGCCACTTCAAGAATATGACGGTTTTTTCTTTTCGCAATCCCATCTTGTTGGGGTGTAGGCACATGAAGTTCGATGAGTCATATTTGTTGAGGTGAGGTATTCATGAAATGCGTTTGACAAATATTTTAAAGCCTTGTTAGACCAAGGACATTGAACATATGTATGAAATTGAGTCTTAACCTCAGCGTGAAAGGGCTTAAACATATCAAATACTTCGGACCTGTCATGTATCACAAATACCCATGGCATATGAGAAAAATCATCAGTGGACGTAACAAAGTATCTAAATTTATTCAAACTAGGTATCTGAATGAGCTCCCACACATTAGAATTTACCAATGAAAAAAGTGCATGACTACGGTTAATAAATCTAGTCAAATAAGTTGATTGACTATGTTTGGCCAACTGACAAGTTTTTACAATTTATTAAGTGCACATTAGACAATGGTGGAAAGAGTTTCTTGAGCAATTTTAGAGAGAGCTATCCAAACCGAGCGTGCCAATATAGATCAGTGGTATCTTTTTTTTTTGAAAGGTGACAAAATTTTTATTAAGAAAAGGAAAAAAAGGAAAAGACTACAGAAAGGTGGGGGCCGTTGAGGAAGCGGACCGCCTAAGCACTTAAGAAAAGAAGATTACAACCCTTTAGAGTGTCGGAACCAACAACCCATTCAATGATCATGTTTTTCACTCTATGGACGACGAAATCCAACGATTTGGACTCGTTCCTGAAAGTCCTATAGTTCCTTTCTTCCCAAACTGCCCACCAGATAGCCAGGAGAGATATTCACCGAATTGGAGTTCGCTGTCGACCAATCCTGACCCCATGCCAAGCCATCAAAAGCCAATCTATGGAGACAGGGAAGGACCATGAAATGCCAAAACGGCTGATGATTTGAGACCAGATTGTTGGATGAATGGGTAGTGAATAAATAAGTGGTCCACCAACTCTTCATTGGCCATGTAGCAGATGCATATGTTCGGAAGGATGAGACCTCTTTTCCTGAGGTTGTCGATCGTGAGAACCTTTTTCTTTCCAACCAACCAATTGAAGAAAGAAATTTTAGAAGGGGCTGAGTATTGCCAGATATGATCGGTCATGATGCCTTCATCGGGGGAGGAAATGCCGTCCAAAAGATTGTAGAGAGATCAAACCGTGGACTCACTAGATTTATCGGCCTTCTAGACTAACCTGTCTTCACACGTGGGATCCGGAAAGGAGTTCAAGAGACGGTCCAGGAGCACCCCATATTCAACAACATCCTAGTCTCGGAGGTTCCTTCTACATCTCAGGTCCCATAACAGCTTCCCACTGATGTAGGAGAAGCAGTCGCCCACAGCTATCTCTCGGTTAGGCGATATCCGATAGATATTAGGAAAGTCCACCTTAAGGGCAGAATCACCGACCCAAATATCATTCCAGAATTCAACTTTAGCTCCATTACCGATGGTAAACCCCACTCCTTTGAGCACCTTCTTTTGCACAGAGATGACGTCTCTCCAGAGGGCTGATGCCTTATAGGAAGATGATTGCCTAGTCCACCGCCACCTGGGGATCGACCGTATTTGCCTTTGATAAATCTGTTCCATAAACTCCCATCCTCACTCTCTAATCGCCATGTCCATTTGCCTAATAGGGCTTGGTTCATGAGTTTGAGGCTTTTTAAACCAACACCCCATTCTTGATACTGCTTACACACATCCTTCCATTTCACCAAATGAAATTTATTTTTTTCTTGATTCCCATTCCATAGAAAATCACGTCTTAATTTCTCGAGGGACGCCAAGATTGGGGCAGGGCATTTGAATAGCGACATGAAGTAAAGGGGAAGGTTGGATAGAGCTGATTTTATGAGAGTGATGCGGCCCCCAAAAGACAGGTATCTGGTCTTCCATTTGGCTAAATATTTCTCGAATCTGACAATGATTTTGTCCCATAACGATTTTGGGGGTTTGCTAATGCATAACGGAAGGCCCACAAAGGTCATCGGGAAACTGCCTTTGGAGCAGTTGAAGAAGTCAGCGAAGCCGTTGATTTCGTCCTGATTTAGATTTACCCTGTACAATTTAGATTTCGACATGTTAACCTTCAATCTAGAAACAACTTCAAAGCATCGAATCATGGTGCGGAGGTTGGAGAGCTTCTTGTGGTTGGCTTCGCTGAAGAGCAACGTGTCGTCGGCGTACTGAATGTGGGAAATCGGGGTGTCAAGTCCTTTGATTCGAATCCCTTGGATAATTCCTTCCTCTTGGCCTTTGGAAATCATTCTGGATAGGGCCTTGATGACTCTAAGAAATAAGAAAGGAGATAGGGGGTCGCCTTGCCAAAGACCCCTAGAGCTTTTAAAGAAGCCGGTGGGCGATCCGTTAAGAAGGACTGAGAAGTGGGCTGACCCAATGCACTCTCCAATCCACCTTGTCCATTTCTTCCCGAACCCCATGCGAGCTTGCATGTAATTGAGGAAGGCCCAATCCACATGGTCGTATGCTTTCTCAATATCTAGCTTGAACATTGAGAGTTGCTCCAATGCCCCTTGATTCAAGGTGGTATGCCCCTCACCAATCATTTCCTTTGTCTTGAGGTCCTAAAAGTTAATGAGATGGATAAAAGGTTATTGAGCAATTTAAATTCTTGGTTAATTGACTAACAGAAAGGAGACTAGGAGGAAAGTTTGGAATATAAGGAACTAAGGGCAACACTATATGTTTACTGGGTGAGACGATTCCTTTCCCGATGACCTTGGATAATTAGATATCAGCAAGAGAAACATGAGGGCAATGAACTGAAGTGTCAACAAAGGAGAAAATGGACATATTACCTGCCATGTGGTCGGCGGCCCCAGAATCAATTGCCCAAGGTGATGAACCAGAGGATATGGCTAATGCACTGCTTATGTTGGCAAGAGAGGTTGAGGAGGAAGAAGGAGAGTCTGCAATCCTGTTCCTATTGGAAAGTCTCTTGAGATCACCGCAGAATCGTTTGGGCCTGAAGAGTTCCCACCAGTTGTGGAGGGCTCTCCAGTGTACGTAATTGGATTTGCATGAGGAGATGGGTGGCTACTAGTCTTCCGGATAAGATCCCAATATTTGTCGACAGTACGATTCCCCTTTTATAGTAAACATTGAAGCGCTGCTGCCTACTAGCGTGTCCACCACCTCTCTCCTGTGTGGCCACCACGCCATCCTGTGTGACGACTACGAGCATTGCTGCCACCATTTGATATAAGCATCGTGTTCTCTGAGGTGGAGGTGACATAGATGAGGAAGGAGTTGACACCCATAACACTCGAGCAAAAACATTGGAACACATTCACTTCCAAGAAGCTGTGCCTTGACCAGGTCAAGATATGAGTGAACTGTGGTAGCAAAGAGTCCAACACTGCAACTCCAATTTCTTCACGCTGACACTGTCATTAAGCAACATCGCTAGTGAACGGATGATGAAGTTTCTATTCATCAAATAGCCCTTAAACCGAGTACAATGTTCATGGAGATTCTCTCCCTGTTTCATGGTTTGAAACTCCTCGAAAATATCACATAAAAGCTGGATGTTTTTCTCATTTTAATGTAATTGTTGGAGAGTATCCCAAATTTCCTTTGCACAATCACCATACATAACATTATGGTATACATTTTCGCACATGCTGTAGAAAAGCCAACTCTTGACTTGGCAGGTGTCTTCTTTCCATTGAGAGGTGTTAGAATCTTCTATGGGCCCGGCATCAGTTAGATGTTTCAATTTCTGCTTTGATGTAAGAAATATTCTAATAGAACAAGCCTGTGACAGGTAGTTCTCAACACTTGGGAATAACCGAGGAAATTTGTTGATCATTGGTTCGAGTTTTGGCTTGGGATTCCATGAGTCATCTTGGGCACAAACAACAATATTGTAGCAACTAGTCCAGAGAAACAAAGCAACAGTCCAACAAATTTTCAGTGGACCACACATTACTATCAACCAGAGAAACAAGTGATAAATAGGAGCAAACAGCCCAGCACTGTCAATAGATAATCAGCATGTAACGCTACTTCTCTTTCCAACATCCTTTGGTGGTCACAATCAGAGGTACAGCATCCCATGCGGTCACCTTTCCTTGGGGGTTCGCTGCAGCTGATCTAATCCAATGCAATCAAGGGAAAACAATGGCTCAGCATTCTCAATATCAGCAAAACGCAGATCGACCTGATTGAAGAAGCATACCACTCCGGCGATAAAGGCTGGTCACCAACAAACGAATGGCTTCAACAGGACAAGTAGCGAACTGCTGGTGTAGTGTACAGACAAGATCAGATCTGTGAGTTTATATGGTCCAAAAGGACAAGTAGCGAACTGCTGGTGTAGTGTACAGACAAGATCAGATCTGTGAGTTTATATGGTCCAAAAGATACATCTTTTGCAGAGAGAGAGCTAAAACCTAGGCCCACTACAAGAAATATGTATACAGCCAAAACATAGCAGCAGATTAACTTTCATCCCTGATCTCTGTTGTCTTCTCCACCTCCCACTGTCATCTTAAGCATCCACTATTTGTTGCCGGTGAAGATGACCCATCCGTGGGATCTTTAGTCAATGGACTTCTTTTTTTTCACCTCTTCTTGAAGATGTCCCTCTTTTGGAATCCTTCCGTTTCATGAAAGACGCTGATCTAGATTAAATCTGATTAAGATCTTGTCGTTCTCTTGCTGTCCTCTTGTGGTACGATTGATAGCAGCCACCAACATCCTCTTCATCTCAAAATTGATTGCTTCCATTGCCGTTCATTGTAGATCTATTGGCAACTACAATAGATTTTGGGCTGCGATCAGTGCTGTTTTTTGCTGCTATATTGCCGACTACAGCAGATTTTAGACTGCTTCTCAAAGCATTTTATTTTGCCACCAATTAGTTTAATCTAGCGGTGTGAACAGATCTTTGGTTAGAATCCCCTCTACTCGGCATTTATTTGTAGTCTTCTGCCTCTTGTTGGGCCAGGCTAGCGCATGCTCTCTGATTCTAGATACTTTGAGGATTTTCATTTCCCATCACCCACTCAGGTTAGCTCTATAACATTCAGTTTCTGATTAACTTTTTAATCATGGAAGATATTGAAACAATTTTGATTAAGTTTGATGGGAATAATTATACTCTTTGGGAATTCCAATGCTGGTTTTTGTTGAATGAAATGATTTGTTATGCATGCTTGATAGCTAAACTGAAATATCCACTGATGCTAAGGAACTCGGGTTTGGAAATCAATAATGCCAAGGTTATGACGTGGATTCTAGATTTTGTGGAACTCTTGATTGCTGCAAGTTATGATGTGGATTCTAGATTTTGTGGAACCCTTGATTGCTGTAAGTCTAAGTCCTCACAAAACGGTAAAAAGTATGTGGAACTATCTCTGCAAAGCATATCAACAGCTCACTGATTTCAAATTGAGGGAGAAATTGCTGACTATCGTCAAGGTGAAAGGACAATCAATCCTAATATGCGGGTTTTGTTCGCTGTCATGTCATCTTCAATACTTATTTTTTCTGGCATATGTGGCAAGATTACATGCTTGGTTTACTTTGCTAAAACATAGGAAGCATGGTTTGGTTGCATTTTTATTTGCTTCTCATGTCTATTCATGCATTTCAGATGTAGATGGAAAGCAATCATTTGCAGTGCATTGGGAACCACCTCCTGAAAGTGTGTATAAATGGAAAAATAAGCGTCCACAAGTGCCAAGATCTCTTCGTATATATGAATGCCATGTTGGAATAAGTGGGACTGAAATGAAGATTTCTTCTTTTAATGAATTTACCTTGAGGGTAACTCCCAATATTTGTTCTTTTCCCTCCTTGACTGCATTCTCAGTATTATTTTCATCCATCTATTTGGTATTTCTTTCTTTTATACAGGTCCTTCCACATGTAAAGGGAGCTGGATACAACGCAATTCAGTTGATTGGGATTCTTGAGCATAAAGATTATTCCTCCGTTGGGTATAAAGTGAGTTGATTATGCATGCACAGGAAGCCATGCATGTGAGTGCGTGGAGTTTCTCAATTAGTTTCAGTTGTAAGTTAAAGTATGTTGCTTGGTTTGCATCTTTCTGCATAGTAACCACAGAAACTCAACGTATATATTTGTTTGTTTACTTTGTGCCTTCTGTTGACAGAAATAATTTTTCCCAACAACTAAATGTGTTTCCTTTATCATAATGCAGGTCACAAATTTCTTTGCTGTTAGCAGCCGATTTGGCACTCCTGATGACTTCAAGCGTTTGGTTGATGAAGCACATGGTTGGATGGTCCACTTGTCCATCATTGCATTCGTTGTGTAGATTTCTGCTAAGATTGTCAGTTATGGCATGGAAGTGGTTGGATATCCCTGCCACTGATTGTGAAAGAATCATGGCTTTTATACCTGCTTTTGCAGATTTGTAGATGATCTGGCCTTTCAATTTTCAATGTCATGCGTAACATCTGTGGCTACATTTACCAAGACTCATTTCTAAATTTGTTTCATTTTTCCATGTTTGGCATCAAATAGTTTTGCAGACCATCGATCTCTTCCAGACTTGAGTATTCTCATTGCTTTGAGAGAGACATTTGGATTTATTTTCCAGAAAATTGGTTTCCAATATTTTATAGTTTTCTTTAATTTGCAATTAGAACTTAGTTTTTGCAGCCTAGTAGTTTATTGTTTGTGAGTTCTAAGAAGTTAGATACTACACATTTTCCAGTGCCCACTCTATCTTTCCATTTTCTCCACCTCAACTGCAATAAAACCCAAATTCTTCAGTTTAACTATATGAATAAAAGAAGTGGATTTTTGTTGTTGTTGCTTTTCCTTGATTGAATGAACCTTCACTCTGCCATTATTGCTCAGATTGCATTCTTATAATCTTGCAGCTCATTTTTCAGCATGCATTTTTAACTCCTCAATGGATAGGAGAGTGATTTATATCAGTGTTTTTGATAAGCAGAAATTTTATGCCATTCTTATTGAAATATCACTGGAATTTAAACATTAGATTTCCAAATTGACTTGTTTTTGTGTAAATATATCTTTTCTTGTTTATTATGTTTACTGTCCTCATTTTGTGAATTTTTTTCCATGTCTACAGGGCTTGGGCTACTGGTTTTCTTAGATATTGTCCATTCCTATGCGGCTGCAGATGAGATGGTTGGTTTGTCATTATTTGATGGAACGAATGATTGTTACTTTCATACTGGTAATATTGATTTTCGTTTTCATAAACGTTTGTTTCAAAATTTACTTTCTTGTTTGTTGGAGCTACGTATTTCTTTCTTTTGGTTTTGTTAGAGTTTTTCTTGTTTGGTTTTCTGTTTTCTGTTTTCTTTTTCTTTTTCGAGTTCATTAGGATTAGAGGAGCTTTCGTAATGTACTGAACATTTTGATAGCATTGTGCTTGTTTCTAGGCCTATTTAACTTTGTAGTTGGTCACATTAACTGTGGTGTGTATGCATCCAATCTGTTTGTGGGGTGCGCCCCAGTCCCCCACCATCATGAAGGGACACCCCAAAAATCAGGTCGATCCAAAACTCTGGTGGGCCACACCACTTGAAGTTGGAGTTTTTCGGTGTGATTTTAGCTTATTTCCTATTGTGTGGTCCCATTTGAATTTTGTATCAGCCTGACTTTTGGGATGCAGCCCCCCCACCCACACACACAATGGGTGTTGTGGATCTCTTGCACATATTTTCTTTTTATTGAGAGAATTGTCTCCAGTAAATAAAGATTGTAAACAGATACTTATAGTGTGACGGATTCTATGAATTGTGAGAGTGGGGAAATTCTTGTCGGTTAATTGAATACACCTGCACACCAAGCTATAATGGTAATCTAGTTTCATTGGTGCATTTTTGGAGCAGCATATTTCAAAACCGCACCAGCATTTTCTTGGAAGATATTTTAGCGGCAATTAGTTGTTGTAGCATTTCAAGAATGAAGGCTGAGGCTCTTATATGTTTCTTAGTAACAACTCTCAGTTTCTGTAAACTATCCTTGATGACTAGGCAAACGAGGGCAACACAAATATTGGGGTACCAGAATGTTCAAGTATGGCGATCTCGATGTGCTACATTATCTTCTATCAAATTTGAAGTGGTACTTTATGAACATAAAACTTTTCTACTTGTTCTTTCTTTCTTTCTTTTTTTTAATAAAAAATTTTTATTTTATTTTATTTTATTTTTAAAATTTTTTTAAATTTATTTATTTAGAAATTTGAAATGTTTGGTGCCATTGGCAATGGCATTCATTTTACAGCTGACTGATGATCATATTTTAGCTTTCTATAGAAGATTTTTTGGTTGAAAGTGGTAGGATGAAATTGCATTTGGGTATTGGAATTAGCATGGCTCATCAGATAAATGTTGGAACAGGTGGGTTGTGGAATATCAAATTGACGGTTTCCAGTTCCACTCACTCTCGTCTATGATGTATACGCACAACGGGTTTGCTGCTTTTACCGGTGACATCGAGGAGTAAGTAAAGTGTTTAATTAACATTTTAGTGAACTGGTGTAGAATCTGTAGACGGAATGATATCATAATCCCCGTTCTTTGGTGTTATTTGATCTGTTTTTAGACGATTTTTGCTAGGAAATGTGGAATTCCTGTGATGGATTCCTTCTTCATGAGATGAGTTTTTTCCCCCAATGGTTTCAAGTCTTATGTGTATGTGTTACTGCTGTGACAAATATATATCTCCAAGTTTTTCAAAATCTCACAATATTTTTGTGGGAAATTGATTAGACAATAAATGATTTTCAAAATCTCTTGTTACTGATTAAACGATATTATCGCAACGGTAACATAAGATTTTCAAAATGTTGGAATTATTTAACATATCATGATTTAAAAGCAAAATTATTTAAAAGCTAAAAATAATTCATTTATACTATTTTTAAAAATTTAAAAGTATTTATTAGTTTATACAATAAAAATTTTAATATTTTATTTGCAGTTTGTTTTTTTTTTTTTTTGATAATATCATGAGAAATTGCCAAAATGCCAAAAATCTAAAAATCTCCTGAGAGATTCCCAGGCCGAGAAATTGTTGAGAACGAGATTTGTCACCGTATCTATTACCCATGTGGTACTATTGCCTTGACATTTCATGTGAAGAATTGGTTGTTTTTGTTGCTGTAATTCGGGGTAAATGGGCAGTGTTGGCCCTCTTTGGGCTAAGCCTAGGCCTGAAAATTAAGCCCATTTCCTTATTGAGCCTAGCTTGGTTGTGTCTAGGATCCTGCAACTCCGGACTAAATCCGCCCGGCCAACCCATTTTCAGTAGTACATATCATATTGATATATTTTAGAGGGGCATTTTCATTGATGTTTTAGAATTTATACCCGAATACCATCCATTCCTCTCCCTCCTTTCCCTCCAACCCTATTTTCTCTCCCACCCGCATCCATTCCTAATACTTCTATGAATGTGGCCAATTGTAAATAATTAGCACCATTAAGTTGGGTCAATGTAATTCGAAGATTCACTGATTTGGATGAAGGTAGAAGACCATCCTTAGCATTATTCTTGACATCCATATTTAAGGAAAGAAGCGATCAAACACCTAGAGAAGAACTTGAACTCATCAAAAACTTGCTTTAAAAAGGCATAGATTGATGATCACTCCACACACGTATGGTCCGATTTATGACGAATTAATGTAGGGGCATTTTCACACCGGGCTCGAGTGGGGTGGCCTGTGGGATGTAGGGGCACACTCGGGGTGGGCGGCCCATGTAACTAGAGTTGTACACGAGCAGAGTTAGCTCGGTAAGTCGACTCGACTTGACTCGGAAATACTCGACTCGACTCGGCTTGAAATGAGTTTGAGCCGAGCACGAGCTTGACCCTGCTCGACTCGGCTCGACTCGAATAGTACTTGAAATCGACTCGACTCGGCTCGACTCGGACTCGACTCGTGTAGTATATATACCCATTTCAAAAAAAAAAAAAAAACCCTAGTTACGTCCCTACCCCTTTTGAAAACTCGACCCGTGCGCCTCTCCCAGTCCTCCCTCTCATCCGGCGGCCGTCCTCCTCTCTCTCTCTCTCTCTCTCTCTACTCTCTTCCTCATCCACTCATCCTCATTCCTCACCTACCCTCTCTCTCTCTACTCTCTCCCTCACCCTCAGCCTTCTCCCTGCACCGCACGACCGCCCCTGTCGGCTTCTCCCTGCACCGCATAGCCGCCACCCTTGTCGGCTGTTACCCGCACTGCACGGTCGCCTGCCCCTGTTGGCTTCTCCCTGCACCTACCCCCTCTCTCTCTACTCTCTCCGGTAAGTGTTCTTTCAATTTCAAACTGAAATCCAATTCCTCATTGCTGATATGTGAAATATATTACCTCTAGGGCCCCAAAATCAGGTTGATCTGTGAAACATTCTAATGTTATTGGAACTCGACTCGAAAACTCTGCTCGAACTTGGCTCGAACTCGGACGAGCTGAGCACGAGTTGCTATTCCGAGCTCGAAGGCCGAGCCGAGCACGAGCTAGGACTCGAGCAGTCTGAGCCGAGCACTAGCTGGGCAAAGCTCGGCTTGACTCGACTTGTGTACACCTCTACATGTAATCCATGGATTTGGGGCCCATGTGAGGCGGAACCCATGGATTCGGGGTCCGCGAGCAGGGTTCGGCCGAGGACCTAACTCATGGATTTGGGGCTTGGGCTATGAGATAAAGGGATTAATTCACCATGGTCTATCAGTTCGAGCTTTTAAAGTAAGTGATTAATTGTCATGCATCACAAATACAAGGAATCCTTCTCCTTCATTGACAATCTCAATTTTCAAATATGACTATAGATGCACAATGGCCCACTCTAAACCATCAAAATGGTTGTATGTGAAAGTGGGCCTCAAACACACTCTTGAGGCACAACTACACAACCCATCATATGGTGGTTGAACAACAAATGAAAGAGATTTGTGTAGATCAGCCCCTAAAGTAATTTTGGGTTTCACCTTGTGGAGACAAAAAAGGAAGAGGAGAGAGTGAAAGAAAAGGGGAAGGAATGCTGTACTAGAACATTTACCTCACTGTCACTGATAACATAATCCTTGAGTTAGGGGCTGTTTGATAAAACTTATTTTCAGCATTTCTTACCAAAATTTGATATTTTCAGTGCTTTTCATTGATTCTGATTGTTTGGCAAATCCAAGTTATTAAATGCTTAAATTAATTTTCACTGAAAATATGGGTTTTTTTTTTTTCATCTCCTCTCCACTTAATGCTGAAAGTGGTGGTGCATTAAAATTTCTTTTCACTTTTGACTAAATATCCCTAAAATTATATCAAAATTTACTATTCAGCACTTAAATTAATTTTTAGAGCTTATTTTTTAGTTTATCAAATGGCACCTTAGATTGAGAAGGACAAAGGGAGAGAAGATGAGAAGAAGTAAGAGGAGAGAGAAGGCTTAGAAGGTGCTGATGCCCCTAGCCTCTCCTCTTATTATCATTAGGCTTTCATTATATGCGTAAGTACAAAAATACCCCCATGCTCAAGTTATTCCATAACCAAAGCCCATATGCTTAAACTCTATCCTAATACAACACCTTAAGGACTAAAAGAAAGAAATAATAAAATGAGAAAAGTACAAATATACCCCCATGATTGAATTATTCCGTAACCAAAGCCGATATGCTTAAACTCTATGCTAACACATCACATTAAAGACTTAAAAAAATAAAAATAAAATGAAACAATAGAAACATAATCTTCATGTGAAGAGGGCCACATGTGTGATCACCACCATCCATCGCGGTCCGTCAACCAAAACAAAACATATCCCATTTGATTAGGTGGTCATAAATAAACAGGATCCATTGATATATGTACCATTGGCTTTTCAGGATACACATCTAACAGATTATATTTGGGCTTGTTCTTGGTAGACTACAAATGACTCCAGATGGTTTTCCTTCAGATCATGCTCCGAATTCGAGTTGCTTGAACAGAGAAGATAGGCAAAGGGGTAGAATTAAAAGAGAAAATTCGCTGTGAGAGGGTTGCTGAAGCGGTTTCTCAAGCTAGGAAGCTGAGGCGTTCTCCTTAGCCACTCCCATACTACCTATCTCTTGGATTCAACTTCTAAACCATCATCTTTTTCATTTGGCCGTGAGAATTGATTGAAAATTTACAGGAATTCTTTTCAGTAGCAGAGATTTTCTGTGTGAAAGAAGGGTGCTTCAAGAATTGGTACTCAGAAAATTCTGAGCATGACCCTTTCTCTGTGAGAGAGGGTTTATTTATAAACAATTGAGATGGTATATGTAATTTGAAAGAATCAAATGGGTTGAGAAAATGGTAAACACAATTTAATTTGAATAGGGATTTTGGCTCCAATGGGGATACAATGGGAATTTCACTAAAAGGAACTAGTTACTTAGGTGAAGGATGTGATTAGGAAGTAATCAGAGGGTATTTGGGTAAAAGATTATACCAAAATTGGGAGGAAAAAATAGTTAGATGATTTGATTTTTTGGAGGGGCAAAACTGTAATTTTAGCACAAAATTCAGTAGAAAGCAGTTGCGAACCATTCTATTGCAAGGCCCTCATTGAACATATACAACCCGTAGTGGGTTGACTTTCAAACAATTGGAAAGCTGGCTTGGAGGGTTACAAAATGGACCCAAAGATTGGAAGTATTGAATCCTCGAGATATGAGAAATGAGGGGCCCTAATATCAAAGTTTGCACAAAATACACTGGCTGGCGGAGAAAATTCTTCTGCCAGCTACATAAGGGGGAATGAATCAAGAGAGATGTTCAAATCCGGTGAACAAATTTCCTCCAGAAATGGAATCTGTCATTGACAATCTGTTGGAGGAAAAAGGTCCGCCAGTGGTACAAGTGTCCAAAAAGAAACAAAGTGTGGGGCCCAAGCTGGTTGGTCCCACACATCATTATTGAATGATGTTTTCCAGCTTCTCAGAGATGATATCTGATTGAATTTGAGTTGTTGCAATTTAGGAAAATCAGTGAATATCATCTTAGTCAAATTTCTTCAACACCTCAGTCAAACTTTTATCAAGATCCTCCATTTTAATCATAGCTAATGATTGGGATCCTACACAAAGTTGTGCGTCTAAAAATATCAAGAAGTGCCAAAATCTGTACAAAAGAGTTTTGCTTAGGTGATGGTAATTCCCTTAATCAGACAAGCATGACTGTTGATTCTGTTGAACTTGCCACGAAGATGCTCGATCCATCCTGACATGCCTCGTTGTGAAAGTTTGTCTACTCAAGTCCTTTGATTGGAAGGCTTCTCAGTTAAGTCCTTTGCTGCCGCTTATATTAGGCAACATTTTTTAAATCTCTATTGCTAGCATATTATTCTCATGTAAAATGTTTATTGGGATGTATCATTTTAGCATGTTCTGAAACTTGAGTTTAATTTTCTTCTGTTTATATATAGATGCGCGCGCACACATACACATATAAACTCTATTATCGCTCAAGATATTTGGCAGTAATTATTTTCTCATTCTAGGTATTGTAATCAATATGTTGACAAGGATGCTTTGATGTACCTTATTTTGGCCAACGAGATGCTACATGAGCTTCATCCTAATATAGTAACAATTGCAGAAGATGTAAGTTATCCGTAATCAATTCCCCCCTTACTGGTTTTGTGCACTTTTTTGTTATTAGATGTGACTTGTGAGCATCCACCAAGCCAACATGCTTGAAACTAAAGCAAAGTCTAAGTTTACAATGAAGCCTATTATACATTTTACCTTTTCAGGGGAACTGGATCTTCTATCCTTGAGATTGTAACTCTCACAATCTAACTGCTAGACTGAACCTTTACATAAATTAGGACTATATACCTTTAAAAAAAAGAAAAAAAGAAAAAAAGAAAAAAATTATATCCATGTATATGTCGGTTGGGTGGTTGGTTGTTTTGTAAATTTCTTGTGAAGAATGAAAGAGACATTGAACTTAGTAAGAAATTACTCCAGGCTTAAAGGATATATAAATGAAATTTCAAAAGAGAGCTATATAATTTCCAGTGATAATATTAGTGAGAGGGAGGGAGGGACATCCCCAAACCCTTTGAATGACACGTGGGGCAGACTGTACATTCGATATCACCAATGGGAGCAAGCCATGGTGCAAAAATCACGCCGATCGGATGGAGGTAGGGGGACATTTTTGAATGACACGTGGGACGGACTGTACATTCGATAGCACCAATGGGAGCAAGCCATGGTGCAAAAATCATGCCGATTGGATGATCCCAACCCTTTGAATGGGGCCAATTTGTTACAACCCGCCCGTTGTTTCCGAGCCATAGGTCACGTGGTTAGAATCATCAACCCAAGTGTTACTATAGAATCATAAGCAATATAGAGTGGGATCTATCTAGTAGATGTTTCGAGATGATGATTGGATCTATTTTGTTTCTTTGCCCAATCTTGGCTGTCCATTTTCCATGATATTGATTGGATGCTTAGGATCATCCTATTGGCTTGATTATTACACCATGGTTTGCTCTTAGTTGTATGAATGAATGAACGGTTCAAATGGATGATGGGCTATCCCATGTGCCATTTAAAAGCATCGGGGACGTTGCTTATGTCCGCATCAACGTGGGGACATAAGCAAAACCTTACCCACAAACACACACACATCTAGTGGATAAGATGATCTTATTCAAAAGGTAAGGCCCAGATGCAAAATATAAGCCAGGAGGGGAACAATCTTAATACTACATAAGTATATCCATCCAATCCCCAAAGAAGTCAACTTTCCTGCAACGCTAAAATTCCTTTAAGGGCATCGCCCAAGAGCTCACTAAGCATCTCACTTGGATGATTGACTCTCTTTTGTTTTAAGAAGTTTTATTGTCTTTCTTTTTTTTAATTTATTTATTTCTGGTTGATAAGATTAAGATGATCTTCTCAATTAAAAAGGCAATGGCCCATATGCAAAATACTAGCCACAAGTGGAACAACCTTAATATTACATAAGGATGCCGTATCATTGCTGATGAGCATATGAAGTATCTCATTTGGAAAACCAACTTGCTCTTATTTTTTGAAGTCCTGTTATCTTTCCTTCCAAATGGCCCACAACACAGCTAAATGGCTTAAATTCCAAAGAAATTGGTCATTAACTCCTCTAGGACCCACCACCCAAGCCTGCAAAATCACCAACATAGTGGCAAACTTCAATCATGCAAAACCAAACTGGCCTAGACACCAGTTCCATAGACTGGAAGCAAATGAACAGTGAAGGAACAGGTGATTAACATACATTTATGATTTCAACAGTTGCTCATGGAAATTAATGAAGGCTTTCTCCTGTTAATGTGTTTTGCCTTCTGTTACATGGGCATAGAAACTGTTGTATGGTGACAATCAGTGTTTTAAATATCGACGATATCAGCCGATATATCCCACGATATATCTTGTATCCCACCTGTGCGATACGAAATGCACAGGTAGTGCCGATATATCCCACCTATTCGATCTAGTGAGCATTTTCGATTTCCAATCCATGTTTTTGTTGTAAATCAAGTTAAACTAGTGTCAAATTGTTACAAATCTATGATTCTTCATATTTTCCATGAAAAATCATAAATTTGAAACTTCGATTTCGAGATTTAGGGGAGATGGGTCAAGTTGCGGAAAATTGAGAAAAATCAAAATTTCTCAATTTCTCACAAATCAGTTGCAATCTTTATATCTAAACACAAAATTAAACATGTAACCTGATCTAGTGATTCTTCTTTTGCTTTTGAATGTATTGCTTGTGTTTCCATACATGTCTTCTTACATTTATAAATTATATGAATAGACTTTGAATATACTTATACCAGTTCAGTTTAAAAGTGCATATATTAGGACCCCATACAAAGGAAACCCCTATTATGTGCACTTTTTTTAAATTTTTTTATAATGTTTTGATTTCTAAGTGTGTATTGATGTCTTTTTCAACAATCTCTGAAGTTCCATTGAAAAAATCAACCAATTTCCCATTATTCTCATGTTTCCCAACAACAACGATACGTTACGCAATACAACCGATATATCTCATGTGATAACCGATATGTATTTGTATCCCAAGGGTGCGATACATTATGCGATAATGATATTTAAAACATTGGTGACAATATATTGTAGAGATAGTTGATTCTAACTTGTCCCCACATCCATTAACATTGTCGGATTATTCTATGGGGCTGTCCAAATTTGTCTTTCCTGCTTTGTTAGGAAACATTGGTACTGTTTATTGTTTTTCCTCCTAAATTAATGGTGGTTGGTTCTTTAATGAGCATGCAGTCTGTTTTTCTATCACTCCTGATTATCTTCTCCATAAGTAATGGGCCTTTTATACATATTGGTTACTTCCATTAAACCATTGACATTTTCAACTTCTATTGGTACTTGTTATTTGAGGCTTTACGCAGTTTTAGATCTAGATCTGTTCGCTATATTGTATTTTTCAGTTTGTTATGAAGTTTTCTTGGCTATGTCAGGCAACTCTTTATCCTGGACTATGTAAGCCAGTAATCAAGGAGGACTGGGATTCGATTATTATGTCAATCTTTCTGTATCAGAGATGTGGTTATGGTTCCTTGAGAATGTACCTGATCATGAATGGAGCATGGATAAGGTTTGACCATTTAGTTCATGCATTTCATAATCACGCAGTTCAAGCTGTTCCCTGTTCATTGAATGGTATTTGGAACAGAGGGCTCTCAGTTCTAATCCTACTCCAATGTGCTTCTATTAGGGCTTTTGTGTATTCTTTTGTTCTGCTTGCAATTCTGTCTCTAGGTTATATCTCATGCATGTACTTATGCTGATGCTAAAACTATTTCTCCCAATCTTTGATTAATAGGATAAAGTTTTGAAACTTGCATGATGTGTGGCCATTGAAGGTCTCAACTGCTGATTTACAACTGTCTTGGATGATATTAACCTAGTTGTTCTTTTTGTTAATTTAGCCAAGTTGTTCGCTCTTTTATTTTACTACTGGTGCACCTGTACCTTTGGAATAAGATAGTTAGGCTTGACTCTTCTCTTGGTTTGCTTGGCTGAGTTGACTCTTTATACTTTAGGCATGACCTGTGTATGTGTTGCATGCTTTACATGATTTCTCTGATTTTCGTTCTCTGTTTTAGATTGGTTACTTCATTGGTTCTTCACTAAGTGGCATGGCATACTTGCCAGGATCGCATATGCCTTCATGGCATATTCGATTCAATCCACAATATGCGCATATGCGATTGCATTTGACAACAATGTGTACAATTCAAATGATCATAGCTATCCACTAAGTGGGTCACAACCTTACACTAACATCCGACCCATGAAAAGTGGGTCACATGTAATGGACAGTCCAGATGGATGATGTGACCATCTTCTCCAAGTCCAAAAGCTCCAGGTGCAATAAAAGTGATGTGGCGCCTGTTTGCATATGTACAGTCAGTCATCAAGAGATCTAGCCCGTTGATCCAAACCCCACAATGGATAAATACTGTTTGGAAGGAAAAAAAAATAAAATCTGAAATCAAACAATTCTAACTGGTGGTTACGAGAACATAACAACAGTCTTGCATAACAGCCTTAGATGGAACGCACAGGATCACACCATCTGAAAGTTTTTAGCCTATTATACATCCATGGAGGGTCCACAAGTGTGACAGATCTAAGTCATCCATCAGCTAGGTCCCACTGAGTAGATGCCATGTCCCAAAAACCAGTCTGGTCCACTTAGTACACAGGCCATGGTAAGTAAACAAAACTTAGCCAATCCGACCATTTGTTTCGAACCTGCAACTGCTCTCATGATCTGCATGATTTTCAGGATAGGACATTTGCACGGCAAGATTCATTAGATGGATGGCTTAGATCGTGAACATGCGCTTCTCTATATAGTGCTTGTAGGACTCAGGAGAGAGTTGGGGGGTGAATATGAGCTCCAACAGGTCAGCTTTGGTCAGAGTAGTCTGTAGCCACTCAGTCATATTAATGGGCCCACTCGAAGCAATGGATCAGGTGGGCGAGTGCCAAGTGCACGACCGGGAGGCAAGCGGCATTCCCGAGAACGATCAACGGCTGGATCTGAATAATATCAGCTCAAAATGCTGGCCCCTAACATTCGTGCCATTTTATGATTGGTGAGAAATCTCCCAAACACGTGTGGGTCCCAGTGCAACCTCCACATATTGACCATCACAGGTATGCCCTTGGGGATGTAGTACCCACCAATGTATCAATCTTGCATGGCCTCATGGAATCTTTTGTTACATGTAACTGAGTCCATGGCTACAATAGTGGGTCCTATCTTATAGCGGGACTCACATTGTATTATAAACACTTTGAGACTTGAAGTTGCAAACAAAAGAATTTCTCAAGAGAATTTTATTTTTCTTAACATATGATTTGGAAACACACCTCATTTTCTTGAGAAAATGATGTTGATAAACAAACATGAGAAATAGTATTGTTTCGTTGCCCACACTTTCCTGGAAACAAGGTTTTTTGGAAATACAATTTCCATTATGATGAGGACATCTGAGCGCCTTACAGAGTATACCAGAGGAGGAAGAGATTAGCTTCAATTTTACTTTGGCTTGATGACCAATACATGGGCCCAGGTGGGCCACATTGAAGACCCCACATGCATGATTGTGCATCTTCGAAGACTCTACATTAGGAAGATGCACGTGGGTTGCTTATCGAGGAGTTTGGACCATTGGATTGTAAGGACATTTCGATCAGACGGCTGAATCTTGAGGACGCTTTGATTTTACGGTTGGATCATTGTGATCCTCACATTGATCGTAGACTTTAGGATGTTTAGATTTATTTCTTTTATTTAGTTGATTATTCATGTTGGATTTATTTTGATATTTAGTTGAGATTAGGGAGTTAGGAATAAGTTTTCTTTTATTGAGCATCTTAATGTGAGGATTTTCATTTGAGAGCATCTTTTTGTAAAAAGTCTCTCTTAAGACTATAAAAGGCTTGGACATCCGGCCCTAGCCCATTATTGAATGTTTTGAAATAAAAAAAGCTCTATCTTGTTTTTGAGACAGGAAATCTCTTGTGAATGGAGATTGATGGTGCGAAGCCTAATCTATCCTCTTTGTTACTCTTTGAAAATGTATTTTCTCTTGTCCTTCTCATCTTCTTCTCAATTCCTTATTTTCTTCCACATTTCTTCTCCAAACCCTAAATCCCTTTACTCTTTCCTTGTAAACCTATACTCGCTACCCCAAACCCATCATTTTTTATTCCTCCACCAAATCCAACCCATCACCATTACCCCTTACATGTATGTACACGGCTGTGCAACCATATGGTCAGCCCGTTCTATCCGTTTTCTTCCATTTCTTCAATCCAACTTCCTATCCCATAAACCCTAGCCCGAAACCCTAATTCGCTACCCCAAACCCATCATTTTTTATTCCTCACTCCACCAAATCCAACCCATCACCATTAGCCCCTACATGTATGTACATGGCCGTACAACCATATGGTCAGCCCGTTCTATCCGTTTTCTTCCATTTCTTCAATCCATCTTCCTATCCCATAAACCCTAGCCCGAAACCCTAATTCTCAATTCCATATAAAATCCTAAATCCCCAAATCCTACCAAAGCCCTGATTCCTTTCAAATCCATAACCCTAGATTCCCATATCCTTAACCCTAGAAAGACTAAATCGGACCCTTTGAATTAGACCTAAGCTTATGTTAAAGGGGGAAGTTCTACCTTCCATTGATCCTTTTAAATTTTGGTTTAGTTTATTGTGGGATCGTTAGATTGAAATCTGAATTTTATTGTTTATTTAATCTCTTAAATTTGTCGTAGGTCAGTATATCTTATACTTTGAATTGCTCTTTAATCCGTCTATTATTTCCTTACATCATATCTAGCCCAGATCACACATCTTGCATCAAATTTTGGTATCAGAGCTTAGGTTTAGCATAGAACTTTCATGTTGCATGTTGGTTAGGTTCTCATATTGCTGTGTCTAGGGTTAACAATCTTACCATTCTCATCATATTGCATGTAGAGTCTTTAGCTCTTAGGTTTCCCATCAAATTCCCAGTTTATGCCCACTCGTACTGGGTGTGGTTTTGGTTTACACCCCACAATAATTTAGAATAGCTTGCCAATGTTATCAATGCCATCATTAACCATCTTGCGGCCGTTGAGGCCCGAAGTAGAGCCACTAGTAATCAACTGACAGTCTTCAGGAATGAGACCAACACTCGCATGAACTAGTTGGGAGCTTCCCTCCAAGCAAACCCCAACGATGGGGAAGATGACCAATCTCAGGCGGGAAGTAAAGTTAGAGGAAACCAAATTTGAGGATGTGGAAGAGGCCGTGGCTGAGGTGTTAGCCATGGTGGGGTGCGTACCCAACCACCTAATGGAGAGTATTTAGACTACCATGATCCTAATGATCGAGTCATGAAGAGTGAAGATTGAGACTTTGAACTATGATGATCACTTGGACCCCAAGGCCTTCCTCGATTGGATTGTGGATATGGACCATTATTTTGAGTGGTTTGATGTGTTTGATCGCCGACGGGTGAGGTTTGCCAAGATGAAGTTGGTGGGCTAAGCGAAGTTGTTTTGGACAAATGTTGAGCGGAAGATGGAGAGGTCTGGAAATGACCCGGTTTCATTGGGCTGAGATGAAAGAGATCTTGAAGGAAAAATACGTTTCCCTCTCTAACTATTAGAAGCTTTTAGATCAGTGGCAATCCTTTCGCCAAGGATCAATGCCCCCGGCTGATGCGGTGTAACATCGAGGAGGACCCGTTAATGACCCTTTCTCATTTCAGGATGGGCCTCCAACTCGAGCTTCAACGTGAGCTCATTCCTCATGACGTCGACATCCTAGAGCATGCCTATCAAGTGGTGCAAGAACTTAAGCAGTATTTGAAACCACAATTCATGAAGTGATTCAACTGTCGTGATACCAATGTCAAGGCCACTCCCTAGGGAGCTAAGCCTAGTTTTGGGAGTCATTCCAAAGCTCTAACTAGTACTCAACCCAACAATAAGGATGCGAGGGACAAAGGTCTAGCTAGTACTAGTTTGAGGTGAGGTGGGCATACGTGATGGGATATGATAATTTCGCTTACCAATGCCCTACAAAAGAGTGAGGTAAGGCCCTCATAATTGGCGATTTTGATGAGGATGCGAATGATTAAGGCGATTGCGAAGAAGAAGAATATTGGCTCGAAATTGGTGCTAGTGATGAAGAAGTTGAAGGAGTTGAGACCGCATCACTTGCAATTGTCAAATGTGCTTTAGCCCAGGCTAAAGAGTGATGATTGGCGCATGAATTCAATTTTCCACACTTATATCAAGCATGGTAATAAAAACCGCAAAGCGATAATTGATAATGATACTTACACCAATGTGGTCTCCATTAACACTATATCTTGTTTGGGTTTGAAACCCGTTCTTCACCCTTGGCCTTATCGAGTTTCATGGGTTGATGCATCCTTGATACCAATTTCTCAACAGTGTTTCATTCCCATTTAGTTTCTCACCAGTTTCTCATGAGTAAGTGAAGCTTAACCTCTCAACACCTAACCTCAAGATGGGGGCAGTTTCAGAGGACAGTCCCAATTTTCGGCAAACTTGAGGTTAGCCATCGGAGGTAACAAAGGTGGAAAAAACCAACCGCTCACCCCCCATTTAGTTTGCTTAATACAAAGACACGCTGTGGTGTGATGTCTTGCCTATAAATGTAGGCCACATCATTTTGGGCATACCTTGGTTCTATGATCGTGATGTGACACTATTTGATCGCTCGAATACTTGTTCATTATGTACGAAGGTAAGAGGATAAAGTTAAATCCTCTTTCGCCCAAAAGCACCCCAGAGAAGAAAGATGACGTCAAGAAGGGTGATCCTAAAGAGGCGAGGAAATCCCAGCCTAAGTTTCTCTACATAATAAACACCAAAGAGTTTGAAAGGGAAACTAAAGATGAATCGATGGTATATACCCTCATGGAAAGAGAGTTTACACCCGAGGTTAGCATAGAGTTGCCACTTGAAGCGAATCCGGTGTTGGAGGAGTTTAACAATGTTATCCTGAGGACCCACCCGATAAGCTTCCACCCATGTGAGACATTCAGCATGCCATAGATCTTGTCCCCGGGTTGACTCTACCAAACTTTCTTTACTACCGAATGAACCCCATGGAGATGCATTTAATCTCCCATAAACCTTTAGAGTCTGCAGATGCATTTGCATGACATATCCATAATTTGCATAATGAAATTAGAAAATAGATTAATGTGAGCAACGAAAAGTACAAGGTATTTGCCGACTCTCACCACAGGTTCAAAGAATTTCTAGTAAGCGATGAAGTGATGATAAGGATAAGGCCAAAACGGTTTCCACAAGGAGCCGTAAAGAAATTACAAGCCCGTAGTGCTGGACCATAAAAGATATTGAAGCAATTATGATGCAGGACAATTAACCACTTGCTCTAAAAGCTTGAACTGTTAGAGCATGGCGAATTAATCCCTTTATCTCATAGCCCATGCCTCACATCTCATGGGTTAGGACCTCGGTCGAACCCCCCTCATGGGCCCCAAATTACATGGGTACCGCCTCACACAAGCCACCCGAATCACACGGGTGGGGCCTGCCTCTCACGAGCCACCTGCCTCACACAGGCCACCCACCCCGAGTGTGTCCCTACATCCCACAGGCTACCCCACTCGAGTCCGGTGTGAAAATGCCCTTGCATTAATCACCCCCTATGAGGAGTCTCAAATTCAAGACCTCCCGCTCTTATACCATTTAGGGGCTGTTTGATTTCTGAATGCACATTCGAAGTTGTCGTAATTACCCCTGTCAGGGAGGCAACCGTCGTTTGATTTTTGAAAGGATTTCCTGCAAGATTTCCTCGAAAGCGCTGTCGTAAAGTGATGTGAAACCGATCCCGAATTTGGAAGTAAATCCCATATCCCACCGTCTGGTGCACGTAGTCGCGACCGCGTTGGGTATTCCTAAGCACTGCGTGGAGTCCACCGTGATCACCACAGGAGATCGCACAATCCATCAATTTTACCGGCTCATTTTATGGGGTCACCCCGGACGGTTTGGCAACGTAGGAGTTGGGTCCACCATCTCCTTCAATGTTGGCAGTGGCGTATAATGGGCGGGATCTGTGTTGTGATCCACTTTGTACAGTAGGAAGCTTCATTTTTCGATTGCACGCCTTAATCCTTATTACGGAAAATTTGGACGGTGTGGATTGTGCTAAACACATATATGGTGGGCCATATCGGAGATCACATGGACCGTTTCGGTCATTCGTTTTGGAATGAGTCAAATCCAAAGCTCCAGTGGACCCCTGCACATAAAACAATGGGGACAGTGATGCCACCATTAAAAATTTTTAAGGCCACACCAGTTTAGAATAGTGCTGATATTTATGATCCCCTCTCCATATCATTTTTTTTTTCTTTTCTTTTCAACAGCAATCGTATTTCAAACGAAGATTCTAATGGGCAATAGGATAGTTTCAACGGTGGGAATCACTCTTCACTCGACGCGGATTTCCTGCTTAAACCGATTGCCGGCTAAAGCCTTTCGTAGGTTTTTCATGCGCTGGGAACCCAGACCGACATGGTCCACTGTGATGTTTGTAAGGAATCCACCTTGTCAATCGGCTTTGTCAGCTCATTTTAAGCGTTGAGAAAAAAATTGAGTGGGATCCACGACTCAAGTGGGCCGTACTAGATGGTTGTGGTGGTTGGAGAAATTCATAGCGTTAAAACGTCCCTGGGTACTACCGTGATGTTTAGATTCCATCCATACCGTTAATAGCGTCATTCATACTGGGATGAACTGGAAAAAACCAATATTAGAAAGATTCAAAACTTCTATGGCCCACGAATATTTCATCTGTCGAAATTCAATTCTCACATTTTCGACCCACTTGAGCATTAGGCACGGTTCATTTTTGTCCTCATGTCATAAAATTAACTCACAATAATAATGGACGGAGATGATTTATCAAAATCATCACATTGGGCCCCACTTAGGTATCTAGCGTTGGAACTTCCTGCGAAAGGCTATCGCAGGAGTACCGCGTCCATCATCTCCACGTATCTCAAAACACTGACGTCATGGTGGCCCCACAACAGTTGGTGAGATTACTCCAGTAGCGCGTGCGATAAAATCCCCCGTGCTCCTGGCGGTCATTTGCAAGGTGGAAAACAAACAACAAGCTCCAGTCTTGACCGTATTTACGGTGCTCATGGGAGTCAACCAAACAAGATTAACACGTACTATTTCTGCCGACAGTTTTGCAGGCAGAAAGGGTAAATCATGATTAAATACATTTGCACGTATTTACCGCAACGAAACGGAAATTAAACATGCCCTTAATGCAGGACAATTAACCACTTGCTCTAAAAGCTTGAACTGTTAGAACATGGGGAATCAATCCCCTTATCTCATAGCATAGACCCCACATCTCATGGGTTAGGACCTCGGCTGAACCCCTCTCGTGGGCCCCAAATCACATGGGTATCGCCTCACATGAGCTGCCCGAATTACACGGGTGGGGGCCCGCCTCTTATGAGCCACCCGCCTCAAACGGGCCGCCCACCCCGAGTGTGTCCCTGCATCCTACAGGCTACCCTACTCAAGCCTAGTTTGAAAATGCCCTTGCATTAGATTAGGTCCCAATGTGTATATTGTATATCTTCCACCTAGTATGAGCATTAGTTCTACATTTAATGTGGAAGATCTTGCGCCTTTCCAGGGCCCTTTCCTTGATCTCCACATGGGCCTAGAAGATGACACTCGACTTGTCCCATGACCCTTGACTATTACCGGATTCATCTTCTCAGCTTTTGTTACCCATACCATCTATTATAACTATGAGAAGAAAAGAGATAATGATATTTTGGACGAGCAAATGGTTTCCACCAAACATGGAGGATTTCAGAAATATCTTGTCAAGTAGAAGAACATGCTAGTGCCGGATTTTGCATGGATCACAGAGACAACTTCAACGACTTGACGCGGACCTCTTGGAGTGTTATCACAACTTTATTTCGCTAGATGTGAATTCTTCTCAGCTGAGGGGAGTTGATGAGGACATCCGAGCGCCTTACAGAGTATACCAGAGGAGGAGATCAACATCAATTTCACTTTGGCTTGGTGACCACTACATGAGCCTAGGTGGGCCACATCGAAGACCTCACATGCATGATCGTGCATCTTCGAAGACCTTACACTAGGAAGATGTACGTAGGTTGCTTATTGAGGAGTTTGGACCGTTGGATTGCGAGGACACATTGATCGGACGGTTGGATCTTAAGGATGCTTTGATCGGACTGTTGAATCATTGTGATCCTCACATTGATCGGAGACTTTAGGATGTTTAGATTTATTTCTTTTATTTAGTTGATTATTCATGTTGGATTTATTTTGACATTTAGTTGAGGTTAGGGAGTTGGGAACAAATTTTCTTTCATTGAGCGTCTTAATGTGGGGATTTTCATCTGAGAGCGCCTTTAAAAAAGTCATTGAATGTCTTAATGTGAGGATTTTTATCTGAGAGCACCTTTTTGTAAAAAGTCCCTCTTGAGACTATAAAAGGCTTGGACGACCATCCCTAGCCCATTATTGAATGTTTTAAAAAAAAAAGCTCTCTCTCTCTCTCTCTCTCTCTCTCTATCTCTCTCTCTTGTTTCGAGATAGAAAATCTCTTTTGAATGAAGATTGATGGTGTGACACCAAGGTGTGAAGCCTAATCTATCATCTTTATTACTCTTTTGAAAATGTATTTTCTCTTGTCCTTCTCAAATCCTTATTTTCTTCCACTTTTTTTTTTTTCTCCAAACCCTAAATCCCTTTACTCTCCTTCTAAACCTAAACTTGCTACCCCAAACACATCCTTTCTTATTCCTTGCCCCACCAAAGCCAACCCATCACCATCAGCCCCTACAAGTATGTACAGGGCCGTACAACTGTATGGTCAGCCCCTTCTCTCCATTTTCTTCCATTTCTTCAATCCATCTTCCTATCCCATAAACCCGAGCCTAAAACCCTAATCCCTATTTCCCTATGAAACCCTAATCCTCAATTCCATATAAAATCCTAAATCCCCAAATCCTACCAAAGCTCTAATTCGTTTCAAATCCATAACCCTAGATTCCCATATCCCTAACCCTAGAAAGACTAAATCAGCCCATTTGAATTAAACCTAAGCCTATGCTAAAGGGGGAAGTTCTACCTTCCATTGATCCTTTGAAATTTCACGTTTTATATGGTTTAGTTTATTGTGGGATTGTGATTTAGATTGAAATCTGAATTTTATTGTTTATTTGATCTCTTAGATTTGTAGTAGGTTAGTATATCTTATACTTTGAATTGCTCTTCAATCCGTCTATAATTTCCTTACATCATATCTAGCTTAGATCACTCATCCTGCATCACTTTGCCATGCTTTCCGCAAATTCAGACAGGCTCTAAGTTTTTTCTTGGATGGTATGTATGTTATGTTGGTCACTATCAAGTTGTGGTGAGACTTAGGAGTCCATTTATTTTGAGGTCTTGTAAGTTCTGACATGTTGTTTTGACTGAACAACTTTAATTCATCACCATCATCATAGCGCTGTCCTAGCTACTGGAACAGCTTTTTATGTGTTCTCGATTTCCGTTTGACTGTATGGTGAAGCCTCACAAGTTTCAGTTATGATCATGGGCTGATTGAATACTATCAGACTGCCATCATAGTTGTTGTTCTCTCTCTAAGTCCCTTTATGTTTATAATGTGATGGTTGAATTAAGTAGTTTATCTACTTCAGAACTGTTTCTTTGGTGTGCTTTGTTTATTAAATTGCTCTGAGTTTCTCTTTCACATTGACCTAAGGCTTTATAACCTTTATATTTATTGTTGTTCCAAGTGCTGAAGGGAATTTATAAACTAATGCAGATGGCGAGCGTGCTCTCGAGCAGCAAAACAAATGCAGATAAGATGCTTATGTATGCTGAAAACCACAACCAGGTAATTCTTCTTATCCAATGTTTATTTCGTAGGCAGTCTCTATGTGACTGTGTCAACAATATATCATTTTAAAGCTTGTTTCATACTTTTGATGGATTGAGCACCCTAGAAAAATCTCAGGTCCACTTACTGAGATTCCTCTCGTGTTCTTGTTCTTCTATCTAAGAAGGAAGTCCTCTTGCTGTCAAGTTATTTCAACAAAAGTCATATCTTGTTTCTATGGCCACTGCATATCATCATAACTTTGTTTTGTTAAAGTCAACTGTTGAGATATTCTTGTGTGGTGGATTGAAGTAGCATTGTTTCTTGAAGTGTTATGTTTTGGAGTACAGCTGCACAAAGGGTAAGGGGGAAGCAGAAATAGGTTTGGGTATGGGAGTGGGGAAGCGTTTGTTCAAAATGTTAGCAAATGTGAACAGCTTGGAAATGGGAGGGGAGTGAGATTTGTAGTGGGAGTGGCACCTAGGTAGAAGGTTTGTGCAACTAAGGATTTAAGCCATTGGACACCTTGATATCCACCGGCCAACACCTCTCTGGTCATCAAGGACAGCATTGATCTAGACTATCAAGAGTTTTCATAGTCAGGCCTGTTTGGATAGGAAGAATCCAAAATGTGCATATTGGAAACCTCCATGGAAAACTAAAAAAGTGAAAATCATGGAAGGAATCCAGTCTGCAATTTGTTTTGCAACTAAAATTTCCGTGGAAATTTATTTGTTTTTACTTTTGCCATTGTTTGGATTGATGCTCTTTTTAGTGTGAAAAACCAGAAAGAACTCTCAATGGTTGGTTGGTGTTTCCAGCGAAGAGAGGAAATGCCCACGGAGTAGCTTGTTTGGGAGACATCAATTCAATTTTTTTTTTGGAAACATTAATCATTTTATTCAATTCAATTGTTTTTCGAGGAAAAGCATAATAATGACAATCAATTTCAACAGATACTTTATGTAATAGAAATAGTGGAATACATATCCATGGAAATCGATTTCTTCCAACCAAAAAATACTTTTTGAGTTGGGAGGGTGATTCTCCCAGTGAACTGACTATACACCCAATTGACACAGGTGAAAAATTATATACTAGAAGCTCGAGAGAACCATGTCGAAGGAATGTCTTTTCTTCTTCTTCTTCTTCTTTAAGGCATTAATTATTAACAGAAGCAATTAAGCACATGCAGAAGAGTTAGGAAAAGTTTATGAAACCATCTTGGGTGGTCCTCAACCATTCCTGACAGTAATTACCAGCAGTTTCAGACAAAATATCTGCTGCACTATTCACCTCTCTGTAAATGTGCTGATCTTTCCATCTAGGTATGCTATTGAGCAGATTCTTGCATTTCTGAAATAGCCATTCTCTTTCCAGCTTGGTGTTACAGCCTACTTGCTTTGTCCTCTAAATGGATGCTCTCCTTGGATCTCTGCTTTCCTTTTGCTCAGCAACGGGTCATGTCAGTTAGGGTCATTAGGAATTTGTGAGCTGATCTTTGGCCTTTTAAGAATTGGTCATTGCACTGATCGTAGGGTTAGGTTAGGTGATGATATGGGTTGTAATGGGCGTCACGACTTTGTAATGGTCTTTTTTTTTTTTTCAAAGGAAGAAAATGTATCGGCCCACCATTACCATGGATATGGTCCTACATTTTAGGGTTTATAGCTTTTGAGAAGTTTATTTTTTATTTTTAAATAAATGGATTGGGCTGATAGGGTGGGTTTTTATTGGGGTGTTCATCTCACAGGTGAAGGTTTCTCCATTTGAGATCTCAGATTTTTGTCGCCATGTTGAGGAATTTGGCAAAGTGATTCCATAACATTGGGACATGATGTGCTCTCCTATCATTTTGATTAGGAAACGACATAACCCCAAGGGTCACAACCGTTTATGAAAAAATGCAACTCTGCTTAAAGGATCAAATGCCCATACGTAAGTTTCTGTCCACCCTTTGTTGTCATTCAAGACCAGTTTCTAACATGCACTCATGGTTGCTGAAGTTAAAGTTGAGAAATTCAAAATTCTATTGTTTCCATTTATTGGGTTTGTTCATCTTTGTCTGCTACTTCAGCCTTGGTCTTTATCCCTTTTGAGTTCAGTTATGTACTTCTTTTCTAGTTTTTATATCTTTATATTCCATCAAAAGTAGCTGCAGAAAAGGTGAACTGCAGTTCTTCTGACAAGTTTACTTGCACTCATCGGTCAATTCCCCCCCCCCCCCCCCCCCCCCCCTCTTCATTTCCAATGTTAAGGGAGAGCGAATGAGTGAATGAAAGTGAAAACATGATCTATGTATATATATACCAGGGGAAAAGTAGAGATAGACGAAGTTAATTTCACTATTCATCCATTTATTGTTTATTGTTTAGGAGCAGCATAGCTGTTAACTTCACTATTTTGTTTATTTCTTATATATTAGCTCACCTAATAATGAATTGAAGTTACATTTATGATTCCTCTTTGCTTACCATGATGTTTCTATTGTTTACATTACCTATGTGATCTCATCTCCCTTTTAGCCTTTTGAATTAAATTGATTTTCTTTGTGATTCTATATATTGTTTGAATTTCTAGCATGGAAATATGTTAGTGCATTTTCAATTTGATTTTTTATTGGTTATTGTGGTTTAGTAGTTTTTCAGATCTTTTTGCTGCTATAACATTTCATGTTAGGGTGATCCATTTTAATTCCATGGCAGTCCATATCTGGTGGAAAGTCATTTGCAGAAATTTTGTTTGGTGATATCAAAGAGCATTCTTCCGGTTTAGAGGATCTGATTCTTAGAGGGTCTTCATTGCACAAAGTATGCTACACTTCTTTGATTCCTTGACATTGCTAAACACTATATGCATATATTTTGGCAGTTCATCATTAGAAGTTTATGGCAATTTCCCATATTTATATTTCAGGCACCTATTCATTCATCTTCATTGTTCATTTTCTTTCTTGTGATTCTTTAGTAAAATAAGATATGCGAGGTTTCTAAGAATTTGCATTTTTTTAATGAGTTCAGATGATCAAATTAATTACGTTTACAATCAGTGGGCATGCTTACCTCAACTTCATGGGCAATGAATTTGGGCATCCAAATGTGAGGTTTCTTTCCCTTTAATTTTATGTGGAAATATTATTTATTTCATCGTCATCATCATCATCATCTAAGCCTGATCCCAATTACTTGGGGTTGGCTACAAGAATCCTGCCACCATTCGACTCTATCAAGGACCATACCTTCGGTTAGACCATAGGTCATCAAGTCTTTTTGATGCAGGATAATAAACCACTTGCTCTAAGAGCTTGAATTGATAGAGCATGGCGAATCAATCCCTTTATCTCATAGCCCAGGCCCCACATCCCATGGGTTAGGACTCCAGCCGAAACCCCCTCGTGAGCCCCACTTCACATAGGTTTCGCTTCACACAAGCCACCTGCCTCACACGGGTGGGGCTCGTCTCACACGGGTCGCCCACCCTGAGTGTGCCCCTGCATCCCACAGGCCACCCCACTCGAGCCCGATGTGAAAATGCCCTTGCGTTACTTTTCTTACTACCTCCATCCACATCCTTCTATGCCTTCCTCTTGCCCCTTTAGAGCCTTCAACTTGTACCAACTCGCTCCTTCTAACCTACGCAGTTCTGTTGCACATGACCGGGCCATCTAAGGGCATGTTTGGTTCATGGAATTGAATGGAATTAAATGGTATTACATGGGATTAACATTATCATTACTCAATGATTGCATGTCTGGAAATACCATGGTATTGTAGCCACCCAATCCCATGTTTGGGATAAAAATTTTGCCATGGGAAAACACTGGACTAAGCAAAACCATGTTTGGCGGACCATGGAATTGTAATCAGAGGACCAAATTAGCAACAGATGTTGCTCACTTGTACACATATATAACTAGAATGCCACGTGTAAATGGTGTATATGGATGGACGGCGTGTATAAACACATGCATCAATGTGGGGCCCACATGTGTAGTGGATTTCAAAATCCATGGAAATCCTACATGGGACCAAATGCAATTCCATGGGACCAAATGCAATTCCATCCCACCTAATCCCACCCTCTCCAAATGTCGGATGGAATTTCACGGGACCAAATGCAATTCTATCCCTCCTAATACCATGCGCCAAACGCCCCCTAAGTGTACTCTTCCTCATCTTATTACCTATTGGTGCTACTCCTAATCTCCCTCGAATGCATTCATTTCTAATTCAATCACTCCTTGTATTGCCACACATCATCATTTCAGCTAAACTTATCCTATGAAGATGTTGTTCCTAACTACGCAACATTCTATTACATAAAGCATGGCTGGTCTTATAGCTATCCTATAAAATTTCCATTTCAATTTGAGTGGTACATGTCGATCACATAGGCACATCTCCATTTCTTCCACCTAGCTTGAATTCCATGGGCAACATCCTTTTCAATATCTCCACTCTATAAATTATTGACCGAAGGTATCGAAAGTGGTCATTTTGGGAAACCTCTTAGTTAGCAATTGTTACTAATTCCTCATTTTCACACCCTATTGCTGCTAATATTTCACTCCATATACTGTTTTAGTCTGACTAATTTTAAATCCTTTAGGGCCTGTTTGTTTTGCTCATTTCCTCAGTAATGTAAAGGAAATGTGTCATTATTACGGTTTTACTGCTGCCAAATCAAATACGGGAATTGTCAGTCAAATGCAGATGTATTCAAGAGACAGTTAAAGAAATTTGTAATCGTTGCACTTTTCCATGTAATTACTGTGAAAATCTCAAATCAAGCAATGACATCAATGTAATTTTCTGATGATTTGATATTAAAGTAACATAAAAATGTCATCATTATGAATTTACCATGGATAAATCAAATGTGGGAATCGGTGGTCAGATGCAGCTGATGTCATGAGACAGTTGAAGTAATTTGTAATTATTACATATTTCCTTTACATTACCAAGGAAATCAGTGAAACAAACAGGCCCTTAGATTCTAGAGCACCCCTTCATAAATCTAGCTTTATGTTTATGGATTTATGCCCTCCCTCGTCATGTCAAGTAAAACTATGTCATAAATCTAGCTTGGTGTTTAATCCCATGATAGTTAGTGCGTCTTTGTATGTCTCCTCTATTCTTATAAGTAGGTACCACACTACTTTATTTATTTGTCATTTTCTTTGATCTTATAATCTTGTTGAACAACTTTGTCAACTAAAATAACCATATCTATCGTACACTTCCAAACCTCTATTGATATACCATCTGGTTTGAGGGCCCTTCCTATTTTCATCTTTCTCAAAGCTGGAATTACTTATTATTTATTTTTCTATGTTGTGCTAGAGAGTTGAATTCCCTATGCCCAGCAACGACTTCTCTTTTTCTCTAGCCCATCGTCAGTGGAATTTGTTGATGGATAAAGGGTTGCATTATGATCTTTTCTCGTTTGATAAGGTAGGATTTTGGTCCCTTCTGATTAACTTCTTACTAGAATAATTTTCTTTTATCAATTCTATATTTCACATGTTCTTCCCTGAATTATCACTTCCAAAGGATGTAATTGTGAATGAAATATGAATATTTTGTTTAGCAATCAGCATAGTGCATGATGATTAACAGTAAAACTAAAACAAGGATTGGAAAAAATCACAACTCGACCTGGTTAAACTGTGAATGCAAGACAACTGAAGCAGCCCATTTAATTGATTTAGCAAGTTCTATTTTCTTGATAGAAATTGAGAAATTAAAATGCATTCAAATTTTTGACTACCATGAACTATGGGTGTAGAAAAATTAGTTGAAGTATAACATTGATGACTCCCTTAATGGTGTACACCTTGCGCTAGATTTTTTTTTTAAAAAAAATAAAAAAAATAAAAAAATACTTTTCGAGAGTTGAAACTTGCTGCCTTGCTGGTAATGCAATGTTATTGAATCCTTGAAATACCTCTAGTGAAGATATCAACTACTTCTTGTGATGAATACATTTGGCATCTTCAGCCTCCACTTTCTCCCTAATGAAATGGTAATCAATCACAATGTGCTAGGTTGACAATGATAGACAGGGTTGGAAACCTAGAATCAAGGTGTTCAATAATGGTAATGTGGCCATAATGGCCAGCCTTATGGCCGTTATGGTATAGGCCGTAACGACCCTTACAGCCCTGTAATGGTTGAAAACAAATTTTTTTTTTTTCAAGGAAAAAAAAAATGTATTGGCCTATTATGCACCTGGAGTGCTTATCTGGTTAAACTATGAATGCAAGACAACTGGAGCAGCCTATTAATTGATTTAGCAAGTTCTATTTTCTTGATAGAAAATGAGACATTAAAGCCCATTCGAAATTTTGACTACCATACACCATGGGTGTAGAAAAATTAGTTGAAGTATAACATTGATGATTCCCTTAATGCTGTGCACCTTGGTTTTTTGGTATTTTTTATTTTTATTTTTTTGAGAATGGAAACTTGCTGGTAATGCATAATTGTCGAATCCTTGAAAGATCCGTGGTGAAGATATCAACCACTTCTTGTAATGAATACATTTGATATCTTCAGCCTCCCCTTTCTCCATTATGGAATGATAATTGATCACAATGTGTTAGGTCGACCATGATAGATAGGGTTGGAAACCTGGAACCAAGGTATTCAATAATGGTAATGGTGGCCATAAAGGCCAGCCTTATGGTCATTACAATACGGGCCGTAACGGCCCTTATCGTTGTTTTGATAGAGGCCACCACGGCCCTCTGACAGTTGAAAAAATATTTTCGAAGGAAAAAATATGTTGGTCCATTACACCCACTTGCCATTTTTTTTTTTCAAATAGGCTATTACGGCCCCGTATTGTGCAGGCACCACCGTTACTGTTACGTAACAACTGTTAAGGCCGCAATGTAACAGATTTTGAATACGATGTCTTGAACACATGATTAATGTTCTGGTTTTTGATACATGACAAGTCTTGACTGGAGCTCACTATTCATGTTGTTCATGTCTGACATGGGCTACTTCTGTGGCTGCATTGGCTGTGGATTTATATTCTGCTGAAGTTCTTGGTATGATGGCAATTTCTTTGTTTCATTCCAGTTAGAGTCCACAATGAATGAGTCAGAGCTTGTATGATATCTATGCTTTCCCTATTCTGTTTTAATTTATCCTTTTCATTTATGTCTTATACTGTATTATTTGGCTGAATTGTCTATTCTAGTGATACAGTATTTGTCGTGTGGGATATAGATGACATTCATACACTGTCATAAAATTTGTAGTGTTTTTTTGTTTTTTAATTCTTTTGTGGATTTAGCAGGCTTCTAGTGTTAACCATTAGCCAAACAGATGACGTTGTTTTCTTTTGCAGGACATGATGAACTTGGATGAAAACGAGCGTATACTGTCAAGAGGTCCACCCAACATTCATCATGTAAACAACTCTAGTATGGTATGCCTCTATTTTTTCTGCAGGCAAGAATAACCAATATTGATTCAACTAATGTAGTGATATTGAGGTTCCTCAAGATGTTACATGTGCAGACACACGTGTATAGCTGAATGTATGCATTTGATTTGCACCTTTACTAGTATAGTTGTCTAAAGAATGTGGGGAGCAACTTTATTTATTTATTTTTATGATGGACCTACTTTGTCTTGTGACTGAGACTT
>JAJHSJ010000005.1:17686228-17788582 GCA_021015155.1 Magnolia officinalis | reverse complement strand
GGGAGTTTGCTCTCAGGATTCAATCTCACCACTCCACTTGTCATTTCATCAATTCTGAATCGCTAATCGCCGGCGTTTCCAACAACGCACTTGGGTAAGAAAACCTAACCCTAATCTGTTTTAGGGTTTCAGATAGTGTAAGTTATGAAATAACTAACCTAACTCATGTTATAGGTCGTCAATCCGCCGTTGACAAAGACTAAGTGTCTAAAACGATTCCGTTACGCGTTTACCGGCGTAAGGTGCGGACTATAAACGTTTAGGTTATGGTTTTCAAGGCTTTCAATATCGGTTAATGATTTATAACTGACGTGAGTGTCATTTCACATGCCAAATGCAATGTTTGTCTCGCTTTTCAGATATATATGAACTATGTTGTGTATAGTATATTTCATGTGTTTGTTGAAATATTTGAATGAGTTCGGAATTTGGTGTCGGGCCTGACATGATTATCCGTCGTGGATATATGTTAGATGTAATTGCGACGACTCCTTGGCGAAAGGATTTGCCCTAATACAGGTTATGCCAACATACGTCATGTATGTTGTAGTGTGTAGTCTAAGTGTTCGTTGAAATGACTGAATGACCATGAAATCATTATTTGTGCCTGTTATGTTTATAGAATGCAAATGTATGATAGTCGTATTCGTGATAACTCCTTGTTGGAAGGATTTATCCAAATATATGTCATAGATAACATATGTTATGTGTGTTGACATTGTAGTATAAGTGTTTGATAAAAAGTTTGTATGAGAAGTAGTTAGATGAACTATACCTAATAAGGTTGTTGAGATAGGTTCCCAACTACCTTAGCTCTATGTATAAATTCCTACTAATAGTTGAAACCTAAATGGTGTGCTTTGTGTGGAATACGTATATGTAGAATGGCGTATTGTATGTGTTTCATAATATATTCAAATGCTATTCATACTTACTACATTGGTTGTTAAATGATATATAATTCTCATGTATACATATTTCTCATATCAGAATGTCTATGGGACTATGGTATAGTCCAGGCAATCGGTAACAGATTCCGTTTTAGTGGCTGAGGTTGTTTTGCCATAAAGGACGTGTCTAATGAATCCGAGTTGTACTTCGATCGACGACAGTGGTTAGGCCACACGGAGTGCTTACGCACTTCATGTCGATCAACACGGTGTGCGCTCGTGCTAGTCGAGCTTGTCAAGTAACCCGATTGGCCCGATGTATGTTCACCATGTATGGACGCTACTGCTTGAACCTAGGGTGCCAAACTCACCAGTGGAAACCCCGTTAACCTTGATACCTCAATCCGCTAAGACTCATGAGCCGGACATGGTGGTATGGGACACTGTGGTCGAGCTGTCGGCCTACGCTGTGGCGATGAGCCTCCCCGTAATGACCAGTGAGCAACACCGCCTCGTGAGCCGAATACGGTGGTATAAGACACTGTATTCGAGCTGTCAGCCTATACTGATCAGGTGACAAGCCCTTTGTAGTGACCTCGAGTATACTCTGAGCCTGCGTTGAGGCGACTAGCCTTTTCCATATCCAATAGAGTATAAACTAGGCCTATACTGAGAAGGCGACGAGCCTTTTTGCAGTGACCTAGAACCACAACATCGTATGGGAGTTGCTAGGACTGACGACCCTATACTGGATCATTGTTGGTAATTGATATGAGGGAGGTATCTTAGCTTCTCAATCCTACCGTATGAATAAACTTAAGTAAGAACTGGACTAACACGACCATAACATTGCATTGCACGGTGCTTAGCGAGGAAGTAGCATGTGTCTGGAGTGGTGCATGACGCGACCGTGAGATGAAGTTCGCAGAGGGAGTGCAGGCGAGGGCATGCATCATATCATATCATCCTTGCATTAATAAGAGTACTTAGGGCTGAATTGTTGTACTGCTTTGTCATTACTGCTTGATTGAATTGATAACATGTTAACCTTTGCTTTATAATTCCACTGAGTTAGCTACTCACTCCCACGTTACAGGACGGTGTTTTAAACACCAACCAGACTCTGTCTTAGTTGCAGATGGAGACCCGACTGATGAGGCAGAGCCAGACTTCGCAGGTGATGAGGATGTTTTCTCATATATGCAGTACTCAGGCGAGTTTATATAGACCGTTCTGATCGACGGGGCTTCAGGGTTATATTTGGAGTGGACTATCACATTTTTGGACATTTTGTACTTTGAAACAATACTTGTAATTATTGACCTGGCAATGCATACATACTTTGGGGACCTATACTGGTTTAAAAAGCATATCTGTTTCAGTCTTCCGCTTGTGTATTACAATTGTCCCTGGATTATGTTTTGCTGATTTGACTTAATCTTATTCATGTTTTATGCACCAATACAGACAACATCAATCATCATTCAATATGTTGCATAAGTGATGTGTTGAAACTTGGGAGTTGGGTTTCTACTCGACCCCCGATTTTAAGAGCATTACAAGCAGGAAATCAGAACCACGACCCATATATATAACATGACAACCACGAGGGTCGTGGTTGTCATGAGGTATGGGTTGTGGTTGTGATGCAATCTAGGAGGAGCAGGAAATCAGAACCACGACCCATATAACACGAGAATCACGACCCATATAACATGACAACCACGACCCTTGCCTCATGACAACCACGACCCATACCTCATGACAACCACAACCCTTACCACATTACACTAACTTGGTGTAACGCCCCGTGTTTTCAGGACCCGAGTATATGACCCATTTTCCCAAAAACCCGAGTGTTAACCTTAAAGGATGGTCAAATTCGAGTATACATTTTTTTTCCATTTATTCAGAGCAAGCAGATCAACGTAGAGTAGAGAAATCAATATAGGGGAAATTTTCATTTACATTTGGAACATACAAGAAGCTGTCCATAATGACTTATACAAACCAATACCCTCATTCTTACAATTACAAAATGAAATAATATTACATGTGAAATAAAGTAAATTATAACAATCTTGGGATGTGAAATCTTGTAGCAACCCTTAGCAATTACAATCTTGCATTCTTGTCAATTATAGCCTGTTCCTCATCAATATAAACATAAATGTCACCTGGGCCACCTGGGCTACCTGTACGATTATATATTTGATGGATGAGTGGCCAACTCAGTGTGAATTCTCCTGAAGATTACATACCGCCGCATTAGGCCGTAAGCATAGTTATAGAGCGAAACATACAAAACAATACACGATGCAGGTCTTATTAGATGCATGGATGCATGAAGTATGCAATCATCGCCCCAAGGATGCTCATTCGTGCGAACAGTGGGTTTGTCACCCATGCAATCATCGACCTAGGAAAATCATCCAGTAGGACAAATACGTACATCACGTACGATAGCAGTAGATGTTGGTTTGTGTCATGTATTCATAATTAGTCAAACCATTATTAATCCAGTTACAATCAGCCTATTTAAATAAGTTCAAGTTCACTACGGGGGTTTTGGCACCAGCGTAGGCCGACAGCTCGAGCATAGGTCCCATACTACCATCCTCAGCTCATGAGACTACCATCTTAGGATGTTTAATAGAAATTCATCGACTAGTGGCCAATCATATTATAGTATATGGGGCTTACCATCGCATAATTGCACAGTATAAAACATCGAACCCATATAGAGAAAATACCAAAACAAAGCCACATAGGGCTAATATCAAAACAAGCCACATAGGGCAATTATCAAAATAAGCCACATAGGGCGAGTATCAAAACCATGCGATAAAAGACCATCCTTGAAAACCACTTTGACACAACAACCTTGGATGACCGGCCCACATAAATGATCCATGTAGACCACCACTCAATAACCACTAGATCGAAGGTCCATTGCAATCACCATCAATCGAGTTATATCCCAAGTATGGGTGTACATTTATAAGTGGGGGTTTCTCACTAATGTACCAGTTTAAATCCCAGAAGCAATCCACAAGTAATCCAATAACATGAATTAAATATACAGGATAAACATTAAGCATGTGATGTAGCAACTCAATTTCAACAATTAACACATATGGTTATAAAATGGAGATATCATTTATAAATTAAAATAAAAACTATAACCTAAGTTAATGGGAAAATGGAAAGCTCAAGGGAAAGAATCATCACCTTATATTTTGTATCGCCTACCAACATCGCTAGGGAATGCATGTTCCCTTAAATCAAATCCTACCATAAATCAGGATGTACAATTAGATCCAAGTTTTACATACTACCTAGGGTTTATAGCTTAGGATTATATTTTAGGGTTTTAGTGTAGAATTAGGGTTTTAAATGTAGAGTTAGGATTTCATCCTTAGAGTTTATATCTAGGCTTAGATTTTTAGATTCAATTTATAATGAAAGTAATAACAATATTAATAATGTTACTAATTAAAGTAGTAATCCAATAATGGCTAATGACATATAGTCGATGTAATGCTAATAATACTAATAATTTCAAAACGATCATTAATGTTAACAATATACTTAATATTAGCTAACAAGGCACTAATAGTTATTATAATGAAATAAATAGTATGCTCTAATCATCAATGATAATATTTAAGGTTAACAAAATAAAACTTTAATATTTAATAATGATAATTTGTATGTAATAACTAATATTAACATAGATAATTTACAAATGGTTAATCATATCTAAATTTAATAATCCTGATAATAATGGTAACAAATGGTGTAATCTATTATCAATGATAGTATTTAGGAATGGTAAATAAATGCTAATGTCTAATATCTAATGGTTGTAGTTTTGTTTATAGTAACTAACAAAATTTACTTGTTAAACATGATTAATAATTGCAATAACTATAGTGACACCAATTATAGTAATAAATCAAACGGTTTACTTTGGGAGGGAAAACTGACTTACATCTTAGTTGAGATTAGGAAATCTATTAACCAACCAACTACAAACTAGAATCTCAATGAAAAGTAGAGAGAAAAACACACCTAGTCGATTCGACTTGAATCAACTCAGCTCAGTATTCGAGTTGACTCGGTTCCACTTAACCGCCAACACCTCCCCATCTCTCTTTCCCTCACTTGTTTTCTCTCTCTCTCCTTTCATTCTCTCTCACTTTCTTCTTCACTCCCACCCATACGCCAGCAGGGTCGCTGGACTAAACCAGAATCGGCCTAACTCACACAACTCGACTCAGTGAGCCAGTCGAGTTGAGCCGACTCAAGGTGGGGTTCTCATTCTCTCCCATTTGTTTTCCTCTCTCTTTTCCTCAAACTCTCTCTCTCTCTCTCTCTCTCTCTCTCTCTCTCTCTCTCTCTCTCTCTCTCTCTCTCTCTCTCTCTCACCTTTCTCTCATTTTCTCACCTCAGCAAGATCGTTGGGCCAAAACCCGAACAACAACTCGCACCAGCGAGTCGGTAGTCCAAGGCTCGGACAATGAGTCGAGTTCCTGAACTCGAGCCTACTTCTCCTCCCTCTCGTTATTCCCTGCCTATCTTCTCTCTATCCCTACTTTGTCGGAACCCAGCAGCACTCGAACTAGGCCCAACCCGGACCCATTACTGGCCTGGATTGGACCCAACTCGGTCCAAAGTTGGCCTGAGTTGCCTGGTGCAATGGGTAGTGCGACACCAGTTGAGACAGCTCCCTCACTCTCTCTTCATTCTTCTCTTTTCTTCCTTTCCTTCCTAGCCTCCCTCTTCCTTCTTTCTTTCCATCTTAGAACAGACTACGGGTCGCCCCGACGCGCCCCGAGTTTCGAGTCTAACTCGAACGGTCGGATGGTGAGGCAACAACGACTCGATTCCTCTCTCTTTCCTCTCCTATTTTCTTTCATCTTTTCTCTCTCTTTTCTCTCTCTCTTTTTCTCCCTGATCTCCTGGAAAAAATCCTGAGACAACGTTCCCCTTTTATAGCCATGGAGAGCGCTCGAATGGCCCATCCAACGGTCGAGAATCGGTGACCAACTCGAGCGTTTTCCCTGATCTCTCGAGTGCATGGGGTCCATCCGTCATGAGGGATGGACTTCTATTGTTGTGGGCCACCAGAAAAGTACTTTAGATCTGAAAATGGGGCCCACACTATTCTGGTGGTTTTCACAGCTAGATGGAGAAGATGAGCTCGCCCGTAATGGCGTTTTCTCGTTCTAGGACTATCACAGTGATCTACACCACTTGGACGGACAGGATGGTGCCCATGATCAGTGTGGGGTCCACCTTCTCTCGTGATAGTTGAGATTCTTCAAACATCTCGCGAGATAACCCGCCGCGGCTTCCTTCTCGTATGGAGGGATATACTTCTCAACTATTTCCGGAGCTGCCCTAGCTTGGACAACCGAGATGATCCTACGGAACTTTGCTAGAGGTCTGGATTGCACCAGCGCGTCTTTCCCGAAGTGGAAAGGCTTCCCACGCGGTTTTGCCTTGCATACGGTTGCTTGCTCTTTTCTGACGCCGAAAGGAGCGCTGAGATATGTTTCCAACGAGCGGCTAGGATTGCGGAGAAAGCCTCTCATGCGGCTTGCTAGCCTGGCGAGAAGAACGGAAACAAATCTTCCATTTTCGACAAAACAACCAACGTAGGCGAGATTTTGGTTGGGATCGTGCGCCTTCATGGGTGTCCCAATGCATAGGGATTGCTGGGTTTTGCTCAGAACTGAGGCCCACACCTGATGGATGGTTCGGATGACTCAGTCATAAACGATTGGTGGGCCAAGATCTGGTGCAACATACGGTTTCCGTTCTCGAACAGTCCCACACGTAGCCTATCTGTGTCTTGATCTGTGCCTATGCACGAGTGAAATGCATCGAGTGGGGGCAAGGTTTTTGTCGGCAGTTCGTCCGAAATATGATGGACGGTCTGGATCATCCGATCTGTGGGTGATGATGAACCTAATTTCAAACTACGGTCTGTCTGTTGTTGGCAGGAAAAAAAAAAGAGGAAGAGGAGATTTCCTCTTTTTCGGAAATCCGTCGGGTCAACACGGTTTGACCATGTTGACGGATCAGGTGTACTTCGTGCGCACGCCTTCTACATGCACACACAATCCTAGAGTGGGGCCCATAGAGGTGGTTAGACCAATCAGCACCATTCGTTCCATTTGGAGGTCCCCATGAAAGGCCCTAGATCGAGGATCAGGTAGATCTAGAATCTAGGTGGGACCCACAACTTGATTAGGGTTGTTTTAGTGGATTTATGTCGGTCTAATGGCTAGATCATTCTGCATTTGAACATCAGCAGTTAACATGGTCTTAGGGACCGTTTAGTTGAAAATTAGTGGTTGAGTTAGGGAGTAGGTGCCCTAATATACATTTAGAATGTGGAATATTATTATTATCATTTATGTACATTTCTATCATCTTATTTTAACTTGTTGTTGTGGGTCATGCCTATTCATTCATCCACTCAGCACCCATAGAGCTTAGATAAAAATAGATAAATAGATAAATTAATTTAGTTTGTAAGTGGGTCACACTTTAAATTAACAGTTAGACTTGGGAACCTAATGGATGGTTTGATCCACTTTAAATTAATGGTTAGACTTGTCCTAAAATAGACATCCCTGGACTGTGTTGAAAATCAATCAGATGGATAGCTTGATATACGAACGAATGTTGTACTAGACGGTTGAGATTGATGAATTGGGGATCACTGGGCGTTAATGTGTAAGGAAAGCTACGTGTGTTTCCACACACGTGCAAATTGATTTAGATTTTCATGGTAACACCCGAGTACAAAAGGTACAGGGTGTTACACTTGGTGACGTGCCCATACATGCGCACGACCATTACGTGACTTGCACATAAGATCTTTACCATCCATCAAAGTTAGAAAAGTAACGTGCCCATCCGTACCAAAGCTAGCCTAGTGTTTTTCAAATATGAGATGACTATTGATAAACTGTAGGAGCAAGAAATGCAGGCTTTTATGGGTCATGGTTGTCATGTTATATGGGTCGTGGTTGTCATGTTATATGAGTCGTGGTTCTCGTGTTATATGAGTCGTGGTTGTCATATTGCCTGAATCGGATGATCCATGACAACCACGACACATGTTAATAATTACGATCCATGACCACAAACCATATAACATCATAACCAAGACCCATTTAACATGACAACCACGACCCATATAACACGAGAATCACGACCCACTTCATATGTGAACCACGACCCATTTTTCGTCATATCCACGACCTTTTCCTTCGGATTCAGTACGACCCTTAGGAATCAGTGCCACATGTTAATAACTACGATCAATGACAACCACGACCGATTTAACATGACGATCACAACCCATTTAACATGACAAATACAACCCATATAACATGCAAACCATGACCAAAATTACAATACAATAGGAATAACAATTCTCTTCAACGGGTACCCAGCAAGCTGAAAAAATCTGTTGAGAATGTCTTATTTTAGCCTGATCAAAAACTCCGTTGACAAGGTCAGGCTTAAATAAGACATTCTCAACAGAGTTTTTCAGCTCACTGGATGCCCGTTGAAGAGAACTGTTCTTCCTATTGTATTATAATTTTGGTCGTGGTTGTCATGTTATATGGGTCGTGGTGGTTACATTATATGGGTTATGGTTGTTATGTTATATGGGTCGTGGTTGTCATGTTATATGGGTCGTAGTTGTTACGTTATATGTGTCGTGGTTGTCATCCACAAATTATCCACGAATGCTTAAGGTGTTGCAATAAAGATTCTGGTTTGTGAAATGAAACCCAAGTACTACTTTTATAGGCTGGTCAACCAATGGTTAAGGCGCTGATTCCGAAGGATCGCGCTAATTCCAAAGAGTCGCATCGATTCACAAGGGATTACAGAGAAGTAACGACATTAATGCGATTCCTGAAAAAGAATGTGGTGTTGATTCTGAAGGGTCGCACTCAATCCGAAGTGAATGATCGTGTTTATGACGAACAATGGGTCGTGATTGTCATCCACAATGGATCGTGGTTAGAAACCACGACCCAGTGTATATGACAACAACGACCCTGTCGTGTGATCGTAGTTCACATGCACATCAGACCGTGGTTTTTATCCACGTCGGATTTTGGTTGTCATCCAACGCTGGATCGTGGATCGGGGGAAAACAGAATTGCAACAACAACCCACAATACATGAGAACCACGACTCATATAACACGAGAACCACGACCCATATAACATGAGAACCACAAGTCATGTTATATGGACCTTCTCAACAAAGTTTTTCAACTCGTTGGGTGCCCGTTAAAGAGAACTATTCTTCATATTGTATTGTAATTATGGTCGTGGTTGTCATGTTATATGGGTCGTGGTTGTTACGTTATATGGGTCGTTGTTTTCCATGGAGTCGTGGTTATTATGTTATATGGGTCATAGTTTTCATGGGTCGTGGTTGTCATGTTATATGGGTCGTGGTTGTCATATTATATGGGTCGTGGTTGTCATCTGATTTCCTGTGATGTGTTCCACCTTAAATTTGTATCCGTCTCATTTTTTGGATCGAGCCCTAAAACGATCTGTAAAAAAACAGATGAACGGTATTCTGACCAGAGAAGTGAGAGTGCTGCCTGGGTCAAGTCTTAAAACGATCTGCAAAAAACAGATTAACGGTTCTCATGTTATATGGGTCGTGGTTCTCGTGTTATACGGGTAATGGTTCTCATGTTATATGGGTCATGGTTGTCATTCCGTTTTCCCTCTATCCACGATCCAGCATTGGATGACAACCACGATCTAATAGGCATGTGAACGACGATCACACGACAAGGTCGTTGTTGTCATACACACTGGGTCATAGTTCCCAACCACGATCCATTGTGGATGACAACCACGACCCATTGTTCGTCATATCCACGACCATTCCCTTCGGATTCAGCGCAACCCTTTCGAATCAGCGCCACATTCTTTTTCAAGAAATCGCATTAATGTTGTTTCTTCCCTGTAATCCCTTGGGAATCAGTGCGACCCTTAGGAATCAACACCTTGACCATTTATTGACCAACCTATAAAAGTGGCACTTGGGTTTCAAATTATTTCCACAAAACAATCCGAACCAGAATCCTTATTGCAACACCTTAAGCATTCATGGATTTCTTTGCTCTTTCAATCAAAATAATGGAGGAAATATTCGAAGAAGCCATTAAGTCCCTCTCGCGTTCTTCCTTTATTTGTGATCTATTCTCTTTCCTCAAGGATATTGACGATCTTCTTGAAGCTCAACGGCCTTCACAAGAAATTCTGAAGACAATTTCTGAACTCCGGCAACTCGACAATTTCAACGGGCATCCAGCGAGCTGAAAAACTCTGTTGAGTCATGGTTATCACTGTTGGTAATTGAGGTTTGATTTCTTGGAGGGTGGAAGGTTTGAAAACGTAAAGTCGTGATTTTCTACTATCAATGGTGTAGGTTTGATTGAGGTGTGCCCTACTGTAAACTCCATTCACATGACAAGAACCTTCTCGACTCTGATCTTCCTTTACCTTACCAAAATGCCTACAAAAAGATAAAATACGGACCTCGTAATGGACGAGAATTTCAGAAAATGACAAACAACGTCCCTCTCTAGAAGTTGGTCCCTGGATCTTCACTTTTATATGAAAACGAAAGAAGAAGAAGATGGTCTGTAAAAGGTGCATGTGAAAGGCGACATTTGGCCCTTCCAAGCTCAAATATTCTTCCGTATTCTCTGGGGGAGAGCGGATTGGCTACTCCCCTTGTCACCATTACAGTGAAAGGCACGATAGTTCATCTGTTTTGACAAATCATTTTAGGGCTTGATCCCAAAAATGAGAGGGATCATTTTAATGGTCTTCGATGCTCATTCAACACTGTTTCCTATGATGTAGTCCACTTGCGATTGAGATATAGCTCATTTTTTGGTCTCATACCATAAAATGATTTGGAAAAATATATGGACAGCATGGATGAAACATATACATGGTGGAGGGTCCCAGCGACCACCGAGCACCAGCCATTGGATGGTAGCAGGGGGAGTAGTCGATGCGTTGATTTATCGGGTGTTGGAGTAGCAGGTGACTTCTACTTAACAACAGGACTGTACAACTCCTGAACTAACGACATAGGCATTTTCATCCAATATAATCTTAAAGCATTATCAGTCTACTATTAGGATATACCATTGTTGTAACTTTTTAAGTAATTAACCCAAACTTTGAGACAAGTACAGCCAATTTCTCATTTATATGTCTGCACTTACCGTACGTGACAAAAAAACAAAACGACGGCCAACAGTCACCATTTAATAATACTAACCATTACTTTCTTATTGGTTGCAGTTTTCCTTTCTTATTGGATAGTCGTGATCTTCTGATAGCACTGCCACCAAACTATTGCTTACATGGCAAAAAGCGAAGAAGGGTTTCCAAATGGAGCGCAGAAGCAGATTGGTGAGCGCTTTACCATGTCAATTGCCTTAGATTAAGGAAAACTGGGTCCCACCTGTGGCAATCGTGGAACACATCATGTGTTTGATAAAGGGAGCCCTCACTTTGGAGGTAGCAGATTCAGTACAGCGCCTGCTTTACCCAAATCTCAGGTGGACACGAAACGGTGGTGAATGACCGTTAAAAACTTCTCGTGGACCGCTAAGGTTTTGGATCAAGCTGATATTTGTATTTTTCCTTCATCGAGCCTGTGTCACCTTATCAACCGGTAGGATGGTAAATAAATATTACGGTGTGCATTACAGTGCGCCCTAAGTGTTTTTAATGGTGGGTGTTCATTCACTACTGTTTCTTATGATGTGGTCTACCTAAGATTTTGATCCGTTTAAGTTTTTGCATTATTCCATAAATTGAGCTGGAAAAACGGATGGATGGCATGGATATATAATACATACATCAAGGTGGGCCCCATGGTCAGTGCCGCACTGTGCTGGGTGAGGTGGGGGCGCTTCTAATCCGTTCCCCGCTTTTGAATGAATAAAACTTTAAGTCTTAAAAAGGAATGATCGACAGGACAACTTTGTACGGATTAACTGCAATGGTACATCTTATCGAATACGCTTTGCCTCCGTCGCGATCTAGGTTTCATTGTGTGTCGCCACTAACTGGGGCCCACACGCTGAGTAATACGTTGATCCGAACCGTCCATGTTATGGACTGTAGTGCTATACGAGCTAGACGATGATTATGATCACCATGACGGAATAATTCAGAAAATGGAAAGAAAAATTCATTTGCTTGTATTCATTTCTAAAAATCAACGGATAGGGTATTAGGGTTATAACTGAAGCATGGTAGCTTATATATGGTAATAAAGGTAGAATGTACAGCTAAAATCATCGGAACGAACTTCTCTTTATTTGGCAAGCAAAGCACAACTGCACTTTATCTTTATTTGCAAAAGTGCACGGATTTAATCTACGTAAGCTGGTGGACTACGATAATTCATGCACATGCACAGAGCTACTGTCTACTAAGCAAACATATATCTTGCTAAAACCGTTTAAATCATGGACCTTATTGTGGATGGCCCATTTTCCGAAGAGGTAAAACCGATGGAAGATCTCAAATTTCAGATTAGTCGGCATCGATTCAATGGCTAAAACTTTATAAAAACTAGTGAACGGTTCAAATTCAAAAAACAAACGTCAAATAAGGGTCATCCACGATCTGATCTTGGGCGTGCATGATGCCCCCATCTAAATGCGGCTCAGATTTGTACTGTCTGATCTGAGCTACAAACAACCAAGGAAGCAGCACTGCAAGAGGAAGTACAGCTGGGCCCATCAGCAAGCAACGGAAAAGTCCCACGTGTGTTGCATGTAAGTACGACAACATGAAAATTATATTGCACCTCACACCTGGGATGCCATTAATTCAAAAGCTGGCGATTCCATCACGAGGTTCAACGTTTTGCCCTAACCGTTCATTTTACTTTTTTTCGCCTGTGGCCCACCTGATAACAAGATATCATCTTAATTTTGAGAAAATATTTATCCGGAGGATCTCTTTAGCTGTACATTTCAATATTGAAGTATGCCAAAATGGCCTCCTAACAGTAATGGTGGAGATTCCTTACTATTGTAGTATGGAAAGTAGGGTTATACAGGAGCAGTGTCGGTGGCTCGCTTGACTCGACTCCAAAAAGCTTCACTCGAATCGGATCAAAGCTGAGTTCGAACTAAGTCTAACTCATTTTTGGATCTCGAAACGAGTTCGAGCCGAGTTCGATCTTGCCCCAGCTCGACTTGACTCGATTCAAATACTACTCGAACTTGGCTCGACTCGGTACAGGGTATATATACCTTTCAAAAAAAAAAAAAAAAAACCCTACCGTTTTCAAAAACTATCTCAACCTGCCCGAACCTGACCTTTAACGCCCTGAAAATTAGGGGTCGTGCATACACTCGACTTCCAAGTTCCCGGGTATCACTTATAACTGATTTTTTTTTACTAAATTGCGTTTAATCAGGTTTAAATGTGTATGCAGCATGGAATTACTTGAAACATGAAGCACGATCACAACTAGTCTGCTGAAATGAAAAGAGATCAATATATACAAGTCCAAAAGAATGTAAATGGGTCGCTCAAGGCGTCGTCCAACAAAATCACAAAAAAGAATAGCATGTCCAAAAGAATAGAGTTGAGTCCACAACTCAGTGATCCAGAATCTCGTCCACTAGGTTGGTGGAGGACCGTCCATCAACTGGAAGTAGGACAGCTCGTCCTCCTCCTCAAGACTCGCGTCGCCAAGCTCCTCATACCCTGCATCGCTTGCATCTACGGGAGAGTCTGGTTGGTGTTTTAAAACACCGTCCCAGAGTGGGAGTGAGTGATCAACTCAGTGGGTGCTATTAGTCTTAAGTTGTAACAAGCATCAATTATATTATGAACTTAATAAAATGCGATTATTCACAAACATCTAACTAATCTTATTAATGCACATGCATGATAGATGATATGATGCATGCCCTCACAACAACATTCCCTCGAGCGACACCGTCTCACGATCGCATATGTCAACACTCCCTCCTAGCGACCTCGACTGTTGAGTCGCCGACCTAATTAGTGCGATGCGGTATGATAATGTTAGCCAAGTTCTTAATTTATTCCATTCATCCAGCAGGTTGAGGAAAGCGATACACCCTATATATTCAATGCCCTCAACTAGTTGCGATGCCAAGGCCCCTCAACGCGTGAGACCAGGGTTCCGCGATCCGTGATCCCGTCGGGTTCCCCATCCCCGACTTCAAGCACATGAGGAGTGTTAAGAAAGGGATCGCTAGTGGTCATTACAAAGAGGCTCGTCACCCTGACGTAGGCCGGCCGACAGCTCAGCCACAGTGTCTCATTCCACCATGCCCGGCTCACGAGTCGGTGGATCGGCTTCAATTGGTTATCAATGAGCTACAACGGTTGTAAGGTGTTCTAGGTTCCATATATATATGAGCAAACAGGATTAACAAACAAGGTTAGTCAGTAAGTAAACTAGAACGCACGAGTTCAGGCAAACACGTGGCAGACAACATCGGGTACCAGCGTCTCATGTAGTCTAACTACTGTCGCTCACACGCACCTAACCAACCCAAGGGTCCTGATGGTGATCCGTAACATGCCAACATTCGGGGTTATCATCTAGCATATGCAATATCACGCATTCATATTTCTCAACATATAACTCAAATTTTCTACCAAGCAAGCTAACATTGTTGTGAAATTAAAGTGCATGTGTGCTGTGTGGATTAGTGAGGAAGCTAAGTATTTCACATATATGTATATCATGGGAACAAATGCACATGGGTTAATAAATCATACATGCTACAAGGTAACATCATACACAAATCACAAGACATGCACATGCAACATTAAATTTATATAATTCATATGAGAGACAGCAACATTCCATATCTATTCTATGTCGATTTGAAGAATCAAGGTAAGGTCTTTCTTAGGTTCTCTCTAGATTCTCCAAATACATCATCCAAGCACTCAAAATCATTAAACTCATACTAAAATTGGTGCTAGGCCACCTAAGGATAATAGTCCGCATCTATGAATCGTTAAGAGCTCTAGGAAACGATCTATGGTTGTCAAACTCGCGGTGGATACGTAGAGATCCTGAGTCGAAGGAACTTTGCATGTCAGGATTACATGCAACATCTAACTCGACACAAAGGATCTCAAGAAGATGGGTACTTACCTCTCCAATTGGTTGAAATTTGAATTTTAGAGTGGTGGGTGTGGGATCTCTTGAGGAAGAAGGAAGGAGTTGCAAGGATCGACTTCTCTTTGGCCCCACCTTCAACTATGGCCCACTTTCTCTCCTTTCTTCACTCTCCCTTCATCTCTTCTTCCTTTCTTCTTTCTCTCTTTCCTCTCTTCTCTCTTTCCTTTCTCTAGGGAAAATTCGTATGGGGAGAGGGGTGCCCAAAAGAAGCCCCTTTTATAATGTCAGATTTGGTGCAAATGGCCCCAAGTGTTGGGTTTTTACTATACTAGCCCTATGAGAGAGTTTTTCTAGCCTCTAGGGCCCACTATGGGGCGTACATATTGATATACATTGTAGGATAGTTAGTCCTAACGATGATTTACGTATGGACATGATCGGCCCGCCATTTGGATGCGCCGATCGACAGATATGACTAAAAGTCTGTTCAACGGTCATCGATGGTCGATCGGGGCCGCGACTATACGGATATGACCAGAGAAATATCTTTACTCCACATGTGAAGTTTGGTCATAAACCGACGGTCCGAAATCTTTAACTTTGCATAAGAGTGAACGACCCAATTCACTTAAGTTTCAGCTTCTTCCTTTAGGGTATTTGCACTTTTCATGCACTCGTCCTTTAGCTCAAGTTGAGAAGTTCTGGATAGTACCTAGGTCTGACTCCCGCGATGGACATCAAGCTCAGTAAGACGGACATTATTCTATAGCTTGGTAACTAGTGGCCCACCAACGAGTGGTCTAGAGCTTGTTCAGGAAATCGTAGCATTCCTAGAATGAATTAGGTACTGAGATATCTCGTGAGCAATGGTTAGGGTTTGGATTAACTATGTTCATAGTGTGGCTTATTTATAACTAGTGAAAGTGGAGATTTGGTCATGATTACTCTAAACCGTCGATTTTAGGCTAAAAGAGTAACGGGGTTGATTTGGTCTATTAGTCAAGATCCGAGCCTTATCTGACTCGGCCTCAATTAGATCTTTAATTTAGTTATGATTGTCTTGATTAGTTAGCGATGGGTTGGTTAGATTTGAGCCCTATGTGAGTAAATCATGGGGCTAAAGTTGATGTTCAAGTGATCGGGCGGATTCGTTGGCTTCCTACGGTTGATTAATTGGACTTGTGCGGTTCTTTACTGGTTCACCCCTGTATAAACTAACATTGAGTGCTAATGGTCATTAAGTGATATTATAAGTTAATTAATAAAAAAAATTAAAGGATTTTTTGGAAATCCAAAACAGTGAAAATCTAGGACGTTACAGAACCCTAGACTCTCCTCCCTAACCCTCTCTTCCTCCCTCTCTCTCAGTCGGCTAAGCTAACCTTCCTCCCTCTCTCTCTCTCTACTCTCTCTCTCATCCTTCCTTACCTGCACGGCCGCACCGACGCATGGCCGTCCGATCTCCCTACTCTCTCCCTCCTCGATCCCTTACCCGCACGGCCCTCTCTAATCGTCTCTCTCCCTCCTCCTCCTCCCTTACCCGCACCACCGCACGACGCGACCGTCGTCCGATCTCTCTACTCTCTCCCTCCTCCCTTACCCGCACAGCCACCGTCCGACCATTTCCATAAACCCTAAGTCTGTCATTGTAAGGCCCACCCCCACAGCATATGATATTGTCCGCTTTGCCGAAGCTCACGGCTTTAAAACGCGTCATGTCTGTTAAGGGAAGAACCCAACATATAACCACCACAACTCCAGACAACGACTCTTCCGATGTGGGACAAGTTACGCTACATTCAACTGCAACAGTAGATCGCCCAGCACAGTAGCCTGCCTGCCACACCTGGGGGCCCGCCCACATGAAGCAGTGACCGGAGCGTCACATTTTTGTAAGGCCCCGGTCACTGCTTCATGTGGGCGAGCGCACGTGGGCGGGCACACATGTGGGCTGGCCCCCAGGTGTGGTTGGCAGGCTACTGTGCTAGGCGAGCTACTATTGCAGTTGACTGTAGCGCAACTTGTCCCACATCGGAAGAGTTGTCTAGAGTTGTGGTGGTTATATGTTGGGTTCCTCCCTTAACAGACATGACGCGTTTTAAAGCCGTGAGCTTCGGCAATGCGGACAATATCATGTGCTGTGGGGGTGGGCCTTACAAATGGTATCAGAGCCGAGGACGGCATTTATAAGGCCCACCCCCACAGAACATGATATCGTCCGCTTTGCCGAAACTCACAGTTTTAAAACGCGTCATTTGGGGTAAGGATACTAGTAGCTCCCCCAAACCCGGTGCTCCCGTGGTCCCGCCCACACAGCACCTACCCGTCCATGATATTGTCCAACCCAACTGCCATCAGAGTGCACAGCGGAGGTTTTGCTTGGAACACAAGGCCAACGCTTCATGTCTGTTAAGGGAGGAACCCAACATATAACCATCACAACTCCAGACAACTCTTCCGATGTGGGACAAGTTACGCTACAGTCAACTGCAACAGTAGCTCGCCCAGCACAGTAGCCTGTCAGCCACACCTGGGGGCCCGCCCACGTGCACCCACCCATATGAAGCAGTGACCGGGGCGTCACGGTCATTGTTGCCTGAACTCAGCTCGAACTCTGCTCGAACTCGACCGAGCCGAGCACGAGCTGCTGTTCCGAGCTCGAAGGACGAGCCGAGTCGAGCACAAGCTGAGACTCGAGCAGTCCAAGTCGAGCACGAGCTGGATAAAGCTCGACTCGGATCGACTCGTGTACACCTCTATTGGAAAGGCAGCTACTAAAACTGTGTCTTAACAAGGTTGGCCATTACAACTTTTGGGACCCTTATGGGGGACGCAGACTGCGTCCTACCTAGGGGTGTACATCGAGTCGAACCGAGTCGAGCTGGCCTTAGCTCAACTAGGCTCAGCCACTAGCTGACCTCAACTCGAACTCGGCTCGGCTCGGCCCGGCCCGGTCCTCGAGCCTAACTGGCCATCTTGGATTCGTTCGGTCCGCAACTCGGGCCAATTTGAGCTGAGTTCGAGCCAAGATAGAGCCATGTTCGCCTATGCAGCATTTTTACAAACACCTGGACTGCGCCTTCAAAATCTCACTGTATGTAAAACAGCTGCAATGGTTTTACAGGTATTTTATCAAACACCTTTTAAACAACGTAAAAATCAAGAAAAAAAAAAAGGTATTTGTTTCATATACATACATTCCTTGCCACCAGCTACACTTTGTTGAGTCATGTCATCAAACACTTGGTGAGCAACATTAATATCAAAGTAACCGACTCACTCCATCCGAGTTCAATTCGAGCTGGTTCCATCCGAGTTCAATTCAAGCTGGGTTCGATTTGAGTCGAATCAAGCTGGGGCAGCTCGAACTTGGCTCGAACTCATTTTCGAGCTCAAAAAATCAGCTCAACTCGACTCGAACTTAGCTTCTAACCAAGTCGAATCGAGCTTTTTCGAGTCAAGTCAAGCGAGCTAACCAAGCTAGATCGGTTTGTGTACACCCCTAGTCCTACCCCCGCCCGTCTCTAACCCTACTTTTGTGGGGCGGGCCCACTATGATGTATCACTTCATTCACACCGTTCATACCTTCTCTCAAATCATTTTAAGGTATGTGCACAAAAATGAGTAAGTTCTGTGGGCGAGCCCACTGAGATTGTTTTTGTGCACAATGATGAGTATCAGTGCCCAATAGACCTCACCTTTGATGTCGACTGTATATAATATGGGCCTCTTTTGATATGGATATCATCATATGGAGAGATGAAAGGTGTAGAAATAAGTAACTTTCATCACATAAGTTACTTTTATAATGACACTTCCTAATTAACTTAAGTTTTTTTAAAAAAATTAACTTACTATTTAATATAAGTTAGAAAGTTATTTACTGGATGTATTCAAATGGCTCAAATTTTACTTTTCCACTGTGAATCCATGTTTATGAGTCTAGGCAAGGGCTTTATAGGGCCCACCATGATGTATGGGTTTTAATGACGTTGTCTATTCATTTTTCATATCATTTTAGGATATGAGCCCAAACTGAGGTGTATCCAAGGCTTAAGTGAACCACATTTTGCAAATTGAACTACCACTATTAAAATCCTTTAAAAAAAAGTATGAGTTTTTATAAGCTATATTTGTTTTCCCTTCACCCAGGCATTTGACAAGTTAAATGGCAAATAAACATTAATCTAGGGTTTAAGATTTTTCAAGAGTGGACATCATTATCACCATTGCTTCATGTGGTGTGGTCCACTTGAGCCTTGGAATCTCCCTCATTTTTTGGCTAAAATATTAAAATGATATGACAAAATGAATGAACATCATGGATAAAACACATACTTCATGGTGGACCCCATGGAGCCCCGGCTTAGACCGAGTCTGTCTGTACACGTCCCATGCTTATAGGCACACTTCGTGATATGGGCCCACCATGATTGTATAGTGAGGAGCTTACTTTACTCTATAGGGTCCACCGTGATGTATGTGTTTTACCCATGCATTCTATCCTCTCTTTTTTTTTGTACATATTATTTAGGTCATAAACCCAAAATTGAAGCATATCCTAATTTCAAGTGGATCATACCACCCGAAATAATGGGGATAATATGATGTACACCGTTGAAACCTTCTTAGGGCCTACAGTGATGTTTATTTATCATCCAACCAAGGTCACATAGATCTAGGTTAAGGGAAAATACAAATATCAGCTTGATCCAAAATTTGTGTCTCTCAAGAGGTTTTAATGAGTAAGCATTCAATTCCCATTATTTCATGTAGTGTGGTCATCTTGAGCTCTGGGATTGCTTCAATTTCGGGCTCATACCTAAAATGATATGGAAAAACTAATGGATGGCATGGATAAAACACATACATCCAGGTGTGCCCCACATACAATCCACACCACGCTGTTGCTTGGTGAACTCCACGCTACACAATCTGCGTCCGCACGAGCTGGCCAGTTGTACAAGATTCCTTGGGAGAGGATTAGGTGGGCCCTGGCCTACCCAAGACGGTGCGGCCCTTACCGTGGGGGCCCACTTTGATGTATCTATTATATATCCTGCCGTCCATCAGTTTTTCCATATCATTTTAGAGTATGATCCTAAAAATGAAGAAGATCCAAATCTCATATGAACCATACTCTCGAAAACAGAAGTGATCGAACGCCCTACCATTAAAACTTCTTAGGGAATGTTTTCATATTTTAGTAGCGTTTATTTGTCATCCCATCCATTGATAAGGTCACATAAGCCTTGATGAAGGGAAAAATCGAATATAAGCTTGATCTAAAACTTTTGTGGCTCATTAATGTTCAATCACCACTGTTTCCTATGGCATGGTCCACCTGATAATTATATCTAATTAAATTTTTGGATAGAAAAATAAAATGATATGAAAAAAATGATGGAAGGCATGGATACACAATAGATACATCAAGGTGGGCCTCACAGTAAGGGCCGCACCATCCTGTGTGGAGCTTGGGTCTCACGTGATCCGCTCTCCAGATTCCTTACCTTAAACAGTGGCCTCGTATGTACTAAAGAAACATCCTTTTAGTGACCAATCACCATCAATACCGCTTTAACCAGTAATCTTTGCGTGAAAATTTTGATACTCTTGTGGAGTGTGGCTGACGATGCACAGGCACTTACAAATTGCATACATGTCATAAAAATAAATCAAATTATTATTTCCAGTTGGAAAAAAAAAAAATACACTTTATTAGACATCTAACTCTTGGTTTGGTTGATATTTATCAGACGGTCAGAATGAGTAATATACAATGGTTCGTTTCCACCAAATAACGAATTTTATTTTGGGATTTTGATTAAGTGGGTTCAACAATTTAGTTAGTTTAACTTCATTTAACATATGCCGAGCGTACAGTTTCGATGGAAGTGGATTAGATGCGGGCCAGGTCACCTATCATGGTGCAGCCCTGAATTTAGGACCCACCTCGCGTGATGTATGTATTGTATATCCACACGGTTCATCCATTTTTTCCAGAGCTTATTTTAGGGGATGGTTCTGAAAATGAGGCAGATCAGGTGGACTATACCCATGAGAAGTTTTTAACAATCAGTCACCATTATTTCCCGTTGTGTAGTCTATCTAAGATTTAAATATGCTTCTTTTTTGGGCCCGTGCCCTAGAAAAATGGATGTTTGAAAAACAGACAGATGCTGTGGATATACAATACATACATCAAGGTGGGCCCTGTGATGATGGCCAGGGCACGCCTAATCTACTCCCCTACCTCACCCAAGACTATGTGGCCCTTACTGTGGGGCCCACCTTGATGATGTTTCTATTCTACATTTTATGGCATGAGCCACGCCCAAAAATGAAATAGCCCTAAATCTCAAGTGTATCATATCACATGAATAAAGTTGATTGACATTAAAAACTTCTTATGAGCCACAAAAGTTTTGGATTAAGTTGTTATTTATTTTTTATCTTCATTTAGACTTATGCAATCCTATCAACAGGTTAAATGGCAAATAGACATTGCAGTAAGCCCTAAGGAAGTTTTTAATGGTGTGATCTTCCATCTCTACCATTTGCTATAGTATGGTTCACTTGAGATTTAGATCTGCTTCATTTTTAAGCTCATGCCTTAAATGAGCTAGAAAATAGTATGAATCCTCTCTTTGCCACAACCAATCATTTATTGCAATGTGATTGGACCACATTATCACAAACTATATTTAATGCAACAATGCCCTCAGTGATAACATAGACCAATCACAATGTGGGAAAATAGAAAATCCTGTTTGTGTCAAGCAAGATCGATCCCAATTCACGAGAAAAACAAACAAACAGCATGAATGTACATACATAAAGGTGGGCCCGCGGGAGGACCGTACCTTGTTCGTATTGGGTGAGGCCAGAGCCGTACCTAATCCGCTCCCATTTGTGAGTGACTACAAAGCAAGCAACACGCCCTCCCCAAGTATCATATAAATCCCATCTTTACATCAACCAATGCTATAAACCCACATATGCACAAAAACCTCTTTAAGAGTACCGTTTGGCCAAAGAAAGGAACTCCACCCAACATTCCCAAAATGCCCACCTCTCATGTCCTTCTAACCTTCATTTGTGCTCTATCAGCCCTCCCAATTACCAAATCCCACTCATGTGCTGATGGGAATTTCTCTATCATGAAAAATGCAAGAAACATCACAGTCACAAACTGCAAGAAGTTGGGAGCTCTTGATGCTGAAATTGGCTGGGAATTCATCAATGCCAACACTAATGATCAGATGATCCACGTATTGTTCGGCGCACGTCCACCGACCCCAACTGGGTGGGTTGCATGGGGCGTGAACCCTCTCAAACCACAGATGGTGGGGACAAGAGCCTTCATCGCCTTCACACAACAAAACAGATCCATCATGGTACTACCTTACAATATCACCGACGATACCAAGAATCTGTGCCAACTCAAAACGTCGAAGATCGACCTCGACTACACATCGCTGGCAGCAGACTACTCAAATGAGACCGGCTTCATTACCATGTCGGTAACGTTATCTCTCTCGTCCATGTACAGCGTATTAGAATTGAATCATGTATGGCAAGTCGGCACACATGTGATTGGCATGGAGCCTCGAATGCACGCCACCACCATCCACAACTTCGATAGCCGCGAGACCATCGATCTAATGTCTGCAGTCAGTCGAAGCACACATAATCACCGTCAAAAACTAAGAAAAGTACGTGAAGTTCGGCCAAACCATTGTATATCTTTTAATACCTGATTATAATCATAGAAAGAGAGAATTGCAATGCACACAAAGGATTCTAGTATGGTTGTGTTCTAGCGTTTATTATTCTCTTTTCTTTAGTGAAAATTCCATTTATTAAATGAAGATTAGTGATGTAATGGGCATTTTGTGCAGGTACATGGGATAGTGAGCATGATAGGTTGGGGGATAATCCTGCCGCTTGGAATTATCAGTGCAAGGTACTTGAAAGAATTCCCATTCGAAGTGGAGAAGAGTTATACTATTCATGTGCCGTGCCAGATATGTGGGTTTGTGATTGGGACGATCGGTTGGGCACTTGGAATGTCGCTTGGAAACCAGTCGAAGAACTACATTTTGAGAAATCATCGGATCATAGGCATTACGATCTTTAGCATGGCTTTATTGCAGGTAAGTTTTAATTACATGTTCTACATACAAGGACTGATGAGAATATGGAAGATTAGTTAGAGATTATAGATTTCCATATCAGGTTGGGGACAATGTGTCTAAAAATCATGATATTTCATTTCTTGGGTGGGCCACGGTGAACAAAAGATCATGGTCCATCCATTTGGGTTGTAAATAGTTTTAAAAATCGGTGATTGGAGTTGGAACTGATCAGATGAGTCAACTTGACTCAGATAGGTTTTGGACCAAGTTGTCCTGTAGACTCGGAATGTACAAAACTCAGCTCTCCACTCAGTTGACTCGCCCATGACTTGGTCGACTCAAAGAGAGTCACTCAATTGAAAAAAAGAGAGAAGGCAAGATTTGATTTTTTGACCTTCAAGGGAGATTTGATTGTTTGACCTTCAAGGGAGAGGAAAAACATCTAACCGATACAAAACAATCTATTTTTTGGCCTTCGAGGGAGAGGAGAAACATATAACCAATAAAAAACAAGCTATTGTTTGACCTTCAAGGGAGAGGAGAAACATCTAACCAATATAAAGCAATTAAGCTGTTGATTTGGCACCTTTATATATATATATATATATATATATATTGTGTGTGTGTGTGTGGAAATGGTACTATGCGGTTGAGTGTATGCAATGTTACCGTGACGTCGAGTCGTCGTGTTGAATACAAATTTGTAAGGAGGAAAAGAAGCAGATCGCGTGGTGTCCTTGGGGGTGTGTTGATGTTATGAAGTTATGTGGGTCGACAATGATGTATGTGTTCTATCCAAACCGTCCATTCATTTGGGTATATCATTTTAGGGCATGAGCTCAAAAATGAGACAGATTCAATGTTCAAATGGACTGCACCGAAGAAAGCAGTGGGGATTAATTGCTATCATTGAAAACTTCTTAGGGCTCTCGAAAGTTTTGGATCAAGCTGATATTTGTTTTGCCCCTTCATTCCGGGTTATGTGACCTTATGAAATGGTTGGATTGCACGAAAAAATAAAAAATAAAATAAAAATCAAGTAGGCTCTCAGAAGGTTTTAACTGTGGGTGTCATCCTCGCTGCTCTATGTGGTGTGATCTACCTAAGCTTTGGATCAGACTAATTTTTAAGTTTATCCTCTAAAACGATCTCACCAAATGGATGGACGGTGTGGATATAGTACATACAGCAAGGTGGGCCCCACAGAACTTGCTAGCATGAACATACGGCTGTAGTCGGTGGTGCTGTGCACACCACGCAATCAACTTCCAGGAAGAAGATATAGAAGGTGGGAGTGGATTCTTTGTGGGTGTTACCCTTACCATGGGGCCCACCTTGATGAATTTTTGCATATTCATGCCGTCCGTCCATCTTTCCAGCCCATTTTAGGATGTCATCCTAAAAATTAAGCAGATCCAAAACTTAGGTGGACCACAGATCAGGAAAAAATGGTGACTGAACTCCTACCATTAAAAACTTCTACGGCCCACTATAATGTTTATTTTTCATCCAACCTATTGATAAGGTCAAAAAGACCTAGATGGAGGAAAACGGTGAGGATTGTACGTCTTGACCATCCAAATTATGGGTCCCGTTTTGGATTAATTATATACTAAAATGATACTTATCTAGCATTTTGAGCCATCCAATTAATGGACATTAAATACACTAAGGGTAATCCACGATCGTTCTCAAACAAGAGATATGCTTGTACGGAGAGAGCCAGATATTAGGAGTGGGCCGCGGCTTGGCTCGGGCAACCTAGTTGTGGCCACCATGATGTAAATTCATACCATTCATCTAATTGCTAAGTTATGTTAGAACATTGTCCAAAAAATAAGACAAATACAACACTCAAGTGGGCCGCATGACAATAAACAGCGAACGTCCAACATTGAGCATTCGTAGGGATACAAAAGTTTTGGATCAGACTGATATTTCTGTGTTTCCAGCTCATCCCGGTAGAAACGACCTTGTGAACAGAATGGATGGCATATAAGCATCATTGTCAACCCCTGGGAGGTTTCAACGGTAGACATTTCCCTATTATTGTGTGGCCCACTTGAGTTTTGGATCTACTTCGTTTTGAGCACACGTCCTAGCATGATAACATAGTGGATTTCTCACATACATCACTGTGGGCTCCACCTACCTTCCTCCGGCTAGAAGCTTAGCCATGCATTATAGGAACGAGATGTTGTCCGGTCGGAACTCAGAAGTGGATTGCGTGGTGTGCCACAGTCAGACTTGGCGGTGTGTTTATGTCACTAAGTTATGTGGGCCCAACATGATGTAAGTGTTATATCCACGTCGTCCATCCACTTTTCAAGATCATTTTAGAGGATGATACAAAAATTGAGGTAGATCCAAAGCTCAAGTGAACCACAACATAGAAAACATTGGGGATTTAATGCCTACTATTGAGAACTTTTTAGGGGCATCAGAAGTTTTGGATCAACCTCATATTCATTTTTCACCTTCATCTAGGTCTGTTTGACTTGTGAACATGTTGGATGGAAAATAAACACCATGGTACATCTTAAGAAGGTTTCAACGGTAGATATCATTGTCCCTGCTATTTTTTGTGGTATTGGTTCACCTAACCTTTAAATCTGCCTTATTTTTGGGCTCATGCTTTAAAATGATCTCTCCAAATGGATAAACAGTTTGGATATAACACATACGTCGTGGTGAAGCCACTTACCATGTTTATGTCAACACGTCACTGAGGTTGTGGGCGCACCACGCAATCTGCTTCCACATCCATAGAAGTCACAATAAGGTAAAACAACAGCTGATTTTTCCGTCTTTGCTTCCTTATTACTAGGAAGTTACCTACATAGTGAACTTTACAAACTCTCATTCAATGGTTGATGAGAAGACGCGACTCACCTCACGGTAACATTGCATATGCTCGACCGCATAGTACCATTATCTCCCATATATATATATATATATAAACTTTGGTAGTCCATGACAAAAGAGAGGTAAATTAACGGAGAAAACTATTTTCTTTTGCCATGGTGAACTAGAGTTTTGGATCACGATAAAAGTTGAGCCTTGAGGGCTTCATGGGGTGCTGCATCAAGTAAACGATTCAAATTTTGGGCTTATATCACTATAAATTAGTTCTCATGAGAACTCATTTAAAGGTGGGCACGGGATGACTCGATCTGCCTAACTCGACTCATCCAACTTATTCAAATCTGACTCGACCCAGACTAAATGCGTGAGTCAATCCGAACCGAGTAGGCTTTGCCCAATCCGAACTCAAACCGAGTCGAATTCGAGTTACCTAGTAATTCGACCCGAAACTCAATCCGGTTAGACTCAACTCGATCCGAAACCTCTGACTCAACTCGGGTTTGGGTATATATAAAAAATAAAAATAAAAATAAAAATAATTAAATTAATTAATTTCTAACATTTCTAACCCTACCTGCCGCACCCTACCCTGACCCGATCCCAAACTCCCCCTCTCTCTCTCTCCCTCACTCATCCTCCTCCTCTTCCAAGCTCGACAACCACCCACCACCATCACCCTCCTCCTCCTCTCTCTCCTCTCCACTCTCTCCCTCCCTCATCTCTCAATCCGACTCGATGCCAACTCGACCTGAGTCAATAGTTTTGACCGGATTGGACTCGATCCGTATCAGTCCAAGCCAAACTAGACTAAGATCGAGTCAGGCATGATGGACTCGATATCGAGTCAGATCGAGTTCAGGTCAGGCCTATTTCAAAACTGGATCGAGTTCGGGTCAGGCCTATTTCAAAACTGGATTGAGTCGAGTCAGCCTTAACTCGGTCCGACTCAACTCAATGCCCAGCTCTAAACTCGTGAGAACTGATGCGTAGCTTAATAGTAATGCTCGGTTGCCCACCAATTCTCACAAGTTTTCGTGAAAACTTTTTGAAAAGTCATTTCCGTTGATATGAGCTCAAAATCTAAACTGTCCACTTAATACAGCATGCATGAAACCCATAGGATCCAACTTTTAACTTAATCTAAAACTTTGGTGGGCCATGACGAAAGAGAGAGAGACAAATCAAGAGAGAAAACTATTTTCTTTTGCCATAGCCCACCGGAATTTTGGATAAGGTAAAAGTTGAGCCCTGCAAGATTCATTGGGTGTTGTATCAAGTGAACAATTTAATTTTGGGCTCATATCATTGAAAATGAGTTCTCAAAAAGTTCTCACAAGAACTCATGAGAATTGGTGCTTACCTGAGCATTGTACTAGTTCTCACAAGTTCTCATGAGAACTTTTTGGAAACTCATTTTCAATGATGTAAGCTCAAAATCTAAATTATCCACCTAATGTAGCACCCCATGAAATCCTTGGAACCCAACTTTTACCCTGACCTAAAATTTTGGTGGCCATGACGAAAGGGAGAGAGGCAAATCAAGGGAGGAAACTATGTATTTTTGCCATGGCCCACCAAAGTTTTGGATGAGGATATATAAAAGTTGGGCTTTGAAGGTTTCATGGGATATTGCATCGTGTGAACAATTCAATTTTTGGGCTCATATCACCAAAAATTGAGTTCTCAAAAAGTTCTTACGAACTGGTGTGTGTGCAGCCGAGCATTCCTATATATATAGATATATATAGGCGTACATATTAATGATGATGATGATATACTTTAAATGTGAGGTCCTTGGTCCAATCGATTGGACCTCAAGTTATAGTCCACCTAGCTGAAACTTCCAACCGATTAATATGAGGTGTAGTAGCCCACATTAAAATGGGTCATCCATCACGTGGGGCTCACCTTTGAGGTGGACCATCCATCATCGGGCTCCACCTTTGATGGGACTATATATATATATATATATATAGGGAAAAGGTACTATGCGCTCCACCTCACGAGTCCGTCCCATGAGGTCGAGCTGTGTGGGCCTCACCGTGATGCGTTTCGAACATCTACCCCATCAGTCAAATGCACCATTCCATCGTGGGCCTAGGTCTCAAAAATCAAGTCAATCCGTGACTTGTGTGGGCCACACCACATACAGAAGTGGAGAGGGGCCGTGCACCATTAAAACATTCATAACCATTTTTTAGGGCCCACCGAGATGTGGTTTGCAAATCCAGCCATCCATTATGTGTGTCCCACTTGAATGAGGGTTCAGACCAAGTTTCAAGTGCATGCAAAACTCAGGTGGGCCCCACCAAGTGCTTTTATATGTTTTAACAGTGTCTTCACATAATTGTAGATGGTATGGCCCACCTGAGTTCCGTATACAGCTGATTTTAGGGATATCCCATAATTTAAAGGAGACCCATCAAATGCATGGTGTTGATGGTCGAAACGCATCACGGTGGGGCCAACACAGCTCGACCTCACGAGAGCTTATAGTGAGGTCAAGCGCATAGTACCTTTTCCCACATATATATATATATATATATATATATATATATATATATATATATACACACACACACACACACACACCTGAATGCTCATCTGCGCACCAGTTTGTATAGAACTCATGCAAATATATATACTTGAATACTCAGCTGCGCACTAGTTTGTACAGAACTCATGCAAACTTTTTTGAGAACTCAGCATAAGTGATGTGACTCCAAAATCTGAATGGTTCACATGAAGAAGCACCTCATGAAACCCTTGGTCTAATTTTTATTTTGATCCAAAACTTTGGTAAGCCATGAGAAATGAAAACAGTTTCCTCCCTTGATTTGCATTTCTCTTTGCAATTGCCTACTAGAATTTTAAATCAGGGTGAAAATTTGTCCCTTAGGATTTCATAGGATTCCGCATCACTTGGATCATTTGGATTAGACGCCCATGACACGTGCACAAAGGTTCACAGGTGAGCATGACTATATAGACACACTTATTGAGTGGTATCCAAAAACGCCTTGACAGGCCCAACCGGTTGGACTTTGAGACGACCTCTCCAAGTATACACAACTATCATAAGAATTTATATAATTAATTAATCTACATATTTCAAGTCTAAGACTCGTCCAGGTCTCCAACTCAACTCAGCTAAACAGAGTCAAGTGCAAGCTCCAAGTTTTTGAGCCATGGTTTCTACACCGTGGCCATGTTGGGAGTGAAAAACCTGATTTAGAATATATAAACAATGTGACACTCCTGATGGTAATTACAAAATCTCTCTCTCTCTCTCTCTCTCTCTCTCTCTCTCTCTCTCATAGTTTCCCGACCAGGCGAGTTGACTGGGAACTCAATCGAGTTGACCAAGCCTGGTCGCTACCCTTATTATATTAGCCGGTCGGGAGAACTTAGGCTAAACGGGTCAGTGTGTGACTCAGGCCTGGTTTACCGAGTCCGAGACTCGATTAACTCAGCTGAGTCAAGCCAGCTCAGACGAGTCCAAGTTAGGATAAAGAAGTTTCTTTTTCTTCCCCCATTGTGTATGTGTGTGTTTCTCTGTTTCTGTTTAAATTCCTTACGAAGGTTTGTGTTTTGGGTTGGTGATGTTGGCACAGGTGATGGCCCTGTGGCTAAGGCCTAAGAAGAATGACGATTTCTTGAAGTACTGGCGCATATACCATCATTTCATGGGCTATGCTTTGTTTACACTGATAGTAGTAAATATTTTCAAAGGTATTGACATTCTCAGCCCATCTCAACAATGGAAATGGGCTTATCGTGCCATCCTTGCCTTTCTCGGCCTCATTGTCCTCTTCTTTGAATCCATCACTTGGGGTAAAATTCATACATCATTACTTCTACGCCGAAGAGAAGCCCATGAACCCTATTGGGTAAACCTTTTTGGTACTCACACGTGTGTGACATCCAATCCACTCATCAGATGGACCCCACCATGGAGATACCTTCTCGTGAAAATTAGACCGTTCCGATTATCTGTTAGTGGATGACACGACGGTTATGAGAAACTAAATAGGACTCCAGATGTAGCCTTTGAGGATCCAATTATTTTTGGTTAGGCTAGTAAAATCAGTTTGAAGTCATGGCATTCGGTGGTTAGTTTGTATTTGTGTGTAAGATTGCTAACTGGTGGTGAATTACACGACTCAATATTCAGCTTAACGTTTTCCAATGTTCTTTCTTAATTGAAGGCTCCAGGCATGGTAGAACGTAAACAGACCAGCTTGGTTTTTTTCTAAGGTTTGCTAATTTCACCCGCGCGTGTTAGCCTTGCCACCCACTCGGGCACACGTGCCAATATGGAACACCTGATCAGATCTTTCCATCAAGTGGGAGTGTAAGGACACAATGTTTAGATCTCATGTCCTAAATACCAATCAATTTCATACTTCTCATGAGCCACACACCAAAAAAAAAACATGCAAAACAAATGAATGGTTAGAAAAAGAATTTGCTTTAACCATCAGTTCACTTTATACATTGTGGCCCATCTGACCTGCCTAAGCTTATAGGTTCCATATTAGCACACGTGTGCATGTGTATTGGTGGGCTAAACACGTGCATAGAATTAGCAAATATAATCCTTGGTCGCTTTCCACACTTGTAGGTGCATATGTGTATTCGTAGGCCATCTGCCATTGTTTAAGACAGAGCAGGCCGAGTTGTTTGACTAAACAACTTTCAAACTTGATTAGCATGCAACTCATCTCTAACAGCGGCACGTGCCTAAGCAAATTCTACCAGGACAGTAATTCTTATTATGGTGGTGACTAAATTCCAGAAATATCCCTAATCACTCAACATGGCAAGATTTGATTGGCCATGTACCACTGTCACAGATGGCCCAATCAAATTCCGCCATGTTAAGCCAGGATTCGATGGTAATTATCAGGCAATCAGGAAGTGTTATTTGATGCTCTAGCATGCCTGCGATGCTTGATAGGCAAGCACTCAAAAATCATATCATGGCATACATTAACAAAAAAAAATTAAAAATTAAAAAAGTTAATTGTGAACTCACATGATTTACCAAGTCGCAATCCCAAAATCAAATTACTACGATAATTCTAGCCTTGTTAATGTACACACGTTGGATATTTTTCATTTCAACTGTCCATTAAATGCCCATCAATAAGATGGTTAGATGATCCAATGACTGTCATTCTTTTAAGGAGTTTTACAATTAAATCTACTTAATTAATATATGCTACCTCATTGTTACATAAAGGGCTGCAATCAAATGGGTTGGCGGCTCAAATAAGCCCCATAAATCCAACTCAACCTCAGTTGTTTCACCCATGTTAGGCCTGGGACCAAAAGTAAGCCCCATCCATGATTCAGATGAAATAAAAAATTAGAAACAGTGCACATGTCAACACTAGGTGTGACCCACTTGAATCATGGATGAGCTTGATTTTTTTAGGCCTAGACCTAAACTTTTGTATAAAATTTATGGTTAGAGTGGATTTTATTAAATCATCATGGTGGCCCTATAAAATTTAATGTTGGATGTCTCTTTTTCAACTATTCTTTGTGTGGCCCACTGAAATCATGAGGCAACTTGGTTTTTTCACACAGGGCCTAACATAGGATTACACATATAATGATTGGAATGGATTTGACATAACGTGATGGTAGGTCCACCAAAAATCAAAGGTCTGGCCTCCCTCTCCTCACACACACACACACACACACACACACACACACACACACACACATATAAAGAAATTTTATAGGACATCGACCCTCATTTTTCATAGCCCATTGAGATATGTATGAGAGATCTACCCCAATCATTAGATATGAAATCTCACATTAGGCTCAGAGCGATGGGGATTTTCTCCTCATTGCTGGTTTCGATGAAATCGAACCAGTTTCGATATCATCGATAATTGTCGGATTTTTCACTGTTGGTCGCTGGACAGTTTTGGTCTAGTTTCGATATCATCAATGGACTTTAGATGATATCGAAGGCTGTCATCGAGAGACCTTCGATGACATCGATAATTGTCAGAATTTTCACCCCTGGTCGCTGGACAGTTTTGGTCCTATTTCGATATCATCGAAGGCTGCCATTGAAAAACCTTCGATATCATTGAAGAGTTACGCAGATGCGATTGTGGAAATGCAAATTCTGTGGATTTTGTTTCTTATTTGGATTCTATCTCTTTCTATTCTGATGTAAATGGGTGTATGCAGGATTGGGGTGTATTCCAGGGTATTCTAAAGTTTCCTAAAAGTTTTCTAGGAGGGCTTAGGGCTATCAAAGGTGTGTGTGTGTGTATGTGTGTGTGTGTGAGAGAAAAAAAAAAAGCTTGTGAAAGGGAGGCTATACTTGTAGAGGTGATCTTCGCAGTCCACGTCTCAGCGCTTCTATGTCCTCATGATCGATTAGATCTCTCCATTTTCTTTGTTTCTCTTATTGTTTATCGACTCCTGCATGAGTGAAAAAGGTTTGATCCAAGCGGTGTGTGCATGGAATCGGTTGTAACGTTATGCTTTATAGTAGATTGTTGATCTGGACAAGGTCCCATGGTTTTACCTCTTTGAGGGTTTTCCACGTAAAATTATCTGGTGTCGTGTGGTTTATGCTTGATTTATTTCATTGCTTTATTATTCTATATATAATTCTGGTTTATTTCAGGAGGCTAGATCCTAAGGTTTTGTGCAAAGCCCCCAACACAGAGCTATAAAAAGCTTAATTTATGATTCAGGTGGGCCACACCAATGGAAATTATTAAGAGAGAGACATCAACCTTTAATTTTTACAAGGTTTATTGTGATGATTATATGAAATCATCTTCAACCATTAGATGACACAACATAATTTATGAGTGAGGCCCAAAAATAATCATTTTCATGATTTAGGTGGGCTACACCAAGAGAATTGTTTGGAGGGTGAGCATTTTTCCTATATAATATTTACAATCGTGTGGCCCACCCGAATCATCGATGGGGCTTAGTTTTGGGTCATCAGCCTAATGTGTGGTGAAGCACCCAGTGGTCGGCATGGATTCCACATAAGCATCAGGGTGGGGCCTACCCAAGCCTCCAACCCATTTGCTCTACTGGGATATTAGTTATTTAGATTAATAAGTTAGCTTATTGAAAACTTTCTGGAAAAAGGAGCCGGTGTAAATTCTATAAATATTAAGTAGGTAGTGTTTTTGAAAAAACAAATTTAAGAATCGTGTACAATTTCTAAGCTCACACGTGTGAAGATCCTTTCCATCAATATGCAAGCACACGTACAAACATGGGAACGTGTTCGCGTACAAAATTGTATGCGAGCATTTACATACTATGCTTTCCTTCTTCCAACGTGTCACTCGTGTGAAACATCTCGTACGTGCAAAAGATGCATCCACCCTATCAGGACGGTCTACTCATAAGGAGCGCTACAGTTGAAAGCATTGGACAGCAGATGGTCTGGTTCAATTTAATTGTATGGCCCACCTAATGAATGGGTTGGTCTGATTTTCGCCCAATTGTAGTTAAGGTGCGGCCAATTCAGAATTAGGAAAGGCCTAACACGGAAGAGCTAAGCCAGAGCCCGAAAAAGTTAGAGTGCTAATGGTAAATCTTAATTTCATAATTTATCACTAAAAAATATTATTTTCAATGATTTTAGTAATTCATATGGTTAGGTAAATAAAAGACATTCAGTGCTTAATTGAAAAAATCACTTAAAATTTAAGGATTTTTCCTGCCACAGCAACTATATTTATTTTCTAATTCACCAGAGTAAATCTAGGTAAATAAGTAATAATTACTTACCAACGTAATTCCTACCCACTTTTTTATGCAGTAGTTTTTAACACTAAAACTAAAATTGAGAAATGTGTGAATTTTGTGTGGGGCCCACTGTGATGTATGTGTCTTATCCATGCCGTTCATCCATTTTGCGAGCTGCTTTTATGACATGAGTTCAAAATTGAGGCAAAATCAAAGGTCAAGTGGACCACACCATATGAAATAGTGGGTTGAACGCCTACTTTTAAAAACCTTTTACGACCATAATTTCCTATGGTGTGGGCCACTTGAGCTTCAGATCTGCCTTATTTTTAGTTCATGTACTAAAATATTCTAATAAAATAGATGCACAGCGTGGATATGTTCAGACATCATAGTGAGGCCCACGAATGGATGTCAATCATTTTCAAATGGCTTTTGCAAAGAGGAAAGTAACATGTATTTACAGCGGGGTTCATCCAGATTGGGCTCCTTCTCGTTCTTAACAAGGGGTTCATCCATATTGAACTAGAGTCAGATTCGCAGCTGGTTATTGACCTTCTTCAGGGGAGAGCGTCTCCCGCATGGCAGGGGAGACCGTGGATTGCTAGGATTAGGCGCCTCATGAAAAGAGGCTCCATATCTCTGAGATTCACCTTCCGTGAAGGGAACGGCCCTGCTGATGGTCTGGCCCGCTGAGGTGGTGAGAGGCAAGAGAACATGGTTGTGGATAGTTTGGCTGCTCTTCCTGCTTCCATTAGAGGTCTGATTTTCCTTGATCAGGTGGGCCTGGGGCCCGTTAGGGCTGTTGACGCGTCCAGAACATGGTAAGCATGATGGTGGGGTCCACTACCAAAATGCTAGATGAATGGAGTAGGTTGAATCCGGCATGCCAGAGATAGATGTGGAGAGAGACGTCACAAACAATGCAGCAGAGATCATTGCAACACTAGCTTTGGGATGGGCCACCATCTTGGACGTCTAGTGTTTGAGAAGCTCAAAACCATGCAAGTCAAACTCTTCAAATCCAATCGCTCGGCAACTTCATGTACCTGAACCAAACCCTAGAGTTATGTAAGCTAGGGAAGGAGATCGACCATCTTCTTCTGTCCATCATAAATTCCCGAAAGGCATCTCACGTGGCCGAGCCCCAGCAGGACCTGCTGGGCCTTCTGATCGCTGATAACCGTGTGGACGGTCGGATCCGAAAGAAGTTGTCAGTTCGGGAGCTGGTGGACGAGTGCAAGACCTTCTTCTTCGGTGGTCATGAGACCACGGCATTGGCTGTCTCTTGGACACTATCCTGGCCCTGGCCACCATCCGGAGTGGCAGAGCCTGGTGAGGGAAGAGATAATGGAAGTCACTGCAGGAGAGCCGTTGGATTTCGCCATGCTTGCCAAACTAGAGAAGATGGGATGGGTAATGAACGAGGTCCTACGGCTATACTCGCCGGCTCCAAATGTCCAACGGCAAGCGAGAGAAGACATCCATGTCAGGGACATGGTCATCCCAAAGGGGACCAACATGTGGATTGACGTTGTTGGCTTGCACCATGACCCAGCTCTGTGGGGCCCAGAAGTTAACGATTTCCGACCAGACCGATTCAAAGATAGCCCACATGGGGGATGCAAGCATCGGATGGGGTTTCAACCGTTTGGATTTGGAGGGAGGATGTGTGTGGGCAGGAACTTGTCCATGATGGAGTACAAGATTGTGTTGACCCTCATCCTATCTAGATTTTCATTCACAATTTCACCCAACTATTGCCATTCTCCAACCATTCAACTCCCTCTCAGGCCTTCCGATGGAATTCCTCGATAATCCATCAATCTGAGCTGTCCATTTTGCCTGTCCCACTCTACTTGAATAAGATTGTATCAACGTGGCATACTTTGTGGGATCAGGTATCCATTACGTGTAGAGAAAATTATTACAAAAAAATTAAGGTGTTTACAGTTATCAAGTTAGTGACGTGTGTTAGAGTATTAAAAATAATAATAATAATAATAATTTTTTTTTAAATAAAAAAAAAACATATAATGTTAAAAATAAAAATAAAAAAAAAAATAAAAAAAACATATATTTACAGCGTCTATCAAATAGCAAACCTTTGCAATAATAACTCATTTAGGCCATCTTACGTGCATTTACATACATTTACCCTTCCTGATATTCAAAACGTTGTAGGATTCTTTCAGCAGGTACTTCCTAGCTATTCTCCCCTCTTGAAAAAAAAAAAAAAAAACCCTAATCATTCGGAAGCTAAATCTTTCCCAAATAGCTCTTCCCTTGATTTGAAGATGAGATTTCGATGTTTTTCATTTTTTAAGCCTTTCTAGGGCCACCATTATATTGTTTGCCGTCCATTATGTTCATAAGGTCAGGAATACCTATACCAAGGGAAAACAAATATCAGATTGATTACAACTTCTATAGCCCTAAAATGTTCAAAAAGGTAGACAACCAATTCTATTGCTCTATGTAGTGTAGTCCACTTTAACTTTATATTTATCTCATTTATGGGCTATACTTAAAATAATCTCACCAAATTGATAAAACAGGGTGGATAAAACACAAGCGTGTCTGTGAAACTTGAATCCCGCATGAAGGGAGCGGATAAGTGTTACCAGGGTAACAGCTTGGTGGGTGTCACTCTTACGTGGGGACTACCTTATATTTTTTTGCAAATCCAGGTTGTCCTTATATTTCTCTGGCCTATCTTATAACGGGTTCCAAAAATTATGAGGATTCAAATCTCCGGTGGACCACGTCACAGGAAACAGTAGTGATTAAGTGCCTCACCGTTAGAAATTCCAAAGGACCTATCGTAAGGTTTTCGTAATTTTATTTGCAATCCAACCTGTTGATAATGTAAGAAGACCTGGATGAAGGGAAAGTACAAATATAGCTTGAGCCAAACTTCTGTGGCTCACCAAAAAGTTTTTAATAGTCATTCATCACTGTTTTTAGTGGTATGGTCCACCTGATATTTGAATCTTTCTAAATTTTTGCATCCTGTCCTAAAATGAGATGTAAAAACAGATGGACGAAGTGGATATACAAAAAAATACATCAAGGTGAGCCCACAAAATTAGAGTAACACCCGGTAAGTTATTACCCAAGCTAATCCGCTCCCGCATCGGAAGCGTATCGCGCCCTACCATGGCTAGACGCTGGACGCGGATTGCGTCCTACCCTCACCCGGACAGTAATCTGTCCGGACAGGGCTCTGTGGGGCCCACCGTGATGTAAGTGATTTATACACGCCATTCATCGTTTTTCTCGGATCATTTTAAGATATTATCCAAAATTTGAGGCAGGTCCAAGGCTTAAGTGGAACACAAAGTGGGGATTGAACGTCCACCATTAAAAACTTCTTGGGAACTGGAGAAGTTTCGGATCAAGCCGATATTGTGTTTTCCCTTCATCCACGTCTACATTACATTATGAATAGGTTGGTTGGATGGTAGAAAAAAAAAAAAAAAAAAAAAAAAAAAAACATCACAGTAGCCCTTAGAAAGGTTTCAACTTTGGGTGTCATTATCACTGCAGTTTCCTTTGGTGTGGTCCACTGGAGCTGTGGACCTGTTTCGTTTTTAGGATCATACTTTAAAATGATCTAAGAAAATCGATGAACGGCATGGATAAAACACTTAAATCATGGTAGGCCACATAGAGCCCTACGGTCTGGGCGGGGTAGGACGCAATCTGCTAGACGCTAATCCGTACAGTCAAAGCTCTGTGGCCCCACCGTGATTCATGGGTTTTATCCATGCTGTCTATCCATTTTGAAAGATCATTATATGTTATGAACCCAAAAATGAGACATCCAAAGCTCAAATTGTCCATACCAAAAGAAACAGTGAGACGAAAAACATCCACCATTGAAACCTTCCTAGAGATCGCCAGGAAGTTTATATGGGATCCAAACCATTCATAGGGTTACTACCACTTAGATAAACTGTAGGCACAAATATCATACTGATACAAAACTTATGTCACCCCAAGCGTTCAATCCCACTGTTTGGTGATAGGGTTATTACCACTAAGATAAAGAGTAGGCATAAATATCCTACTGATACAAAATTTCTGTCATTCTAGGCATTGATCCCCACTGTTTTGTGTTGTATGGATCACACGAGTTTTGGATTTGCCTAAATTTCGAACTGTCGTCTTATAGTGGACTTGCAAATCAGATGGATGGAGTGTATTTGTCACGTACATCTATGTGGGCCCCACACAATCCCAGGCAGTAGAATATCTACGTGCGTGATAAGAAATGTAGATGGAGAAAAAATATTCTCGTCTGCTTTGTATTTTCTATTGATTGTGTGTATATACAGAACAATCACGGTGCTTATTTTGTACAACTAAAATGGGCTGCATATGGAATGTACTATGAGCTGTACACGGGTGCTACATATGGAATGTACTATGAGCTGTACACAGTTGTGCTTGATATGTGGCTTGATTTGTGCAATTATTCTATAACTGTCAATACTCCCCCTCAAGTTGAAGCATGAAGATCTGTAATGGCCAACTTGGATCTGAAGAAGACAAATAATTCGCAACTCAAAGGTTTTGTGAAGAGATCAGCTTGTTGTTGAGAAGTGGGTGAATAAGCAGGAGTAAGAAGACCAGCACGAATATGTTCACGCACCAAGTGGCAATCAATCTCTATGTGTTTGGTGCATTCATGGAAAATCGGGTTGCGTACAATGTGAATGGTAGCTTGATTGTCGCATGAAGTAGTGCAGGGTGAGAATGAGAGATTGTGAGATAACGAAGAATAGAGCGTAGCCATTTAATCTCACAAGAGGTGTTGGTCATGGCTCGATATTCAGCTTCAACAAAAGAGCGAGAGACAATGGATTGCTTCTTGGTACACCAAGAGATGGGGCTATCACCAAGTTTGACAACAAAGCCAGTGGTGGATTAGCGAGTCATAGGGCAATTGGCCCAGTCAGAGTCACAATAGGCAGATAATTGAAAACTGCAAGCTGAAGAGAAAAATAAGCCATAACCGGGAGTGGTCTTCAAATACCGAAGTAACCGGAGGGCGGTTTCCTGATGGGGCTCACGAGGAGCATGCATAAACTGGCTCAAAAGATTGACTGTATAAGTAATATCTGGACGTGAAATAGTCAGGTAGATGAGACGATCAACCAAGCAGTGGTAAAAGGCTGGATCAACAAGAGGGGTACCATCAGTGTCATTGAGTTTAAGATGTTGCTCCATAAGAAAGTAAGCAGGGCGAGAACCAAGTTGACCAGCATCAGAGAGAATATACAGAATGTATTTGCGTTGGTTGAAAAAAATTTCAGCAGGTGACCGTGCTATTTCAATGCCAACAAAATATTTCAAATTCCTTAGGTCTTTGATCTTGAATGCAGTAGCCAAGTGGTTCTTAAGAGCAATGATGGTCGGTAGGTCATTGCTAGTAACAAGAATGTCATCAACATAGATCAAGATGGCAGTAAACATGGTGCCCGTAGTCTTGGTGAAGAGACTATGATCAGCATTAGATTGATAAAAACCTGTCAAGGTAAGAACATGAGACAGTTTGGAGTACCATTGGCGAGAAGATTGTTTAAGACTATATAAGGATTTGTGCGAGCGACAGAAACGCTTCTCCCCCTGAGGGCAATAACCAGGAGGTGGATGCATGTATACTTCTTCATCAAGATCACCATGAAGGAAGGCATTGTGAACATCCAATTGGTGTAAAAATTAACTTTTAGCTATAGTTATAGTAAGAAGACAGCGAAGTGTAACAAGTTTAGCAACTAGAGCAAAAGTATCATGATAATCCAAACCTTCAACCTGGGTGTAACCCTTGGCAACCAACCGAGCTTTGTGACGTTCGATGGATCCATCAACCCCGAATTTGGTTTTGTAAACCCACTTACAACCAATGGGTTTTTTGTTGGGAGGAAGGGGTTCGAGAGTCCAAGTATGGTTGGCTTCCAAGATTTTGATTTCATCAGCCATAGCAGCCCGCCAGTGAAGAACAAGAACAGCTTGAGAATAAAGGTGAGGGTCATGGACATTTTTTAAAACAAAAGTGAGAAAAGCAAAGTAGTTAGGACTAAAAAAATGATAAGAGAGAAAATTAGGTAAAGAATGAACCGTACCTGAGAAAGTTTGTGGATAGGAAGTGAAATGTGAAGGATCCGGAAGGTCTGAGCAGATATAGTCTCGAAGGTAGGAAGGACAAATGAACTAGCGATGTGGCCAAGAGGAGGCAATAGGAAGGTTGGGTCCAAGGGGTTCAAGAGAAGGGCTATTGATGGGAGGATCTGTGGGGTTAAGAAGATGCTCTTGGGGAGGAAGTGCAGGAAAGATATGGGTGGGGTCGATAGAGATAGTAGGGATACTGGATGGGGTGTCTATAAGGTTATAAGTTGTAGGGTCAGTATAAGGAAAGACAGTCTCAACAAACCAAACATCTCATGAAGAAAAAAAAATTCTTGGTTTCTATGTTATATACACGATAGGTGGAGCGGCTAAGAGAATAACCAAGGAAAATGCAAGGGGAGATACGTGGTGAAAATTTATCACGATGAATGTTCAAATCATTTGCATAGCATAGACAACCAAAAACACGAAGATGTGCATAAGTAGAAGATTTATGAAAAAGAAGTTCATATGGAGTTTTATGATGTAGAGAGACCGACGGGGTACGATTAATCAAATACATAGCAGTTAGGAAGCATTCACCCCAAAAAGAGATAAGTAAACAAGCTTGAAAATGTAAACTTAAGAGGTGGCGGTGTTTTCGCTCGGCAACACCATTTTGTTGAGGAGTTTCAACACAAGTATGCTCATGAAGTATACCATGAGAAGAAAAGAAGTTTTGTAGGCGATGAGCTAAAAATTCCTGGTCATTATCGGAGCGAATTCGTTTTTATGTTCAAAATGGAATTAGGTTTTTATCATGAAAAAAAATTGTGAGACAAGAAAAAGTGTCTGATTTAAATTTCATGAGATAAACCCAAGTGACACGAGAATAATCATCTACAATAGTAAGAAAATAATGTGCACCAGAATGAGAATGTGTGGCATAGTCACCCCATATATCACAGTAAATATGATCAAAAGGATTAGTACTTTTATTTTTAACCAATGAAAAAGGTAAACGAGTATTTTTAGCACGAATACAAATATCACAATGAGCATCTTTATTCAAATCAAGAGATCTTTCGGGGTAAAAGGAAGTGAAGGATAGCCTAAATGAAAATGCCATAACGGGTGGGAGGTAGAGTTGGTTTGAAGAGCAATATTGGGGCCCAGGGCTCGAAGGTGATATAGACCTCCACGTTCCTCACTCATTCCAATCAGCTTCCTCGTGTGTTGGTCCTGAAAATTACAAAGAGATTGAGTGAAAAAAATAAGGCAAGAGGCGGCTTTAGTAAGTTGGCTAACAGAAATAAGATTGTATTGAAAACCAGGGACAAATAACACATTAGTGAGTTGAAAGGAGGGAGATAAAACAAGATTGCCCATGTGAGTGACTTGAGGTGTGGCCCCTGTGGGTAAAGTGAGGGACTGCGAGTGGGTCATGACATGGGTAGCATGAGGCAAAAAATTCATAGAGGCCATATGTGTTGAAGCACTCGTGTCAATGACCCAAGGCGAGCATAGAAACAGTGAGTGATAAAAGGCTAGAGGTACCAGAAAAATCATTCACACGGCTTAGCTGAAGAAGACCCATCAATTGTCGATATTGCTCAGTCGAGATGCCAGGGATTACACTTGCAATGGAAGGAAATGATGTCCAAGATACTGCATTAGCTGAGACGGTTGGAGCAGTTGCGGCAGCAGGCTTCTGCTTAGGCTTGGAGGTATTCCAATGTGCTGGGTATCTAATAATCTCATAGCAGCTCTCAACAAGGTGGCCTTCTTTTTTGCATTTGATACACTTCTTGTCATTTCGTGCTCTGTTGTGGACTTGATTGGAAGAGCAAGAAACAGTCATGGTTGTGTTGTCGGGTGTGGGTAGGAGCGGTAGATGAAGGTGGCGTTGTGTCTCCTCTTAATGAACAGTAGCATATGCTTTGGCAATGGAAGGTAGGGGATCCATAGCTAGAATTTGGCTCCTGATATTGTTGAAGGAATCATTAAGGCCCATGAGAAATTGGAATAAATGTTTTGTGCTTTCCTTTGCTGAAGCATTTTCTCGAGCACTGCATGTGCAAGAGTTAGGTTCTTGTAGAGTATGCAAGTCATCCCAGAGTCCCTTGATGGTGTTGTAGTAGGCTGTAACAGTTATGGAATCTTGATGTAGATTGACGAGATCACGCTTAAGGCGATACAACCGTGGGTGATTGCTTTGAGAGAATCGGTGGTCTAACTCTTTCCATACTTCAAAAGGATTTTGACAATAGATCAAGCTTTACCTTAAAGATTTGTCGATGGAATTGAGTAACCAAGAAAGAACCATGTCGCAACACCTCTCCCACAGTGTAGCTATGGACGCATCTGCAGGTTTTGTTAAAGTGACATCAATGAAAATAAGTTTATTTTTGGCGTTGAGAGCCATACGCATGAAACGTCGCCATGAGGGGTAATTGTCGTCGATGAGAAGTTCTGGAACCAAGGTTGCTCTAGGGTTGTCGGCAGCAGTTAGGAAATATGGTGAAGTGAGATCACTGATGAGTTGGGATGGGATTTAGCTAGGTTCAGCCATGGAAATGGAAACGTTAGAGATCCCGAAGAACGAGATGCTCTGATACCATGATAAGAAACGTAAAATGAGAAAAATATTCTCGTCTGCTTTGTATTTTCTATTGATTGTGTGTATATACAGAACAATCACGATACTATATTTGTACAACTAAAATGGTGCTACATATGGAATATATTATGAGCTGTAAACTGGTGCTACATATGGAATGTACTATGAGCTGTACACGGCTGTGCTTGATATGGGGCTTGATTTGTGCAATTATTCCATAACTGTCAATACTACGAAGGTCACTGGCAATATGTGGATCGGGTAGCTAAAGATAGACGATCTTGTTAAGGGATTTGTGTGGCCCACCATTATTCATGACGTCCATCCATTTTGACAAATAATTGTAGGGTATTAGCAAAAAAATTGAGGTAAACTAAAGGCTCAAATTAACCACACGAAGTTGGGGGATGAAAGCTCACCAATGAAAACTTCTTACGAAGCTCAAAAGTTTTGGATCGAGCTAATATTTATTTTTCCCTTCAAACAGGGCTACGTGATTGTATGAACAAGTTGGATGGCAAATAAATACCACAATTGGCCTTATGAAGTTTTAAACAAGAGGAATTCAATCTCCCCTACTTCCTGTGGTAGTCCATCTAAGCCTTCAATCTACCTCCTTTTTAAGCTCATGCCATTAAACAATTAGCATCATCCAAAAGTACTTTGTGGCTCACCGAAAGTTTTTAATAGTCCATAACCATTGTTTCTTATGGTGGCCTACATGCATTGAGAGATACCATAAAATGTTGGGCTGAGATAACAGTTACATTGGTACAAGTGGGACCCATAATCTAATGATTAGAAGCATTTGTATGATGGGACATCCACCTATATGTATAAGAATTTTCCATTAACATTTTCATTCTTATAAATGTGTTACTTAGGAGAACATCTAAGGAATGTAAAAAAGTGTTTGATTTTTTTAAGATGGTAGATATTTTTTTTTTCATATATTTATTAATTCAAAGGTACCTAGCTAGTGCTTAATATTATTAAAGGCTTATGATTATTATATCAAGAAGAGCATAGCATACCGTCCATTAATTGAGGGGTCATGTTTGATAGATGTATATAGATGGGGGCATAAGTGTGCCAAATTTGGTAACAAAGCAATAGCATATCCCGTCTCATATTCTTTTAAAGATAGAAATTGAGAGAATATGAGTAAATATGATAAATTGTTACTTTCTAGATATTTGTATTTTGTTTTTATCAAATATATTTTTGTAAACAAAAAAATACTTATTTTCTATCATATTTTTTCAAACAAATTACCAAACGAAATTTTCAATACTTATAAGTACATAAATTCAGCAGTAAAAGCTTTTATCAACTAAATTAATTTTCAACACCCAAATTTATAGCTCAAGTGGTAGACTGAGTGAAAGATACCTCGTTTCAACACTGAGGTCTTGGTATGGATTCCCTAGTGGGGGTGGCTAACAGTGAAGTGTGATGGGTGTACTAACAAGCCAACAAAAAAACAAAACAAAAAACTAAATTAATTTTCAAATCTTATTTTTCATATTACCAAATAGCACCTTAGTTAGTCCCTAGTCAGACCTGCCATAGCCCATAATAATCTAATCCCTATCCCTTAATTAAGTGGGCCACACATATAAAAAATAATAGACATTTAGAAAAATGAAAAGAAATGCTGTTCATGCAAGATATAACTTGAGCCCAAGCCTGTCCCAAAATCCATACATACCAGGCCCATTATGGGCCCATGGACCTGTCTAATGGATCAAAAGCCAATCCGGGCAGACCACCCGACCCATGCCCACCCCTGCCTAGCAAACGGTCTCTTCGCGCTTGGACCAACGGTTTCCTCCAAAAAAATGTACTATATTGGAAGATCCTAGCGATAAATGCTTAGCTTCTTGTTGGATCATTTGTAGTCCACTGATTAAAGAGCTAGGATCCTCCAATCTAGTAGAATTCAGGGGCATCTCTTATCCACGGTGGGACCCACTAATCCAACGGTCTTGATCACCGAACATAGTCCCACATATGCAGCTTGGGGCCGTCATAATCCGATAATTCCTCACCACAGAAAGCGTCGGATCAAGGTTCTAGAACGGATTGGCTACTCCCCCTGCCACCAGCCCCGTGGCTGATGGTCGGTGCTCTGTGGTCCCCACCATGGTGTATGTGTTTCATCCATTCGGTTCATCCATTTTTACAAATCATTTTAGGGCTTGATGCAAAAAATGAGAGGAATATAAATCTCAGATCGACCACACCACAGGAAAACAATAGTGATTGGATATCCACCATTAAAATCCCCCTAAGGCCTACTGTACTGTTTATTTGACATCCAATCTGTTGATTAGGTCATACATACCCAGATGAAGGGAAAAAAACAAAGATCATCTTGATCCAAAACTTTTAAGGCCCCCAAAAAGTTTTTAATGGTCGAAGTTCATTCAACATTGTTTTCTGTAATGTGGTCCAATTGAGAGTGGGATATAACTCGTTTTTGTTTTTGTACTATAAAATGATATATAAAAATAGATGGACAGCATGGATGAAACATATACATCATGGTGGGGCCCACGGAGCACCGACCATCAGCCATTGGCTGGTGGCAGGGGGAGTAGCCAATCCGTTTCCTAAATTAGTGCCCTCTTCATTTTGTGACCCATAGTTCAGTGATCTAGACCACTGATCTGTGAGGGCCCACTGTGGATTGAGTATACATACAAAAGCATGCTTGATAGGAAAATCTTAACCATTCAATAAGAGACCTGTGAACAGACGATTAAGCAGAGAAATACGTCAGCGGCATACGTTAAAAGAAGAGGCTCGTGATTAGTGGCTATGATCTTCCAATCTGGGCCATTTCAGGATAAGCCCATTCCCGTGGATTGGTGATCGAGGCTGTTGGACATGCATGTGGGACCCCAAAACCTTCGTGATTGAAGAATCTTAACCCTTCTATTGGTGACCTGTAGATGGACGGTTAAGATCGCAATATAGCGACAACTTCAATTGTAAAAGGGCAAAGGTTGCATGTGTAGGAGATCCAATCTAAGAAAATTTTAAGGCATGATCTGTCCATGTTGAGGTCCATTTGATCAGTGCTCTGAACCACCAATATGTGGGGCCATCCACACACATATCCGACCGTTAAAAAATTTATCCCTGGCCATCCATTTTTTTTTTTGTATTCTGTGGCCCACCTGCGGTTTGAAATGACCTGAAATTTAAACCATAAGATCTAAACAGTCTAGCCCACCTGATGAAATCTCAAATCTTACACACGTGTCAGAATTTCGCACATATACCTTCGTGTGGATGTAAGGACTCCCACAAGCGTGTGGATATGAAAATAGGAGAAAATGACCACTGTAGACAAAACCTTTTACCCAGCGGTTTCTATGAAAGAATACAAACTTTAGTTACCAATCTAGACTAGCACGTGCGGACAGCGACTTTGAGGACGAAACTACCCATCCTTTCACGGAAACGGATTGGGTACTCCCCCGCCACCGGCCAATGGCTGATGGTCGGTGGTCTGTGGGCCCCACCATGATGTATGCTATTCATCCATGCCGTCCATATATTTTTTCATATCATTTTATGGTATACGACCAAAAATGAGGTATATGCAAATCTCAAGTGTACCACATTACAGGAAACAGTGTTGAATGAGCGTCGACCATTAAAAACTTTTTGGGGGCCCACTGTGATGTTTGTGAGAAATCCTCCCCGTCTAAGTTCATTCATAGGTCACAAAGATCTGGATGAAGAAGAACAACAAATTTCATAATGATCCAAAACTTCTATAACCCCTAAAAGGGTTTCAATGGTAGACGTTCAATTCCCTATTGCCTTTTATAGTGTGGTCTGCTTGATAGTTAGATCTATCTTATTTTTAGCCTCAAGCCTGAATATGAGCTCGCCAAATAGATGGACGGTTTGGATATAACACAGACCTCATGATGGGACCCACAAAAGGCGGTAGGGATTACAACAGCAAAAGAGCAAAAAAACAAAAAAAAAAAAAAAAAAAAAAAAAACCAGGAAATTATAGCTACGGTTTTCATGGCTACGGATTATAACCGTAGCCATAATCGTAGCTACAGGTTACTTACAAAAAAATTCTCTCTTCTTTTTTTTCATTTATTTCATTATTCATTTAACAGGAATATCTTCTAAACTAAAATTAGTTACTTGACGTACCACATATGATTTTGGGGTAAGAGAAGCTACTTTAGCCAACCAACCTAGTTATTTTCCAAGATTCCATTAGGTCGATGGTTGAAAATACATTTCATTCACTTCGCTGTCAATTTCAGTCACTTCGCGGTCAAACTAGAAATTGAACGGGACAAATATGAAATTGAGTAGGCAAATTAAAAATTGAGCGAGGCAAGGTAGGAATTGAGCGAGGGAACCTAAAAATTGAGAGAGGCAAGGTAGGAGTTCAGCGAGGGAATCTAGAAATTGAGCGAGATAAGCTAGAATTTGAGCGAGGCAACGTAGAAAATGAGCGAGGGAACCTACGATTTGAGATAGGCAACCTAGGAATTGAGCGAGGGAAGTTAGAAATTGAGCGAGGGAAGTTAGAATTTGAGCGAGGGAACCTAGAAATTCAGCGAGACAACTAGGATTTGAGCGAGGGAAGCTACAAATTGTGCGAGGGAATCTAGAAATTGAGCGAGGCAACCTAGGATTTGAGCAAGGCAACATAGGAATTGAGCGAGGGAACCTAGGAAATGAGCGAGGCAACGTAGAAATTCAGCGAAGAATCCTAGAAATTAAGCGAGGGAAGCTAGAAATTAAGCGAGGGAACCTAGAAATTCAACGAGACAACCTAAGATTTGAGCGAGGGAAGCTAGAAATTGAGCGAGGGAACCTAGAAATTGAGTGAGGCAAGGTAAAAATTCAGCGAGGAAACCTAGGATTTGAGCGAGGCAACCTAGGAATTGAGCAAGGGAAGTTAGAAATTGAGCGAGGGAAGCTAGAATTTGACGAGGGAACCTAGAAATTCAGTGAGGCAACATAAGATTTGAGCGAGGGAAGCTACAAATTGTGCGAGGGAACTTAGAAATTGATCGAGGCAACCTAGAATTTGAGCAAGGCAACCTAGAAATTGAGCGAGGTAACCTAGGAAATGAACGAGGCAACGTAGAAATTCAGGGAGGAATCCTAGGAATTAAGCGAAAGAAGCTAGAAATTAAGTGAGGGAACCTAGAAATTCAGTGAGACAACCTAGGATTTGAGCGAGGGAAGCTAGAAATTGAGCGAGGGAACCTAAAAATTGAGTGAGGCAAGGTAGAAATTCAGCGAGGAAAGCTAGCATTTGAGCGAGGCAACCTAGGAATTGAGCAAGGGAAGTTAGAAATTGAGCGAGGGAAGCTAGAATTTGACGAGGGAACCTAGAAATTCAACGAGGCAACCTAGGATTTGAGCGAGGGAAGCTACAAATTGTGCAAAGGAACCTAGAAATTGAGCGAGGTAACCTAGGAATTGAGCGAGACAACGTAGAAATTGAGCGAGAGAACCTAGGAAATGAACGAGACAACGTAGAAATTCAGCTAGGAATCCTAAGAATTAAGCGAGGGAACCTAGAAATTGAGTGAGGCAAGGTAAGAATTCAGTAAGGCAACATAGGAATTGAGCGAGGGAGGCTAGAAATTGAGCGAGGCAACCTATAAATTAAGCGAGGCAACCTAGCAATTGAGTGAGGGAACCTAGGAATTGAGCAAGGCAACCTAGGATTTGAGCGAGGCAACTAGGATCTTTCTTCTCTGAGGGCTTTGGATTCAACGATTTTTAAGAGCAAGAGAGAGAAAAGAAGCGTTGAGATAATACCTTTCGTCATAATCTCATCTACTGGAAAAGGGGGCCCTCTTGATCACGTAAAGAGATTTGTAGGTTCCGTCGCTCAATTTATAGGTTCCTTTGCTCAATTCCTATGTTGGCTCGCTCCAATTTCTACGTTGCCTCACTCTATTCCTAGGTTGCCTCGCTCAATTCCTAGCTTTTCTCGCTTAATTCCTACGTTGCCTCGCTCAATTTCTAGGTTCCCTCGCTCAATTTGTAGCTTTCCTCGTCAATTCCTACGTTCCCTCGATTGCCTCGCTCAAATCCTACGTTGCCTCACTCAATTCCTAGGATTCCTCACTAAATTTCTACGTCGCCTCGCTCAATTCCTAGTTTCCCTCGCTCAATCCCTACGTTGCCTCGCTCAATTTCAAGGTTGTCTTGCTCAAATCCTAGGTTTCCTTGCTCAATTTCTAGCTTCCCTCACTCAATTCTTAGGATTCCTCGCTGAATTTCTATAAAGCCTAGCTCAATTCGTAGGTTCCCTCGCTCAATCCCTATGTTGCCTCGCTCAATTCCTAGGTTGCTCGTTCAAATCCTAGGTTGTCTCGCTCAATTTCTAGGTTCCATCGCTCAATTCGTAGCTTCCCTCGTACAAATTCTAGGTTGTCTCGCTGAATTTCTAGGTTCCCTCACTAAATTTCTACGTTGCCTCGCTCAATTTCTAGGTTCTCTCGCTTAAATCCTAGGTTGCCTCGCTGAATTTCTAGCTTCCCTTGCTTAATTTCTACCTTCCCTCGCTGAATTCTTACATTGCCTCGCTCAATTTCTAGGATCCTTCTAGCTTCCCTCGCTCAATTCCTAGGTTACTTCGCTGAATCCCTACGTTGCCTCGCTCAATTTCTAGCTTCCCTCGCTCAATTCCTACGTTGCCTTGCTCAATTTCTAGCTTCCCTCGCTCAAATCCTAGGTTGTCTCGCTGAATTTCTAGGTTCCCTCGCTTAATTTCTAGCTTCCCTCGCTTAATTCCTAGGATTCCTCGCTGAATTTCTACGTTGCCTCGTTCATTTCCTAGGTTCCCTCGCTCAATTCCTACGCTGCCTCGCTCAAATCCTAGGTTGCCTCGCTGAATTTCTAGGTTCTTTCGCTCAAATTCTAGCTTCCCTCGCTGAATTTCTAACTTCCCTCGGTCAATTCCTAGGTTGCCTCGCTCAAATCCTAGGTTTCCTCGCTGAATTTCTACCTTGCCTCGCTCAATTCTTAGGTTCTCTCACTCAATTTCTAGGTTCCCTCGCTCAAATCCTAGGTTGTCACGCTGAATTTCTAGGTTACCTCGCTTTATTTCTAGCTTCCCTCACTGAATTTCTACATTGCCTCGTTCATTTCCTAGGTTTCCTCGCTCAATTCCTACGTTACCTCGCTCAATTCCTAGGTTGCCTCACTCAATTTCTAGGTTCCCTTGCACAATTTTTAGCTTCCCTCGCTCAAATCCTAGGTTGCCTCGTTGAATTTCTAGGTTCCCTCGTCAAATTCTAGCTTCCCTCGCTCAATTTCTAGCTTCCCTCGCTCAATTCGTAGGTTGCCTCGCTCAAATCCTAGCTTTTCTCGCTGAATTTCTACCTTGCCTCACTCAATTTCTAGCTTCCCTCGTTCAAATCCTAGGTTGTCTCGTTGAATTTCTAGGTTCCCTCGCTTAATTTCTAGCTTCCCTCGCTTAATTCCTAGGATTCCTCACTGAATTTCTACGTTGCCTCGTTCATTTCCTAGGTTCCCTCGCTCAATTCCTACGTTGCCTCGCTCAAATCCTAGGTTGCCTCGCTGAATTTTTAGGTTCTCTCGCTCAAATTCTAGCTTCCCTCGCTGAATTTCTAACTTCCGTCGGTCAATTCCTAGGTTGCCTCGCTCAAATCTTAGGTTTCCTCGCTGAATTTCTACCTTGTCTCGCTCAATTCTTAGGTTCCCTCACTCAATTTCTAGCTTCCCTCGCTCAAATCCTAGGTTGTCACGCTGAATTTCTAGGTTCCCTCGCTTTATTTCTAGTTTCCCTCGCTGAATTTCTACGTTGCCTCGCTCATTTCCTAGGTTCCCTCGCTCAATTCCTACGTTGCCTCACTCAAATCCTAGGTTACCTCGCTCAATTTCTAGGTTCCCTCACACAATTTGTAGCTTCCCTCGCTCAAATTCGAGGTTGCCTCGCTGAATTTCTAGGTTCCCTCGCGTAAATTCTAGCTTATCTCGCTCAATTTCTAGCTTCACTCGCTCAATTTCTACCTTCCCTCGCTCAATTCCTAGGTTACCTTGTTGAATTCCTACGTTGCCTCGCTCAATTTCTAGGTTCCCTCACTCAAATCCTACGTAGGAATTGAGCGAGGGAAGGTAGGAATTGAATGAGGCAACGTAGGAATTAAGCGAGGGAACCTAGAAATTGAGTAAGGGAACTTAGAAATTGAGCGAGGGAAGGTACGAATTGAGCGAGGCAACGTAGGAATTAAGCGAGGCAACGTAGGAATTGAGCGAGGGAACCTAGAAATTGAGCGAGGCAACGTAGGAATTCAGCGAGGTAACCTAGGAATTGAGTGAGGGAAGGTAGAGATTGAGTAAGTGAAGCTAGAAATTGAGCGAGATAAGCTAGAATTTAAGCGAGGAAACCTAGAAATTCAGCGAGGCAACCTCGAATTTGAGCGAGGGAAGCTACAAATTGTGTGAGGGAACCTAGAAATTGAGCGAGGTAACCTAGGATTTGAGTGAGGCAATGTAGGAATTGAGCGAGGAACCTAGGAAATGAGCGAGGCAACGTAGAAATTCAGCGAGGGAAGCTAGAAATAAAGTAAGGGAACCTAGAAATTCAGCGTGACAACCTAGGATTTGAGCGAGGGAACCTAGAAATTGAGCGAGGCAAGGTAGAAATTCAGCGAGGAAACCTAGGATTTGAGCGAGGCAACCTAAGAATTGACCGAGGGAAGCTAGAAATTCAACGAGGGAAGCTAGAATTTGAGCGAGAGAACCTAGAAATTCAGCGAGGCAACCTAGGATTAATTTGAGCGAGGCAACGTAGGAATTGAGCGAGGGAACCTAGGAAATGAATGAGGCAACGTAGAAATTCAGCGAGGAATCCTAGGAATTAAGCGAGGGAAGCTAGAAATTAAGCGAGGGAACCTAGAAATTCAGCGAGACAACTTAGGATTTGAGCGAGGGAAGCTAGAAATTGAGCGAGGGAAGCTAGAAATTGAGCAAGACAACGTAGGAATTGAGCGAGGGAAGCTAGAAATTGAGCGAGGCAACGTAGGAATTGAGCGAGGCAACGTAGGAATTAAGCGAGGGAAGGTAGGAAAATTAGAAATTGAGCGAGGGAACCTAGAAATTGAGCGAGGCAACGTAGGAATTGAGCGAGGGAAGGTAGGAATTGAGCGAGGCAACCTAGGATTTGAGCGAGGGAACCTAGAAATTGAGCGAGACAACGTAGGAATTCAGCGAGGTAACCTAGGAATTGAGCGAGGGAAGGTAGAAATTGAGCGAGTGAAGGTAGAAATTGAGCGAGGGAACCTAGAAATTCAGCGAGGCAACCTCGAATTTGAGCGAGGGAAGCTACAAATTGTGTGAGGGAACCTAGAAATTGAGCGAGGTAACCTAGGATTTGAGTGAGGCAACGTAGGAATTGAGCGAGGGAACCTAGAAAATGAGCGAGGCAACGTAGAAATTCAGCGAGAGAAGCTAGAAATAAAGCGAGGGAACCTAGAAATTCAGCGTGACAACCTAGGATTTGAGCGAGGGAACCTAAAAATTGAGCGAGGGAACCTAGGAATTGAGCGAGGCAAGGTATAAATTCAGCGAGGAAACCTACGATTTGAGCGAGGTAACCTAGGAATTGACTGGGGGAAGTTAGAAATTCAGCGAGGGAAGCTAGAATTTGAGCGAGAGAACCTAGAAATTCAGCGAGGCAACCCGGGATTTGAGCGAGGAAAGCTACAAATTGTGCAAGGGAAGATAGAAATTCAGTGAGACAATATATAAATTGAGCGAAGGAACCTAGGAATTGAGCGAGGCAATTGAGTGAGGCAACATAGAAATTCAGCGAAGTAACCTACGAATTGAGCGGGGGAAGGTAGAAATTGAGCGAGGGAAACTAGTAATTCAGCAAGAGAACCTATGAATTGAGCGAGACAGCCTAGGAATTGAGCGAGGGACGCTAGAAATTCAGTGAGGCAACCTAAAAATTGAGCGAGAAAACCTAGGAATTGAGCGAGGAAACCTAGGAATTGAGCAAGGGAGACTAGAAATTGAGCAAGGGAGGCTAGGAATTGACCTAAGCCTTATCCCAACTAATTGGGGTCGACTAAATGAATCAATTTCCACTATTCTATTCTATCAAGATAGGTAATATATAATAATTATATGTGGGAGGTATAAACTGTATCATGAATTGTATGATAGGTTAAGCATTAAAGAGGGAGAGACAGATGCATCAAGGAAGTGGAAAAGTAAGACAGATCTAGCTATCAAGTGGACCACACCGTTAAAGGCTGGGAATGATTATGGATTGAATGAAATGGATTTTTTACCATCGACCTGATGGAATCTTGGAAAATAGCAAGGTTAGTTGGCTAAAGTAGCTTCTCCTACCCCAAAATCATATACGGTACGTCAAGTAACTAATTTTGGTTTGGAAGATATTCTTGTTAAATGATTAAAGAAATAAATGAAAAAAAAGAGGGAAAAAAATTTTATATGCTTATATATACCTATTTATATAAATATGTATTAAAGAAAATTGTAGGTAGAATAAATTTCTCCATGTAAAAAATAAAAAAAAAAAAAAAAATAAAAAATTTCATAGAGTAGCACTGAGTACAGTTATGGCTACGGTTATAATCCGTAGCTAAAGGTAAAAATACTTTTTCAGAAGGAAAACTCACTGGACAGTTCTGGACCATTTTCGATCGACGGTTTTTTTTTTTTTTTAAAAATTTTTTGCTGTTGTAATCCCACTGCTTTTTGTGGGTCCTATTATGAGGTATGTGTTATATCCAAACCGTCCATATTTTTGACGAACTCGTATTAAGGTTTGAGACAAAAATAAGATAGATCTAGCTATCAAGTGGACCACACTGTTAAAGGCTGTGGATGATTGAACGTCTACCATTGAAACCCTTTTAGGGGTCACAGAAGTTTTGGATCATTATGAAACTTATTTTTCCTCTTCATCCTGGCCTTTGTGACCTTATGAATAGATTGGATGGAAAATAAAGGTTATGGTGGACCCTACAAAATTTTTAACGGTGAAAATCAATTTCCCCGCTGCTCTTTGTGGTGTGGTCCAGTTGATCTTTGGATATGATTTTTTTTTTTGGATAATGCTCCGAAATGATCTTGAAATATGGATGAACGTTGTGGATATAATAAATATTATATAGCTGTGGGGCATGTAACTTTGATCTCTTTTAGGCCGTTCGTACAACTCTCAGTTGGAGGGGCGTCAGCGCTCGTCTTCGCAGCGAAAAGGAGGGGTAGTTTCGTCCTCAAAGTCGCTGTCCGCACGTGCTAAGTATAGATTGGTAACTAAAGTTTGTATTCTTTCATAGAAACCGCCGGGTAAAAGGTTTTGTCTACAGTGGTCATTTTCTCATGAAAATAGCAATTAGGAGGAATTCTAGGATCATTGTACTCGGGTTTTTATTTCTGACAACTTGAGCTCATGGTTCAGAAATCCAGATCATTGGTCTGTTACAATCCAATGTGTATGAAAAACAATCAGAAGATCAGAAAATTCGTTCAACATATCTTGGGGTTATTTTCCGTCGAATGTGGACCGTTTATTCTGTTTTCTCTAATTGACCATGTATTTGTAGGGCGTAGATTGAAAGTTTGCAATATTCCTATTAATTATATATTGGGAAAATGTCCATCAAAGATGGGAAACAGCATACCAATGGTGTAGATTACCGAAATTTTGGCCCACTTGTCAGAACTGAAAACCCATATATACTTGTGAAAAAAGAGTCGCACGTACCATATAATTCCTTCCCCCAACCACAACCACCGAAGTAGGCTCCTGTGTTTGTTTCGCACCATTTTAAAAAACGGTGGTGAATCATCATCCTCACATGTGGCATAGATTACAGATAATCTGACCATCCAAACTGCAGGTTCCATTGTGTATGAAGCATATCTCTATGTAGTATGCTTATAATAGTAATATCTATCAAATGAATGGTTTAAAGTAAGAATTGAGTGGTCCAAATTGGAAAATTAAAAATCAAATTATATATAATATATTCTCATCAAAATTATTCATTCCTGCTCCATCCACATCTGGTTCACATATTTGGACGGTCTGGATTTCCGTACAACTAAATCATACGAACGTTCTAAGAATCACCACCATTTTTAAATTATACATAACTTACATAAGGGATAAATCCCGAATGATAAAATGCGGGAGAGAAGATGCAGGCGTACAACATCCCACCAATTCCAATCGGATCCTCGTTTTTGTTTGAGAAAGAGAAAATCAGAAAGAAAGAAGAAGCGCGGGCTACAGAAATCCAGTAGTCCTCTCTCTACCAAAACAATTAAAATGGCAGCAGCGGCCGTGGAAGGGGCAACCGTGTCGGCACTGAGGTCCGTGCTGCAACGAGTATATAAGGCCGCGGACAGGTGCGGGAGGCCGTACGATGGAGTGAGGGTGGTAGCCGTTGGAAAGACGAAGCCTGTGTCCCTCATCCGCCAGCTGTACGACGCTGGCCATCGCTGCTTCGGCGAGAATTACGTCCAGGAGATCCTCGATAAGGCCCCTCAGGTATTTCATCTTTGGGCTACAACACCTGTTTGTGGGGCCCACCATCTCGTATATTTGAAATCCACTCCGTCCATCATGTGGTAACTATTATTTGGACCGTATATCCATAATACAACCGAAAATTAAAGCTGATGTGGACCACACCTGAATTGTTGATGAAGGTGATTTTTATGCTTTAACTACGAGTATATAACCTGATAGACGGATTGGATTCTACATATACAACAAGGTGGGCCCCACAAACTTGAGTGTTTTACGTGCTGCAGAAAACAGGGGTTGTAGAGGATTCCTGTGTGCTTCGCGACCCACTGGGGCCCGCATGCTGAGATGATCCCAGGATTTGAACCGTTCATTTTCTCGTTACTACTACAATACATAAGATATTCGTCCCGCAATCACGCTTCGCTGGTGATCCTACCCTCTGATTTTTAGAGTTGAATGTGAGCCGTCGAAAATCTTATTTTATTTGTTAGAAATTCATATATGGATGGGGATGATCACTGTTGTCCTTTCAGCGTTTGTTTATCATGGTGGACTGTATGGCACAGAGTCTACAATATGGACGGTTCTGATCATTGGAACGTTAGGGGCCAATGGGCATCAGGACACTCAGGATCCTGAGTTGCGACGGAGGTGAAACAAACTTGGGGATGATCACCTAGTGTCAACCTCTGTGGGGCCCACCGTGATGTTTGAATCACATCCGTTCTGTCCATCGGGCATGTTGCCACAAGTTTTATATAAGGCCCAAAAACCAGGCCCATCAGACACTCCAGTGGTCTACAAGACAGGAAACAGTGGAGAGGAAACACCCATTGTAGGGTTGGGCGTGGGGCCCACCATGTCGTTTGTATACCATCCAATACGTTCATCATGTGCAGCACTCTATGATGAAGGGACAGCCCAAGAAACAGACCGTTCCAGAGCCTAGGTGAGCCACCTCAACTGATTTAAAGGTTCTATACTTGATTTTACACTTTTCCTGATGCTGTGGCCCACCTGAGTCTTAGATCTGTCTGATTTTGGGGGCTTCTCACCTGATGAACGGTTTGGATATCCAATTCACATCCACAGCCGGCTCACACGGTCAACTCCACAGTATAGTCAGACTCAATGGGAACATCCATTCATGGATTTGCTATTTCTTGAAATTCCACCTTTCATTATTTCAAGAAATGGAAAACACCATTAATCAATTCCTTTTAGTTGTGCAGCTTCCACCAGATATCGAATGGCATTTCATCGGGCACCTTCAGAGCAATAAAGCAAAACCCCTTATTGGTAAGCTATGTTTGTGTTTGTTTTAACTTGAATTAAACTGACTAAATTGCAGAACACTATGACAAGTCGCAGATTGGTCGAACGATCCTAACCTCTGATACAGGATACTTGTTTGTAGAAATAGGACCATTGGGGATATCTTTCATTTCAACCATCCAATTAATGTCCACCAATCCAATAGTCACAAAATCAAATAAGTGTGATTTTTTGTTCATAATACATCTAATGATACTTGTATGATGCCTGCCCATCATCCATCAAAATTTGCCAAGTATCATAATTTGAAATTCTTGTAGAATTTAATTTAAATTCCATTTCCCCCTTTTCATTTTCCTTTTTTTTTAACCAAGTCATTTTCTGTAAGTGATGAATATCTTGAAATTCCAATTCTGCAGCTACTGTCCCAAATCTTGACATGGTTGAAGGTGTGGACAATGAGAAGGTAATGTTTCGTTGCATGTTTGGATACATTACCATATTTGATTCCAATTTGCTCATCTAATAAAGCTGAAATAGCCAAATTCTAATTTCCATCCACTTTGTCATTTTGCAATCTTTTGTCTAATGAAGTTGATTGAACTAGCCAAATTGTAATTTCCCAACCGTTCGCTGGCACAGAATTCCGATTATGAAAGAAAACAGCAACCCGAGGCTACTTCCTCACTCATGAGTTTTTAGCTTCTCCTCTTATTACATTGAATGCTCATGATTCAATCAACTCATTCATCCAAACACATATCTCATGATTCAATCAACTCATTCATCCAAACACATATTTCATGATTCAATCGACTCATTCATCCAAATACATCCTTAATCAAATGGTCATTATATTGAATATTGATAGGCCTGTTTTTTTACTTCTGGGATCTTTGATGGGACTGAGTATGTGCATGGTAGCTGGCCAAGGCATTGTGCTTCTCTGACTTGTCTGATTCCAGATTGCGAATCATCTCGATCGTGCAGTCGCAAGCATGGGAAGGAAGCCTCTGAAGGTTTTGGTACAAGTTAATACCAGTGGGGAAGCATGTGAGTGGAATTATAAATAATAATAATAATAATAATAATAATAATAATAACCCCCCATTTTACATGGCTCTATGAACTTCAAATGCAATTTAGTTCGTGATGAGGGCAAGCTCCCAAATTGTAATTTCTGTTGTTCCATGTCCAGCTCGAAACACACAGAATTGCATCTGGGGGTTTGGTTTTCATCATAAGACCCACTGTTCTCATTTCCTATGTTATGATGTGAATGAATTGCAATGAGCATCCAAACGCACCCTAAATTGACATCAAGATGTGTCTACACCTCAATTGGAACGAGAGATAATCTGGGTTCGAGTCTAGTAGTGTTCTTCTCTTACTTCTTTAGGGGCTGTTCTCATGCAGTACCTCCCATCGAATTGGGTTGGCTTAGTTCAATCCACTTGGTTACATTCAGGAGGAGAAATGAAATAATTGACCAAAAAAAAAAGGGCACTCATTTAAAATGCTTCCAGTTCAGCCAGAGAGATTTTGTGTAAACCAAACATCGACTTTTTTCCAATTCAAACCCTTTCGGATAAAAAAAGAATCCATAAAAGATGGGATTCCACCCAAAAAAAGAACCGAAAAGAAAAACCAACCGTACTGGGTGTTTCTTTTCATCTTTCTCATTGTGTTAATAAGGATATGTGCTTTCGTTGCAGCCAAATCGGGTATTGATCCCACTGATTGTGTAGAACTCGCTAAGCATGTTAAGCTGGGATGTCCAAACCTCCGCTTTTCTGGCCTAATGACGATCGGGATGCCAGACTACTCATCAACTCCAGAGAATTTCAGGGTGATCATTCTAGGTCCGATAGTCAGTTATGACCTTCGATTCTACTGAATTATACTAATGCAGCATTGCTTGTGTTGGAGTGAGACAGACATTGTCGAACTGTAGGATCGAGGTTTGCAAAGCACTTGGAATAGCAGAAGAGCAGTGTGAGCTGTCAATGGGCATGTCCAGCGACTTTGAGCAAGCAGTAAGGACTTAAGTTCTAACATCTTCGAAAGATGCAGCGAAAACATACAAGGAATACTGACATTTTCAGTTAAATTGGTTTCTTCAGATTGAAATGGGGAGTACGAATGTCAGAATCGGATCAACCATATTTGGACCGAGGGAGTATCCAAAGAGAGCGCAAAGCTAGTAATCATCAACCTCGAACACATTGAGTAGAATGCAATCTTCATGCACCTCATCCATTTCAAGATCATGCAGATTAATGTTAATATCTACATCTATACTCCAATCTCTTGTGACCAAGAAGAAGTGATGACTCAACGATCCGCCCCTTTAATCATAAATCCTCCTGTTAGCTATTAAATGAATTGGTTTCTTACTTTCTTAGCTTGCTGGTTTTGTGCAGTGTAAGGGCTTATTACCAGTTACAAGCATGGAAGTGTAATTAGCAGCTAAAGCACTGGAACTTAACATTTTTTTTTCCTTGCCAATAAGATAGTCTTTCAGGGTAATACCACTTACTCATTAAGCATAATCGCATACGGTATCAAACATGGTCGGTTGTAAAGTACTTAATTCATGATTATGTTTGTGACCATCCAATCATGGTTAGTTTTGGGTCATATCCAATCTACAGTGGACTCCATCTGATGGTTTTTGTTGATTATAGATCGGTCCACTTGGGCTTCACATAAGAATTCGCAGAATAATAGGGTATGAAGAATGTGTGCATGATCATGTCTCTAGACATGCTTCAAATTTCACGTGTTTGTTCCACTTTGGTTGAATTTATCTAAAGAATAGTTTTAATGATTCTGTTATTGTCTAAACAAGCATTTAAAAGTGTAAGATGGACTTCTAAACTTTCGGGATATGTACAGTCTTCTTTTGTGAGGACCTCGATTCTTTCATTTGCAGGGTGAGAGATTCTGTTGAGTGTATGTTTCAAAATAAACCCCTCATTGAGTTGGGTTTTCAGGTCATGGGGGCTTTTTGAAAACTAGCTTGTTTGAAAGGTTGTTCACCCCTCAATGGGTTGTTTTGAGGTGGTTTCCGGTTTGAAAGTTAATATTTCCAAGAGTAAGATTTTAGGGGTTGGCATTTTAAGAGAAAAGGTGCGGGCTTTTATGCAGGTATTTGGGTGCAAGGAAGCTTCTTTTCCAACAATGTACTTGGGGCTACCATTATGCATAAGAAGACCGGCGAAGCATGTGTGAGACGGGGCGATTGAGAGATGTGAAAGAAAGATTTCAAAACAACAGTCGAAGTACTTATCTATGAGTGGGAGGATGGTAATGATTAAATCATCTATGTCAAATCTTCCAGTCTATGTTATGTCTATTTTCAAATGCCCAAAATCTATTTTGAACGCATTGGAGAGATGAAGAATGATTTTTTATGGGAAGGGTCGGGGGAAAACACTAGTTTCATCTAATGAAGTAGGATGAAGTCTGTAAACCAACGGTTTAAGGAGGAATATGGATCTTGATGTTAGAAGAGATGAATTTCACTCTTTTGGAGAAATGGGTATAGAGGTTCAGGGTGGAGGGAAAGGCTAGATTTGAGGAAGGTAATAGCGAAAAGATATCGGGTAGAGGAAGGTGGGTGGTGGACAAGGGATTCATCCTTGTATCGATGTTTTTATCTGTGGAAGTTAGTAGCGTCCCTAAAAGAGAGTGTAGGAGAGAATAGGCTTTCATTTGGGGGATGGGAATAGAATTAGATTTTGGGATGATATGTGGGTCAGAAATGTGAGGTTGGGTGAGAGGTTCCCATCTTTAGCTAGGGTATCAAGGGTAGAAGGGGAGGAGGTTACATGGAGCCTTATTTTTAGGAGGAATCTTTCAGATAGGAAGTTTGAAGAGATGGTTCTTTTGCTTGAAATGTTATCAAAGATTTTTCCACTTTTATCCGAAGCGGATTCCTTGAGATGGTGTGAATTGAAGATATGTTCTTTCTCAGTGAGATCCTTCTATCAGTTCTTGTGCTCGGGTGATGATCATTCTAACATTGCGTCAACAGCATCCCTTTGGCATTATGGTGCTCCTATGAAGGTGGCGGCTTTTGGTTGGCTAGTAGGTAGAAACAAAGTGCTAACAATAGACAACCTTTGTAAGCAAAACATGTATCTCGTAATGTTTGCTTGATGTGCTTCAAAGATGCAGAATCTGTGGATCATCTATTCATCTATTGTGTATTTGTCGAAGAGGTTTGGTATCTTCTTCTACAATTTTTCAGAGTTTTTTGGGTGTTCCCGAAGATGATTGACGAGTTTCTCATAGCTTGCCGTGAATGGGGGGATAGGTAAAGAAGGGAAAAGTCAGTGGCGTTTAAGTTTAGTAGCGACTTTATGGGCTTTATAGTTGAAAAGGATTAAGTGGAAGCGGCAATTCTTAATATCAAGGATTAAGTGGAAGCGGGCTGGTGCAAGTTTTCAATAGGGCAATTCTTAATATCAAGGATTAAGTGGAAGCAGCAATTCTTAATATCAAGGATTAAGTGGAAGCTTAGATTTTAAATCTCCTCTTCCTTTCCATTTGTGGGAGTTCTGTTGGGTGGCGTGGTAGTTTTTTGTATTTTTGTATATTTGTATAGTTGTCTCCTTTGGCTTTGGCCTTTTTAATATAATCATCATCGTTCAAATAAAAAAGGTTGTTCTCCTCTATATTGTCCCATGCCCGAGAGAGAAGAAAGTTTTCTAACAGTATAAATAAAGATATTAGTATAGAGCTTGAACCCCTTCTAGAGACTATACGAGTGCCCATGCGAGGAGGTGTGCTTGCAAGAACGGATGTCCAATGTCACAAGCCAAGACCAAGAAGTGACATGTGCATTGAAACTTGAAACTTCAGGAATGACTTGAAGCTGGTGAATGTGATTCCTTGCAGAATGATGTATCCATGTTTTCTTATTTCTTTTTATAAATGTATCGAAGTTATCATTCGCTGTAAACAGCTAAATGCCTTTCAAATTAGATTTGTAATGTTGAGGATGCTTGTTTGCACGTTCACACAAAATCAAGCCACATCAAGCCAAACCAGTGCATGCACAGGTGTGGTGTGGCATGCAGGAACCTAATTAGTTTGCAAATATTTTTAATTATATCATTAATTCTAGTCAAAAGCATGAATATTTCAAAAGTTTTGAAGATGGCAGAATGTGCAATAAAACACCCTTTGAGTCCATTGAGGATCCATAAAGGGGCTTCTCCTTTGGGTTTAACATAAAAAATCTAGAAAGCCTTTCATCTGTTCTCTCTACAACTATTCTCTCCACTGTTTTCTCATCGGTAAGAAAACAGCCCATACGACTGCTCATTTGGATGACCTAATAGTGCAGCTAGGATCTCTGTTCATTCATTAAGGTGGGTCGTTGGATCCTGGGGGCATCTCCGCTGTGAACCATTGCACCTTGTGGGGTTTCATTATCCTAAACAAATTGAACCCAGTCCATGCTTCAGTCCATAATCTCAACTTGCGGATTGAGCGTGCATAGTCACTTCAAAATCATCTGCCATTGAAGGTAATATCAGCCCCATTTCAGTCATAGCTCCAATGGCTTGGCAGTAGAAGAGGCACATTTGTATTGTGATAAATCGGTTGGGAGAGAATTTGGCTTAAGATTGCATATAACATCCTATTTGAACAAACACATTTACCATTACAAAAGCAGAAACCCAATGTCTTCTTATGTTGAGTCTTGCACTGCGTTTGGCAACCTTGACAAAATGGTGGGAAATAGTTCAGTTCTGCCACTTCTGGCAATATACAATTTTCTAAGCAGCTCTTTCTATAATGATAAAAGGAGATTTTATAATAAAAGTGGCATATATTAGCTCAAAGCAGACTGAATAAATTGTTGAACCTACCATTGCAAAGTTACAGTAACAAAATGCAGGTTCTCTTGAACAATCCTAACCTCTGATTCATGGACATTTGTTTGTTGGAATAAGACCATTGGATTTTTCTTCATGTTTAACCATATAATGTGTCCACCAATATAAAATTGAGATAATCAAATAAGCCTAATTTTGGTTCTTGAGACATCCAAACTGCATATCATCCATCGCTCTATGCCAGCGCATCAAAGTTTTTCTCAATGATAAAGACAATATTCCATGCATCCCAGTGCAAGCTTAATAAGGGGAGCATTTAATTACACGACGGCATGGCCCACAAGATACACTAGTGACTTAAGAGAGCATCTTCATGCATTTCAGCAGCTCTATGTAATCTGTCCAAATTGGAGCTACAAATGAAGAATTTGAAAGTTTCTTTCGATCAGTACTTCACACATCTCTTTCAGTTGGGTGGAAGCTTTATTCAGGCAAGAGGTTTAGAGCATATCGAAATGGCAAGAACGTACATGCAATGTCACACAGCAAGAGCAGGAAGCGACATCTGCCTAACCTTCGGGTATGACATGAGGCTAGTGAATGTGATTTCTTGTAGAATATTGTTTCAATGTTTTTTTTTTTCTCTTTTTTTATAAATGTATCAATGTTATCATTCGCTGCAAACAATTTTAAAATCGGAGTGCAATGTTAAGGTGCAGTGACCCCAAGGATGTGGAATCATTCATCAAATGCAAGCCCTCAATTTGAATCAAAAAAAAAAAAAAACAGCCCTCAATGAGAGCCGTCCATCTAGAGCAAGGTAGCATACACGTGGATAAGCAACTACTGAGATGAATTGGTGTTCAAAACAATCAGAGGGAACTAGTTTACAACCCTGAGATGGACCCGAACAACAAGACTACTGCAGTAAAACAATGTAAATTCGTATGTTCCCTTTCCATGTGTCTAATGGTAGGCATTGGCTCCTGCGGTGGGGCCAACCATGTTTTTTTCTTGGGACCCATACAACAGGCAACTGGATGACTGGGACACCACTTTCTATGGCTCTGTATCAGTTTATATCACTTCAAGTAATACTTTTAAAATAGACAGCTCTGATCGGATCACGTCAGTGGCAACTGAGCACTGATTTGAAGCTTTTGATGCATGTGGAGGCCATTATGAGATGGTTGATGAACAGTGAATATGCTAATTTCCCTGCAGACATCCTCCCCAGTTTCTCTGTCGTTAACAAGATCTGATGTCACCATGTATCTCACTTCTATGAAATCCGGACAGAGCAAATTAGCCAACAGGAGCAGAACCCCAAAGAACAAGCATCAGATAAATGCTCATATTCTCCCAAAAGACCATCTCCGATGGGTTCCAAGATATCACCAGAAGCACTTTGCAACTTGGGTTATGTAAAACGGCTCATATTCTTAATATTCTAGTCAACTTGTATACCTGCAACCACATTTGACCAAATCAGTTATGGGTGAATATACATACATATAAATTCCCGCTTCAGAAATTACCAACCTGAGCACTTCTACTGGGCAGGTTGACCTCCAAGCAGTATTGAAGGCCGTCGACCCTGTAGTGGAACAAATAACATTATGTACGTTTAATGGCGTGAAGTACTTTAAGCCCACTTTTACAATGAAAATGATTTCAAATTGAGGCGCAGAAACAATGCACAGATCTTCCAAAATATCCTGTAAAACCTGCACATAAAATGCATGCAAGGATCTTGATTTGAGGGAGTGAGCAAAGTACCTTTTGTTAGAGGTTCTTTGAAGATATTGATCACCCCCAATGCATCCACGTCCACCATATTTGATTTCATCAGTATTAAGTGTTACCTGTGTCAATGAATTTATGTTTTTGACGGTGAGATATGTAGACATGTAGAAAGACAGCCAGGTTAGGCAACTGCCGGATCTGCACCTTGTGGATGAAAGAGGAAGTCAGTCCCAGATGTTTTCCCATGAATTATGGTTAAAGGTCTCTACCATTATCAATGGCCGCCTTCTGGCCCATTTGGGTATCTTTTCAGTCGTTAAGTACATCATTGTATTATTGAAATTGACTATTTTTACAAACTTCGCAATTTCTTAATTTGTTGTTTCTAATTCCTGCATGAGAATGTTTTGCTACTAATATGAGCATTTCACGTTTTACTACTGATTCTTCCATTTATATTTGTGAGCAAAAGACATCTATTTATACTTAAATACTGGGATATGTTTTACTTTTAATACTTATTGTCACTCAGTTAATGTCCTTTTCTATGGCATTTAAGCTGAAATGAAACCTGAAAAGCAAGGTTGTAAAACACAATCCAATTGTGGTACCAGCTCCACCCCAATTATATCTGAACTGCTGATACATGAATATGGTAGCCTTGAGAAGTGAAATAATAGACATCAACAACTTATATGAAGTTTCAATATGAAGGGATTACAAGTGATAGGCAGCAGTAACTTACTTGATACTCTCCAGCTTCTTCTACACCTACACTGTATTTTTCATAGGAATTTTGCGGGTGAAAGTTGAATATGAAGAGCAACGGACCTCTCATGTAAGAAATTACCTGTGAAAAACAAATTGTGCCCAATTCAATGTCCATAGTTTTCCATGACCAGACTCAGAGAATAGAATAACGGCTTCATGGAGCAAAATAAATAGAAGTGGATGTAGCAATGAAGCAGGATAAACAGTTTCTACAAGATGAAGAAATTAAATCACAAAGTAGTCTTCAGTTTTCCTTTCAGTTTCGTGATACAACACACCCATTTCCTACAGCATTAATACCGTAAGGGCCTGTTTGGTTTTCCTATTTCTTATGTAATGCAAAGCAAACGAGATATCATTATCATCTGAAGGTGTTTATTTAAACTGAAATTATGGCCTGTAAATCAAGAGTCAAAGATAAAAGGAATTGTAATCAATACATGTTTACATTATAAAATTATATTTTTTACCATGATTTCCAGGTGAAACAAATAACAAGAACAAATTCATCATTGCAGTCAAATGTAGATGATGCTTGAACATAATTAGAGGAGAGTAAATACTTCCCCGTTTAGCCAATTAGTGTTGTAACTGGAAAACAAACATCCTGTAAGACAATTTTCTTTTCTCACCACATTCATATGACTCAAATATACACAAATGAGGATGTGGAAAAGAATAGCATGCACGTCCCTACTTCGGATTACAGAAATGTCAAAAGATGCCTGACGAGATGAAGAATCAATCAAAAAGAAGAAAACTGCTGTTCTACTATCAGATGATTTCGCCCCTTTCCAGTGATTCCTGTTGAACTTAAGTCTCAGTCACAAGACAAAGTAGGTCCATCATAAAAATAAATAAATAAAGTTGCTCCCCACATTCTTTAGACAACTATACTAGTAAAGGTGCAAATCAAATGCATACATTCAGCTATACACGTGTGTCTGCACATGTAACATCTTGAGGAACCTCAATATCACTACATTAGTTGAATCAATATTGGTTATTCTTGCCTGCAGAAAAAATAGAGGCATACCATACTAGAGTTGTTTACATGATGAATGTTGGGTGGACCTCTTGACAGTATACGCTCGTTTTCATCCAAGTTCATCATGTCCTGCAAAAGAAAACAACGTCATCTGTTTGGCTAATGGTTAACACTAGAAGCCTGCTAAATCCACAAAGGAATTAAAAAACAAAAAAAAACACTACAAATTTTATGACAGTGTATGAATGTCGTCTATATCCCACACGACAAATACTGTATCACTAGAATAGACAATTCAGCCAAATAATACAGTATAAGACATAAATGAAAAGGATAAATTAAAACAGAATAGGGAAAGCATAGATATCATACAAGCTCTGACTCATTCATTGTGGACTCTAACTGGAATGAAACAAAGAAATTGCCATCATACCAAGAACTTCAGCAGAATATAAATCCACAGCCAATGCAGCCACAGAAGTAGCCCATGTCAGACATGAACAACATGAATAGTGAGCTCCAGTCAAGACTTGTCATGTATCAAAAACCAGAACATTAATCATGTGTTCAAGACATCGTATTCAAAATCTGTTACATTGCGGCCTTAACAGTTGTTACGTAACAGTAACGGTGGTGCCTGCACAATACGGGGCCGTAATAGCCTATTTGAAAAATAAAAAATAAAAAATGGCAAGTGGGTGTAATGGACCAACATATTTTTTCCTTCGAAAATATTTTTTCAACTGTCAGAGGGCCGTGGTTGCCTCTATCAAAACAACGATAAGGGCCGTTACGGCCCGTATTGTAATGACCATAAGGCTGGCCTTTATGGCCACCATTACCATTATTGAATACCTTGGTTCCAGGTTTCCAACCCTATCTATCATGGTCGACCTAACACATTGTGATCAATTATCATTCCATAATGGAGAAAGGGGAGGCTGAAGATATCAAATGTATTCATTACAAGAAGTGGTTGATATCTTCACCACGGATCTTTCAAGGATTCGACAATTATGCATTACCAGCAAGTTTCCATTCTCAAAAAAATAAAAATAAAAAATACCAAAAAACCAAGGTGCACAGCATTAAGGGAATCATCAATGTTATACTTCAACTAATTTTTCTACACCCATGGTGTATGGTAGTCAAAATTTCGAATGGGCTTTAATGTCTCATTTTCTATCAAGAAAATAGAACTTGCTAAATCAATTAATGGGCTGCTCCAGTTGTCTTGCATTCATAGTTTAACCAGATAAGCACTCCAGGTGCATAACAGGCCAATACATTTTTTTTTTCAAGGAAAAAAAAAAAATTGTTTTCAACCATTACAGGGCTGTAAGGGTCGTTACGGCCTATACCATAACGGCCATAAGGCTGGCCATTATGGCCACATTACCATTATTGAACACCTTGATTCTAGGTTTCCAACCCTGTCTATCATGGTCAACGTAGCACATTGTGATTGATTACCATTTCATTAGGGAGAAAGTGGAGGCTGAAGATGCCAAATGTATTCATCACAAGAAGTAGTTGATATCTTCACTAGAGGTATTTCAAGGATTCAATAACATTGCATTACCAGCAAGGCAGCAAGTTTCAACTCTCGAAAAGTATTTTTTTATTTTTTTTATTTTTTTTAAAAAAAAAATCTAGCGCAAGGTGTACACCATTAAGGGAGTCATCAATGTTATACTTCAACTAATTTTTTCTACACCCATAGTTCATGGTAGTCAAAAATTTGAATGCATTTTAATTTCTCAATTTCTATCAAGAAAATAGAACTTGCTAAATCAATTAAATGGGCTGCTTCAGTTGTCTTGCATTCACAGTTTAACCAGGTCGAGTTGTGATTTTTTCCAATCCTTGTTTTAGTTTTACTGTTAATCATCATGCACTATGCTGATTGCTAAACAAAATATTCATATTTCATTCACAATTACATCCTTTGGAAGTGATAATTCAGGGAAGAACATGTGAAATATAGAATTGATAAAAGAAAATTATTCTAGTAAGAAGTTAATCAGAAGGGACCAAAATCCTACCTTATCAAACGAGAAAAGATCATAATGCAACCCTTTATCCATCAACAAATTCCACTGACGATGGGCTAGAGAAAAAGAGAAGTCGTTGCTGGGCATAGGGAATTCAACTCTCTAGCACAACATAGAAAAATAAATAATAAGTAATTCCAGCTTTGAGAAAGATGAAAATAGGAAGGGCCCTCAAACCAGATGGTATATCAATAGAGGTTTGGAAGTGTACGATAGATATTGGTTATTTTAGTTGACAAAGTTGTTCAACAAGATTATAAGATCAAAGAAAATGACAAATAAATAAAGTAGTGTGGTACCTACTTATAAGAATAGAGGAGACATACAAAGACGCACTAACTATCATGGGATTAAACACCAAGCTAGATTTATGACATAGTTTTACTTGACATGACGAGGGAGGGCATAAATCCATAAACATAAAGCTAGATTTATGAAGGGGTGCTCTAGAATCTAAGGGCCTGTTTGTTTCACTGATTTCCTTGGTAATGTAAAGGAAATATGTAATAATTACAAATTACTTCAACTGTCTCATGACATCAGCTGCATCTGACCACCGATTCCCACATTTGATTTATCCATGGTAAATTCATAATGATGACATTTTTATGTTACTTTAATATCAAATCATCAGAAAATTACATTGATGTCATTGCTTGATTTGAGATTTTCACAGTAATTACATGGAAAAGTGCAACGATTACAAATTTCTTTAACTGTCTCTTGAATACATCTGCATTTGACTGACAATTCCCGTATTTGATTTGGCAGCAGTAAAACCGTAATAATGACACATTTCCTTTACATTACTGAGGAAATGAGCAAAACAAACAGGCCCTAAAGGATTTAAAATTAGTCAGACTAAAACAGTATATGGAGTGAAATATTAGCAGCAATAGGGTGTGAAAATGAGGAATTAGTAACAATTGCTAACTAAGAGGTTTCCCAAAATGACCACTTTCGATACCTTCGGTCAATAATTTATAGAGTGGAGATATTGAAAAGGATGTTGCCCATGGAATTCAAGCTAGGTGGAAGAAATGGAGATGTGCCTATGTGATCGACATGTACCACTCAAATTGAAATGGAAATTTTATAGGATAGCTATAAGACCAGCCATGCTTTATGTAATAGAATGTTGCGTAGTTAGGAACAACATCTTCATAGGATAAGTTTAGCTGAAATGATGATGTGTGGCAATACAAGGAGTGATTGAATTAGAAATGAATGCATTCGAGGGAGATTAGGAGTAGCACCAATAGGTAATAAGATGAGGAAGAGTACACTTAGGGGGCGTTTGGCGCATGGTATTAGGAGGGATAGAATTGCATTTGGTCCCGTGAAATTCCATCCGACATTTGGAGAGGGTGGGATTAGGTGGGATGGAATTGCATTTGGTCCCATGGAATTGCATTTGGTCCCATGTAGGATTTCCATGGATTTTGAAATCCACTACACATGTGGGCCCCACATTGATGCATGTGTTTATACACGCCGTCCATCCATATACACCATTTACACGTGGCATTCTAGTTATATATGTGTACAAGTGAGCAACATCTGTTGCTAATTTGGTCCTCTGATTACAATTCCATGGTCCGCCAAACATGGTTTTGCTTAGTCCAGTGTTTTCCCATGGCAAAATTTTTATCCCAAACATGGGATTGGGTGGCTACAATACCATGGTATTTCCAGACATGCAATCATTGAGTAATGATAATGTTAATCCCATGTAATACCATTTAATTCCATTCAATTCCATGAACCAAACATGCCCTTAGATGGCCCGGTCATGTGCAACAGAACTGCGTAGGTTAGAAGGAGCGAGTTGGTACAAGTTGAAGGCTCTAAAGGGGCAAGAGGAAGGCATAGAAGGATGTGGATGGAGGTAGTAAGAAAAGTAACGCAAGGGCATTTTCACATCGGGCTCGAGTGGGGTGGCCTGTGGGATGCAGGGGCACACTCAGGGTGGGCGACCCGTGTGAGACGAGCCCCACCCGTGTGAGGCAGGTGGCTTGTGTGAAGCGAAACCTATGTGAAGTGGGGCTCACGAGGGGGTTTCGGCTGGAGTCCTAACCCATGGGATGTGGGGCCTGGGCTATGAGATAAAGGGATTGATTCGCCATGCTCTATCAATTCAAGCTCTTAGAGCAAGTGGTTTATTATCCTGCATCAAAAAGACTTGATGACCTATGGTCTAACCGAAGGTATGGTCCTTGATAGAGTCGAATGGTGGCAGGATTCTTGTAGCCAACCCCAAGTAATTGGGATCAGGCTTAGATGATGATGATGATGACGATGAAATAAATAATATTTCCACATAAAATTAAAGGGAAAGAAACCTCACATTTGGATGCCCAAATTCATTGCCCATGAAGTTGAGGTAAGCATGCCCACTGATTGTAAACGTAATTAATTTGATCATCTGAACTCATTAAAAAAATGCAAATTCTTAGAAACCTCGCATATCTTATTTTACTAAAGAATCACAAGAAAGAAAATGAACAATGAAGATGAATGAATAGGTGCCTGAAATATAAATATGGGAAATTGCCATAAACTTCTAATGATGAACTGCCAAAATATATGCATATAGTGTTTAGCAATGTCAAGGAATCAAAGAAGTGTAGCATACTTTGTGCAATGAAGACCCTCTAAGAATCAGATCCTCTAAACCGGAAGAATGCTCTTTGATATCACCAAACAAAATTTCTGCAAATGACTTTCCACCAGATATGGACTGCCATGGAATTAAAATGGATCACCCTAACATGAAATGTTATAGCAGCAAAAAGATCTGAAAAACTACTAAACCACAATAACCAATAAAAAATCAAATTGAAAATGCACTAACATATTTCCATGCTAGAAATTCAAACAATATATAGAATCACAAAGAAAATCAATTTAATTCAAAAGGCTAAAAGGGAGATGAGATCACATAGGTAATGTAAACAATAGAAACATCATGGTAAGCAAAGAGGAATCATAAATGTAACTTCAATTCATTATTAGGTGAGCTAATATATAAGAAATAAACAAAATAGTGAAGTTAACAGCTATGCTGCTCCTAAACAATAAACAATAAATGGATGAATAGTGAAATTAACTTCGTCTATCTCTACTTTTCCCCTGGTATATAATATACATAGATCATGTTTTCACTTTCATTCACTCATTCGCTCTCCCTTTAACATTGGAAATGAAGAGGGGGGGGGGGGGGGGGGGGGGGGGAATTGACCGATGAGTGCAAGTAAACTTGTCAGAAGAACTGCAGTTCACCTTTTCTGCAGCTACTTTTGATGGAATATAAAGATATAAAAACTAGAAAAGAAGTACATAACTGAACTCAAAAGGGATAAAGACCAAGGCTGAAGTAGCAGACAAAGATGAACAAACCCAATAAATGGAAACCAATAGAATTTTGAATTTCTCAACTTTAACTTCAGCAACCATGAGTGCATGTTAGAAACTGGTCTTGAATGACAACAAAGGGTGGACAGAAACTTACGTATGGGCATTTGATCCTTTAAGCAGAGTTGCATTTTTTCATAAACGGTTGTGACCCTTGGGGTTATGTCGTTTCCTAATCAAAATGATAGGAGAGCACATCATGTCCCAATGTTATGGAATCACTTTGCCAAATTCCTCAACATGGCGACAAAAATCTGAGATCTCAAATGGAGAACCCTTCACCTGTGAGATGAACACCCCAATAAAAACCCACCCTATCAGCCCAATCCATTTATTTAAAAATAAAAAATAAACTTCTCAAAAGCTATAAACCCTAAAATGTAGGACCATATCCATGGTAATGGTGTGGGCCGATACATTTTCTTCCTTTGAAAAAAAAAAAAGACCATTACAAAGTCGTGACGCCCATTACAACCCATATCATCACCTAACCTAACCCTACAATCAGTGCAATGACCAATTCTTAAAAGGCCAAAGATCAGCTCACAAATTCCTAATGACCCTAACTGACATGACCCGTTGCTGAGCAAAAGGAAAGCAGAGATCCAAGGAGAGCATCCATTTAGAGGACAAAGCAAGTAAGCTGTAACACCAAGCTGGAAAGAGAATGGCTATTTCAGAAATGCAAGAATCTGCTCAATAGCATACCTAGATGGAAAGATCAGCACATTTACAGAGAGGTGAATAGTGCAGCAGATATTTTGTCTGAAACTGCTGGTAATTACTGTCAGGAATGGTTGAGGACCACCCAAGATGGTTTCATAAACTTTTCCTAACTCTTCTGCATGTGCTTAATTGCTTCTGTTAATAATTAATGCCTTAAAGAAGAAGAAGAAGAAGAAAAGACATTCCTTCGACATGGTTCTCTCGAGCTTCTAGTATATAATTTTTCACCTGTGTCAATTGGGTGTATAGTCAGTTCACTGGGAGAATCACCCTCCCAACTCAAAAAGTATTTTTTGGTTGGAAGAAATCGATTTCCATGGATATGTATTCCACTATTTCTATTACATAAAGTATCTGTTGAAATTGATTGTCATTATTATGCTTTTCCTCGAAAAACAATTGAATTGAATAAAATGATTAATGTTTCCAAAAAAAAAATTGAATTGATGTCTCCCAAACAAGCTACTCCGTGGGCATTTCCTCTCTTCGCTGGAAACACCAACCAACCATTGAGAGTTCTTTCTGGTTTTTCACACTAAAAAGAGCATCAATCCAAACAATGGCAAAAGTAAAAACAAATAAATTTCCACGGAAATTTTAGTTGCAAAACAAATTGCAGACTGGATTCCTTCCATGATTTTCACTTTTTTAGTTTTCCATGGAGGTTTCCAATATGCACATTTTGGATTCTTCCTATCCAAACAGGCCTGACTATGAAAACTCTTGATAGTCTAGATCAATGCTGTCCTTGATGACCAGAGAGGTGTTGGCCGGTGGATATCAAGGTGTCCAATGGCTTAAATCCTTAGTTGCACAAACCTTCTACCTAGGTGCCACTCCCACTACAAATCTCACTCCCCTCCCATTTCCAAGCTGTTCACATTTGCTAACATTTTGAACAAACGCTTCCCCACTCCCATACCCAAACCTATTTCTGCTTCCCCCTTACCCTTTGTGCAGCTGTACTCCAAAACATAACACTTCAAGAAACAATGCTACTTCAATCCACCACACAAGAATATCTCAACAGTTGACTTTAACAAAACAAAGTTATGATGATATGCAGTGGCCATAGAAACAAGATATGACTTTTGTTGAAATAACTTGACAGCAAGAGGACTTCCTTCTTAGATAGAAGAACAAGAACACGAGAGGAATCTCAGTAAGTGGACCTGAGATTTTTCTAGGGTGCTCAATCCATCAAAAGTATGAAACAAGCTTTAAAATGATATATTGTTGACACAGTCACATAGAGACTGCCTACGAAATAAACATTGGATAAGAAGAATTACCTGGTTGTGGTTTTCAGCATACATAAGCATCTTATCTGCATTTGTTTTGCTGCTCGAGAGCACGCTCGCCATCTGCATTAGTTTATAAATTCCCTTCAGCACTTGGAACAACAATAAATATAAAGGTTATAAAGCCTTAGGTCAATGTGAAAGAGAAACTCAGAGCAATTTAATAAACAAAGCACACCAAAGAAACAGTTCTGAAGTAGATAAACTACTTAATTCAACCATCACATTATAAACATAAAGGGACTTAGAGAGAGAACAACAACTATGATGGCAGTCTGATAGTATTCAATCAGCCCATGATCATAACTGAAACTTGTGAGGCTTCACCATACAGTCAAACGGAAATCGAGAACACATAAAAAGCTGTTCCAGTAGCTAGGACAGCGCTATGATGATGGTGATGAATTAAAGTTGTTCAGTCAAAACAACATGTCAGAACTTACAAGACCTCAAAATAAATGGACTCCTAAGTCTCACCACAACTTGATAGTGACCAACATAACATACATACCATCCAAGAAAAAACTTAGAGCCTGTCTGAATTTGCGGAAAGCATGGCAAAGTGATGCAGGATGAGTGATCTAAGCTAGATATGATGTAAGGAAATTATAGACGGATTGAAGAGCAATTCAAAGTATAAGATATACTAACCTACTACAAATCTAAGAGATCAAATAAACAATAAAATTCAGATTTCAATCTAAATCACAATCCCACAATAAACTAAACCATATAAAACGTGAAATTTCAAAGGATCAATGGAAGGTAGAACTTCCCCTTTAGCATAGGCTTAGGTTTAATTCAAATGGGCTGATTTAGTCTTTCTAGGGTTAGGGATATGGGAATCTAGGGTTATGGATTTGAAACGAATTAGAGCTTTGGTAGGATTTGGGGATTTAGGATTTTATATGGAATTGAGGATTAGGGTTTCATAGGGAAATAGGGATTAGGGTTTTAGGCTAGGGTTTATGGGATAGGAAGATGGATTGAAGAAATGGAAGAAAATGGAGAGAAGGGGCTGACCATACAGTTGTACGGCCCTGTACATACTTGTAGGGGCTGATGGTGATGGGTTGGCTTTGGTGGGGCAAGGAATAAGAAAGGATGCGTTTGGGGTAGCAAGTTTAGGTTTAGAAGGAGAGTAAAGGGATTTAGGGTTTGGAGAAAAAAAAAAAAAAAGTGGAAGAAAATAAGGATTTGAGAAGGACGAGAAAATACATTTTCAAAAGAGTAATAAAGATGATAGATTAGGCTTCACACCTTGGTGTCACACCATCAATCTTCATTCAAAAGAGATTTTCTATCTCGAAACAAGAGAGAGAGAGAGAGAGAGAGAGAGAGAGAGAGAGAGAGAGCTTTTTTTTTTAAAACATTCAATAATGGGCTAGGGATGGTCGTCCAAGCCTTTTATAGTCTCAAGAGGGACTTTTTACAAAAAGGTGCTCTCAGATAAAAATCCTTACATTAAGACATTCAATGACTTTTTTAAAGGCGCTCTCAGATGAAAATCCCCACATTAAGACGCTCAATGAAAGAAAATTTGTTCCCAACTCCCTAACCTCAACTAAATGTCAAAATAAATCCAACATGAATAATCGACTAAATAAAAGAAATAAATCTAAACATCCTAAAGTCTCCGATCAATGTGAGGATCACAATGATTCAACAGTCCGATCAAAGCATCCTTAAGATCCAACCGTCCGATCAATGTGTCCTCACAATCCAACGGTCCAAACTCCTCAATAAGCAACCTACATACATCTTCCTAGTGTAAGGTCTTCGAAGATGCACGATCATGCATGTGAGGTCTTCGATGTAGCCCACCTAGGCTCATGTAGTGGTCACCAAGCCAAAGTGAAATTGATGTTGATCTCCTCCTCTGGTATACTCTGTAAGGCGCTCGGATGTCCTCATCAACTCCCCTCAGCTGAGAAGAATTCACATCTAGCGAAATAAAGTTGTGATAACACTCCAAGAGGTCCGCGTCGAGTCGTTGAAGTTGTCTCTGTGATCCATGCAAAATCTGACACTAGCATGTTCTTCTATTTGACAAGATATTTCTGAAATCCTCCATGTTTGGTGGAAACCATTTGCTCGTCCAAAATATCATTATCTCTTTTCTTCTCATAGTTATAATAGATGGTACGGGTAACAAAAGCTGAGAAGATGAATCTGGTAATAGTCAAGGGTCATGGGACAAGTCGAGTGTCATCTTCTAGGCCCATGTGGAGATCAAGGAAAGGGCCCTGGAAAGGCGCAAGATCTTCCACATTAAATGTAGAACTAATGCTCATACTAGGTGGAAGATATACAATATACACATTGGGACCTAATCTAATGCAGGGGCATTTTCAAACTAGGCTTGAGTAGGGTAGCCTGTAGGATGCAGGGACACACTCGGGGTGGGCGGCCCGTTTGACGCGGGTGGCTCATAAGAGGCGGGCCCCACCCGTGTAATTCGGGCAGCTCATGTGAGGCGATACCCATGTGATTTGGGGCCCACGAAAGGGGTTCAGCCGAGGTCCTAACCCATGAGATGTGGGGTCTAGGCTATGAGATAAGGGGATTGATTCCCCATGTTCTAACAGTTCAAGCTTTTAGAGCAAGTGGTTAATTGTCCTGCATTAAGGGCCTGTTTAATTTCCGTTTCGTTGCGGTAAATACGTGCAAATGTATTTAATCATGATTTACCCTTTCCGCCTGCAAAACTGTCGGCAGAAATAGTACGTGTTAATCTTGTTTGGTTGACTCCCATGAGCACCGTAAATACGGTCAAGACTGGAGCTTGCTGTTTGTTTTCCACCTTGCAAATGACCGCCAGGAGCACGGGGGATTTTATCGCACGCGCTACTAGAGTAATCTCACCAACTGTTGTGGGGCCACCATGACGTCAGTGTTTTGAGATACGTGGAGATGATGGACGCGGTACTCCTGCGATAGCCTTTCGCAGGAAGTTCCAACGCTAGATACCTAAGTGGGGCCCAATGTGATGATTTTGATAAATCATCTCCGTCCATTATTATTGTAAGTTAATTTTATGACATGAGGACAAAAATGAACCGTACCTAATGCTCAAGTGGGTCGAAAATGTGAGAATTGAATTTCGACAGATGAAATATTCGTGGGCCATAGAAGTTTTGAATCTTTCTAATATTGGTTTTTCCAGTTCATCCCAGTATGAATGACGCTATTAACGGTATGGATGGAATCTAAACATCACGGTAGTACCCAGGGACGTTTTAAGGGTATGAATTTCTCCAACCACCACAACCATCTAGTACGGCCCACTTGAGTCGTGGATCCCACTCAATTTTTTTCTCAACGCTTAAAATGAGCTGACAAAGCCGATGGACAAGGTGGATTCCTTACAAACATCACAGTGGACCATGTCGGTCTGGGTTCCCAGCGCATGAAAAACCTGCGAAAGGCTTTAGCCGGCAATCGGTTTAAGCAGGAAATCCGCGTCGAGTGAAGAGTGATTCCCACCGTTGAAACTATCCTATTGCCCATTAGAATCTTCGTTTGAAATACGATTGCTGTTGAAAAGAAAAGAAAAAAAAAAATGATATGGAGAGGGGATCATAAATATCAGCACTATTCTAAACTGGTGTGGCCTTCAAAAATTTTTAATGGTGGCATCACTGTCCCCATTGTTTTATGTGCAGGGGTCCACTGGAGCTTTGGATTTGACTCATTCCAAAACGAATGACCGAAACGGTCCATGTGATCTCCGATATGGCCCACCATATATGTGTTTAGCACAATCCACACCGTCCAAATTTTCCGTAATAAGGATTAAGGCGTGCAATCGAAAAATGAAGCTTCCTACTGTACAAAGTGGATCACAACACAGATCCCGCCCATTATACGCCACTTCCAGCATTGAAGGAGATGGTGGACCCAACTCCTACGTCGCCAAACCGTCCGGGGTGACCCCATAAAATGAGCCGGTAAAATGGATGGATTGTGCGATCTCCTATGGTGATCACGGTGGACTCCACACAGTGCTTAGGAATACCCCACGCGGTCGCGACTACGTGCACCAGACGGTGGGATATGGGATTTACTTCCAAATCCGGGATCGGTTTCACATCACTTTACGACAGCGCTTTCAAGGAAATCTTGCAGGAAATCCTTTCAAAAATCAAACGACGGTTGCCTCCCTGACAGGGGTAATTACGACAACTTCGAATGTGCATTCAGAAATCAAACAGCCCCTAAATTGGTATAAGAGCGGGAAGTCTTGAATTTGAGACTCCTCACAGGGGGTGATTAATGCAAGGGCATTTTCACACCGGACTCGACTGGGGTAGCCTATGGGATGTAGGGACACACTCGGGGTGGGTGGCCTGTGTGAGGCAGGTGGCTCGTGAGAGGCAGGCCCCACCCGTGTGATTCGGGTGGCTTGTGTGAGGCGGTACCCATGTAATTTGGGGCCCATGAGGGGTGTTCGGCCGAGGTCCTAACCCATGAGATGTGAGGCATGGGCTATGAGATAAAGGGATTAATTCGCCATGCTCTGACAGTTCGAGCTTTTAGAGCAAGTGGTTAATTGTCCTGCATCATAATTGCTTCAATATCTTTTATGGTCCAGCACTACGGGCTTGTAATTTCTTTACGGCTCCTTGTGGAAACCGTTTTGGCCTTATCCTTATCATCACTTCATCGCTTACTAGAAATTCTTTGAACCTGCGGTGAGAGTCGGCAAATACCTTGTACTTTTCATTGCTCACATTAATCTATTTTCTAATTTCATTATGCAAATTATGGATATGTCATGCAAATGCATCTGCAGACTCTAAAGGTTTATGGGAGATTGAATGCATCTCCATGGGGTTCATTCGGTAGTAAAGAAAGTTTGGTAAAGTCAACCCGGGGACAAGATCTATGGCATGTTGAATGTCTCACATGGGTGGAAGCTTATCGGGTGGGTCCTCAGGATAACATTGTTAAACTCCTCCAACACCGGATTCGCTTCAAGTGGCAACTCTATGCTAACCTCGGGTGTAAACTCTCTTTCCATGAGGGTATATACCATCGATTCATCTTTAGTTTCCCTTTCAAACTCTTTGGTGTTTATTATGTAGAGAAACTTAGGCTGGGATTTCCTCACCTCTTTAGGATCACCCTTCTTGACGTCATCTTTCTTCTCTGGGGTGCTTTTGGGCGAAAGAGGATTTAACTTTATCCTCTTACCTTCGTACATAATGAACAAGTATTCGAGCGATCAAATAGTGTCACATCACGATCATAGAACCAAGGTATGCCCAAAATGATGTGGCCTACATTTATAGGCAAGACATCACACCACAGCGTGTCTTTGTATTAAGCAAACTAAATGGGGGGTGAGCGGTTGGTTTTTTCCACCTTTGTTACCTCCGGTGGCTAACCTCAAGTTTGCCAAAAATTGGGACTGTCCTCTGAAACTGCCCCCATCTTGAGGTTAGGTGTTGAGAGGTTAAGCTTCACTTACTCCTGAGAAACTGGTGAGAAACTAAATGGGAATGAAACACTGTTGAGAAATTGGTATCAAGGATGCATCAACCCATGAAACTCGATAAGGCCAAGGGTGAAGAACGGGTTTCAAACCCAAACAAGATATAGTGTTAATGGAGACCACATTGGTGTAAGTATCATTATCAATTATCACTTTGCGGTTTTTATTACCATGCTTGATATAAGTGTGGAAAATTGAATTCATGCGCCAATCATCACTCTTTAGCCTGGGCTAAAGTACATTTGACAATTGCAAGTGATGCGGTCTCAACTCCTTCAACTTCTTCATCACTAGCACCAATTTCGAGCCAATATTCTTCTTCTTCGCAATCGCCTTAATCATTCGCATCCTCATCAAAATCGCCAATTATGAGGGCCTTACCTCACTCTTTTGTAGGGCATTGGTAAGCGAAATTATCATATCCCATCACGTATGCCCACCTCACCTCAAACTAGTACTAGCTAGACCTTTGTCCCTCGCATCCTATTGTTGGGTTGAGTACTAGTTAGAGCTTTGGATTGACTCCCAAAACTAGGCTTAGCTCCCTAGGGAGTGGCCTTGACATTGGTATCACGACAGTTGAATCACTTCATGAATTGTGGTTTCAAATACTGCTTAAGTTCTTGCACCACTTGATAGGCATGCTCTAGGATGTTGACGTCATGAGGAATGAGCTCACGTTGAAGCTCGAGTTGGAGGCCCATCCTGAAATGAGAAAGGGTCATTAACGGGTCCTCCTCGATGTTACACCGCATCAGCCGGGGGCATTGATCCTTGGCGAAAGGATTGCCACTGATCTAAAAGCTTCTAATAGTTAGAGAGGGAAACGTATTTTTCCTTCAAGATCTCTTTCATCTCAGCCCATAATGAAACCGGGTCATTTCCAGACCTCTCCATCTTCCGCTCAACATTTGTCCAAAACAACTTCGCTTAGCCCACCAACTTCATCTTGGCAAACCTCACCCGTCGGCGATCAGACACATCAAACCACTCAAAATAATGGTCCATATCCACAATCCAATCGAGGAAGGCCTTGGGGTCCAAGCGATCATCATAGTTCAAAGTCTCAATCTTCACTCTTCATGACTCGATCATTAGGATCATGGTAGTCTAAATACTCTCCATTAGGTGGTTGGGTACGCACCCCACCATGGCCAACACCTCAGCCACGGCCTCTTCCACATCCTCAAATTTGGTTTCCTCTAACTTTACTTCCCGCCTGAGATTGGTCATCTTCCCCATCGTTGGGGTTTGCTTGGAGGGAAGCTCCCAACTAGTTCATGCGAGTGTTGGTCTCATTCCTGAAGACTGTCAGTTGATTACTAGTGGCTCTACTTTGGGCCTCAACGGCCGCAAGATGGTTAATGATGGCATTGATAACATTGGCAAGCTATTCTAAATTATTGTGGGGTGTAAACCAAAACCACACCCAGTACGAGTGGGCATAAACTAGGAATTTGATGGGAAACCTAAGAGCTAAAGACTCTACATGCAATATGATGAGAATGGTAAGATTGTTAACCCTAGACACAGCAATATGAGAACCTAACCAACATGCAACATGAAAGTTCTATGCTATACCTAAGCTCTGATACCAAAATTTGATGTAGGATGTGTGATCTAGGCTAGATATGATGTAAGGAAATAATAGACGGGTTAAAGAGCAATTCAAAGTATAAGATATACTGACCTACGACAAATTTAAGAGATTAAATAAACAATAAAATTCAGATTTCAATCTAAATCACGATCCCACAATAAACTAAACCAAAATTTAAAAGGATCAGTGGAAGGTAGAACTTCCCCCTTTAACATAAGCTTAGGTCTAATTCAAAGGGTCCGATTTAGTCTTTCTAGGGTTAAGGATATGGGAATCTAGGGTTATGGATTTGAAAGGAATCAGGGCTTTGGTAGGATTTGGGATTTAGGATTTTATATGGAATTGAGAATTAGGGTTTCGGGCTAGGGTTTATGGGATAGGAAGATGGATTGAAGAAATGGAAGAAAACAGATAGAACGGGCTGACCATATGGTTGTACGGCCATGTACATACATGTAGGGGCTAATGGTGATGGGTTGGATTTGGTGGAGTGAGGAATAAAAAATGATGGGTTTGGGGTAGCGAATTAGGGTTTCGGGCTAGGGTTTATGGGATAGGAAGTTGGATTGAAGAAATGGAAGAAAACGGATAGAACGGGCTGACCATATGGTTGCACAGCCGTGTACATACATGTGAGGGGTAATGGTGATGGGTTGGATTTGGTGGAGGAATAAAAAATGATGGGTTTGGGGTAGCGAGTATAGGTTTACAAGGAAAGAGTAAAGGGATTTAGGGTTTGGAGAAGAAAGGTGGAAGAAAATAAGGAATTGAGAAGAAGATGAGAAGGACAGGAGAAAATACATTTTCAAAGAGTAACAAAGAGGATAGATTAGGCTTCGCACCATCAATCTCCATTCACAAGAGATTTCCTGTCTCAAAAACAAGATAGAGCTTTTTTTATTTCAAAACATTCAATAATGGGCTAGGGCCGGATGTCCAAGCCTTTTATAGTCTTAAGAGAGACTTTTTACAAAAAGATGCTCTCAAATGAAAATCCTCACATTAAGATGCTCAATAAAAGAAAACTTATTCCTAACTCCCTAATCTCAACTAAATATCAAAATAAATCCAACATGAATAATCAACTAAATAAAAGAAAAAAATCTAAACATCCTAAAGTCTACGATCAATGTGAGGATCACAATGATCCAACCGTCCAATCAAAGCGTCCTCAAGATTCAGCCGTCTGATCGACATGTCCTTACAATCCAATGGTCCAAACTCCTCGATAAGCAACCCACGTGCATCTTCCTAATGTAGAGTCTTCGAAGATGCACAATCATGCATGTGGGGTCTTCAATGTGGCCCACTTGGGCCCATGTATTGGTCATCAAGCCAAAGTAAAATTGAAGCTAATCTCTTCCTCCTCTGGTATACTCTGTAAGGCGCTCAGATGTCCTCATCATAATGGAAATTGTATTTCCAAAAAACCTTGTTTCCAGGAAAGTGTGGGCAACGAAACAATACTATTTCTCATGTTTGTTTATCAACATCATTTTCTCAAGAAAATGAGGTGTGTTTCCAAATCATATGTTAAGAAAATAAAATTCTCTTGAGAAATTCTTTTGTTTGCAACTTCCAAGTCTCAAAGTGTTTATAATACAATGTGAGTCCCGCTATAAGATAGGACCCACTATTGTAGCCATGGACTCAGTTACATGTAACAAAAGATTCCATGGGGCCATGCAAGATTGATACATTGGTGGGTACTACATCCCCAAGGGCATACTTGTGATGGTCAATATGTGGAGGTTGCACTGGGACCCACACGTGTTTGGGAGATTTCTCACCAATCATAAAATGGCACGAATGTTAGGGGCCAGCATTTTGAGCTGATATTATTCAGATCCAGCCGTTGATCGTTCTCGGGAATGCTGCTTGCCTCCCGGTCGTGCACTTGGCACTCGCCCACCTGATCCATTGCTTCGAGTGGGCCCATTAATATGACTGAGTGGCTACAGACTACTCTGACCAAAGCTGACCTGTTGGAGCTCATATTCACCCCCCAACTCTCTCCTGAGTCCTACAAGCACTATATAGAGAAGCGCATGTTCACGATCTAAGCCATCCATCTAATGAATCTTGCCGTGCAAATGTCCTATCCTGAAAATCATGCAGATCATGAGAGCAGTTGCAGGTTCGAAACAAATGGTCGGATTGGCTAAGTTTTGTTTACTTACCATGGCCTGTGTACTAAGTGGACCAGACTGGTTTTTGGGACATGGCATCTACTCAGTGGGACCTAGCTGATGGATGACTTAGATCTGTCACACTTGTGGACCCTCCATGGATGTATAATAGGCTAAAAACTTTCAGATGGTGTGATCCTGTGCGTTCCATCTAAGGCTGTTATGCAAGACTGTTGTTATGTTCTCGTAACCACCAGTTAGAATTGTTTGATTTCAGATTTTATTTTTTTTCCTTCCAAACAGTATTTATCCATTGTGGGGTTTGGATCAACGGGCTGGATCTCTTGATGACTGACTGTACATATGCAAACAGGCGCCACATCACTTTTATTGCACCTGGAGCTTTTGGACTTGGAGAAGATGGTCACATCATCCATCTGGACTGTCCATTACATGTGACCCACTTTTCATGGGTCGGATGTTAGTGTAAGGTTGTGACCCACTTAGTGGATAGCTATGATCATTTGAATTGTACACATTGTTGTCAAATGCAATCGCATATGCGCATATTGTGGATTGAATCGAATATGCCATGAAGGCATATGCGATCCTGGCAAGTATGCCATGCCACTTAGTGAAGAACCAATGAAGTAACCAATCTAAAACAGAGAACGAAAATCAGAGAAATCATGTAAAGCATGCAACACATACACAGGTCATGCCTAAAGTATAAAGAGTCAACTCAGCCAAGCAAACCCAAGAGAAGAGTCAAGCCTAACTATCTTATTCCAAAGGTACAGGTGCACCAGTAGTAAAATAAAAGAGCGAACAACTTGGCTAAATTAACAAAAAGAACAACTAGGTTAATATCATCCAAGACAGTTGTAAATCAGCAGTTGAGACCTTCAATGGCCACACATCATGCAAGTTTCAAAACTTTATCCTATTAATCAAAGATTGGGAGAAATAGTTTTAGCATCAGCATAAGTACATGCATGAGATATAACCTAGAGACAGAATTGCAAGCAGAACAAAAGAATACACAAAAGCCCTAATAGAAGCACATTGGAGTAGGATTAGAACTGAGAGCCCTCTGTTCCAAATACCATTCAATGAACAGGGAACAGCTTGAACTGCGTGATTATGAAATGCATGAACTAAATGGTCAAACCTTATCCATGCTCCATTCATGATCAGGTACATTCTCAAGGAACCATAACCACATCTCTGATACAGAAAGATTGACATAATAATCGAATCCCAGTCCTCCTTGATTAACTGGCTTACATAGTCCAGGATAAAGAGTTGCCTGACATAGCCAAGAAAACTTCATAACAAACTGAAAAATACAATATAGCGAACAGATCTAGATCTAAAACTGCGTAAAGCCTCAAATAACAAGTACCAATAGAAGTTGAAAATGTCAATGGTTTAATGGAAGTAACCAATATGTATAAAAGGCCCATTACTTATGGAGAAGATAATCAGGAGTGATAGAAAAACAGACTGCATGCTCATTAAAGAACCAACCACCATTAATTTAGGAGGAAAAACAATAAACAGTACCAATGTTTCCTAACAAAGCAGGAAAGACAAATTTGGACAGCCCCATAGAATAATCCGACAATGTTAATGGATGTGGGGACAAGTTAGAATCAACTATCTCTACAATATATTGTCACCAATGTTTTAAATATCATTATCGCATAATGTATCGCACCCTTGGGATACAAATACATATCGGTTATCACATGAGATATATCGGTTGTATTGCGTAACGTATCGTTGTTGTTGGGAAACATGAGAATAATGGGAAATGGGTTGATTTTTTCAATGGAACTTCAGAGATTGTTGAAAAAGACATCAATACACACTTAGAAATCAAAACATTATTAAAAAATTTTAAAAAAGTGCACATAATAGGGGTTTCCTTTGTATGGGATCCTAATATATGCACTTTTAAACTGAACTGGTATAAGTATATTCGAAGTCTATTCATATAATTTATAAATGTAAGAAGACATGTATGGAAACACAAGCAATACATTCAAAAGCAAAAGAAGAATCACTAGATCAGGTTACATGTTTAATTTTGTGTTTAGATATAAAGATTGCAACTGATTTGTGAGAAATTGAGAAATTTTGATTTTTCTCAATTTTCCGCAACTTGACCCATCTCCCCTAAATCTCGAAATCGAAGTTTCAAATTTATGATTTTTCATGGAAAATATGAAGAATCATAGATTTGTAACAATTTGACACTAGTTTAACTTGATTTACAACAAAAACATGGATTGGAAATCGAAAATGCTCACTGGATCGAATAGGTGGGATATATCGGCACTACCTGTGCATTTCGTATCGCACAGGTGGGATACAAGATATATCGTGGGATATATCGGCTGATATCGTCGATATTTAAAACACTGATTGTCACCATACAACAGTTTCTATGCCCATGTAACAGAAGGCAAAACACATTAACAGGAGAAAGCCTTCATTAATTTCCATGAGCAACTGTTGAAATCATATATGTATGTTAATCACCTGTTCCTTCACTGTTCATTTGCTTCCAGTCTATGGAACTGGTGTCTAGGCCAGTTTGGTTTTGCATGATTGAAGTTTGCCACTATGGTGGTGATTTTGCAGGCTTGGGTGGTGGGTCCTAGAGGAGTTAATGACCAATTTCTTTGGAATTTAAGCCATTTAGCTGTGTTGTGGGCCATTTGGAAGGAAAGATAACAGGACTTCAAAAAATAAGAGCAAGTTGGTTTTCCAAATGAGATACTTCATATGCTCATCAGCAATGATACGGCATCCTTATGTAATATTAAGGTTGTTCCACTTGTGGCTAGTATTTTGCATATGGGCCATTGCCTTTTTAATTGAGAAGATCATCTTAATCTTATCAACCAGAAATAAATAAATTATAAAAACAGAAAGACAATAAAACTTCTTAAAACAAAAGAGAGTAAATCATCCAAGTGAGATGCTTAGTGAGCTCTTGGGCGATGCCCTTAAAGGAATTTTAGCGTTGCAGGAAAGTTGACTTCTTTGGGGATTGGATGGATATACTTATGTAGTATTAAGATTGTTCCCCTCCTGGCTTATATTTTGCATCTGGGCCTTACCTTTTGAATAAGATCATCTTATCCACTAGATGTGTGTGTGTTTGTGGGTAAGGTTTTGCTTATGTCCCCACGTTGATGCGGACATAAGCAACGTCCCCGATGCTTTTAAATGGCACATGGGATAGCCCATCATCCATTTGAACCGTTCATTCATTCATACAACTAAGAGCAAACCATGGTGTAATAATCAAGCCAATAGGATGATCCTAAGCATCCAATCAATATCATGGAAAATGGACAGCCAAGATTGGGCAAAGAAACAAAATAGATCCAATCATCATCTCGAAACATCTACTAGATAGATCCCACTCTATATTGCTTATGATTCTATAGTAACACTTGGGTTGATGATTCTAACCACGTGACCTATGGCTCGGAAACAACGGGCGGGTTGTAACAAATTGGCCCCATTCAAAGGGTTGGGATCATCCAATCGGCATGATTTTTGCACCATGGCTTGCTCCCATTGGTGCTATCGAATGTACAGTCCGTCCCACGTGTCATTCAAAAATGTCCCCCTACCTCCATCCGATCGGCGTGATTTTTGCACCATGGCTTGCTCCCATTGGTGATATCGAATGTACAGTCTGCCCCACGTGTCATTCAAAGGGTTTGGGGATGTCCCTCCCTCCCTCTCACTAATATTATCACTGGAAATTATATAGCTCTCTTTTGAAATTTCATTTATATATCCTTTAAGCCTGGAGTAATTTCTTACTAAGTTCAATGTCTCTTTCATTCTTCACAAGAAATTTACAAAACAACCAACCACCCAACCGACATATACATGGATATAATTTTTTTCTTTTTTCTTTTTTTCTTTTTTTTAAAGGTATATAGTCCTAATTTATGTAAAGGTTCAGTCTAGCAGTTAGATTGTGAGAGTTACAATCTCAAGGATAGAAGATCCAGTTCCCCTGAAAAGGTAAAATGTATAATAGGCTTCATTGTAAACTTAGACTTTGCTTTAGTTTCAAGCATGTTGGCTTGGTGGATGCTCACAAGTCACATCTAATAACAAAAAAGTGCACAAAACCAGTAAGGGGGGAATTGATTACGGATAACTTACATCTTCTGCAATTGTTACTATATTAGGATGAAGCTCATGTAGCATCTCGTTGGCCAAAATAAGGTACATCAAAGCATCCTTGTCAACATATTGATTACAATACCTAGAATGAGAAAATAATTACTGCCAAATATCTTGAGCGATAATAGAGTTTATATGTGTATGTGTGCGCGCGCATCTATATATAAACAGAAGAAAATTAAACTCAAGTTTCAGAACATGCTAAAATGATACATCCCAATAAACATTTTACATGAGAATAATATGCTAGCAATAGAGATTTAAAAAATGTTGCCTAATATAAGCGGCAGCAAAGGACTTAACTGAGAAGCCTTCCAATCAAAGGACTTGAGTAGACAAACTTTCACAACGAGGCATGTCAGGATGGATCGAGCATCTTCGTGGCAAGTTCAACAGAATCAACAGTCATGCTTGTCTGATTAAGGGAATTACCATCACCTAAGCAAAACTCTTTTGTACAGATTTTGGCACTTCTTGATATTTTTAGACGCACAACTTTGTGTAGGATCCCAATCATTAGCTATGATTAAAATGGAGGATCTTGATAAAAGTTTGACTGAGGTGTTGAAGAAATTTGACTAAGATGATATTCACTGATTTTCCTAAATTGCAACAACTCAAATTCAATCAGATATCATCTCTGAGAAGCTGGAAAACATCATTCAATAATGATGTGTGGGACCAACCAGCTTGGGCCCCACACTTTGTTTCTTTTTGGACACTTGTACCACTGGCGGACCTTTTTCCTCCAACAGATTGTCAATGACAGATTCCATTTCTGGAGGAAATTTGTTCACCGGATTTGAACATCTCTCTTGATTCATTCCCCCTTATGTAGCTGGCAGAAGAATTTTCTCCGCCAGCCAGTGTATTTTGTGCAAACTTTGATATTAGGGCCCCTCATTTCTCATATCTCGAGGATTCAATACTTCCAATCTTTGGGTCCATTTTGTAACCCTCCAAGCCAGCTTTCCAATTGTTTGAAAGTCAACCCACTACGGGTTGTATATGTTCAATGAGGGCCTTGCAATAGAATGGTTCGCAACTGCTTTCTACTGAATTTTGTGCTAAAATTACAGTTTTGCCCCTCCAAAAAATCAAATCATCTAACTATTTTTTCCTCCCAATTTTGGTATAATCTTTTACCCAAATACCCTCTGATTACTTCCTAATCACATCCTTCACCTAAGTAACTAGTTCCTTTTAGTGAAATTCCCATTGTATCCCCATTGGAGCCAAAATCCCTATTCAAATTAAATTGTGTTTACCATTTTCTCAACCCATTTGATTCTCTCAAATTACATATACCATCTCAATTGTTTATAAATAAACCCTCTCTCACAGAGAAAGGGTCTTGCTCAGAATTTTCTGAGTACCAATTCTTGAAGCACCCTTCTTTCACACAGAAAATCTCTGCTACTGAAAAGAATTCCCGTAAATTTTCAATCAATTCTCACGGCCAAATGAAAAAGATGATGGTTTAGAAGTTGAATCCAAGAGATAGGTAGTATGGGAGTGGCTAAGGAGAACGCCTCAGCTTCCTAGCTTGAGAAACCGCTTCAGCAACCCTCTCACAGCGAATTTTCTCTTTTAATTCTACCCCTTTGCCTATCTTCTCTGTTCAAGCAACTCGAATTCGGAGCATGATCTGAAGGAAAACCATCTGGAGTCATTTGTAGTCTACCAAGAACAAGCCCAAATATAATCTGTTAGATGTGTATCCTGAAAAGCCAATGGTACATATATCAATGGATCCTGTTTATTTATGACCACCTAATCGAATGGGATATGTTTTGTTTTGGTTGACGGACCGCGATGGATGGTGGTGATCACACATGTGGCCCACTTCACATGAAGATTATGTTTCTATTGTTTCATTTTATTTTTATTTTTTTAAGTCTTTAATGTGATGTGTTAGCATAGAGTTTAAGCGTATCGGCTTTGGTTACGGAATAATTCAATCATGGGGGTATATTTGTACTTTTCTCATTTTATTATTTCTTTCTTTTAGTCCTTAAGGTGTTGTATTAGGATAGAGTTTAAGCATATGGGCTTTGGTTATGGAATAACTTGAGCATGGGGGTATTTTTGTACTTACGCATATAATGAAAGCCTAATGATAATAAGAGGAGAGGCTAGGGGCATCAGCACCTTCTAAGCCTTCTCTCTCCTCTTACTTCTTCTCATCTTCTCTCCCTTTGTCCTTCTCAATCTAAGGTGCCATTTGATAAACTAAAAAATAAGCTCTAAAAATTAATTTAAGTGCTGAATAGTAAATTTTGATATAATTTTAGGGATATTTAGTCAAAAGTGAAAAGAAATTTTAATGCACCACCACTTTCAGCATTAAGTGGAGAGGAGATGAAAAAAAAAAAAAAAACCCATATTTTCAGTGAAAATTAATTTAAGCATTTAATAACTTGGATTTGCCAAACAATCAGAATCAATGAAAAGCACTGAAAATATCAAATTTTGGTAAGAAATGCTGAAAATAAGTTTTATCAAACAGCCCCTAACTCAAGGATTATGTTATCAGTGACAGTGAGGTAAATGTTCTAGTACAGCATTCCTTCCCCTTTTCTTTCACTCTCTCCTCTTCCTTTTTTGTCTCCACAAGGTGAAACCCAAAATTACTTTAGGGGCTGATCTACACAAATCTCTTTCATTTGTTGTTCAACCACCATATAATGGGTTGTGTAGTTGTGCCTCATGAGTGTGTTTGAGGCCCACTTTCACATACAACCATTTTGATGGTTTAGAGTGGGCCATTGTGCATCTATAGTCATATTTGAAAATTGAGATTGTCAATGAAGGAGAAGGATTCCTTGTATTTGTGATGCAGGACAATTAATCACTTACTTTAAAAGCTCGAACTGATAGACCATGGTGAATTAATCCCTTTATCTCATAGCTCAAGCCCCAAATCCATGAGTTAGGTCCTCGGCCGAACCCTGCTCGCGGACCCCGAATCCATGGGTTCCGCCTCACATGGGCCCCAAATCCATGGATTACATGTAGAGGTGTACACAAGTCGAGTCGAGCCGAGCTTTGCCCAGCTAGTGCTCGGCTCGGACTGCTCGAGTCCTAGCTCGTGCTCGGCTCGGCCTTCGAGCTCGGAACAGCAACTCGTGCTCGGCTCGTCCGAGTTCGAGCCGAGTTCGAGCAGAGTTTTCGAGTCGAGTTCCAATAACATTAGAATGTTTCACAGATCAACCTGATTTTGGGGCCCTAGAGGTAATATATTTCACATATCAGCAATGAGGAATTGGATTTCAGTTTGAAATTGAAAGAACACTTACCGGAGAGAGTAGAGAGAGAGAGGGTAGGTGCAGGGAGAAGCCAACAGGGGCAAGCGACCGTGCAGTGCGGGTAACAGCCGACAAGGGCGGCGGCTATGCGGTGCAGGGAGAAGCCGACAGGGGCGGTCGTGCGGTGCAGGGAGAAGGCTGAGGGTGAGGGAGAGAGTAGAGAGAGAGAGGGTAGGTGAGGAATGAGGATGAGTGGATGAGGAAGAGAGTAGAGAGAGAGAGAGAGAGAGAGGAGGACGGCCGCCGGATGAGAGGGAGGACTGGGAGAGGCGCACGGGTCGAGTTTTCAAAAGGGGTAGGGACGTAACTAGGGGTTTTTTTTTTTTTTTGAAATGGGTATATATACTACACGAGTCGAGTCCGAGTCGAGCCGAGTCGAGTCGATTTCAAGTACTATTCGAGTCGAGCCGAGTCGAGCAGGGTCAAGCTCGTGCTCGGCTCAAACTCATTTCAAGCCGAGTCGAGTCGAGTATTTCCGAGTCAAGTCGAGTCGAGTTACCGAGCTAACTCTGCTCGTGTACAACTCTAGTTACATGGGCCGCCCACCCCGAGTGTGCCCCTACATCCCACAGGCCACCCCACTCGAGCCCGGTGTGAAAATGCCCCTACATTAATTCGTCATAAATCGGACCATACGTGTGTGGAGTGATCATCAATCTATGCCTTTTTAAAGCAAGTTTTTGATGAGTTCAAGTTCTTCTCTAGGTGTTTGATCGCTTCTTTCCTTAAATATGGATGTCAAGAATAATGCTAAGGATGGTCTTCTACCTTCATCCAAATCAGTGAATCTTCGAATTACATTGACCCAACTTAATGGTGCTAATTATTTACAATTGGCCACATTCATAGAAGTATTAGGAATGGATGCGGGTGGGAGAGAAAATAGGGTTGGAGGGAAAGGAGGGAGAGGAATGGATGGTATTCGGGTATAAATTCTAAAACATCAATGAAAATGCCCCTCTAAAATATATCAATATGATATGTACTACTGAAAATGGGTTGGCCGGGCGGATTTAGTCCGGAGTTGCAGGATCCTAGACACAACCAAGCTAGGCTCAATAAGGAAATGGGCTTAATTTTCAGGCCTAGGCTTAGCCCAAAGAGGGCCAACACTGCCCATTTACCCCGAATTACAGCAACAAAAACAACCAATTCTTCACATGAAATGTCAAGGCAATAGTACCACATGGGTAATAGATACGGTGACAAATCTCGTTCTCAACAATTTCTCGGCCTAGGAATCTCTCAGGAGATTTTTAGATTTTTGGCATTTTGGCAATTTCTCATGATATTATCAAAAAAAAAAAAAAAACAAACTGCAAATAAAATATTAAAATTTTTATTGTATAAACTAATAAATACTTTTAAATTTTTAAAAATAGTATAAATGAATTATTTTTAGCTTTTAAATAATTTTGCTTTTAAATCATGATATGTTAAATAATTCCAACATTTTGAAAATCTTATGTTACCGTTGCGATAATATCGTTTAATCAGTAACATGAGATTTTGAAAATCATTTATTGTCTAATCAATTTCCCACAAAAAAATTGTGAGATTTTGAAAAACTTGGAGATATATATTTGTCACAGCAGTAACACAAGCACATAAGACTTGAAACCATTGGGGGAAAAAACTCATCTCATGAAGAAGGAATCCATCACAGGAATTCCACATTTCCTAGCAAAAATCGTCTAAAAACAGATCAAATAACACCAAAGAACGGGGATTATGATATCATTCCGTCTACAGATTCTACACCAGTTCACTAAAATGTTAATTAAACACTTTACTTACTCCTCGATGTCACCGGTAAAAGCTGCAAACCCGTTGTGCGTATACATCATAGACGAGAGTGAGTGGAACTGGAAACCATCAATTTGATATTCCACAACCCACCTGTTCCAACATTTATCTGATGAGCCATGCTAATTCCAATACCCAAATGCAATTTCATCCTACCACTTTCAACCAAAAAATCTTCTATAGAAAGCTAAAATATGATCATCAGTCAGCTGTAAAATGAATGCCATTGCCAATGGCACCAAACATTTCAAATTTCTAAATAAATAAATTTAAATAATTTAAAAAAATAAAATAAAATTTTTTTATTAAAAAAAAAAAGAAAGAAAGAACAAGTAGAAAAGTTTTATGTTCATAAAGTACCACTTCAAATTTGATAGAAGATAATGTAGCACATCGAGATCGCCATACTTGAACATTCTGGTACCCCAATATTTGTGTTGCCCTCGTTTGCCTAGTCATCAAGGATAGTTTACAGAAACTGAGAGTTGTTACTAAGAAACATATAAGAGCCTCAGCCTTCATTCTTGAAATGCTACAACAACTAATTGCCGCTAAAATATCTTCCAAGAAAATGCTGGTGCGGTTTTGAAATATGCTGCTCCAAAAATGCACCAATGAAACTAGATTACCATTATAGCTTGGTGTGCAGGTGTATTCAATTAACCGACAAGAATTTCCCCACTCTCACAATTCATAGAATCCGTCACACTATAAGTATCTGTTTACAATCTTTATTTACTGGAGACAATTCTCTCAATAAAAAGAAAATATGTGCAAGAGATCCACAACACCCATTGTGTGTGTGGGTGGGGGGGCTGCATCCCAAAAGTCAGGCTGATACAAAATTCAAATGGGACCACACAATAGGAAATAAGCTAAAATCACACCGAAAAACTCCAACTTCAAGTGGTGTGGCCCACCAGAGTTTTGGATCGACCTGATTTTTGGGGTGTCCCTTCATGATGGTGGGGGACTGGGGCGCACCCCACAAACAGATTGGATGCATACACACCACAGTTAATGTGACCAACTACAAAGTTAAATAGGCCTAGAAACAAGCACAATGCTATCAAAATGTTCAGTACATTACGAAAGCTCCTCTAATCCTAATGAACTCGAAAAAGAAAAAGAAAACAGAAAACAGAAAACCAAACAAGAAAAACTCTAACAAAACCAAAAGAAAGAAATACGTAGCTCCAACAAACAAGAAAGTAAATTTTGAAACAAACGTTTATGAAAACAAAAATCAATATTACCAGTATGAAAGTAACAATCATTCGTTCCATCAAATAATGACAAACCAACCATCTCATCTGCAGCCGCATAGGAATGGACAATATCTAAGAAAACCAGTAGCCCAAGCCCTGTAGACATGGAAAAAAATTCACAAAATGAGGACAGTAAACATAATAAACAAGAAAAGATATATTTACACAAAAACAAGTCAATTTGGAAATCTAATGTTTAAATTCCAGTGATATTTCAATAAGAATGGCATAAAATTTCTGCTTATCAAAAACACTGATATAAATCACTCTCCTATCCATTGAGGAGTTAAAAAATGCATGCTGAAAAATGAGCTGCAAGATTATAACAATGCAATCTGAGCAATAATGGCAGACTGAAGGTTCATTCAATCAAGGAAAAGCAACAACAACAACAAAAATCCACTTCTTTTATTCATATAGTTAAACTGAAGAATTTGGGTTTTATTGCAGTTGAGGTGGAGAAAATGGAAAGATAGAGTGGGCACTGGAAAATGTGTAGTATCTAACTTCTTAGAACTCACAAACAATAAACTACTAGGCTGCAAAAACTAAGTTCTAATTGCAAATTAAAGAAAACTATAAAATATTGGAAACCAATTTTCTGGAAAATAAATCCAAATGTCTATCTCAAAGCAATGAGAATACTCAAGTCTGGAAGAGATTGATGGTCTGCAAAACTATTTGATGCCAAACATGGAAAAATGAAACAAATTTAGAAATGAGTCGTGGTAAATGTAGCCACGGATGTTACGCATGACATTGAAAATTGAAAGGCCAGATCATCTACAAATCTGCAAAAGCAGGTATAAAAGCCATGATTCTTTCACAATCAGTGGCAGGGATATCCAACCACTTCCATGCCATAACTGACAATCTTAGCAGAAATCTACACAACGAATGCAATGATGGACAAGTGGACCATCCAACCATGTGCTTCATCAACCAAACGCTTGAAGTCATCAGGAGTGCCAAATCGGCTGCTAACAGCAAAGAAATTTGTGACCTGCATTATGATAAAGGAAACACATTTAGTTGTTGGCAAAAATTATTTCTGTCAACAGAAGGCACAAAGTAAACAAACAAATATATACGTTGAGTTTCTGTGGTTACTATGCAGAAAGATGCAAACCAAGCAACATACTTTAACTTACAACTGAAACTAATTGAGAAACTCCACGCACTCACATGCATGGCTTCCTGTGCATGCATAATCAACTCACTTTATACCCAACGGAGGAATAATCTTTATGCTCAAGAATCCCAATCAACTGAATTGCGTTGTATCCAGCTCCCTTTACATGTGGAAGGACCTGTATAAAAGAAAGAAATACCAAATAGATGGATGAAAATAATACTGAGAATGCAGTCAAGGAGGGAAAAGAACAAATATTGGGAGTTACCCTCAAGGTAAATTCATTAAAAGAAGAAATCTTCATTTCAGTCCCACTTATTCCAACATGGCATTCATATATACGAAGAGATCTTGGCACTTGTGGACGCTTATTTTTCCATTTATACACACTTTCAGGAGGTGGTTCCCAATGCACTGCAAATGATTGCTTTCCATCTACATCTGAAATGCATGAATAGACATGAGAAGCAAATAAAAATGCAACCAAACCATGCTTCCTATGTTTTAGCAAAGTAAACCAAGCATGTAATCTTGCCACATATGCCAGAAAAAATAAGTATTGAAGATGACATGACAGCGAACAAAACCCGCATATTAGGATTGATTGTCCTTTCACCTTGACGATAGTCAGCAATTTCTCCCTCAATTTGAAATCAGTGAGCTGTTGATATGCTTTGCAGAGATAGTTCCACATACTTTTTACCGTTTTGTGAGGACTTAGACTTACAGCAATCAAGGGTTCCACAAAATCTAGAATCCACATCATAACTTGCAGCAATCAAGAGTTCCACAAAATCTAGAATCCACGTCATAACCTTGGCATTATTGATTTCCAAACCCGAGTTCCTTAGCATCAGTGGATATTTCAGTTTAGCTATCAAGCATGCATAACAAATCATTTCATTCAACAAAAACCAGCATTGGAATTCCCAAAGAGTATAATTATTCCCATCAAACTTAATCAAAATTGTTTCAATATCTTCCATGATTAAAAAGTTAATCAGAAACTGAATGTTATAGAGCTAACCTGAGTGGGTGATGGGAAATGAAAATCCTCAAAGTATCTAGAATCAGAGAGCATGCGCTAGCCTGGCCCAACAAGAGGCAGAAGACTACAAATAAATGCCGAGTAGAGGGGATTCTAACCAAAGATCTGTTCACACCGCTAGATTAAACTAATTGGTGGCAAAATAAAATGCTTTGAGAAGCAGTCTAAAATCTGCTGTAGTCGGCAATATAGCAGCAAAAAACAGCACTGATCGCAGCCCAAAATCTATTGTAGTTGCCAATAGATCTACAATGAACGGCAATGGAAGCAATCAATTTTGAGATGAAGAGGATGTTGGTGGCTGCTATCAATCGTACCACAAGAGGACAGCAAGAGAACGACAAGATCTTAATCAGATTTAATCTAGATCAGCGTCTTTCATGAAACGGAGGGATTCCGAAAGAGGGACATCTTCAAGAAGAGGTGAAAAAAAAGAAGTCCATTGACTAAAGATCCCACGGATGGGTCATCTTCACCGGCAACAAATAGTGGATGCTTAAGATGACAGTGGGAGGTGGAGAAGACGACAGAGATCAGGGATGAAAGTTAATCTGCTGCTATGTTTTGGCTGTATACATATTTCTTGTAGTGGGCCTAGGTTTTAGCTCTCTCTCTACAAAAGATGTATCTTTTGGACCATATAAACTCACAGATCTGATCTTGTCTGTACACTACACCAGCAGTTCGCTACTTGTCCTTTTGGACCATATAAACTCACAGATCTGATCTTGTCTGTACACTACACCAGCAGTTCGCTACTTGTCCTGTTGAAGCCATTCGTTTGTTGGTGACCAGCCTTTATCGCCGGAGTGGTATGCTTCTTCAATCAGGTCGATCTGCGTTTTGCTGATATTGAGAATGCTGAGCCATTGTTTTCCCTTGATTGCATTGGATTAGATCAGCTGCAGCGAACCCCAAGGAAAGGTGACCGCATGGGATGCTGTACCTCTGATTGTGACCACCAAAGGATGTTGGAAAGAGAAGTAGCGTTACATGCTGATTATCTATTGACAGTGCTGGGCTGTTTGCTCCTATTTATCACTTGTTTCTCTGGTTGATAGTAATGTGTGGTCCACTGAAAATTTGTTGGACTGTTGCTTTGTTTCTCTGGACTAGTTGCTACAATATTGTTGTTTGTGCCCAAGATGACTCATGGAATCCCAAGCCAAAAACTCGAACCAATGATCAACAAATTTCCTCGGTTATTCCCAAGTGTTGAGAACTACCTGTCACAGGCTTGTTCTATTAGAATATTTCTTACATCAAAGCAGAAATTGAAACATCTAACTGATGCCGGGCCCATAGAAGATTCTAACACCTCTCAATGGAAAGAAGACACCTGCCAAGTCAAGAGTTGGCTTTTCTACAGCATGTGCGAAAATGTCTACCATAATGTTATGTATGGTGATTGTGCAAAGGAAATTTGGGATACTCTCCAACAATTACATTAAAATGAGAAAAACATCCAGCTTTATGTGATATTTTCGAGGAGTTTCAAACCATGAAACAGGGAGAGAATCTCCATGAACATTGTACTCGGTTTAAGGGCTATTTGATGAATAGAAACTTCATCATCCGTTCACTAGCGATGTTGCTTAATGACAGTGTCAGCGTGAAGAAATTGGAGTTGCAGTGTTGGACTCTTTGCTACCACAGTTCACTCATATCTTGACCTGGTCAAGGCACAGCTTCTTGGAAGTGAATGTGTTCCAATGTTTTTGCTCGAGTGTTATGGGTGTCAACTCCTTCCTCATCTATGTCACCTCCACCTCAGAGAACACGATGCTTATATCAAATGGTGGCAGCAATGCTCGTAGTCGTCACACAGGATGGCGTGGTGGCCACACAGGAGAGAGGTGGTGGACACGCTAGTAGGCAGCAGCGCTTCAATGTTTACTATAAAGGGGAATCGTACTGTCGACAAATATTGGGATCTTATCCGGAAGACTAGTAGCCACCCATCTCCTCATGCAAATCCAATTACGTACACTGGAGAGCCCTCCACAACTGGTGGGAACTCTTCAGGCCCAAACGATTCTGCGGTGATCTCAAGAGACTTTCCAATAGGAACAGGATTGCAGACTCTCCTTCTTCCTCCTCAACCTCTCTTGCCAACATAAGCAGTGCATTAGCCATATCCTCTGGTTCATCACCTTGGGCAATTGATTCTGGGGCCGCCAACCACATGGCAGGTAATATGTCCATTTTCTCCTTTGTTGACACTTCAGTTCATTGCCCTCATGTTTCTCTTGCTGATATCTAATTATCCAAGGTCATCGGGAAAGGAATCGTCTCACCCAGTAAACATATAGTGTTGCCCTTAGTTCCTTATATTCCAAACTTTCCTCCTAGTCTCCTTTCTGTTAGTCAATTAACCAAGAATTTAAATTGCTCAATAACCTTTTATCCATCTCATTAACTTTTAGGACCTCAAGACAAAGGAAATGATTGGTGAGGGGCATACCACCTTGAATCAAGGGGCATTGGAGCAACTCTCAATGTTCAAGCTAGATATTGAGAAAGCATACGACCATGTGGATTGGGCCTTCCTCAATTACATGCAAGCTCGCATGGGGTTCGGGAAGAAATGGACAAGGTGGATTGGAGAGTGCATTGGGTCAGCCCACTTCTCAGTCCTTCTTAACGGATCGCCCACCGGCTTCTTTAAAAGCTCTAGGGGTCTTTGGCAAGGCGACCCCCTATCTCCTTTCTTATTTCTTAGAGTCATCAAGGCCCTATCCAGAATGATTTCCAAAGGCCAAGAGGAAGGAATTATCCAAGGGATTCGAATCAAAGGACTTGACACCCCGATTTCCCACATTCAGTACGCCGACGACACGTTGCTCTTCAGCGAAGCCAACCACAAGAAGCTCTCCAACCTCCGCACCATGATTCGATGCTTTGAAGTTGTTTCTAGATTGAAGGTTAACATGTCGAAATCTAAATTGTACAGGGTAAATCTAAATCAGGACGAAATCAACGGCTTCGCTGACTTCTTCAACTGCTCCAAAGGCAGTTTCCCGATGACCTTTGTGGGCCTTCCGTTATGCATTAGCAAACCCCCAAAATCGTTATGGGACAAAATCATTGTCAGATTCGAGAAATATTTAGCCAAATGGAAGACCAGATACCTGTCTTTTGGGGGCCGCATCACTCTCATAAAATCAGCTCTATCCAACCTTCCCCTTTACTTCATGTCGCTATTCAATGCCCTGCCCCAATCTTGGCGTCCCTCGAGAAATTAAGACGTGATTTTCTATGGAATGGGAATCAAGAAAAAAATAAATTTCATTTGGTGAAATGGAAGGATGTGTGTAAGCAGTATCAAGAATGGGGTGTTGGTTTAAAAAGCCTCAAACTCATGAACCAAGCCCTATTAGGCAAATGGACATGGCGATTAGAGAGTGAGGATGGGAGTTTATGGAACAGATTTATCAAAGGCAAATACGGTCGATCCCCAGGTGGCGGTGGACTAGGCAATCATCTTCCTATAAGGCATCAGCCCTCTGGAGAGACGTCATCTCTGTGCAAAAGAAGGTGCTCAAAGGAGTGGGGTTTACCATCGGTAATGGAGCTAAAGTTGAATTCTGGAATGATATTTGGGTCGGTGATTCTGCCCTTAAGGTGGACTTTCCTAATATCTATCGGATATCGCCTAACCGAGAGATAGCTGTGGGCGACTGCTTCTCCTACATCAGTGGAAGCTGTTATGGGACCTGAGATGTAGAAGGAACCTCCGAGACTAGGATGTTGTTGAATATGGGGTGCTCCTGGACCGTCTCTTGAACTCCTTTCCGGATCCCACGTGTGAAGACAGGTTAGTCTAGAAGGCCGATAAATCTAGTGAGTCCACGGTTTGATCTCTCTACAATCTTTTGGACGGCATTTCCTCCCCCGATGAAGGCATCATGACCGATCATATCTGGCAATACTCAGCCCCTTCTAAAATTTCTTTCTTCAATTGGTTGGTTGGAAAGAAAAAGGTTCTCACGATCGACAACCTCAGGAAAAGAGGTCTCATCCTTCCGAACATATGCATCTGCTACATGGCCAATGAAGAGTTGGTGGACCACTTATTTATTCACTACCCATTCATCCAACAAATCTGGTCTCAAATCATCAGCCGTTTTGGCATTTCATGGTCCTTCCCTGTCTCCATAGATTGGCTTTTGATGGCTTGGCACGGGGTCAGGATTGGTCGACAGCGAACTCCAATTCGGTGAATATCTCTCCTGGCTATCTGGTGGGCAGTTTGGGAAGAAAGGAACTATAGGACTTTCAGGAACGAGTCCAAATCGTTGGATTTCATCGTCCATAGAGTGAAAAACATGATCATTGAATGGGTTGTTGGTTCCGACACTCTAAAGGGTTGTAATCTTCTTTTCTTAAGTGCTTAGGCGGTCCGCTTCCTCAGCGGCCCCCACCTTTCTGTAGTCTTTTCCTTTTTTCCTTTTCTTAATAAAAATTTTGTCACCTTTCAAAAAAAAAAGATACCACTGATCTATATTGGCACGCTCGGTTTGGATAGCTCTCTCTAAAATTGCTCAAGAAACTCTTTCCACCATTGTCTAATGTGCACTTAAATAAATTGTAAAAAACTTGTCAGTTGGCCAAACATAGTCAATCAACTTATTTGACTAGATTTATTAACCGTAGTCATGCCACTTTTTTCATTGGTACATTCTAATGTGTGGGAGCTCATTCAGATACCTAGTTTGAATAAATTTAGATACTTTGTACGTCCACTGATGATTTTTCTCATATGCCATGGGTATTTGTGATACATTTTCTCATATGCCATGGGTATTTGTGATACATGACAGGTCCGAAGTATTTGATATGTTTAGCCCTTTCACGCTGAGGTTAAGACTCAATTTCATACATATGTTCAATGTCCTTGGTCTAACAAGGCTTTAAAATATTTGTCAAACGCATTTCATGAATACCTCACCTCAACAATATGACTCATCGAACTTCATGTGCCTACACCCCCCAACAAGATGGGATTGCGCAAAAAAAAACCGTCATATTCTTGAAGTGGCGCAGTCTATTTTAACTCACATAAAAGTTGTCAAACAATTTTGGAGCTATGTTGTCCTTATAGCTTGCATTTGATTAACCAGTAGCCATCAACTGTCCTTCATGGTCAAACACTTTTTTTTGCCTGTTTGGAACGTGGGATTGGGTGGTATGAAATTGCATTTGGTCCTATGCAAATTTCGTCCAGCATTTGGAAATGACAAGAAGGATTGGATTAATCCAGGTATCATATCATCCAGTCCCAATAGTAGATACAACGAGATTTCTAATAGATTTTGAAAGCCACTACATTTGTGGGCCCCATGTTGATGCATGTGTTTTATCCACACCATCCATCCATATGCACCCTTTACACATGACATGTGTTTTATCCACCCCGTCCATCCATTGCGCCCTTTACACGTGACATTCAAGTTGCATATGCATACAGCCTATAGGTGACCGCCATCAGTTGTGAAATCTGGTCCGTTGATTACATTTCCATGGTCCACCAAATACACGTTTCACTTAATACAATGTTTTTTTTTCCAAAGGAAGAATTTGATCCAAACGTGGGATGCACGATCAAAATACCATGGTATTTCCGGACATGCAATCATTGCGCAATAATGGTGTTAATTCCATCTAATGCAATTCCATACCATTTAATCCCGCATTCCAAACAGGCCCTAATGCTTTACCACTCCAATTGCCAACTCGTGTATTTGAGTGCACAGCACTCATCCAGACAAACAATCTGCGGTCAGACAAGCTGGATACGCGTGCTATCAAATGTGCTTTTCTTGGCTACCACCACACACAAAAGGTGACAGAAGTTTTGACCAGATCGCTAGTCCTCTACATGCTAGTGCTTATGTAACCTTCTTTGAAGAAACTTCATATTGCTAACATGAACTCATTACAAGTAAACTTTATGGGCTGATCCCCATCACTTGCTCTGGTACGTACCACATCAATGCAAGTTTGAGAGAATGAAAATGTAATATTCACGAAGAAATGCCTTTGTACGATATATCGTCCTATACCCCTACACCTAGTTAGCAATTAGCATACAGCTTGCACTACAACTGACATACATGATACACCTAGCAGTCAACTATAATTACAACAACACTCCCATTTTGAGATTGTGTACATATACTGGATTATACATCTCTACAACTACAATGCCTAAGATAAGTTACAGAACACTTAAGCTTCATTTTGCTGGTGGTAGTGAGAACATGCCATCCAAGCAGCCACAGACCCACTTTCAACAACATTCTTCCTGCATGAACTAAATCCTACTAAGTGATTACACAAGAAACAATAAGGCCATGTTTGGTAGTTAACAGTTATGATCTACTAGAGCTCTAGATCTCTAATACATAATTATGTATTAGAGATCAAGATCCCTTATCTATAATACATAATTACGGTAAAGTAAAATGTGACAAACTAGATTTTAGACAACTACCAGACGGCCTAATTGTTATTTGGTTACTGCAACTGCAGTAGCCCAACTCAGGAGCCACAAGTTGTCATACAGAGAAACAGCTATGGGAGACAATGAGATAAGCAAATGCAAGAAACCACCCCATAAAATTTGCAAGGAGCAAGATACATGGACACCAAAGAAATGAAGTTGCAGTCATATGAAAGATGCACACTGAAAGAACAGAAAACAATGAGGGTCACAAAATGCATGAAAAATATGAGAGTAGTCGTGCGAATTTGGAATTAAATGAAAGATGCACATTGAAAGAAAAGAAAACAACAAGGGTCACAAAAATGCGTTAAAAATGAAGCTGCGGTAAGCAAAACACTGGTTCTGTAATAGAAAGAAAAGTTACATGGGGTAGGGTATTACGAATTGATTGCGTATATTCCAATGAGCAATGGCAGTTGGACTTCACGTATGAGAGTTGTCATGCATAGGTACAATTGCAAAATAGACTTAAAGGTTTAGAATAACAAAAAAAGTTGCTTCTTTATTTTTTGGGACTCAGGTGTGCAGCATCATGACTCAATATCACAGTGAAGGAA
>JAJHSJ010000005.1:17563599-17686128 GCA_021015155.1 Magnolia officinalis | reverse complement strand
CCCTACCCAAAAAGCCAGGACACAAGGCAATGACAATGAGATGGAAAGTGGGGAATAACCAAATTGTAATTTCCTTGGGATTAATATTTTCGGATTTGGCTCCAAACAGAAATTACTTTCAAGTTGCACCCAAAAGGAACCAAACTGCAATTTGAGGGATACTTCGTCACAATGAATCTCACTAGCTTTTGTCATTTTCTCTTGATTAAACTTCAAGGTTTGAAATCCAAATCTCTTGTTGTTATATCACTTGTTGTTTTGCCACATGCACCTGTAAAAGGGTACTTCCTCTCCTTGTTAGAATGAACCCCACCCCCAACCAATAAATAAATAAATAAATAAAATCCAATGATTTTATAGAAGAGATGGATCTGTGGAAAAAAAACAGCCAGACCATGTCTAATTGTCTATAGAGCATTTCATCGCACTGTACTAGCCAGAGACGAGGCACCAACTCAGTGCATATTTAGGGTATTTTGTTAAGTTGATTAGTGTACCAATCTAGCGAGGATAATACAAGTGTTTTGCATTAGGTATAATGATTGAGCTGTTTCAAACTGCTTGTGGAGACCCTTAGCCCTAAATATCAAAGACAGCAAACAATTATCAGATATAGGCTTTTTGTGGCAATAAGTTCGATGACTAGGTCGAGTCTCGAACACGAGACCTCCCACTTTGATATTGCTTTTGATGCAGGACAACTAACTATTTGCTCTAAAAGCTTAAACTGATAGAGCATGGCGAATCAATCCTTTATCTCATAGCCCAGGTTAGGCCCTTGATTAACCAAAACACAACCCCCCCCCCCCCCCCCCCCCCCCCCCCCTGTGGGCCCCACTTCACATGGGTCTCGCCTCACATGAGCCACCCGCCCCGAGTGTGCTCCTGCTTCACACAGGCCACCCCACTCAAGCCCGGTGTGAAAATGCCCTTGCATTAGAATTCCTTGAGCTACATGGATTCTACATGAATTAGGGCTGAAAGTTGGGCGGGTTCAACCCGACCGACCGACATTGGGTTTGGGTTGGTAGGTAGGATATTTCGGGTCCGATCTAAGCTTGGGCTATACAAACACCAACCCGATAAAACTTGGGTTGGGCTCGGGTTTGAGGTCTCGGGTTGCCCGACCCAACCCGAACCCGATCAATATGTAAGTTACTTATAAATTATAATTGAGTGTGGATCGTTTGTGTCGAAGGCACACTAGTGATGTCGAGTCTCATTTGTCCACGTCATTTCCATTTTCCAAAGACTCAAGCTAACAACATATGCCAGATTTCTCTCTCCCAAATAGACTTCATGCTATGCTACATGACTTTTAAAGGAGTAGTCGTCTTATATTTTAGCTTATTTTTTTAAGAAAAAAATGAAGTTCTTTATAATGAATAATCACATATATATTTAATAAAATTATAGATACAAAAAATAAGTCCCATATTGAAATATAATAAATAATGTAATAATGAAAATATTAGCATGTAGATACCCGACCAACCTGATCAACCCGACCGAGCCCGCTTGGGTTGGGCTTGGGTTGAGAATTCCCAACCCGAGATTGGGTTGGGTTGGGTTAGGGTTGAGGTATAGGAACCTTGGGTAGGGTTAGGGTTGAGCACCAACCCGACCCAACCCGCCCGACTTTCAGCCCTAACATGAATCTGTCTTTCATGCAAGACATGTTATGGCCGCACACAATAGTAGTACTTCAAGTCCTCTCTCCCCGCATGCCAAGCTGGCATGTGTGCAAGATCCAGTTCGTTAATTCACTGGGGCCCACCCTATATATGCCCTGGCCCAGAAAGCAGGCTGGCCCAGTCCTCATGTGGGTTGCAGACGTGAGAGAAATCTATCTACTGTTTAAAACGAGTGCCAAATGGCTCACATCCAGCATACGAGTGGCCAATTCTTATGACCACACCAGTCTGATTCAGGGCTGCGCAACATACATGTTGAGGTGGGCCCCACCATGTATTGCCCAAATCAATTTACCATTAAAAAAATGACAAATGGTCCACATTCAGCATACAAGTGGCCCACCTTATGACCAAACCAGTCTAATTGTGGGCCAAGGAACATAATTTTGAGGCACACCTGATAAACAGCCTGGTTGAGGCACACCTGCTGGGAGGACTGGCCCTCCCTCCATCCCTCCCTCTGTTTGAATGATAGATAACACTATCTCCGAGGCACTTCAGACAGGCAACCTTTGACATTCCTCACATTAGGCATGATCCTACTTTCATGTTGGGATTGCATGTCACACTACAAAAGTAATTCCTTGATGGACAGCAAAAAACTCCCAGATGTTCAGGTTTCCTACATAAGTGAATTTTATTAACAAAATTATTTAGTTATTATTAATGTATAAACCCTTATGGATTCTTTGAACCCTATGCAAGGCAATATATTTCTTCTGCCAGCTCATAGTTAATATGTCCATTTTACAATATTTTACATTCCCTGCAATAAGGTCACTAATAATCAATTCCAGTAAACACGCATAACCACTGGTGGAATGGTAGACCTGATCTGGTGCATTAAGTAGATTTGATTTTTTATTTTTATTTATTTTGTTTTTTTCAATTTCATCAGTCTCTTTGGAAAACAAGTGCACTGTATTGAACTAAATAATAAAAATAATGGATTACAAACTTGAAATTAAGAGATCTGCTAGGCGCATGTATGCCAACCTGGCAAATCTGCAGAACATCCAGACATCAGATGGGCTATGCCATGTAGATGACCTGACCCAGAAATCAGGTGGGTCTAATCATCAGTGACCACCCATGGACACTGAAGGCTGAACATGGGCTGCTGGCAGCATTTTTAATCTGGAAAAATCAGCATTCAGGTGTGACCCACCTAATGAGTTGACTGGATTATTTTTTGGGCCAGGTCATCTAACAGGGTAAGGCCAACCTGATGCACGGATCTGATGTCCCACACACATGGCAAGTAGGCAGTGTGGCCACATTTAAAGGTGCATGCAGGCATAGCAAACGTATTAAATTAAACATTCGGAGCAGTGTTAGCATTACCAAAAGGAGCAATTGGCAAAATATTCTTCCCTAGTCAGTGTCAGAACGAGCATCCTGGTTGGTTTAATTTCATATGCATACTTCAATTCTAGAGTATCTTATAAACTCCAGGCCATCACAGAAATTGAATCATTCAAATGTACGAAAATTGAACAAAACATAAATAACCTTTATAATTTAAAACTGAAAAGCAGAACAAGAAGATTATACCGTGACGTCCGAAAAACCAACAAAGTTATCAATCTCCCCAAAATGAGCCTGCACGGGTGCCTTAGCCTGAGAGGGGTCTGCAAGTTCTGATGAAGGAACTCCATAGAAGGCAACAACAGCATCAACTTGAGGGACCAAAACAGCACTAGCAATTGACAGAGCACCCCCCATGCAAAATCCTGTCACGCCCACCTGTTGAATAAACATGAAGGCTAGAAGGTCAAGCATAACAAGCACTTCAATAAATTCAGATAAAATGAATCAATTGGTTAAAATGAATAAATAATAACTGCAAGTCTCTTCGCTGCTTAAGGAGTGGGATTAATGTAGGGGCATTTTCACACCGGCCTCGAGTGGGGTGGCCAGTGGGATGCAGGGGCACACTCAGGGTGGATGGCCCGTAGAACCCATGTGATTTGGGGCTCATGTGAGACGGATGACTCGTGTGAGGTGGAACCCATGTGATTTGGGGCTCACTAAGGGGCGGAACCCACGGATTTGGGGCCTGCGAGGAGGGTTCAGCAGATGACCTAACCCATGGATGTGAGGGCTGGGCTATGAGATGAAAGGATTAATTTGTCATGCTATATCAATTCGAGCTTTTAGAGCAAGTGGTTAATTGTCCTGCATCAAATTGGTATCAGAGCGGGAGATCTCGTGTTCGAAACTCCTCACTGGGGGTGATTGATGCAAGGGCATTTTCACACCGGGCTCGAGTGGAGTGGCCTGTGAGATGCAGGGGCACACTGAGGATGGGCGGCCTGCGGAACCCATGTGATTTGGGGCCCGTGTGAGGCAGGTGACTCGTGTAAGGCAGTTCGAGCTTTTAGAGCTAGTGGTTAATTGTCCTGCATCAGGGATCCTTGGCCAAAGAACTGTTCTGTTGTTTTTTTAGTTTTCTGTTCTGCTTCTCTGCTGTTTTTCTGTTTTTCTCTGCTGTTTTTTTGTTGTTCTGTTGGCTTTGCACCTTTTAATAAAGTTTATCCTTTAAAAAAAAAAAAAAACCGCAAAAATTTAAATTTGACATGCCGGATTTAATCTTTTTTAAGGGTCCTTGTTCCAACAACTGGGAATAAGTGGAGAAAAAGAAATGCAATGGCTATTCATGATACCAGTATTTTGAATCTAGCCTCCCTGAATGTGCATGCCAACAGGGCACATGTAAGAGATCCAAGCCGTTCATCGGGTGGCTCCACCATGTACCCTACGATGGTCTAAAAATCAGGCCTATCCAGTCATCAGGTGAGCCGCTTGCATCTCATGGTAGATGGACGAAGATCGTAACGAACAATCTCTGGACTTGCTTCGGTTGTATGTGGACCATTGCAGTATTAACCATCTATTTGAAGGTTACAAATAGGAAGGTCTTGATTATGTCACTGATGAGATGATGGGGCAAGATCCATCTATCTACGTTAAGTTGTAATAGGCCAGTGGTCTAGATTACTGAAGAATGGGCTCTTCTTCATACCTGTGTGATACTACGCAATCCCTCAATTGGATAAAATGGTAAATGAGAATACTGGTAAAGGATAAACTGGCATTTTCTTGCGAACTACTACTTCAAAGAATTGCTTCTTCAAACACTACAAATAACAAAACTCAGCCATGTACAATCAGATAAATAGAAAATAACGGTAACCAATACACCTTCTTTGAACCATTTTCCTTCAGCCAGTTGACAGAAGCACCTATATCCTTAACGGCGCCTGGCCAATCAAGACCTTCCATCAAATGTTGTGCTTCAGCAACATCTAAACCAACTTTTCCACGATACAAACTGGAAAAAAACATACAAACAAAATGATAAGAAAAATGTACAAGCCAAATCATTATAAATACAAAAACATTTTCAATGCTGGGAAGTGCAAAGCATAGAGAAGATCTTAGAACCTCCAGCACCACACCCTGTTTTGGTAATATGATGCCGAATTTGTGAAGAAATGGATAATGCAGAACCTATAATCTAGAACAAAAAAGAATACCGTGAATATTTAGAAAAGCATATAAGTCTTACTCTGGGATGAGTGCTTTATATCCAGGATTGAGTTTGGAAATGTGCAAAGCGTGGTTCTTGACCTCAAAATCAACCCCCCACCACTCCTGCAAGACCACTATCCCAGGAGCATCTTCTTTTCCAACAACATATGCATCAAAGGTCTGAAGGTGAGCAAGACAAAACACAATGCAAAGTTCACGATCAGAAACCAAAGCAAATGCAGGATTTACTTTCAGTATTTGAAGTAAACAAGCGCATTGCAAGCTTTGACACAAGGAAATACTGCGTTCGATTGAGCATTTGCTTGGCCCAGCCAACTGTACAGGTGGGCCTACCTTTTGTCTATTGAAATTCATTCACATGGTAATTCCGGTGGCATATGGGAGAAACCTGAAAATCTTCTTTTATGTGTCACCTAATCATCCGATTGCTTGCCATGGATTATTATGCATTTCCATCAGATGGCTAGGGAACATTTTGAAACCTGGAACAGACCTACTCGCAAATTGTCCAACTGCAGGTCCACTTGATCTGGCTGATGACATCTAGAAGTATATAGATTCGTAGAATGGTAATTAATCATACAACAAAAACATCATTTAAAGCAGTAAAAATCCCGATTTCCTAAGCAGGAGTTCACTAATTCAACTCTACCCAACTCAAGTGATCTTTTTTTTTTTTTTTTCCTGAAAGGCAAACTCAGCTACTTTTTCTTCTTCTTAATCATCTAAGCCTTATCCCAACTGATTGGGGTTGGCTGCAAGAACCATGTTCTGCCATTTGCAACTCATTTGTATCTCTTGTTCCACCATTTCACTCTATAAAGGACCATATCTGCAATTAAACCATCAACAAGTCTTTTCTTAGTACCTCTACCCCATGTCCTTCTGGGCCTTCCCCTTTCCCTTTTAGAGCCTTCAACTTGAACCGACTTACACCCTGATCCATAGCTCAAGTGGTAGACTGAGTGAAAGATACCTCGTTTCAACACTGAGGCCTTGGTATCAATCCCTAGTGGGGGTGGCTAACAGTGAAGTGTGAACTGACAGTGGGGTGTACTAACAAGCTAACAGAAAAAAAAAAAAAAAAACTTGAACCAACTTAATCCTAACAGATGCAGTGATTAGTCTCTGACGCATATGGCCAAACCATCTAAGTCCACTCTCTCATCTTGTTGCCTAGTGGTGCTACTCCTAAATTCCCTCAGATGCATTCATTTCTAATCCTATCCTTTCTCGTCTTGCCACTCATCAATCTCAACACCGTCATTTCAGCTACCCTAATTCTATGAAAATGTTGCTCCTTGACTGCCCAACATTTTGTAAGATTAAGTTTTATGGTTATCTTATAAATTCCCCCCTTCAGTTCGATGGCATGCAGCGATCACATAAAATTCTAAAGTCACATCTCAACTTCATCCATCTACTCTAAATCTATGAAAAACATCTGCCTACACTAAATCTATGAGAAACATCCTTCTCAGTCTCGTTGCTCTCATGATTTATCGACTAAAGATATTGAAAATAGTCAGTTTGGGTACTTGATCAACAATTTTAACATTCAAAGTTTCCACTCTTATTGCTACTAAAATTACATTCCATGTGCTTCTTCTTTTTTTCTTTTCTTTTTTTTGAGAGATCCATGTGCTATTTTTTTTTTAGTTTGGCTAATTTACAAACATTTATATTTTAAAGCCCCTCTCCATAGCTTTAACATTGTTGATGAAGACATTTGAGCACCAGTCAAAGTATATCAAAAGAGGAGGAAAGCTCCCGTTTCTTTATGGCTAGGTGATGCATATATAGGGCCCCGTGGACCCATTTTGAGTGCATAATCCGTTGAAGACCCCATATGCATGATTATGCATCTTTGAAGGCCCCACACTGGGAAGATGCATGTGAGCTACTTAGTTGGACCATTCTGACCATCGGACCATCGTCATTGGACATCTTGATCGTGGGACATGAAAGAGTTTAGTTTATTTAGTTATTTGTATGTTTGTTATTTTTTTAAAATTAGCTTATATTTTGTTGAGTTTAGGGAGTTAGAAACAAATTTTATTTTATTAAGCGTCTTTATATTAAACTTTTTATCTGAGAGTCTTTTTGTAAAAAAAAATAATAAAAATAATACTCTTTCTTGAGACTAAATAAGGGTTGGATGTCCCCACCCTAGCCATATTGCATATGAAATTTTAAATAAAAAAATCTCTTTCTTTGCTTTGTGATGAAGTAAAACCCCCTGTGATTGGAAAAATTTGCTGTGATGCAATGAAATAATTCCTAGTTATCATTAGGGGTGTACATCGAGTCGAACCGAGTTGAGCTGGCCTCAATTCGACTCAGCTCGGCCACTAGCTGACCTCAGCTCGAACTCGGCTCGGTCCTCGAGCCTGACTGGCCAGCTCGGCTCGGTTCGGTCAGCAGCTCGGGCCAGCTCGGGCCGAGTTCGAGCCAAGATCGAGCTGAGTTCACCATTGAGGCATTTTCACAAACACCTGGACTGCACCTTCAAAATCTCACTGTATTTGAGATGGCAACAATGGTTTTACAGGTATTTTATCAAACACCTTTTAAGCAACATAAAAATTAAGAAAAAAAAGATGTTGGTTTCATATACATACCTTCCTTGCCACTAGCCACACTTCTTTGAGTCATTTCATCAAACACTTGGTGAGCAACATCAATATCAAAGTAACTGAGTCACCGAACTGGTTCGATTTGAGTTGAGCTGGGGCCAGCTCGAACTCGGCTCTAACTCATTTTCGAGCTCAAAAAATCAGCTCGACTCGGCTCGAACTCAGCTTCGAACCGAGTCGAATCGAGCTTTTTCGAGTCGAGTCAAGCGAGCTAACCGAGCTAGCTCGGTTTGTGTACACCCCTAGTTATCATTCTCTTGCATTCTCTTTTCTCAAAAGGTATTTCTTCTCTTTTCTCTTTCTGTTTCTTTCTAGTTTCTTCTATTCTTTCCACATCAACAAACAATCTCCGCATCTATCCTCATTCTTCTTTCTCCCAACACATACACCTACAACCTAACCCATTAATGCAGGACAATTAACCACTTGCTCCAAATGCTCGAACTGATAGAGCATGGCGAATTAATCCATTTATCTGATGGGTTAGGCCCTTGGTTGAACCCTCCTTGCGGGCTCCAAATCCATGCATTCCGCCTCCTCGTGGGCTCCAAATCCATGAGTTCCACAGGCCGCCCACCCCGAGTGTGCCCCTGCATCTCACAGGCCACCCCACTCGAGCCCGGTATGAAAATACCCCCGCATTAATCACTCTCGATGAGGAGTCTCAAACACAAGACCTCCTGCTATAATACCAATTTGATGCAAGACAATTAACCGCTTGCTCTAAAAGCTCGAACTGATAGAGCATGACAAATTAATCCCTTTATCTCATAGCCCAGACTCCAAATCCATGAGTTAAGTCCTTGGCCGAACCCTCCTCGTGGCCCCAAATCCATGGTTTCCACGGGTTGCCCACCCCGAGTGTGCCCCTGCATCCCACAAGCCACCTCGCTCGAGCCCGATGTGAAAATGCCCCAGCATTACTCATCCCACCTCACCTAACCGTACAACCATACGGCCATACCAGGTCGTACCCACCTATTTGTACAACTGTACGGGACATACTTGTAGGATTGTCCATATGGTCAACCTCCACTTTCCTTTCATCCTTTGTTTACTCTATTCAAACCGCAATACCTAAAAACCCTAACCCTAAATCCCTAAAACTTCAAATCCTAATTCCCAAATCCAAAATCCCAAAATTCTCGAACATTATATTCCCCAAATCTAAAAATTTGAACCTATTTTCCAATTCAAACCTCTAAATCAGCCCTAGCCTATCAAGCCTAACAAAGACAAGTACTTCCTTCGAATGATGATTAGTACCTATGCTAGATGGAAATCCAACCTTCCATAAGTCTTATCTAATAATTTTTATAAGATCTAACTGTCGGGTTGTGATTTAGTCTTGAATCGAAGCATACTTAAATACTTGAATTTAGTAAGCTTGTGATTGATTAGCATTATTTTGTGCTTTAAATTGTTCTAGTTAATCCGTTGATGATCTCATTACATCATTCTAGGCTAGGTCATCCATCTTACATCAATTGCATTGACCCCTTTAGATCTCATCATGTTAATGCCTTTTTTAACTCATCAATGGCTAATTCAAAAACATATAGGCTCAATGTCGAACCCTAGTGCAAGCCTATAATGGTAGCCCAACCAATTATCCTACCGAATTTGGATCCAAACTGACCCAATTTTAAAACATTGGGCTAATCATCTGATTGGGAGATGTTTCTGAATGGCCTAGGATATGTACTACACTGGAACAAGTACATATCCAAATTCCAAACGTAACCCTTTCATATCATAGTTTTAAACTCGGTGATTAACTCGAAACTCGACTCAACAAGAAATTGAACCGAGTCAACGTGAAAGATGTTGATGAGCTTGACTCGGTTCAAACTTGGCGTGACTAATCAAGTTCCCGCCTACTGGGTTGACTCGAAACAACTTGTCATGAATCCAACAGTGTCACTCACTGAGTTAACTCGTTTTTAAACAAAAAGATGCAAGGGCTTTCTGGGATTCAAACTCATGGCCACAAACAAAGGCATCAACAATATCTATCGGAAGGGCATGTGCTGGTTTTGTTATTTACCTCATCTTCTTTTATACTAGTACTTTACAAGTATCTATTGTAACTTCTAAGTGCAACGTTATACCCAATGTAATTATTAAATATCAAGTTGAGTCAAACCGAGTCTTACAGTCAATCTGGCCCCGCCGCATATTGAGTCGAGTTTGAGTCTTTAAACATTTTTCACCTGCATGTGGAGTGTACAATACCACTAAAGCCATTCCCTGATCCCATGAACAACCTCCTAGCAACCCAAAACCCACAAAATACAACAAATTGTACCTCATATAAAAAAAAAAAAATAATAATAAAAAATCATGCTTTTAATAAAGAATCCGACCCACAAAAAAGGATATAAAGACCTTTTGCATGCATAACTACACCAATCAACAAGGACCGGTAACCACCAATGAGAAGAATTGCCTACATGTGAAAGTCTACAAGAGTAGAATTCCCATTCCTATGTTTACCACACGTACACAAGATCCAAGCCATTCATCATGTGGACCCTACCATGTGCGTTTCATGGCCCAAAAATCTAGTTGGTCCAACAAAAAAAAAAAGGGACCAATGGTACAAAGCCAATGTACCCGTGTAGCCCACCCAGTGTTTTAAATAGCGGTAGCGTGATGCGTAGCGCCCAACCCTCTATAGCGTGTAGCGTAAATATGTAGCGTGTAGCGTTAGCTACACGATACTTTTATTTTTTAATTTAAAAATAGGACAAATATAATAAATAGTGAAAAATAAGGGAAAAGAAATATAAAAACGCCTAAAAGATGATTCATTTTATCAATAATAAGTATGTTCAAAAAAGTTATTAGTTATCATTTATCAAAAGCCAATCCACATATATATGTCAAATCAAATGATTATCACATCAACAACTTTCTGAGCAAACCACTTTAATTAATAATGTCTAATTGAAACCACAAGTCACAATTATGAAATGAAATAAAAATCCCATAGGTTAAAAGTATCAAGTATAATACAAGTGTCACATTCCTCAACATTAGAAACAAAGAAAACGTGAAAAAAATTAATAAAAAAATTACATTGTAGCATACGCTACGGACACTACGCGGTACATAGCTGTAACGTACGCTACGACCCCTGTAGTGTACACTATAGGGGATTTACGTTATTTGGGATGCTACGTAGCGTTACGGGCACACTACGCTACGTAGCATACGCTACGGGCGCTATTTGAAACACTGAGCCCACCACATAACAACTGGACCAATTTGATTTTTTAGCTACAACATATATTAGGAAATAACTAGACTGGTCTGATGCATCCTCTCCCATCATCCCTATGCCAATCCCTAAACCACATTATGATGATCACCTGACCACCCAAAATCTTGGCACCCACAACTCACTTGCTCGTACACCATCTAATGCCTCGCCACCACTGGGCCCCTATCGTTCCCATCAAACCATCACTTGGACTACCCACCTCAAAGATTATGTTTTTTTCTTTTTCTTTTTCTTTTTCTTTATTTATTATTATTATTTAAAAAAAAAAAAAAAAAAAAAAAGAGATAACAGAGACTTTCATTAAAAGGAAAACAAGGGAGCAACTGACCCGCTGAGATAGTGAGTCAGTTAGCTCCATACAAAAGCACAGTAAAATCTTTTAGAGGGATAACAATAGAAGCCTATTCGAAATTATAAAAACTAAATCCTTTGCACATTGGAATCCCGCCCTTAGATTCCCCTCTAAAACATCTCTCATTCCTCTCTTCCACATCGCTCACCAATAGAGCCGCAAGAGATAATCTCCGAATAATAGATTTCTGCTTTCCAAAGGAAGCGTCATGCCAGGCCTTAAGCAACCAACCCGACGAATTGTGTAGAACCCAAGACAGTTGAAACCAGGAAAAAATATAAGACCAAATCTGGCCTATGAGAGGACAGTGAATAAACAGGTGATTGACAGATTCTGCATCCTCCATGCAGCAAAGGCAAATGTTGGGAAGAATCATACATTTTTTTCCTCAAATTATCTACCGTCAACACTTTGCCCTTACCTACCAACCACACAAAAACCGCAATCTTCGGGGGGATCTTGTATTTCCACAGCTTATCAGTCCACACTTCTTCTGTCACCTAAGTGATCCTAGTGGTCAAGTTATAAACAGATTTAACCGAGAAAAGGCCCGATTTGTCTGGAATCCACACCAACCTATCAATGTCCGCCTGATTAGGTTTACCATTGCTAATGCACAAAGGAGAGCCGCATACTCTTCAATCTCCCAATCTTGGAGATTTCTTCTTATGGGAGGGTTCCACACAACATCATTACCATGAATATCATAACTGTCAGCCACCGATATGTATCTATTTGGAGCTAAACGATAGATGTTTGGGAAAACACATTTAAGGGGTTGATCCCCTACCCACACATCTTCTCAAAACTGAATTTTGTCTCCTTTGCCGATGGAGAATCGAATGCCTTGTTGAATCTCCCTCTTCATGCCTAAGATATCTTCCATAGGGCCGAGGCCCTATACGCTGAGTTGTCTCTCGTCCACCACCCCCCTATAGACTGACCATATTTACTCTTAATCAAACGATTCCAAAGAGTATCTGGTTCATTTCAAAGCCTCCAGATCCACTTTCCTAATAGGGCCCGGTTCATGCTTCTGAGGTCCCTGACACCTGCGCCACCCTTGTGCACATTCTGACACACCGTCTTTCAATTCACCAAGTGAAATTTCTTCTTGTCTTCCTTACCATGCCAAAGAAAGTCCGTTCTAAGTTTTTCGAGCTTGCCCAAGATCACATTCGGACATTTGAACAAAGATATGAAGTATAAGGGCAAGTTAGAGGTGACCGCTTTGATCATGGTGAGATGCCCTCTCAAAGATAAGTACTTGCACTTCCATCTAGCTAGGAAATGTTCAAACCTGTCGATAACTTTGTCCCACAAAGACTTAGGAGGCTTTCCTAAGCATAACGGGAGACCAACAAAGGTAGTCGGAAGGTTACCAGTCGAACAATCGAAGGAACTCGCAAAAAAAGAGGTCTCAACTTCTTCCATGTTAACACCAAACATTTTGGACTTGGAGAGGTTGACTTTGAGACCCGATACCGCCTCGAAGCACCGAATAACCGTGCGCAAATTGCTGATTTTAGACTAATTAGCTTCGCAGAAAAGGAGGGTATCATCCGCAAATTGGACATGAGAGACTGGAGCGTCCATCCCTCTGATTGCACACCCTCCCATGATACCAGCTTCTTGACCTCTTTTCACCAATCTAGAGAGAGCCTCCCCGACGATAAGGAAAAGGAAGGGAGATAAAGGGTCCCCTTGCTGCAGCCCCCTTGAACTCCAAAAGAAGCCTTTGAGGGATCCATTGACAACGACCGAGAACATGTAGAGCTAACACATTCCTTAATCCAGAGACACCATTTAGCCCCAAAACCCATCCGTTGAAGCATGTATTGAAGAAATTCTCAATCAACATGATCATAAGCCTTTTCAAGATCAAGCTTGCATAGCAGAGATTTGGACTCCGATTTGTGAATGGAGTGAAGACATTCGTTCGCAATCAAAGCACTATCAATGATCTGCCTTCCCACAATGAATGCACTTTGATTCTCCAATATAATCTTCCCCATGACCTTTCTCAACCTCAAGATTATGTTTGTCTCGCTTTTCCAAACACATCATCTACTACTTCACCACCTTCATAGCCCTCTGCAGGTATTCTATATCCCTTATCTAATTTTCTTTCACACATTTGGTTTTCTGTTGACCATCTCACCTACTCTTTGCTATCTCTTCTCATGATGAGCCAACATCCTTTTCTCAAGCTATTAAACATTCTCATTGACAGCATTCAATCAAACCACACACACCTCACCTTACAACACCTACAACAAATATATATATATATATATATATATATATATAATATATATTATATATATATATATATATATAATATATATAATATAATATATATTATATATGGAAAAGGTTCTATACGGTTGAGCTGTGTGGGCACCACCATGATATGCCTCGAACATCTACCCCATCAGTCAGATGCACCATTCCATGGTGGGCCCAGGGCTTAAAAATCAAGTCAATCCGTGACTTATGTGGACCGCACCACATACAAAAGTTGAGAGGGGTTACCCTCCTTTAAAACATTCATAATCATTTTTTGGGCCCACAAAGATGTGGTTCACAAATCCAGCCCATCCATTATGTGTGTCCCACTTGGATGAGGAATCAGACCAAGTTTCAGACATATCCAAATTTCAGGTGGGCCCCACCAAGTGCTTTTATATGTTTTAGGCATGTCTTCACATGATTTTAGATGGTATGGCCCACGGAGTTCCGTATACGGTTGATTTTTGGGATATCCCTTAAGTTAAAGGGGACCCATCAAATGCACGGTGTTGATGTTCGGCATACATCATGGTGGGGCCCACATAGCTCGACCTCATGGGGAGTTCCCATGAGCTCAACTCTGTGTGTGTGTGTGTGTGTGTGTGTGTGACTATAAATAGTTGTACAAAGTTAAATGCCATGTTGATGGTACTGCTGAACTCTTCAAAGCACTTTTGATGGTGAAAGGATATAATCAAATTGAGGGATTAGATTATAATGAGATGTTTACATCAATTGCCAAACTTGTTACTGTACGTTCTCTCTTGGCTATAGCTATTATTCATCATTGAACCATCTGTCCACTAGATGTCAACCAATGTTTTAAATAGCGAATAGCATATAGTGTAGCGTTCACCCCTCTGAAGCGCGAGGCGCACTATTCCTAGATTTTTAATCTAGGTTGTGCTTAGTTGCACCAATTCATGATTTTTTGCATCATATTAGACTGATTTATAATGAAATTTAACAAAATTTCATGATAATTGGTGCAACCGTATCGGTAACGGTGGGCACCGTTACTGCAACGGTACACCTTGGACCTTCATGAAGAAGCTTATATGATAATTTCCCTTGGTTTTGCAAAATGAGATGAGCAACGCATTTGTTGCCTTAACAAGTCCTCCATAGCCTCAAACAAGCATCAAGAAACTGGTTTGCCAAGTTTTCTTTTGCACTGAAAGAAGTTGGCTCTCAATAATCCTTAGCATATTATTCCATTTTCACTCATTCCAAGGGAACTACCTTCATTTTGGTTCTTATTTATGTTGATGATATTATTCTGATAGAGAATGATCCATCTATCATTACTGACTTGAAGAAATTTCTTTATTCTACGTTTCACATTAAAAATCTACTTCTTAGATGTTGTGGGAATTTTCTTAATTCAACACAAATATGCCCTTGGCATTTTCAAGGACAATGATCGTGTAGGAGGTCGACCTATTGCTTTTCCTATGGAACAAAATTTGCATTTGACCGACGAACAAAGTGTTCTTCTTCAAAATCCCGCTATGTATCGACGGCTTGTTGGACATCTCATATACTTAACCATAACTAAACCAGACATTGCTTACTCGATCAATATTATTGGTTAGTTCATGCACAAGCCTCATCAACCTCATTATGATGTTGCCATTTGAGTGTTAAGATATCTCAAGTCCTCCCCTGACAAGGTTTTTTTTTTTTTTTTTTGTCCTCCAATAGTTGTCTTCAACTCTCATCTTATTGCAACTCCAATTGAGCCAATTGTTCTGAGACAAGGTGATCTATTATGGTTATATGACCATACTTGGCCAAAGCCCTCTCAATTAGAGAAGAAAAAATAAAAATAAAAAAGAAAGTACCATTTCACTATCATTTACTCAGTCTAAATACCACGCTATGGCCAACACTACCTGTGAACTTGTTTGGCTCAAAGCTCTTCTTCGATATTTAGGAGTCCGACATTCCCAACCCATGGGACTTTATTGTGACAATCTACTCTTTAGATTGTCAACAATCTAGTTTCCCATGAACGTACCAAACATATAAAAATTGATTGTCACATTATTTAGGAAAAAAATATCGTTTGGCAATCTCACCACCTCTTAGGTGCTTGCTCAACATCAACTTGCAAACATTTTCACAAAGGCACTTGATCAAAATCATTTTCATCTTATTCTTGGCAAGTTGGGTGTTACCGATCTCCATGCACCAACTTAGGGTGCAGCATTAGGAAACTCGACTTGTATTATGTTTTTCTCTTTATTTGTTTGATTTGTTTAGAGGTAATTTGGATGCCTTTAAATGGGGCTAGTTGTAAATGATATACAGGGAAATCATTTACAGCTTTTACCCCCTTTTGATTTCCCAGCAAAAAGCTGGGATTCATTTACAGCTTTTACCTGTAAATCATTTACAGCGTGAAGCCAAACAGGACAGGCTTAAAATGATTTACACCTGTAAATCATTTACAACCTAAACCATTTACAGGCACCCAAACAACCCCTTACAGATTTGATTAGGTTTTAGAGATTTTGATTCTCTCCATCCTATATAAACACACTGTATGTAATGAAATATACACAGAGAAATTAAGTAATCATCTTCTCCATTCGTTTTCCATTTTCGATTTTTTTTTCCCAGCACATATAAAGAGGGGACCGCCGGATGAACGGCCCAAGATACCGCACAAATGCCGCCATGCAAGGCAAGATTAGGATCAGAATTCCTATCTCAGAATCATTGTCCGACAGTCGGATCGAAGTCATAAAAATTGGAAATTGGCTGTTTGAATTGTCAAGCTACAAAAATAATCGAGATGGAATTCCAATTTCAGTAAATTACAGAAATGCCACGCAGATTAGTAGATTGTGTATGATTCTTTAGATTTCTTTTACTAAAAGGGATGATGATGGAATGCACGAACTCACGGTATCGTCTCTGTGGATCTGGACTTTCTTGAATTGGGAAGACGCAGAATCAGCCATGGAACGAATGGTGGAGATCGTCCGATGACGAGCAGAGACCGCAGATAGGAACGCGTGTGGGCGGACGAATGCAAGGGTTTTAGCTGCTGCCAGTAATCCCATCGTGTACTTTATAGTCTTTATGTAATATAAATGGATCCTTTGGCCTATCTCAGTCATATGGCACTTAAACGATGGGGAATTCAGTCGGCGAGTCACGTGCCAACTATCCCCACCGGTTACATGATTTTGTACAGGGAAGCGGATTGCGTGGTGTGCCACACACCACTGACCTCCGTAGTGAGCTGACGCCACCAAATTCTATGGGCCCACCGTGATGCATGTGTTATATCCAAATGGTCCGTCCATTTGGCAAGATAATTTTAGGACGTGAGCCCAAAAATATAAAATGAACCAGATGCAAAGCTCAAGTGGACCACACTGCAGAAAGACCATCATTGAAACCCTTACACCACGTACCATGATGTTTATTAGCCATCCAAACCACGCATAAGGTTACAAAGAACGGAAGGATGGGAAAACGCAAATATCAGCTTTATCCAAAACTTCTGGGCCTATGAGCTTTTCAATGATAGGTGTTCAATCCCTGTACCTTTTCGTGGCTAGAACTTGTGATATACTCCATTTCTGAAATCATGCCCTAAAATGAGCTTGATGGATGGTATGGGTATAACACATATGTCACTGTGGGCTCCATGGAACTTGGTAACATCAACTCACTACCAATGCCATGCTTGTGACACAACCCAATCCACTACTTGCCTTATGGCGGGAGCACACCTGGACGAGTGGATCTATTCTGGCACACACGAGCAAGGTTGCTGGTTGCTTCAAGACTCTTCATGATTAGTTAAAAGTATAGGAAAGAAAATAATATTTCTCTAAAAACTTTAATATCTTAGATCGGCAGGAAAAAAAATTCAATAATAAGTTTAAAAAATAAGGACATATTTTAAAATTTAGTGTTAAATAATATTTTAAAAAAAGGTTTTTTTAGTCCGTAACATTGTCAAAATAATAAATGTAATATATGTGGAATGCTTGAAGATGAACAGTATACATGTGAGAGTCGCAGCACACGTGAGAGCTTGAAGTTGATTGTAGCACATGTAGTACATATAAGGTGCTTAAATTAAGGTGTACTAATATATATGATTCAAGACATGTATTAGTACATTTGGCCATTGTAGACACTTGAAACTAGAACACAAAAATTATGCATGTTGATGCCATTGGCACACAGGGTGTATTTTGAACTATTGAATATGAATGATGGCACATGTGGCACATTAGTGCATGCGGAGTACTTTATACATGTGGCACATGAAAAGAATAATGGTGGTACATATGACACATTAGCACATGTGGAGCACAAAGGAAGATAGTAGCATGTTGGCACATGTGGTATAGTGGCTAACAAAAGATGGAAAGTGGCTCACATGGTGCATTGACACATGTGTCACATGTGAAGCGATTAAAGATAGATGATGACACATTTAAGGCCGATGATTCATTTTCCTTTCATTATGAGAAGATGTTTCTCCCATATCTTTTGTCTATGTGCTTCGTTGACGATGTAAAGTTTTGCGAGCCCTACTATAATGTATGTGTTATATCCACACTATCCATCCATTTGTATGATCAGTTTAAGTCATAGGCCTAGAAATGAGGCATATCAAACCACACCGCATAAAGCAGTAGGGATAATGATGCCAACCTTTGAAACCTTCTTAGGGCCCACCATAATGTTTATTTAGCATCCAACTTGTTCAAAAGGTCACACTCACATGAAGGGGAAACACAAATATCATCCCCTAAGAAGTTTTCAATGGTACACGTTTAATCCTCACTACTTATTGTGGTGTGGTCCACTTGAGCTTTGGATCTACCTCATTTTTGTGCTCATACCCTAAATGACTCACAAAATGTATAGACGGTGTGGATGTGCCACATATATCATGGCGGGACCCACAAAACTTTGCCACATCAAGACACCACCAAGGCCGGTCCATGCAATATGAGACCTATCTGCAAAGACTGATATTTGGGGCCAACAGTTTATATAGAAGGCCCGAAGGAATTTTTAAAAAAATCTTCCTGGAGCCTGATGTGATGTGATTAGAGCTGGACACCTAGTCGAACCAAGTTGAGCTTGGCCCAACTCAGCCAGCAACCAACCCCACTCAAATTCGGCTTGGCTCAGTGATCGAGCTTGATTGACCAACTTGACTCGGCTTAGTCATCAGCTCAGGCCAGATCGAGCCGAACTTGATCTCAAACTTTAAAGCAGAGTTAGAGTTCGAATTTTCAAGTTGAATTTGACTATTCGAGTTCGATGTCGAGCTTTCAAGTTCAAGGTTGTACATAACATTAAATCAATAATACAGTAGAACTGAAAATCGAAAACAACATACAAATTGAAAAGTAAAAATATTATAATCACAAACTTACAACAATATTAGATGCATTTCTTTTCTATCGTTATTTACTACAGAAAAGGAGATTCGTTCTTCAAGCTCGAGTTGTTATCTAATTTTTCATATATGTACTCGTTCACCTCTCCTGAATCGAAAGGTGGAAAGAGTTTTTCATTGCGCTCTTATAAAGTTTGAATTAGATTGTTCAAAATTTATTTATGGGCAAATTTATGTGTAGTTCCCAATACCCTGTAAAATGCATTGAGACTTGAGAGAAACTTGGATGGTTTGTTACTCTTCTTCTTTTTGCTCACACAACTTCATCATGTTTCAACCATATGTTGTCTTGAAGAACATCGTTGATGTCTAAAAGCCTATTTCATACTACGTTTCAAGGAGAGTTGGAATTATTCTTCCTCCAATGCTAATAATTGTGCTTCATCCTCTACTTTGAAAGTTTGGATGGGGGTGTAAGATTTTTATTTGAATAAAAAATAGCTTGAAAAAGAAATTGGACCTCCTTTGAGACTTTAGGATATGGTTTTGCATCTCTATCAATTGGACGAATTGCTAAGTGACTTAAAAGAACAAAAATGCATCATTCGGTCGGACCGGTAGGAATCGATAAAAATACAAGTCGGACTGACCGACCTTTGATTCTCAGGTTCCCTGAGCTTCTCAGATAGGTCAAACCGATAACCCAATCGGTCAGCCTGACAGAGCCAGAATTCTACTCCATATAGGGTCATTCACTATTCTAATATTCGGAAAAAAGTTTGATTGGGTTTCCGAGGTTGACATGAAGTTCAAGCGCGAGGTTTTGATGTGAATTTTCATGCGTGGCTGTCTACGGGACAAGCCTGATAGGCTCAGTGGGTTATGCAAGAATCTATGGTTTAATTAGACAGGCTTCAGGCACAAATTAGGATAGCTACTTTCAGGGTCCTAAAAGCTGGTGATCTGATAATCCAAGTCCCATAGTCGGCACTGAGAAGTTGGGTTAGTCAACACGTGACGTGACATAATTAGGGTTTTCAGGTCAACCATACTCAGGGTTCCCAGAGGTCGAAGTCTAACTACTTCTCTAGATTTCTAGCTCCAAGCACGTGCGAATGCACGTGTGAGCGTGCAATAAATTGGAAGAATCTACTAGTGATGACCAAAGACATCCAATACTCGAGTATTAAAGGATGGGGAGTTATAGATACTTAAATAAAGGAGGTGATATGGTTTCAGGAATACACTTATCATAGTTTTTCGCCACCCTACAGATTCTAGTGTACCTTTTTGTAAGGAAGCCCATTAATCTACCTCTCACATGCATATACCTATGATTAATCCTTCCACTATCAAGGTCATTCACCTATGATCTAGATTTTATACCAATCATGAAGTGGACCATTAAATTTAGGCCATTAAATCATCAAGTGCAATCAAAACAATTTTAATGGTCAAAACAAAACTTCAACGGTTGAAAATCCCTTTAAAGTCAATTATAACATTTCAAGTCTTCGAACCAGGAGAAAAATCACTTGATGAGTCACTAATATAATCATATCTTACCCTAAACAAGTCTCATGGTAAACCTAGTGAATCCCTTATTTACATGTACATGAATAAATGAATCTTAATAGATATACCTAACATCACCCACTTTTAGTGGCCTTTAAAAAATACCATGAAGTGGGCCAAAGTCAACTAGTCAATATCTAAGACTCTCACATGTTCTCAAGTCTAAAGATTGGTAAAATAATGTGACCATCAAATTATTGATCATATGGTCATAGTCCAGTCCATGCTAATGGGCCCCCAAACTATCAAATTGAACTTTGATCCTCCAATGTAAGTGTCTAAAAGGTCCATTCCAGGATTCCATGTCTATGACACACTCACATTCTTGTGTAAGGTAAAGGCTAAAGGCACAAATGAGACTAAATTGGTTCCTGCTAATAAAGACATTCCATCTTGACCTAAGTTATTCCCCTCACATAAGATGACCGCACACCTCAAAGAATATATGATGTTCATTGATATGTCCCATGCATCTATGCTAGTCAGGGCTCATTAAGGTATTGAGATCCATGGAACACAACTCTCCTTGATTAGTGACCACTATGTCCAATCTCACATTCTTAAGGACTAGAGGATGTATTGTGTTATCTTAATACAACCCATAAAGAATAAAGTTAAGGTAACACTATATCTATCAATCCGAGGCATATAACACAGGTCTAAAAGGACCAGTGGAACAAGGTGTAGATTGGTATTTCTGGACACTAACTCTAAAACTAGCTAATACCAAAACTAACACGTACACTTAGTATTAAAACAAACATTCATTAATAATTTTTTCATCAATTGTATTCTCATGATAACAATATTAAAGTACTTAAATAAAATATTCATGGCCATTCATTTGGTATTTATCTAGAACAATGTGGATGAACTATATATTTATGCCGGAAAGGTAGCATGCTTTACTCACCGGTTGAAATTTGTGTTTCAAACTTTTTATAACACACACACACACAAAAACTATTTCCAAAATCCAAACAACGTCCCACAATCTAAACCATCCGCATATAGAAACATCCTACATATTATCCTAATCCAAACAACCCATAATTATTGAAACACCCATAATATTTATATATACCCTAATCAAAACAACACTTACATTACTCCCATAGAAACAACCCTAACATTACCCTAATCCAAACTGCCCTTAAATTACTGTAATCCAAACAACCCCCAATCAAATCAACTCTTGCATTATCCCAATTCAAAAGGCTCTTAAATTACTCCAATCAAATTAAAACAACTCCCAATCCTAAAAGCCTTTAAAGTTTTAAACAACCTTTACAGGGCTCATACATTACCCTAATCAAAATAGCCTTTAATCTAAATCATAATCGAAATAGTCCTCAATCAGATCAGCCTTTACATTATCCCAATACAGAAAGCTCTTAAATTACTCCAATCAAAAGAAACTCCAATTAAAAGAGCCCTACAATTACCCCAATGAAAACAACCCCCGAATTAAACAACCCTTAAATTACTGCAATTGAAATAACCCTTAAATTACCTTAATCGACGAAGCACTCAATCAAAGCAGTCTCCAATGGAAATTTGATTTTCCATGGTACATGTAAATCATGGTAAATAAGTAATTATTACCTTTTCCCCTTGTTCGAAAATGGGAGAGTAATTCCACTTTGAAAATCGATACAAAAGTGTTGACTTAATTCTGTGGTCCCCACTGAAATGTATATGATATATCCGCACTGTCCATCCATTTTATTAGAACCTTTTGAGGTCTGAACCAAAAAATGAAGCAGATCCCATGCTAAAATGGCCCACACGAAAGGAAACATTGGCCTTAATTCATCCAACATTTAAAGTTATTTCCTTCGCTAGGCCCACGTTGAAGTTTTTTCATCATCTAACCCATTCATAGGGTACACAGACATGGACAAAGGGAAAACACAAATATCAGCTTGATCCAAAACTTTTAAGGGCCCTAAAAAGTTTTTAATGGTAGGCATTTGATTCCTACTATTTACCGTGGTGTGGTCCACTTGAGCTTTTGATCTGCCTCGATTTTTGTCTCATGTCTTAAATTCAGCTGACATAATAAATGAGCAGTGTGGATAAGTCACATACATCATGATGAGCCCTACATTGATTTCATAAATTTCTAGATTTAAGTGTTTAAAAGTAAGTTGGTAAAGATGCGGTAATTCATAAGTAAATAATTATTGATACAGATGCGGTAATTCATAAGTAAATAATTATTACCCATTTACATGGTAATTACAGTTGAGCCTACAAATCAAACAGGCCCTTAATCTACCCTAATCGAAACAGCCCTTACATTACCTGAATCCAAACAACTCATGGCGTGCAATCGAGTATTCTCAAATATTGCGGTTGAAAGTGATTCACAGGTAGTTATGAAGATTCTAAACAAAGAAAATCCCCCTCCAGATGAAGGTTTTGGTATTGGTGGGCCAAGGTATATTCGCTCAAGCAGGAGGCCTAGGTCAGAATAGTCAACATTCTAAGGGAAGCGATAGCAGATGGCTGACTCGTTTGAGTAACAAGACCCAAGGGCATCAGATTTTGCTGTCGCCTTTGGATCTTCCCCACGTCGTTAGGGGAACCTCTTTCTAGATTGCGTGGGGCTGGGAGCCATTAGAGAGAGTTAGGGCTTGGTGTTGTTGTGTTGTAGGCATTTCCGAGCTGGGGTATATGATAGGCGACCCTTGGCCCCTTCTGAGGCCAGGGGCTGCCCGAAATAGTGTTCCTTCTATTAAAAAAAGTTGGGCAAAAAAGGTTTTAGGTCAACTTTAAAGTGCATTCGTTTGATTATGGAGATAAGAAGCACTCTCAAAACAGATCTCTGGTGCTTGTATTTGGACATTTAGTCTTCTTTATAATTGTAGCATGGGTTCTTGTTTGGTTAGATGGAAGATTTTCATATTGGTACAATAAGGATATGAGTTAATTTGTGTCTCTTTTCTTTTGGAAAGTTTGTATGAGAAAATCTCTATTACAGATGTTGGCGTAATTTGTTTTTCTAGATTTTGCAAAAGCTTCTTTATATTATCGAGTGAGAAGATCTCTATTACAGATGATTGTGTAGAGGCCTGCTTCTAACATCTTCGCACCGAAAAAGAAAAGAAAAGAAAAGAAAAAAAAAAAAAAAACTATCTATGAGATAATGACGGAATGGAGAGTATGCACCGACGGAGGAAAGAGGGACAGAGCAACAGGGGAGAGGAGAGACAAAGAAGAGGACACAAGCATAGATGCACACACGTACAAATGCAACAAGAAAGATGACACAAGCACAACCGCACCTTCTCACATAAGCTGCACAACCACCAACCACACCTTCATGCATAGCTGCGCACAAGTAAAAAGAGAAGCGTAGAGAGGAGAGAGCAAGAGAACCTTCAAGAGGGATGAGAGAGTTTCCAAGGAGATCGAGGATGAGAGAAAATGTTGAAAGGAGTTTTAAAGAGAAAAAGAAAAGTGCATTTTTTATAAAAATAAAAATTTTAAAAAAATTTACAAAATATATTATCTCATATGTATTCCTACCATAGAGAGTAAGAATATGACTAAGATGATTTTTTTTAAAAAAATATTTTAAAAAAAGATTCTGATTTATAAATAGATATTTAAAAAAATACTCTTATTTATGGATTGATTGGACCATGTCCCAATGCAAAATAGCGTGACTGGACCATGTCCCAATGCAACAATGCTCACTATTTAGAATGCGCTGAAAGCATTGGGTTGTTTTCCTTTATCACATATTACGGTTTTAATTACGCGTTATTCTCTCTAAACACAATTAAAATGCAAAAGACATGCAAATCTCATTATTATTGACTAATGATAGCCGCATATGAAGAAGAAAATAGCACGTAATGCTCATGAGAAGTTCAGCTTGCATGATTATACAAGATTTTAACAAAATGCTAACTTATACAAGGTCTTGTAGCCCAACATTGGAGTGCGCCAGCATCGGCTGTGAGAGTAGGTGCCATCGACCCTTGCGCAGCAGTGAATGATTGAGATGAGGAGTAGCCCGGTGCAGCGCTTCCCCAACCAGATTGAATGAAGTAGGCGCCGTTTAAGAACATGTCCATCGAAGATCTCCATTTCCAGTTCTTCCACCCGCCGCTCTCCCGCTTAGTTACCTTGACACATGGAGCCGAGAATGTTAATTCACATAAGAGGATGGACCCTGCAGCAATCCTACTGTTGGGGCCCATCTTTCAGTAATCTAGGCCAGCCATCTGGTGAGGCATCATGGCTATTAATTAGGGGTGCACACGGTTCGGTTCAGTTTGGTTGTGGGGTGAAACTGGAACTGAACCGCTCCCAATAGTTCCAGGAAAACTAGAACCAGAACTGGACTATTTGCACCTTAGAACCGAATTGAACCAGACCGTAAAAAAGCAGTTTCGTTCTACGATTATGGACTTTTTATAATCTAGCCTAATTGCATAGTTCCTTTTTATAATACAGTCCAATTGTATGATTTTATTTTATTTTTTTATAATGCAGCCCAAGCTCCTCTACTGGAAATTTTCACAAAGAGTAATCTTGTCATGGTTTGTTTTTATGACACCCTCGTGTTCCAAAATGATTTTGCTGCCAATGTCTATTTGTGAAGTGATTCATTTGATGAATGGTCTAGTTTTTTATGTTTTAAAAAAATAAAATTTAAATATTCATGGACCAAGGAGCTCGGTTCCAAGTTCGGTTTTACGGTCAAGTTCTGTTCTACATAACTCCAAACCAAGAACTGAACCGAACTAACTGGTTGTTTGATTTTCAGTACTAAAACAAGAACCGGTGCACTTTAGACCGGTCCAAACCGTGTCTGATAAACCGGTTCGTATGCACCCCAATGACCATGTACCAAGGCACCTTCCCATATTAATGGCTCAGATCTTTCAAACATATGAAGGTTGATATGTAGGATGATTTTACCTCCTTCGAGGAACGATTGTTAGAAGCATCAAAGTAGTTTCCTTCACTTAAGATGGTCGGATTAGCGCTCCCACCGATGGCATACATCTCCCACTCGTCGTAGCGATTGTTTGCGACATGCGCGTACCCGAACCGAACTCTGCATGCATTTGATTGGAATAGAAGAAATACAACAATGCAATGCATGAATGAAAGAGTAACAACAAGGTGAGTCACCAGACACTTCAGTGAGTCGGGCTGACTCGCCACTGACTAAGTTGAGTCATGACTCAACTCGAGACTAGATGAGTCAGCTCGAGGTCTCTGAGTCTTAAATCGATGCACTCTAACCTTGGCATTCTTTCTATGCAACCTGGACCAAAATGATTGAAGACGACTGTAATTTTCATAACTTCGTCGGCCACGTAATTGTCGTTATGCCCGAGCAACATCACCTGCAAATGCGACCGTTAAAATCTTAAGCACTCTCTAATCAAATTTAAGGGTGGCCCACTTCGATCCTTTGCTTGATCAATGAATGGAGCTCACTGAGCTGTATGAACCGATGATCTGAACCATCCATCACACGGGACCTTCAGTAGATGGGCGATGTGTGAAAATCGCATCGGTTGGGAAATCTTATGGGATTAAAAACTTTCAAAATGGATGGTCTAGAATAGCATGTCCAATGCAACCAGGATTGTCTGTTCAATGCGATTTTCTACATTCAGTGCAATTTTCTACAGTCTTCCGTTGATGGTGGGGCACGTCCAATGAAAGGCCTGGATCATCTGTACATGGGCATGTGGGGTGAAGAAGATGATCGTGGTCATACTTTGTCATGGTTGGAGAAGTAGTTGTTAGAGATGGTCAGGGCAGTGGAAGCGTGAATGACGTCGATCAGGCCATCGGTTGAGTGGGACAGAGAACAATGGTCCACCCAAATATGTGATGATGCGAAGATGCTGATTGCATCCCCATCAGATCCTTGCCGACGGCCCAAGTGCGTCGGGGTGCTACGAACAAGGCCAGGTTTTCCAGGCTTGCAATCATGAATATTCAGCCCATGGATGATGACATGGCTCACACCTGCCACCGTGATGCACGGTCCATAAGCAATCTCCACCTTGGCCCCACGTCCATCTATCGTCTTGAAACTGTTCACCATGAGCTCATTCTCGAGTGTAATGAGCATGTTCTTCTTGAATATTATCCACAATGGCTGAGTTTGGATGGCGCCATAGCGAAGCGTCCCGGGCTTAGGATTGATGGGATTGTCAGATGGGTCAGTCACGACGTAGATTGCTCCGTATTTCCCACCCAGTGCATCCTTGCCGAAGCCCACAGCACAATTGGCCAAGGCATGACGGTTCGATGCCCAGTTGGGGTCCGACCGCCAACAACCGTCGATCTTGTTCATGACTTTCGTCCCATAGGTGGGCCACAGGCTGCTTCCATAGTAGGTTGAAGTCTTGGGTATGTCAAGTGAGTGGGCCTGAAAGGCCCACCATGCGAGCACACAAGAGAGGACCAAGTGAAAGGTGAGTGAAGCCATGGTGTAGGTGAAGGGCTACGGTTGCAACGGAAGATAGCGTAAAAGGAGAGGAGAAGCTCTATGCTTTGGTGTATGTGGTGCCCACGACCCTTGCTTTCTTTTCATTGTTTTTTGGAATTTTGTAGGAACGTGGTTGCACGAGTTCTGGTTTATTGAATCTGGTCAAGCATTTTATATTTGTGAGGTTTTCTAGCTAGTCCGGTAGGCACGCATGTCAACTTGGATGGTGTTTGGGATATCTGAGCAGTGCATAAGGTGGCCCCACTTTGAAAATGATCATAATCCATACTCAGGCTGTTCCACTGATTAGATGGGCCATCCCCCATACGAGGAAATCGGATTGCGTACTGAGTTGCTCAGTTCACTTTTATCGTACTGAGTAAACTCTGTTGGGCTTACCTTGAATGTCTGTGTCTTATCCACGCCGTCCATCCTTTTTTCCAGGATCATTTTAGAGGTTGAGCCAAAATTTGAATCATATCTAAATATTAAATGGACCACACCACAGGAAACAGTGGGAATAATGATTTACACCATTGAAACATTGACAGGGCCCACAATGACGTTTATATGTCATCTAACCTGTTCATAATTTCGCACAGACATGGATGAAGGGAAAAAAACAAATACAAGCTTGATCCAAAACTTCTGTGGCCCCTAAGAAATTTTCAACGGTAGATGTTCAATTCACACTGTTTCTTATAGTATGGTCCACTTGAGGTTTGGATATACTTCATTTTTAGGCTCAAGTCCTAAAATTATCTGTTAAAATGGATGGACGGAGTGGATAAAATACATAAATCACGGTGGACCCCACAGAGTTTACTCAGTACGCAATCCGCTTCCCGCTTATTTTAATTAGAAAATATCATGATATTTGTTGCAACCAAACGCACCCCAAGATCTTTCATACTTTATCTAACTGGTGGTAGACAGACAGAAAGACAAAACTTCAACCGTTTACATTCAACGGGAAAAGTCTTCGCACGGCTAGGATCATCCACTCAAGGCGATTCGTTCGGTGGCCAATCCATGGTGGAGTCTGATGCATGGATATCGGATACGGTGGAAGAATGTGATGTTGTACACGTAGGCACTAAAATTTATATATAAGAACAATATATTATGGTTTTCCTTGCAACAGATACGGAATCTCTCTGGAGGGCTTTTCGAGAGAGATGGACGGTGAATCTATAAAGTCCCGATGCACGTCGGGCTTCCACAAAACGGACGCGGTTTGGCTAGTGACTCCAACATCAGCCAGCTAGCTGATGAGAAAGCTCTGTGGGCCCCACCATGATGTATATGTTTTATCCACACTGTCCATCCATTTTTCTATCTTATTTAAGGATATGAGCCCAAAAATGAGTAAGATTAAAATCACAGGTGGACCACACCAAAGGAAAACAATATTGATTGAACGTCCACCATTAAAAACTTCCTAGGGCCCACTGTAATGTTTATTTTACATGCTAACCTGTTGATAAGGTTACAAAGACCTGGATGAAAGGAAAACATAAATATCAGCTATATCCAAAACTTCTTTGGCCCCAAGAAAGTTTTCAACAGTAATCATTCAATTCCCACTGTTTCTTATGGTGTGGTCCTAGTGATTTGGATCTGCCTATTTTTTTGGTTACCTCCCCAAAATGAGCTGTTAAAATGGATGGACGGCGTGGATAAAACACATACATCATGGTGGGGCCCACAGAGCTTTAACATCAGCAAGCTGGCTTATGTTGGGTCCCTATCGAAACCGCGTCAGCACAAAACGCAAGGGTATGTTGTGTACCGACATCCAAGCTGTCAAAAAGGATGGCCTAATTTGAAGATCATCGGCTGCGAAAGAAGATAAGGCCTATCAACACATTAAATGGACTACACCATCTCACATCTGCAACCATCAATTGACTTCCGCAGGTGAAATTTCAATCGTTAGATGAAGCTTAATCAACTTAATTGGCTAACAGACGACTTAACTTCCTTCCTACTCTCTCTCTCTCTCTCTCAAACGAACCTTTTCTTTCACCTGAAAATTCAAATCGATCAGCCCTGTTAGATGACGAGCTAGGCACGAAAATTTCATGCCTCTGAAGGCAGTGTCAGTTGAACTAGATATGGCAATAGCTAAACCAACTCGCTAGCTAAAGCTGCAACTAGAAATTACTTTGGAATTGCAAACATGGCATGCATGTGATTTAAATAAAACCATTCAAATTAAGTTTATTATTTTAGACTTTAGATCCATCGTGAACCAAATATGTAGCTTATTTAATTATCTAACTATCGAATTGGTTGACATTTATTGGAGAATTTTATTGTGGGAAAAATAGAATTGGTCCCTCATACGGGGAGAACGACCATATCTAACTATAAAAGGTGTGCATCTGAACTTGTAACGACTTGAAAATTTCCGTACATTGGGCCGAGTACCACCTCGACCAGAAATCACATAGGATTAAATCCTTTAGAAATTTAACAAAGTTAACTAAGTACTAAACTCGGTAAATCATGAAATCCGTTGGGATCGCTTTAAATACGATCTGCAAGACCCAAAACTTGCAGAATTGGTGACTCTAGGTTACCCTAAAGTCTAGAGCCAAACTCATTACCCGTCTGCTCTCGGGACTGAAACGAAACTTCGTATGAGGTCTAGATCGCACATCGGGAGTCCGAGTAACACGAAGCTAAGGAACCAGGACCGCCCCACTGGGCTTGACAATCATCTCAAAAATCAGGTGATTCCGATGTCCCACGGCCATTATTTTCACTCCGGAGCGAGGGAGTGTGAAAAACACTATTTCCATCCAAGAGAAAATATCTGGAATAGTGATCTGGCACCTTTCGGTTGCGCGTCAGTATTAAGCAACCTGACCGTCGGAATCAGACCAAATTACACCCTCGGATTAAGAAAAATTTCAGGAACATTTACATGTACTCTGAAATTCCGATCGTGGCCCACGGACCGTTGAACTGAAAGTGGTCCGCCACGTGCGATCTGGGAATCCGATCGAGCCGAAAACGTAATCCCACGTAGATCCGCAGTGGGTGAGCTTAAGTCTGACGTTTGGCTCAAAGGGGGCCACCAGAATACTCCTTTTGAGCTTGGAAAGTGGCGAAATGCCTATGTAAGCAGTCACCCTTGAACCTGAGTCTGTTTTGGGAGGTTTTTGGCTATAAAAGGGGCTTAGAACAGCCCCTCTCACAGCCATACGAATTTGGGTTCAAACCCTAAGAGAGAAAGAGAGAAAGAGAGAGAAACTTGTGGAGATCGACGTCGATCTTCCTCCTGCTGCTTCCACTTCTCCCACGGCCTACACCGCTCTATCCCAAGAGATTTCCCGGCGGTTTCCACCCCATTTGAAGGTAAGAAACCCTAACCCTAGGTCTGATTTGAGCCTGATTAGTGATAGGTTAAGAAAGACTAATCGAATGCGATCTTTAGGCTAAGAAACTCCCGTATACGGAAGCACCAACCTTCTTGCTGATTCGTTGGAATTCCAAGGGCTGAGGTGAGGACTTTAAGCGTATAAGTTACGGTTTTCAACGCTTTCAATGTCAGATAATGATAGATTCATGATCTGCATGCAAATGCACATGTACAAAGTGCTTTCCGTTTCCTGTTTCGATTAGCGATAAAGAATATGGAATTTTACATACTCTTGATATACGTAGAAATACCGTATACGTATTTTTGTTGAGAAAATGTTTGACATGTTTATTTAATGCTTGATTATATCATGTGTGGATAAAATGCTAGTTTGGCGAAAGGATCGCAAAAATATATGTTCATGTGTAAATGTCATATATGTGGAATTGTGTATTCCAGAGATCCGCATACGTGCGGATTTTGGATATGTAATTGTAATGATTATTGGCTGTATGAATACGATATACGTGGGAAAAATACTCCCGGGGCTTAGGGACAGCCCAATCACGAACTTGCCTAACATACGTCATGTATGTTGGAAACGTGTATTCCAAGTGTTTGTGTATGTGCATGTAGGTGTACATGTGCATGTACTAGTGCCTTAGATAGGCGCTGATATGGGTTCTCCAACTCCCTTAGAGACATGTAGGATCCCCTCCATGCGGTGATTCACCGCAACCACTTAATTGCATTGCACACACAATTCTATCCCTATGGGGATAGTGCTTTATTACATGCATTACAAATGCTTTAAACATGCTTCTCAACATGCTTTGTAACATGCTTTACGTCATGTCTTACTTTATGCTTTATAACATGCCGACTAACATGCTTGTATTGCTTGTTTACCATGCTTTACTTCACATGCTAGCGATGAAAACTGTTTGAGTTTGGGACTATGTTTATAGTCCAAACACTCGGTACCAGACTTGTGATTGTGGCTGAGATTCATGTCGCCACAAAGACGGGTCCGACGAACCCGAGTCGTACTTCGGTTGGCGATAGTGGTTGGCCACGCGGAGTGCTTTTGCGCTCCATATCGCTCAACTTGTGGTGCGCTCGAGCTAGTCAGGCTCGCCACTTGAACCGAAGTGTAGTTGTGTGTTCACCTTGTTTGGTCGCTACTGCTTGAACCTAGGGTACCAAACTTACCAGTGGTGATTCCTGTTTAACCATGGTACCTAGATCCGCTAAGACGCATGAGCCGGGCATGGTGGTATGGGACACCGTGGTCGAGCTGTCGGCCTATGCTGGGGTCATGTGCCTCCCCGTAGTGACCATTGCGCAACTATCTCGTAAGCCGAATACGGTGGTATGGGACACTGTATTCGAGCTGTCGATACTTCGGCGAGAGCCGAGTACGGTGAGATCTGTGCTCGTGCTGACGGGCGACGAGTCCTCCGTGGTATCATCGAGTGTACTTTAAGTATCTGTGATTGGCCACGAGCCTTTCACAGTACTAGAGTGTGAGTTGAGCCGAGTACGGTGAGACCTATACTTGAGCTGATGGCTAGTGATTGAGCCGAGTACGGTGAGACCTGTACTCGAGCTGACGGCCAGCAATTGAGCCGCATACGGTGAGATCTGTATCCGCGCTGACGGGTGACGAACCTGTTGCGATGCCATCACTAAGCTTCTCAAACCATAACATCGTATGAGAATAACTAGGATTGACGACCCTAGAATGGATCATGTTGGGAATGATACAAGGGAGGTACCTTAGTTTTCCAATACTGCTGATTGAAATGGACTAATAATAACTTGGTAATCATGAACATCATCGCACCGCATGTGCTTCGTAGATGTGGCGCACTGAGGGAGTTAAGCATTCGCGAACGTAAGATGATGTCGCTTGAGGGTGGTTTGGCAAGGGCATACAGCATCATGTCATATCATTTTTGCATTTAACAAGAGTAGTTAGAAATGCTTGATTTGTACTGCTTGGTTGATTTGATAACATGTTAACTTATGCATTATTGTTCCACTGAGTTAGCTACTCACTCCCACGTTACGGGACGGTGTTGTACACACCAACCAGACTCTGTTGCAGGATTAGAGGGCGCCTTGGTTCAGGAGCCAGAGCCCGACGTTGATGAGGACCAGGAGGAGTTCTCTTTCATGCAGTATTCTGACGGCTACGCCTAGGCCGGCTGCATCGCGGGACTTTCGGGGCCTCTTTTGAGGATGTATTTTGGGTTTTTAATTTACAAACTTTACATGCATATTGGTGCTCAGCTAGTACTCATACTCTTAAGTTCAGAAAATTTTGTTACTTTACATACTTGTATATAAAATTTCAGTCTTCCGCTGTTTTTAAATGCAATTGAACTGGAGTATGAATTACTGTTTTGGTTTAATCTCATTCATGTTTATTGCGCTAACTCAGACAACATTTAACCGACATTGTGTATGTTGCATAAGTGATGCGTTGGAACTCGGGAGTTGAGTTCATACTCGACCCCCGAATTTCAGGGCGTTACAAGTTGGTATCAAGCATGATTTTGATTAAAACCGGACCTGAGTTATGTCCCCACTACGTACGCTGACGCATTATACTTAGGAGGGTGCGCAAACTTTTAGAAACAGTCCTAGGGTCTCCCGACTTCACCGTTCGGTGAAATTCGTTGAAACAGACGCGTTGATCGAGTTTGTACTCGATCCTGACCGCACACGTGGACTCCAAATCACCCCTTGACCGTCTATTGACGTGTCATGGTCACACTCACCAAAAATAATTCCTTAAAAATCGGGAAAAATCAGATTGATTCTGAAATTTCCGGAAACTGCCCGTTTGGGAGCCGAACGGAGTTCGTGGGCCCCCCACGTCAGCCCATTACATTTTTCGACCAGCCAGGGTGCATTCAGCACCCTGGGCACGTGCCAAGGTGGCCAGGCGGCGGCAGCGCGGCTCCGGCCAAGTCCGGCCGCGGCGGCGCCGCGGGTCGGGCGGCGCGCCGCCGGCCGTTGCTTTTCCGGCGAGATTCAAGTGTGGGGTTGGTCAGCCCCACCCCCTTAACACAATGGCACGTGCGATTTTATGTTTTGATTGGAATAAATAGGGTTGGAAGCACCCCCTTTCCATTCCACCCCTCTTTTCAAGCATCTCCACCCATTTTCGATTTTCTCCAAAAACCCATCCCTACAACCTCCAAATCTTCCATTTTTCTTCCATATCTCCCCATCCCAACCTTCCACAAGCCCTAGCTTCTCCCTTTCCCCATTTTCTCAAGTTGGAGCTCTCATATCCCTCCTTGGAGCTCAAAATCGGGTAAGATACAACCCACCCCACTTCCTTCTTGTTTCTTCTTCATTTTCTACCTCTTGGGCTCCTCCCACACCCATTGCATTGATTATTTGTGGTGGAGCAAAGAGATCAGCCCTTAAACCCCATTTTGGGCAAATTTCCATGGCCCTCCTTGGTGTGGTGGCCACCATTTTCTCTCTTTCCTCCATCCTATCTCTCATGGAAAGAGGAAACTGCGGCTGATGATGCCGGCCCAAGTAGGCCAGCCCATTCCCGAAGAAGATCCGACGTCGGGGCCGGCCCAAGCACCGTGCGGGAATTTAGGTCAAAGCGAGACTTGGATCCCGACCATCCCGTCAGAAATGCTTACCCGATTGGCATGGAATATGGGCGCTTTGCGGGCCGCAAAGTTGTGTTTGAAGCCCATGTAGATGAAAGGATGTTCGGGCTACACCCACTGATGGACCACCTGGTGGACATCGGTTGGTTAATTCTATATTTGATGGCCAGTCGCCTGCATGTGAGAACACGGTCCGCGCCTTCTATGCTCACATCGTGGACGCATCTGTTGAGCCTCTTCAGTTTACTGTTTCTGTGAGGGGCATTAGACGCACAATTACAGTGGATGAAGTGGCTCGGATCACCAAGCTGCCGCGTGGTCAAGTACACCCCAGTGGTAGCTTTTCCAGAAGTGCGCGGGAAAGGGATCGCCGCGCGCGATATCTCTGTGGTCGCCGGGTTACTTGGAGGAGAGGAAACAGCATTGCGTCGACAAAAATGGCGGAAGACCTCCGTTTACTCCATCATATTTTCACCTACAACGTGTACCCACGAACGGGTAACCGCACGGAATGTACTCGGGTGATGGTAGACTTCTTGTACAAGATGGGACATGGAGACGACATATGCCTACCCACGTTCATCCTATCTCAGATAGTGCATGCCGTTCGTTCTACCAGGAACGATCTTTCGCTCCCATTTGGCCGTCTGATCTGCAGGATGGCTCGTGATGTAGGCTACAGGTTGAACATGGAGGATCTTGCACCGGTCCGAATCATAAGTGAAGTGACACTCAGGAATATGAAGATCGGCCCTCAACAGCGGCAGGCCCGACTCGACGACTCTGGTGATGAGTCGGATAGTGCCGGCGAGGAGAGTGATGAGGAGGGCGATGATGATATACAGGAAGAAGAACCTGAGGCTCAGGACACCGAGGAGAGTTCACCTCCTGTGGCTCAGGAGCCTGGTATTGATCGGGATGCTTTAGACGCTCGGTTTGCCCGTCTTGAGGAAGGACAAGCCGCCCTGCAGCAAGAAATTGGTCAAGTTCGAGCCAAGCTTGAAGAGACTGACGCCTATATAAAGAGAAGCTTCAAGAAGATGTCCCGTACGTTGAAGGCCATCCTGTGCTGTGCGCAGGATAAGAATGCTCCTCCTCCACCGCCTACTTCGGATGCTTAGCCATCCATGTGTTGTGTGTTGTTGCTTATGTTGGTTACCGCGATAAGCGGTTTATGTTTTTATGTTGTTGATGTAGTAGGTAGTAGCATGCTTTGTATGTTTTCATGGAATGAATGTAATGGCTATCATGTGATTTTCTGTCGTGATTCATGTAACTCTGTGTCCATGTATTATGACAATTTTGAGTAAATGAAAAGCATGTAGCCTCTTTGTATTGATGTGTGGAATGCGTAAGTGCCTCCTGATGTGTTTTGTGCTATATCTCACGAATGATCTACCCTATGTTGTATAGGGCATGCCGCGGCAGTATACGCGGAGCACGGCACATCTACGTTTGACCGGCTCTATGGACCAGACTCCTTCTGGTAGTGGCGGTCCTACTGACCGTGGATTGGGATCTGATCAGCCTTCTGCTGGTCCTAGTGGTGGACAGCCACCTTACACACCCCGGTCAGAGAGCAGTATCGGCCGTCATCTGCTGCACATCATGATTCCCAGGCTGCTCCACAGCCTGATAGATTTGAGCAGCTGATGATGATGATGCATCAGCACAGAAGCAGCAGATGCAGCAGATGCATGGCAGCAGCATGAGCAGATACAGCAGCAGCAGCATCAGGATCTGATGGCCACTATTGCTGAGGCCTTGTCCCACGGTGGTGGTGCGGCTCCACCTACTACGTCTGCGCATCCTGAGGAGTATTCTGAGCCTCCTGCGGTGTGAGGATGTGCCTCTGCCTGCACCCGTTGCACCTCCTACTGGAGATGTCGGTACGCGAGGCTACTCGAGCGATTTCAGCGCTTGAGGCCTCCTTCATTTGCGGGTTCTCACAGACCCGAGGAGGCAGAGATCTGGTTGGACCGCATCTCCAAGATGCTACGGATGTTACATTGCTCTGAGGCAGAGCAGGTTGAGCTGGCTACCTTTATGTTTGAGAGGGAGGCCAGTTTATGGTGGGACAGTGTGCTGCGCACGGTCGCAGTGGACTTCGTGTGGACTTGGGAGGCTTTCGAGTCTCGGTTCCACGAGAAGTATTACCCGCAGACATATCGACATGAGCGGGAGGATGAGTTTTTGCGCCTCAGGCAGGGAGGCATGTCGGTGACGGAGTATGAGCACCGGTTTACCGAGTTGGGCCGCTTTGTCCCGACCATTCTCGTCAATGAGCAGATGAGGATGCGACGATTTACTGGGGGCTTGCGACCTGACATACGGTCGAAGCTTTGCTGCCTCACTATCCCTACTTATGCAGCACTGGTCCACATGTCTATGACGGCCGAGCAGGATGTGGACCGTCTGGCCCGATCACGCGGTACTATGGTTGCGAGACCGCGCCAAGATACACAGAGCAGGCCTATTTTAGGCAAGAGGCCTCGAGCCGATTCTCCCCCCCGGGCTGCAGCGCCAGTGCTTCCCATGAGACGCCCGTTGGTGACCTGCACGTTTTGCGGGAAACCAGGACATCCTGCCGAGAGCTGCTTCTCGCACATGAGGGCTAGCGGATTTGCGCCACCGCAGATTGGGTCGCTCTTATCCCCAGACCATTTCAGCTCCGCCGCTACAGACCGCTCCTGCACATCCTTCATTCCGACCTCCTGTGCCGTTCTTCAGACCGCCACAGCGACCCCAGGCTCCTCAGCCGAATCGCCAGCAGCAGGCCCGTGTGCATACCCTTGTTGCTGAGGCACCAGAGGCGTCGATATCGGCACCGACGGCCTTCGAGGGCACGGCTCATATCCATGGTACTCCCGTTTCTCTACTGGTGGACACTGGGTCCACTATCTCTATCATTTCATGTGGGGCGGTGAAACGCCTATCTTTGCATTCTGTTCCCACTAAGGGAACGAGACTCACTACGGCCACCGGGACCTTCTCGGATGTCACGCGTTTATATGCGAGAGTTGCGCGATAGATTTGGGTAGCAGCACGGAGCACGTCGACCTTATTGTTGCTCCGCTATGGCACTACGACGTTATACTTGGCATGGATTGGCTCGCCAAGATGAGGGCAAGATAGATTGCGATGCTCGGATCGTGACCGCCTATGGACCTGACGGCACAGCGTTCACGTTCTGTACAGGTCAGTTGGCCCTGTCGAGTTGATTGTTATGCTGCATTACTTGTGCCGATTGATGGTCCGACACTGGAGGGTACGCCAGTGGTTAGGGAGTTTGTTGGAGTCTTTAAGACTATCCCTGGTTTACCTCCTCGGCGCGAGATTGACTTTACGATTGACCTTACGCCTGGTGCGATGCCCATCTCGTTGCCGACCTATCGTATGCCTCCATGCGAGATGGAGGAACTGCGGAAACAGATTGACGAACTTGTAGAGAAAGGCTTTATTCGACCTAGTGTGTCTCCTGGGGAGCACCTGTGTTGTTCGTGAAGAAGAAGGACGGGTCGCTACGGTTGTGTATTGATTACCATAGGTTGAACCAGGTCACGGTGAAGAACAAGTATCCTTTGCCCAGGATAGATGATCTGTTTGATCAGTTGAGGGGGGCGAAGTATTTCTCGAAGATTGACCTTCAGTCAGGGTACCACCAGTTGCGCGTGAGAGAGGAAGATATACAGAAGACAGCCTTCAGGACGTGCTTCGGGCCACTATGAGTTTTTGGTGATGTCGTTCGGTCTGACGAACGCACCAGCCGTGTTCATGGATCTGATGAACCGGGTATTTCGGCCCTTCCTTTACCGATTCGTCATCGTTTTTATCGATGATATTTTGATATACTCCACGAGTCGGGAGGAGCACGAGGAGCACCTGCGAGCAGTGTTGGGTACGTTAGAGAGGAACCAGTTGTTTGCGCAATACAAGAAGTGCGACTTCTGGCAGGAGGAAGTCAAGTTCCTGGGACATGTGGTGTCCAAGGATGGGATAGCAGTGGACCTTGCTAAGGTAGCCGCGGTGCAGGATTGGCAGCAGCCTGAGTCGGTTACTGAGGTGAGGAGTTTCCTCGGTCTGGCTGGGTATTACAGACGTTTCATTCGGGATTTCTCGAAGATCGCCAGGCCATTATCGCAGTTGACTAGGAAGGACCTGAAGTTCGCCTGGAATGAGAAGGCGGAGGCAGCTTTTAAGGAGCTGAAGGACAAGTTGACGTCCGCCCTTGTGCTAGTATTGCCAGAGCAAGGGGTGAAGTACACGGTATATACTGACGCGTCTCGCGTTGGTTTGGGTTGTGTGCTGATGCAGAAGGATAGGGTGATTTCGTATGCCTCGAGACATTAAGGAAGCACGAGGAGAATTATCCTACACATGACCTGGAGTTGGCGGCAGTCATCTTTGCATTGAAGCTCTGGAGACATTACCTCTACGGAGAGGAGTTCGAGCTTTTCTGCGACCACAAGAGCCTTAAGTATATATTCACGCAGCGAGACTTGAATATGAGACAGCGCCGATGGATGGAGACCTTGAAGGACTTCAAGTTCGAGGTTTCCTACCATCCTGGCAAGGCGAACCTTGTGGCAGACGCGTTGAGCCGCAAGAAGATGATTGCATTTGCGGCACCGCTGATGATAGCCGAGTGGGACATGATGGAGTTTGTGCGCGACTTCGAGCAGAGACTCACTGTCGAGGAGCCTTTTGAGTGTGTTACGCACGTTCGGGCGCGGCCACTTATTGACGACAGGATTGTTGAGGCCCAAAGGGGCGATATACGGCTGTCTGAGCTTCGAGAGCAGGCTAGCGACGCCGTGGGTTCCGAGTGGAGAGTTGGTTCTGATGGGGGTTTACGATTCCGTGGCCGCCTATGTGTCCCTGATGTGGCTGACTTGAGACGCGAGCTTCTCGAGTCTGCCCATAACTCGAAGCTTGCGATGCATCCTGGTAGCACGAAGATGTACCAGGACATAGACGGACTTACTGGTGGGACAACATGAAGGCCCACATCGCTGAGTATGTATCTCGGTTCTGACGTGCCAGCAGGTCAAGGCAGAACATCGCCGACCTCCTGGACTGCTTCAGCCCATGCCTATAGCGGAGTGGAAGTGGGACTTCATCTCCATGGACTTCATATCAGGGCTGCCGAAACGAGGAAGGGACATGATTCTATTTGGGTGATTGTGGACCGGTTGACCAAATCGGCCCATTTTCTCCCTATCAGAGTTATGAACTCTGCAGACGAGCTGGCTAGACTGTACATCAGAGAGATCGTTCGTCTGCATGGAGTTCCCTTAGAGATCGTGTCGGACAGAGACACGCGATTCACATCCATCTTCTGGACTCGTATCCAGGAGGCGATGGGTGTGAAGTTGAAGTTCAGTACAGCGTTTCATCCTCAGACTGATGGGCAGACAGAGCGAGTAAATCAGATTTTGGAGGATATGTTGCGAGCATGTGTGTTGGACTTCAAGGACAGCTGGGATGACTGTCTTCCGTACGCAGAGTTCGCCTACAATAACAGCTTCCAGGCGACTATTGGTATGGCGCCTTATGAGGCTTTATATGGTCGACCTTGTAGGGCACCGCACTGCTGGGCAGAGGTTGGCGAGCGCAGCCTGATTGGCCCAGAGTTGGTCCAGACGACTACAGAGAAGATTGATATCATCAGGCGTCGATTACGCGCAGCGCAGAGCAGACAGAAGAGTTACGCCGATACGAGGCGGCGACCGCTGGAGTTCGATGTCGGGGATCATGTCTTCCTTCGAGTTTCCCCTATGAAGGGAGTCCTTCGGTTCGGAAAGAAGGGGAAGCTCACACCGAGATTTATCGGTCCATTTCAGATACTGGATCGAGTGGGTGATGTGGCGTATCGTCTCGCCTTGCCTACGCCGCTTGCTTCTGTACACAACGTATTTCATGTCTCTATGCTGAAGAAGTACGTTCCTGATCCTACGCATATCATCAGATGGGAGCAGGTACAGTTGAGCGAGGATGCTACGTACGAGCTGCGCCCGACGCGTATCCTTGATAGGAAGGAGCAGGTACTACGTAGCAAGGTCATCCCACTGGTGAAGGTGCTGTGGACACATCATTCCGAGGAGGAAGCTACCTGGGAGACTGAGGACGAGGTCAGAAAGAACTACCCTCAGATTCTCGAGGACTACGAAAAGGTATAAATTTCGAGGACGAATTTTTTGTTTAAGGGGGGTAGATTGTAACGACTTGAAAATTTCCGTACATTGGGCCGAGTACCACCTCGACCAGAAATCACATAGGATTAAATCCTTTAGAAATTTAACAAAGTTAACTAAGTACTAAACTCGGTAAATCATGAAATCCGTTGGGATCGCTTTAAATACGATCTGCAAGACCCAAAACTTGCAGAATTGGTGACTCTAGGTTACCCTAAAGTCTAGAGCCAAACTCATTACCCGTCTGCTCTCGGGACTGAAACGAAACTTCGTATGAGGTCTAGATCGCACATCGGGAGTCCGAGTAACACGAAGCTAAGGAACCAGGACCGCCCCACTGGGCTTGACAATCATCTCAAAAATCAGGTGATTCCGATGTCCCACGGCCATTATTTTCACTCCGGAGCGAGGGAGTGTGAAAAACACTATTTCCATCCAAGAGAAAATATCTGGAATAGTGATCTGGCACCTTTCGGTTGCGCGTCAGTATTAAGCAACCTGACCGTCGGAATCAGACCAAATTACACCCTCGGATTAAGAAAAATTTCAGGAACATTTACATGTACTCTGAAATTCCGATCGTGGCCCACGGACCGTTGAACTGAAAGTGGTCCGCCACGTGCGATCTGGGAATCCGATCGAGCCGAAAACGTAATCCCACGTAGATCCGCAGTGGGTGAGCTTAAGTCTGACGTTTGGCTCAAAGGGGGCCACCAGATACCCCTTTTGAGCTTGGAAAGTGGCGAAATGCCTATGTAAGCAGTCACCCTTGAACCTGAGTCTGTTTTGGGAGGTTTTTGGCTATAAAAGGGGCTTAGAACAGCCCCTCTCACAGCCATACGAATTTGGGTTCAAACCCTAAGAGAGAAAGAGAGAAAGAGAGAGAAACTTGTGGAGATCGACGTCGATCTTCCTCCTGCTGCTTCCACTTCTCCCACGGCCTACACCGCTCTATCCCAAGAGATTTCCCGGCGGTTTCCACCCCATTTGAAGGTAAGAACCCTAACCCTAGGTCTGATTTGAGCCTGATTAGTGATAGGTTAAGGAAGACTAATCGAATGCGATCTTTAGGCTAAGAAACTCCCGTATACGGAAGCACCCCTCCTTCTTGCTGATTCGTTGGAATTCCAAGGGCTGAGGTGAGGACTTTAAGCGTATAAGTTACTTTTCAACGCTTTCAATGTCAGATAATGATAGATTCATGATCTGCATGCAAATGCACATGTACAAAGTGCTTTCCGTTTCCTGTTTCGATTAGCGATAAAGAATATGGAATTTTACATACTCTTGATATACGTAGAAATACCGTATACGTATTTTTGTTGAGAAAATGTTTGACATGTTTATTTAATGCTTTATTATATCATGTGTGGATAAAATGCTAGTTTGGCGAAGGGATCGCAAAAATATATGTTCATGTGTAAATGTCATTATGTGGAAATTGTGTATTCCAGAGATTCCGCATACGTGCGGATTTTGGATATGTAATTGTAATGATTATTGGCTGTATGAATACGATATACGTGGGAAAAATACTCCCGGGGCTTAGGGACAGCCCAATCACGAACTTGCCTAACATACGTCATGTATGTTGGAAACGTGTATTCCAAGTGTTTGTGTATGTGCATGTAGGTGTACATGTGCATGTACTAGTGCCTTAGATAGGCGCTGATATGGGTTCTCCAACTCCCTTAGAGACATGTAGGATCCCCTCCATGCGGTGATTCACCGCAACCACTTAATTGCATTGCACACACAATTCTATCCCTATGGGGATAGTGCTTTATTACATGCATTACAAAATGCTTTAAACATGCTTCTCAACATGCTTTGTAACATGCTTTACGTCATGTCTTACTTTATGCTTTATAACATGCCGACTAACATGCTTGTATTGCTTGTTTACCATGCTTTACTTCACATGCTAGCGATGAAAACTGTTTGAGTTTGGGACTATGTTTATAGTCCAAACACTCGGTACCAGACTTGTGATTGTGGCTGAGATTCATGTCGCCACAAAGGACGGGTCCGACGAACCCGAGTCGTACTTCGGTTGGCGATAGTGGTTGGCCACGCGGAGTGCTTTTGCGCTCCATATCGCTCAACTTGTGGTGCGCTCGAGCTAGTCAGGCTCGCCACTTGAACCGAAGTGTTGTTTGTTTCACCTTGTTTGGTCGCTACTTGCTTGGTCGCTACTGCTTGAACCTAGGGTACCAAACTTACCAGTGGTGATTCCTGTTTAACCATGGTACCTAGATCCGCTAAGACGCATGAGCCGGGCATGGTGGTATGGGACACCGTGGTCGAGCTGTCGGCCTATGCTGGGGTCATGTGCCTCCCCGTAGTGACCATTGCGCAACTATCTCGTAAGCCGAATACGGTGGTATGGGACACTGTATTCGAGCTGTCGATACTTCGGCGAGAGCCGAGTACGGTGAGATCTGTGCTCGTGCTGACGGGCGACGAGTCCTCCGTGGTATCATCGAGTGTACTTTAAGTATCTGTGATTGGCCACGAGCCTTTTACAGTACTAGAGTGTGAGTTGAGCCGAGTACGGTGAGACCTGTACTTGAGCTGACGGCTAGTGATTGAGCCGAGTACGGTGAGACCTGTACTCGAGCTGACGGCCAGCAATTGAGCCGCATACGGTGAGATCTGTATCCGCGCTGACGGGTGACGAACCTGTTGCGATGCCATCACTAAGCTTCTCAAACCATAACATCGTATGAGAATAACTAGGATTGACGACCCTAGAATGGATCATGTTGGGAATGATACAAGGGAGGTACCTTAGTTTCCCAATACTGCTGATTGAAATGGACTAATAATAACTTGGTAATCATGAACATCATCGCACCGCATGTGCTTCGTAGATGTGGCGCACTGAGGGAGTTAGCATTCGCGAACGTAAGATGATGTCGCTTGAGGGTGGTTTGGCAAGGGCATACAGCATCATGTCATATCATTTTTGCATTTAACAAGAGTAGTTAGAAATGCTTGATTTGTACTGCTTTATCATTACTGCTTGGTTGATTTGATAACATGTTAACTTATGCATTATTGTTCCACTGAGTTAGCTACTCACTCCCACGTTACGGGACGGTGTTGTACACACCAACCAGACTCTGTTGCAGGATTAGAGGGCGCCTTGGTTCAGGAGCCAGAGCCCGACGTTGATGAGGACCAGGAGGAGTTCTCTTTCATGCAGTATTCTGACGGCTACGCCTAGGCCGGCTGCATCGCGGGACTTTCGGGGCCTCTTTTGAGGATGTATTTTGGGTTTTTAATTTACAAACTTTACATGCATATTGGTGCTCAGCTAGTACTCATACTCTTAAGTTCAGAAAATTTTGTTACTTTACATACTTGTATATAAAATTTCAGTCTTCCGCTGTTTTTAATGCAATTGAACTGGAGTATGAATTACTGTTTTGGTTTAATCTCATTCATGTTTATTGCGCTAACTCAGACAACATTTAACCGACATTGTGTATGTTGCATAAGTGATGCGTTTGAACTCGGTTGAGTTCATACTCGACCCCCGAATTTCAGGGCGTTACAGAACTGGGGTAACCAAAGGTCCAAGCATGGCCTTCGAGCTGAGCTGTTAGATCTTAGGGCTCAGAGACAGGACGAGCGGTTCTTCCGACATGGAGTTGTGCTACTGAGCTAAGCCATCTAAGGACAGAGCTTGGTGGGAGGGGACTAATTGCTTCACCTAGAATGTCTATAACATTGACCCACGAGGGTTGGAGCTTGAGACTTAATGCCTCGAGCTGACTCGACTGAACACCACAAGAGCGGTACAAGTAATTCGGAGGGGATTACACCCCAGGTCCGGAAAAGGAGGGCCCAACTTGATCTTGGTCGAAGATTACGCCAACCAGGGCAGGTTTGATGACATTTCCAGGAGTAGTATCCCGTCAAAAAAAAAAAAAAAAAAAGAAGAACTCTCCAACGTGTCCCATTAGGACACGATGGTTCAAGAACTTCCCAAGGACCCTATAAATATAGCTACCATAAACAAAGGGAGGTAAGCTCCAAAATCCAAACTCTAGGCGCCTTTGATCAAAATCTACTAGCCTAACTTAGGCATTGGATAGTCCACTGCTGGCCATTAACACCCGTCATTGTCCACATCTCCCTTGTCCTTTGCAGGTCAGTCAGTGGGCGTACTTCCACCATTGATTGCATCGTTTGGCCAAAATCCGGTGACAACAAGTTTAAAATAGAAAATATCATCTGGTCTTCACTAATTAACAATTTTTTTTTGCTATGGATATAAACTGTAGCTAGTGTGCTACAGATTTAATCTGTAGGTAAACCCTACTACCCCTACTAGGACCTTTACTAGAGATTGACGATTCTTAAGGGGATCCATGGGGTCCATTGCAATATATGCCATTTCCAAATAAACCAAACCTATAGAAGTTTCTCTCCACAATAGGAGATTTTTTAAAAGCTGAAAGAGTTCATAGATTCATGTGTGTTCAACACGCCAAACGCAAGAATACTAGACAATTAGCAGTTCACAAATACAAATGGGGCCCCACCACCCCCAGGTATTACAACCATTAACCACAGAAATTGAGAAAAAAATAAAAAGAACATCAAAACATTCAAATCAGTCCTAAAAACTCAAGAAATTCAAAAAAGTGTGAAGTAAACACCAAAACTTGCAAATCGACCATTAAAACCCTGAAAATCAAGAAAACATGAGCAAATGAACATCATATCCTCCAAATCGGCCATCAAAACCCTAGAAATCAACAAAACATGAACAAACGAACATAAACTCCACCAAATCCGCCATCAAATCATACAAATCGAGAATAGGGCATCAAGAGATGGAGTGGCATTAGCACCGAACTTCTAAATATAGTTTCTTGATGGGTGATGCGTACCTTTGCTGGAAAAGATGATTGACGGTGCAACTTTGTCGACGGCTGTTATATCGTCGGATCTAGGTTGCAGCAGGCTACAATGGCATCCCATAGTGCTTCACTAGTGAGAGAGAGAGAGAGAGAGAGAGAGAGAGAGAGAGAGAGAGAGAGAGAGAGAGAGACGAACCCTAGCTAGGTTTGAACAAGAGCATAGGGTATTTGTATTTTGTTGGAGAGGGTGATCGAGAGGGAGGGAAATCAAGAGGGTGTATTTTGTTGGAGAGGGAGATTGAGAGAGGGAGGTAAATCAAGAGGGAGAGGGAGATCGAGAGGGAGGGAAATCAAGAGGGAGAGTGAAAATTGAGAGGGAGAGGGAAATCCATAGGGGGTGTACATGAGTCTTTGGGTGGGACAAGAGTGAAAATGTATGGGTAACAAGTCGTTGGAAATTTTAGCGTGTTGAACCATCTGTAATACAGATGGTGTATGTCTGTGTTTAATCTCCGCATATAAGACGGCTAACGACCGTCGGTTATCCTAAATGGTCCGTACTTCTTTTATCTGTAATTAATGACGGATTTTGACCGTCAGAAATGGTCACTGCACAATCCAACACTTGTAGACGATTTTCCTTCTTATTAAAGATGGTTAACATCCGTCTGAAATTTTACAGATGGGTTGTAACCGTCTTCAAACCAAAGGATTTTGGAGACAGCTTGCAACCGTCTCAAAATGCGTCTTTCTTTTCCCATTTTGACCTAGTGATTGCTAACTCCCAATTTACATATTTAGTTGTTAAGCAAGTTTTATTACGTCAAATTTTTTTAAAAAAAATGATTTGTTAAGAATTTATTTTTTAAAATTATGATGTTGGTAGGATTAGGAAATGAGAGCCCTAGATAAGGGTAACCATTACATAACAATATATTGAGTAGGTTTTTTTTTTTTTTTTTCTCCCTCTCCTCTCCTGCCTTTTCTTTTTTCTTTTTCCTTTTTCTCCCTCGATGCCAAGACCATGATCTCTATAATTTCATGTGTGATTTTCTACTTATATTTAAAAGGCTTAGGTCCTAGAGCCCAAAGTCTGGCCAAATTACTCCATTATAACTAGGACTTAATTAAAAGGGTGTTTGGTTTGCACTAAATTTCAAGAGATTTCACCCAATCATACTATATATCCATGAAATTTCATGATAGTTGGTGCAGACCAACCAAAACCTAAGCGATTGACGCTGTCTTTGCGGTATTAAACATGCATGATTAGTCCTAAAACTTCTTGTTACTTAGATCAGATTATTTTGGGGGCCAAAACTGATTTTAAAAAGGGCGCCAAAGAATGGGTGGGCAGGGTGAAACCACATTGAGATCATATCAAGGATCCAGATCATCATGTCATGGGCCCCACTAGAAGAATAAGAACATGTAAAACAAATAATGGTTAATATGTATATTAAATTAAATTATAATCACACGTTGAATGTATCACACTATAAGACTCAGCCACCCAGGGAGAAGTGTAGACATGGACTCACTGAAATCCACCCAAACATCAAACAGTAGCCTCTTATTGTTTAAGAATCGAACAGCGAAGAATCTCAGCCACAACTAAACATAATTACACATGCCATATATACAAAAATCCCCTCTATTGCACTTGTTGTTGCACCACCCGCAATGCCGCTCATCGAACGAAAGGTTCACGCATTGCCCCCTGCAACATGCCTCAGTGTACTTGCAAATGTTCCCACATGACCCACAATTCATGTGATCCGTAGCCACATCGACGCATTTCCTTTTACAACAATGCGAGCCTGGGCTGCCGGCCGCTAGGCAAATGTTCTCGTTCTTGTGGCACGTTACAGCTCTCGGGTTCTCGTCTTGGACAGGGAAGCGACGTATCCCCCGGAGAGAATGTGGTTGGACTTCAGGCAGTATGGCCCATCAAAGGGTACTGCTGCTTCTTCTATATTCTCAACGGTTGCAATGGTGATGGCCATTACTAGAGCCATGGATGTGGACATGATAAAGATGGAATTGAGTAACTTCATGGTGGATAGGAGAGAGGGAATGTGAGTAGTGTTGCAGTGAGAGGGTTGAGAGATGGATGGATGGTTGGGATTTATAGGGGGGATTGAGAGGGAAGAGTTGACGCTGGAGAATCATCCATTTCTATGGTTTTTATTAGTAAATATCAATCTGTTGATTCAAGTAAAAGGGTGTTATTAGTCTCTTTTAAGATCTCTAATGTATGTGGCCGCGACGCATGGAGAGACAAATGCAAGCAAACGCCAACTCCCTGCAAGTACAACACTGTGTTGCAGGGCACCCGTGCAGCAAGTACACGAGTTGCGTGTTACCCACTTACAGGGAGATCATGTAAATCGGAAAGGGATTGGCTACTCCACCTGCCACTAGCGAATGGCTAGTGGTCGGTGATCTGTGGGCCCCACCATGATGTGTGTATTTCATCCATGCCGTCCACCCATTCTTCCGGATCATTTTATGGTATGATCCCAAAAATGAGGTTTACCCAAATCTCAAGTGGACCTCACGGTGTTGATTGAATACTTACCATTAAAAACTTATTGGGGGCTACGAACGTTTTGGATCAAAATGATATATATTTTTTCCATTCATCCAAGTCTGTATTACCTAATCAACAGGTTAGATGTCAAATAATTATTACAGTGAGCCCTAGGAGGTTTTCAATGATGGACATTCAATCGCTACTGTTTCCCCATGGTGTGGTCCACCTGATATTTATATGTATCTCATTTTTTACATAAATCCCTAAAATTATATTTTAAAATGGATGGACGGCGTGGATAAAATACATACATCATGGTGGGTCCACAGCACCGACCACTAGCCACCTGGCTGGTGCGGCGTCACTAGCCAAACCGCGTCCATGTAAATCAAATCTGTGTGGAACCCACGGCGATGTCTATGTGACATCAACTCCGTCCATGGTGAAGGAGCACTTCCATTCGGATTGAGGTCTGTATATAAGCTCCATAGAGGGGTGGGTCCCACCTGATTTTTTTATTCTCACTTCACTTTGGGCTCATGTACCTCAAAATGAGCTAAAGAAATGGATGGACGGACTGGATATAACACAAACGTCACGGTGGGCCCCACAGAGCTTTGGGTTGCAGGGTAGCCGTACGTTTAACCCCAGGTTAGAGTCCCGGTCAATGGGCCACTGGTCGTTTGCAATTGTACACAGCACGTTAACAAAGCTTGTAATTCACGGACGCGGTTTGGCTAGTGACGCACTGTGGGCCCCACCACAATGTATGTGTTTTATCCACGCCGTCCATTAATCTTTAAAGATCATTTTAGGGCTTGATAGAAAAAATGAGGAAAATCTAAAAGTCATGTGGACCACACCACCAGAAAACAGTAGTGATTGAATGCCCACCATTAAAAACCTCCTAGGGCTCACTGTAATGTTTGTTTGACATCCAACCTGTTGATTAGGTCGTAAATACTTGGATGAAGTGAAACAAGAAATATCAACTTGATCCAAAACTTGTGGCCCGCAAGAAGTTTTTAATGGTGAGCGCTCAATCAATATTGTGTGGTCATCTACCTCATTGCTGGACTCATATCATAAAACGATCTGGAAAAATGGACGGATATGGCATGGATGAAACACATACATCATCTGGAAAAATGGACGGATGGCATGGATGAAACACATACATCATGATGGGCCCACATAGCACCGACCACTAGTAATTGGCTAGTGGCAGGGTCACTAGCTAATCCGTTTCCGTAATTCACGAGCGCTGACTTCTCTCGATCCGGATTTCTCTCCTACGCTACAGACATTTGTACAAACCACACAGAAGCTAAAGACATTTTGTTGTATGTTATTTCAGCTTGCATGCCACTTGCACCGAACCCATGTACACGAACAGTATGAATTACGTTCATGAACAGAACATCTCCCTTTGATTTGAAGAAAATTCCCATTCTAAACAAGCCAATTAAAAAATGAATTTGAGTTTGAATTCCCGGCTTGCTTGCCATGAGTTGCGACTCATCTCACCACGATGCATCGTCCAATGGGCCCCCACATGTAGAGACGGAGAGATTATTATGACCCTCCCTTTGAAATTGTCGATCCAACATCATTCAATAAATATGATGTAAAAGATTATCATGATCATTAATTTGTGGAGTTGAATGTAAAATATTGGGTAATTTGAAAGAGCTTGAGTTAGCTCAAGAGTTGTTTATTATTTTTGGAAAGTTTATTATCTTAAAATTTTCAAAATTAGGGTTTAGAGTTCAAGACTCATATAAGATGGCTTTATAAACAAACTTTCATCAATAATATCATTTTTTTTTTCTCATTTTTTAAAGATTTTTTTCTCTTAATAGATTTAAGGGTTATTTTTAAAAAGAAGAAAAAAACCACGGCACAAAGTAACAAATAATTTATTATGAAAATCAATTACAAGAGATGAGATAAACTTACAAATGTGAAAATAAAAATTTTAAAAAAAAAAACATTCTCAAAACCCTAGCTCTTCTCTCATATTCTAAAATGTCTTAACTTTCGTGCTCTACCCTAATTCACATAATTACAAATTCTTGTATAGAGTTACACCTGAATTAATATGAAACGGAACCATCTTAGAAGCACTTTTCAAGAAAAAAAAAAGATAAAATAGTAAAAAAATGCTTTTTAAAAACCAATTGTCCTTCTATAGTTGAAGTTCTATCATGTGATGGTTTAACGTACGAGGCTTATCCTATCATTTTCTATTTCTTAGTGCATGTGTGCCGAAGGGCATCAATATGTTTTCTAGATACAAAATTCAACAGACTACTGCTTTACTTGCAAATTATCTAAATACCTTTTAAATTCTATAAGTTAAATACATGAATATTTTTGCCTGCAGTTAAAAGTTTCACACTTTTAGCATCTTTGTAACTTAAATTAAACTGTCCAGACAGTAGACTCCAATTTAGATGGTTTTATGTGAAAGTATTTATAGTGATTCGATGCCTTGATTAGTTAGTTGATTTTGATGGACGGTCGATATGAATATTAATTAATAGTTTGAATTAGACCAATGAACCTTCAAAAGTCAAATATTAAAATGGTTCTTTTAATATTACATTAGGTTTATAACCTGCCTAAGGTGGTTTGGATCGGTTTAGTTCGAGTTACGTAAATGCAACGTGTACACATGTAAGTGCGTGCACATGATCCGTGATATTCTTCCAGAGAATCAAATAACCCCTTTTGACTTTAATAAAGGTTGACTTACATCCTGTACTAATATCACGGGTCAATGAGAAATATGGAAAATTCAAGCGGCATTGTTCGGGTATCCAAACCGTTGCTCGTATGGGCCCTACGGCGGATGTAGCATTTCAAAAAAGAATCCCATGTTGGTGGTTCATAACACCTGGATCAGTGGCCCACAACTAGAGGGATTGGTAAAATATACAGCAACGGTTCAGAGAGAGAGAGAGAGAGAGAGAGAGAGAGAGAGAGAGAGAGAGAGAGAGAGAGAGAGAGAGAGAGAGAGAGAGAGAGAGAGAGAGAGAATTGATGACTGGAATCTTCAAATCTAGAAATGATTTTGGTCATCCGCTTTGGTATATATATTTACCATAATATCAATGGTCTAGATCATGGAAACATGGCTCCAAGAGTATGAAATCAATAAAATAATTACGTCATAATGCATCCGGACTCCTTAATTCAGGGGTGTATATAGTCTTCCCAACCATCCGAATTGGTGGTCTTCCCCAATCTCCACTATTCACGTGCTAAACGTCTAGTATATGGACTTTTGCCCGTCGAACGTGTCATGCCAGATAGTTTGTTGTTACCGTTCATTTACAGGACGCTAGTTAGATGATAAGAACCGTTCAATCAAAGAGATTTGATGGCATCAGCTAATCCAGCTCTGATTGTTACAAACAGTCCCTATGAGAAATCATCCAACATGGGTAATTTGGATTCCAATTTCTTAGTTTTGTTGACATCATATATCACTAAAAGAGTTTGTTTTGTAACGCAATGGCTTTGATACCAAATAACTTCGGGTGTGTGATGAAAAGAGGATATCATTATCTTCTACTCAAGGATAGGCCTTGAATCCAAAAAATAATAATAAAATATTTAAATAATAACTAAAATTAATATTATTGAAGACAGATAATCTTTTTACAAAGTCCTTTTATAGAACTTACCTAAGCTTAATTTGAACCCTAGATTCAAAACTTCTTGCAAATATTAGATGTTTCTACAATGGTAAACCTATTGGAAAATGGCTTTTAGATTGATTCAAATTCTTAAATTGAAGTATATTTGTAATTTTTTCTTTTTAATCCTAAAACACCGTAACAATTTAGTAAATTTCAGAACTTACTAAAATCAGTAAATTTTAGCTTAGAACTGAAATTAACCTCTAAAAAAACATATTTTTGAAAAACCATATGAAGGCTAATGGCCTTTGGCAATGACAAACGTGTATAGTTTTCCAAAGATATATTATAGGCACAAAACAAGTAACCGTTGCAAAAAAGTATGGCTGTTAAAAGCTATAATGCGCACTAAACCCTTAAATCGAACTTTTTAGTCCGATTGCTCTCGTTCCTAGCCATGCATGAGACAGTCCTTGACTTTGTCCTACCCCTCCATGACCACTTGGGATCACGTGTCTCGACCCACAAGCCTATGTGCTAAGTAGTTTGATGATCTCATGAACAGTTTATGTTTGTGGATCAATATAAGTTGTATGGGCCACCAAAAGAAACCTACACATCTGATTATTATAAGCATTAATATTGTTATCTACCAATGAATTTAAAAAATGAAAAAAAAAAAAAAGTTTAATAACATTCAATTCTAAAAATCAAAGATTACAATCGCTGATAACAAAGAGAATATGAATAGTGAAAATCATTGTACCATCTCAGCATGTGGGCCACATTGTGTGGGAAAACGATTCTCATTAAATTATTGAAGGGCATGACATAGCTAGACAATCTTTCTAGTGGGCTCTAATGATCTTGTGTTAATAAAATCATTGGCCCACGGATACTTTAATCACACTTACATGCACGTAAAACAAAACAGTAACCTATATATATATATATATATATTATATATATATATATATATATATATATATATATATATATATATATAGATATATATATATATATATATAATATATATATATATATATATATATATATATATATATATATATATATATATATATATATATATATATATATATTCCTTCAAAATGCAGCTCCAATCTCAGTTTCTAAGCATAGTTGCATAGCCCATATGTGCATGAACTGCGTTTGGTGCACTTGTTGTTGCAGCTACCACAGTGCTTCTCATCCCAGGACATGTTCACGCATTTACCGCTGCAGCATGTCTCCGTGTACTTGCACTTGTTACCACACATGCCGCAGTTTAGAGGATCTGTCCACACATTGACGCATTTCTTCTTGCAGCAATCAGGCCCCGGGCTTCCCTTAGTGCGGCATATTCTAGGGTAGTTATCGCATGTCATTTTGGCCTTAGCCCTCTGTTGGGCAAGGAAGCGGTTTGGCCCTTCAAGAGGGTTGCCAGCCTCTGTCAGTAGATCGTCTTCCTGCCATGGAATTGCTATAGTGAGAGTAATGGCTAAGGACATGACTATTGCTACCATGAACAAGACTTTTATCATCTTTATGGTATTTGAGAGAGAGAGAGAGAGATGAGGAGCTTAAGTTGGGAAATGGATGGAGAGAGGGAGAAGGGAGGAGTGGGGCTTTATAGAGAGATTGCTGGGTGAAATTGCAAAAAGGAAGTTAGGGTTTTAGTGGGATGATCTCATTCAACGTATGGCTGCTTGTGGAAAACTAAGTCGAGGAATTCATGTCTTTCAAGTAAAAGGAAGTTAGGCTGTCCATATATCAAATTTGTCAAATAAAAGCTAATATATGGAAACATTTTCTTGCAAATGGCACCCCGAAGTAGGACCATGGTTTACTTGTAACCTCGTTACATGAATCCTATGTAACCCTAAAATCTACGGGCCCACCATAATGTTTGTATTATATTCACTTCACTATCTCATTCATCCGATGCACCAGCACATCTCAGGAAGTTGACATAAAAAATCAGGTTGATTGAAAACTCAAGTGGGCACAATAGAAAAAAAAAAAAGTGGGGATTGAACGGCTGGCATTAAAACCTTTTAACGGCTATAGAAGTTTTGGATAAGATTGATGTAATTGTGTTCTCCGTATTCCAGCGGGAATTAAACTTACGAGCAGGTTGGATAGCTTATAAGAAGGTTTGAGGTTGAACGATTTGGGACGTGAAAGTTTGCGTGGTAACCTTGCCACCACTGACCTCTCTAGTGAGTCTGTGAAGCCTATCCACACCGTCCATCCTTTTCCAAAGCTTATTTGAAGCTATGCGCCCAAAATTAAAGCGTATCCAAAGCTCAAGTGGACCACACCACAAAACCCTGAAGGAAGTGGTGTCCACCACCGTTGAAACCTTCCTAGACCCAAAGTAATGTTTATTTGTCATTAGGTAACACAGATCTTAATAAAGTAATCAAAACACAAATATCAGCTTGATCCAAAACTTCTTTAGCCTCCATGAAGTTTTCAACGGTGGGCATTTTATCCCTACTATTTCAAGTGGAGTGGTCCACTTGAACTTTATATACGCTTCAATTTTGATTCCACGTACGAACTAAAATAATTTGGAAAAATGGATGAAGAGCGTCAGTAAATCACATACATCACATTGGTTCCCACAGAATCCTGCCATTTCGGAGGATAGTGGGGGCACGATCAGCAGGCAATCCGCGTCTGACAATTTCATCCCTGGTGATCCACCATAGTTTTAAATCTGTCTCATGTTTGGCTTTATCCTTACACCAACCTGGAGAAAGGCATGTACGGAGGATATTACGTACGTACTCGAATTGGGTACTTCCCCTGCTGTCTTTAGCTAGGAACAGATAGGGGCTATGAAGAGCCACCGTGCTATTTGGGTTTAATCTACACCTTTCATCCATTTTATCCCCTGCTGTATGGTACAAGCCCAAAAATGAGGCAGGTCTAAGGATCAAGTGGACTGCCCCAGAGGAAGCTATGTTGATAATGACACCCACGGTTGAAACCTTTCTAAGGCCCACCATAATATTTAATTACCATCCAACCTGTTCATAAAGTAACATAGACTTGGATGAAGAGAAAACAAAAAATATCATCTTGATCCAAAACTTCTGTGGCCCACAAAATGTTTTCAACGGTGGTTGTTTAATCCCTGTTGCTTCATCTACTTGAGTCTTTGGATCTGCTTCATTTTTGGGCATTTGTACTAAAATGATATGGAAAAATGAATAGACGGTGTAGATAAGACCCATACATCACGGTGGCCCCTTAGAAAGCAGTACCCAAACCCCGTCCCATACAACACACATCACGGTGGCCCCATATATCTTGTAGGGTTAAAAGGGATACATGTAACCCCAGGTTAGTCACGGGCCTGGCCCTTCATCTGGATTAATGAATGAAGGTTTGAACGACCTTGATTATATATACACAACATGTTGGATGCCTCATGTTAATCAACGGTGCTTGTTCCCACTCAATATGTTACCTGTGATGCGGCCCATCTGAGTACTGGATCAGGTGGATTTTGTGCTCAACTAGTTTTCTGGAGTGACATATCTTATGAACGGATTGGATTCCGTGAACACATCACTGGCCCCCATATCTGCCCGATACAACTCAAAATTGCTACCAAACCAGGAAAGATGGTTGGCCACGGAAGTTTCCATCAATGGACATTTCTTTTGTTTCCACTCGTTTGGCCATGATCGGTGGATATATATCGCGCTAATGCACTCCGACCTAAGATGCGGGCTAAACACGCATGCATGAGGACCCGTACCTCAGCTAGATTGCAACGCTACATTACCTGTTGTACACAGCGGGTAAATCACATAAGCTATATAGTACCTACCTTTTGGTTTGTATATCATCAACTCCGTCCATCAGCTGATCCGTATCATTTTCACCGTACATATAAAACTCCAGTTTGATCCAGAACTCAGGTGCATCACACCGTGTGGAATGATGTAAAATCACGCCTAAAACTTATAAGTTGAATCAGTGTGTTCCGCGTGAGTTTTTTTTTTTTTTTTTTTTTTTTTTTTTCACGTCAAAGACTAAAAATAAAGGGGCTCATCTGATGGACGGAGTAGATGTCACACGCACAGCAAAATGGCCCTACGGAAGAACTCTGGTGTTAACCCACTGCGTGCAACAGGTGGTGTGAGGATTCCTGTCCCTTCCATGGACTTATTCACAACCCGAGCAAGACCATTTAAGGACGTTTGCTAGCCCCACGTGACCTATACATGCATCTACACGTGCCATTTTGGCAAATGCGTGGACATTCAATATATACGCGTAGGTGGGACACAGCGTAGACCGGCCAAACATTCAGGCTGCCCACAATCAGGTGGGCTGCACGTGTACCAGAACTACACATCTTAAAAACAGGCTGGAGTCTATTGGAATTTTGAACGTCCTTTGTCCTCTTAAACGAGTAATCAGCCTTATAGTCTTTTTGGGCGGTTCGGATACTACCAAATAAATTACTTTTTAAGTTACGTTAAGCCAGTTACATTTTTCATTTAGATTAATTGGGTAAACACGATCGTAAAAGTAAATAATGTGATTAAAACTACTTATTCTCATTGGTACTTTTTCGTAGAGCTGGGCACAGTACGACTTGACTAAGGCAAACTTGCATTGTCGGACTCGATCTGAATCGAGTTAACTTCGTCCAATCCAAACTCAAATCAAGTCGAGTTAGAGTCATCTAGTAACTTGGTTCGACTCAACTCGACCCGTACATATATATTAGGAAAAAAAAAACTCAAAGATCTGAGATGCCATGTAGATGATGGAGGCTACAATTCTAGTAAGTGAATCTAGGTTTTGAGTTGTGATTTCAATCCCTGGATACCCGTTGTACTCGACCCAACTCAATACTTGTGATCAGGTTGGACTCAGTCCGGATTAGTCCAAGCCAGACTCAGACTTATATCGGGTCAGGCATGCTGGACTCGGTACCGAGTTGGGTCTTGTTTGGGTCAAGCCTATTAATTCAAAACTGGATCGAATCGGGTGAGCCCTAACTCAGTCCGATTTGACTCGATGTCCAACTCTACTTTTTAGTTTTGTAGTTTTTAACTTTTCTACTTCTCTCTCCAAGGAAGCCCTACATGATTTGGATGGTCCACATTGAAGGTAGGATACACACGATGGATGGTGCACATCAAAGGTAGACCTGACATGATGGATCACCCATATTAACATGAGCCCACAATGGATGGTCCACATCAAAAGTCGCCCCTAATGATAAATGGCCCACATCCAAAATGGGAGGGTATGATGGACAGCCTACTTCAAATGGCCTATATCCAAGGCGAGCCCTGCATGATGGACAACCCACATCATAGGTGGGGCCCACATGATGGATGGTCTACATCAAAGGTGAGCATTATATGAAGGGCTGTGGATTTTGAAGGTGGACCCTACATGATGAACATTAACATTGATGGTGGGCCCCACATGATAGATGACCGCCATCAAAGGTGGGCCCTACATAATGGACGGTGCACATTAAAGGTCATCCCCTAATGATGTATGGCCCACATATAATGTAGGCCCCATATGCATGATGAACAATTCACACAATAAACGGTAGACATCAAAGGTTGGCCCCATGTGATGGATGATGGATACGAGGGGGACCAAACAGATGTGAGGGATAAATTCTTATCATGTTAGAAGCTAAACATGCTTTCGTACTTTTTAACTAATAAATATGTTATTTACCAAACATACTTATTTTTTGAATAAGTAAAAACTAAGATAATTACTCGAAGCATAAGTTAGCAAATGTAAAGTAACTCACGGTTATGTCCGACTCCATGGCATCGTGAGCGAAAAACTATTTCTAAACACTGAGATTAGCTATTTGAGTGCTCAGGTGATGTGGGTAGGTGTAGGTGTGTTATAAAAATATTTTAAAAAAAAAATAAAATAAAATAATATACTTACCAACCAAAAAGTAGAAAAGTATGTTTGGGTCCAATATCACATAAGTTCTTATCCCTCAATTTTGTCTTGTCCACCCTTAACATCCTCCGTCCATCATGTGGGCCAACCTTTAATGTGATTTATTCATTAAGTTAGGCCCACCTTGGCCCTATCCTCAATGTGAATTGTCCATCATGTGGGTCAACCTTCAATGTGGACCATCCACCTTATAAGGCCTGCCTTCAATGTGGGTTGTCCATCATACAAGGCTTAACTTTGAAGTGGGTCATCCATCATGTGGGGCCATCATTAAGGGCCAACCTTTGATGTGAATTGTCCTCATGTGGGGCCCACCTTAATATGAATTATCCATCATGTGGGGTACACCATCAATGTTAGTGTCCATCATGTAGGGCCCACCTACAATGCCCACCGCCAATCATGTGGAGCCCAGCTTTGATGTGGACTGTCCATCATGTGGACCTTGCCTTCCATGTCCACTTCCCATCTCATGGAGCCCACCTATGAAGGGGACCATCTATTATGTGGGCCTCACCTTCAATGTGGGTCGTCCATCATATAGGGCTCACCTTGGACGTGGGTCATTCATCACTAGGGGCCTACCTTTCATGTGGACCATCTATTATGTGGGCCCACATTAATATGGGTAATCCATCATGTGGAGCCCACCTTTAATGTGAACTATCCCTCGATCATGCGTGCCCCACCTTCAATGTAGATTGTCCATCATGTAGGGCCTCTTTTGATATGAACTATCCATCACATGAAGAAATGACTGGGAGAGAGAAGTCAAAAATTTAGAAGTTAAAATAAATAAATAAAACCTTATGTTGATAAGTAATTTTCATCACATGGGTTTCTTTTTTACAATGGCACTTGCAAAACCAACTTAAAGGATCATTTGGTTAATATCAAATAGTGGTAATTGAAATCAATGTGAAATGAAATGCAGTGAAATCATTACTCCTCTCAAAAGGTTGAGAATGGGATGCAAATGTTAGTATATGAATGAATTTTCATAAGTGTGCCCAATTTTATAGCTCTCAAAAGCCTCAAAATTTTCTCTTTTTTTATTTTCTGCCAAAGTATATATTTCAATAGTCTTATTACAATTATTATGTCAAATGTCACGTGTACTAATTGGGTATTAAAATAGTTCAATTACAGGAGTCTGAATACAAATTTTCAATTCCAGTATATTTTAATTACAAGCATTCAAATACATTTGAAGATTCTAACTTGCATTGATTTCATTTACCATGGGATATAGATTCCCTAATGTTCTAATTGCAAGCATCCTAATGTTCTCTAAACTGTTTTAAAGATTTAAGTAACATATTTTAATTTAGTGATTAACTTTAATTAAAAATTACTTTTAAGTGTGTTAAACAAGCAATCAAATAAACATATTAAGTAGCCAAAATCGAATGGGTCGCACTACGTAGATGCTCTTGCCTACAAAGTGGGCCAGGAAGGCCTACCAACGGCTGTCTGTAACTGAAAGAAAAGAGCTGACAATCAAAGGTTGAAATGTTTCAATATGAGGGTTTTAATATTTTGGGCTCCTTACATATATAGAGAGGCTCATCATAAAAGGGTGAGGCCCTTTGTACAAAGGGTTTGGATGATTGAAACATGGCCACATATCAATGCCTAGTCTCTAGCTAGATACCCTTTTTTTTAACACACGCACGCTGGTGGAATTTCACCACACCTATGGGTACTCGAACCCTTGACCGGGAGTTGAAACTCATGAGAGTCTACCACCCGAGCAAGAGTAAGGACCCTAATATGAGTCACCAAATAGCTATATGAGAGTCTACCACTCTAGCTACATACCCTACCACAATGCATTTGCACTTGCCTAGTGTAATTTTTAAGCCACAGCATTGTTGTTAAGCAATTTAAACCATGTAAATTTACCCTTATAAATTGGACCACTCATTATTTTTCTTTCAACCATATGTTTCATAGCCATCCATCGGATGGTTATGATTTTTTTATCAATGCGATCATGTTAAGCATGTGTACGTTTGTAGAGATGTGATCCATCCACCATATGCACCACAATTTGAATAGTCTAAATGGTTGTATATGAGTCACCATGTGCAAGCATATAAACATTAAAAGAAACCCAATCATTTTAAGCATGTGTGTTTGTAAAAAGAGCCCATCGAATGAACTAAATACCATGGGACCCATGTGCATATTGGCACACATGTGCAAGATCCAAGCCATACATTTCATGAAACAAATGGATCCATGTATAAAGTAGCATGGATTTTTAACGTTGTGGCAGTTTGACGAGTGGAAATGCTTGCTTTCGACAATGGTATTTATGGACTGAATTCGGTAATGGTCGGTGTTGGAAAAGCCTGGTGGGCTCCAACATGATGTGTATGTTATATAGACTTTGTTAGTTCATTCTACCAACTCATATTAGGAAATGAACCCAAAAATGAGGCAGATCTAAAAATATCTCAAGTGGACCACACCATAGGAAACAGTAGGGATTGAACGGCCACCATTAAAAATTCTTGAGGTCCACAAAAGTTTTTGATCAAGTTGATATTTGTGTTTTCCATTCACCCTAGTCTAGATGACCTATTCAACAAGTTAGATGGCAAATAAATGTTACAAGAGGCCGTAGGAAGTTTTTAATGGTGGGCGTTCAATCACCACTGTTTTCTGGTGGTGTGGTCCATCTGAGATTTGGATCTACTGAAAAAGTGGACGGACAACGTAGATAAAATACTTATCTCATGTTGGGGCCCACGGAGCTTTTCCAGCAGGACTAGTACTAGTCTCGATAGTAGAGGAGTCACTACGAAATCCAATTCGTCATCTACATGATGTGACTCATTTGATGGACGGCTTCGATCATACAAAGCGTGCTGTATTGCTGCTTGGGTTCATGCATAGATGTGTTCCATGTCTGTCTCTAAAAAATTACTTTGATCGGGTGATTCTTGCCATTCAATCAATGGCTCAGATAGGTGCGATATATCTGGATGATGTCGAAAAAGATTTGTGATTGAAAACTCAACCAGAAATGCGTCTACATTTTACTAATGGTTTAAAAACCAAAGAATCTGTTTACAAAATATATTCAACTAAAATAAACAATGTGCCCCAAACTTTTATTTGTTCCAATACACTATACAAAAAGGGCACCGACATATCTTTGAGAGAACTTAGAATGCGGCTGAGAAATCAGGAAGCATGGTCGAGCGGAAGAAATGGAATGTGGTCGAGAATCCTCGAATCATTATCGAGCGGTTGAAAGACGCGATACGGCTAAGAAGCTCAAAAGCAAAAGCGATCGAGTGGAAGAGGAACTGTCTAAGAGACACATATCAAGAAAAGAAAGAAGGATCTGAAAGGGTGATGTGGCAACTCTTCGGCTCTCATTATCATTGGATTGAAGGAGAGAAACATATATAGGAATAGCTGCAGTAGAAATCTATAAATAGCAAGAGGATTAACATATCAACAACATAATCAAATCTAAGTAATTTTAGCTCAGTCTATCCTAAGAATAGTGATAATCCAGTCACAGTAATCTTTTAGTGTGATGTGGCAACTCTTCAACTCTCATTATCATTGAATTGAAGGAGAGAAATGTATATAAGAATAGTTGTAGTAGAGATCTATAAATAGCCAGAGGATTAGCATACCATCAACACAATCAAATCTATCAAGTAATTTTAGCTCAGTCTAACTTAGGAGCAGTAATAATCCAGTCATAGTAATCTTTTAGTTGTTAACCAAGCCTACACTCATATGCTGGACTTGACCCTTATCCATTACAAGCAATTATTTTAGAAGACGCATTCTTGCGGCCGCTCTTTTATAACTGACAGTAAGTATTTACTTTTTTTTTATTGCATTAGCATATTGGAATGCCCTTTCTTATTAAAGGCAAGGCGTTACTCATCTTTGGAAGAAAAATCTCACTCTCCAATTATCGTCTAATCTTTACGAATATTCTGCAAGTGGTTTAGTAGGTGACCGATCTCCTCGTATCTCGATCATATACTATCAAACTTGACATACCTGCTTATTTTGACAATTTAAGTCAAATTGTTTGATTTGAATTTATATGGGAAAATTGACCGTACTCACCTCGAAGTTTGGGTTCAATTACCTAGAAAGCTACGACATTCCATATATCCCAAGAGTGGCCTTCTAACAAGCTTCCAAAAATTATTTGGACCAAAATGCCCTTGTCCTTGTTTCAGTAGTTGTACAGTTTTCTCGGGAATAAGAAGTTACGTCGTATTTAATGCCAAGAAAGTGATGTGTACGGAACCCTTTTTTTTTTTGCGCGTGGGCAAGGACCAAACTCGTGGGGCCCATATTGATGTATGTGTATAATCCATGCTGCCCATCCTTTTTGTCGTATCATTTTAGGGCTATGGCCTAAATCATCAGCCTTATCTAGAGCTTGTGTGGGCCACATAATAAAAAATAATGAGGACAATGGAACCCACTGTTGAAACTTTTCAGGCTCACTGTGATGTTTGTTAAAAATGGACACTGCCCAAGTCAGGACTTTTTTGGGCCCACGGCGAGCAGGCCGACAAGGTAGACGAAACGGATCACCCCATTGCGGGGCGCCTTAGGTCGTGTCATTTTAGAGGTAAGGCCCAAATATCAGCCTGATGGACAATGGGTCGTGGTTATCATCCACACTGGATCGTGGTTGGGAACCACGAACCAGTGTGTATGACAACAACGACCCTGTCGTGTGATCGTGGTTCACATGCACATTGGATCATGGTTTTTATCTACGTTGGATTGTGGTTGTCATCAAACGTTGGATCGTCATCTACGACCCATAGATAAAAACTTAAGAGATTTGCAAAAAGAATATATGGGTCGTGGTTGTCATATTATATGGGTTGTAGTTGTCATGGATGGTGGTTATCATGTTATAGGGGTTGTGGTTGTCATGTTATATGGGTCGTGGTTCTCATTTTAGGGCAACCATGACCCTTACCTCATGACAACCATGACCCTTACCACATTACAACCACGACCCTTACCACATTACACTAACTTGGTGACATGCCCATACATGCGCACGACTATGGCGTGACTTGCACATAAGATCCTTACCGTCCATCAAAGTTAGAAAAGTAGCGTGCCCATCCATACCAAAGCTAGCCTAGCATTTTTTGAATATGAGATGACTATTGATAGACTGTAGGAGTAGGACATGCAGGATTGTGGTTGTCTCTTAAGTTTGCCCTGCTCAATTTCTAAGTTGCCTTGCTCATTTTTTTAGTTTGCCTCGCTCAATTTCTAGGTTGCTTCGCTTAATTTATAGGTTGCCTCGCTCATTTTCTAGTTTGCCGCACTCATTTTGATAGTTTGCCTCGCTCATTGATATTCAAGATAAACGTCTCCATCCCACATTATCTTCCACTTAATTCCATGTGTTCTTTTTGCAAATCTCTCAAACTCTACTCTCACGGCACCAATAAATCTACCGACATGTTCTCCTCAAGTCCTTATAACATTAAGTCTGCGATGGCGCCGTTAGGCAATAGAATTCGAAACTTGAACACTTCCTCTCCCGCTCATTCGAGGATTCTATTTTTGCCCCACTCAATTTTCAGTTTATCATGAGGTATGGGTCGTGGTTGTGATGCAATCTGGGAGGAGCAGTGTAACGTCTCAAAAAAATCCGTACAAAGACCCGAGTACCACCTCAAACAGAAATCACTCAGGACCAAATCCTTTAGAAATTAGACGAAATTAACTAAGTGTTAAACTAGATTAGCTGTGAAATTCACTTGAACCACTTTAAATGCGAACTGCAAGACGCAAAACTTGCAGAATCTCATTACCCAGTTGCTCTCGGGAGCACATTGAAAATCCGTATCGGACTTCGACCGCACGTCGAAAGTCTAATTACCGCGAAACTAAACAATTATGACCGCCTTACTGGGCTTGACAACCATTTCAGAAATCGAGTCCTAACTGTGTCCAGAAACGCACAACTTGAGCCCGGAGCAAAGTGTGTGAGAAATGTAAATATTTTTGAAAATAAACTCCAAATTTAAGTAATCTGAGACGTGACGCTTGCGGGCCAAATATAAAGATTAAGACCGTCAGAAGCTGACCCAAATACACCCTCGGATCAGGAGAAATTTCCTACACATGTCAGTACACTTGTGACCCTGATCGAGTACCGATGACCGTTGAATTGAAACTGGTCCGCCACAGTCGATCTGTAAATTCGATCGGACCGAAAACTCAGCTTGACCTAAATCCAAGGTCAGGGAGCTTAAGTCCGATCGCACGCAGAAAAGGGGCCTCCAGAAGTACTCCGTTGGATCGAAACTGATGTCCTTTGGACATAACCTAAGTATACCATGATCCTGGGGTCATTCCCATTAGTTTTGGGCCTATAAAAAGAGCTTAAACCCTCTCTCTCATAACCCATACGAATTTCCTAAACCCTAGAAAGAAAGAGAGAGAAAGAGAAGGAAAGAGAGAGAGAGAGAGAGAGAGAGGGAGTTTGCTCTCAGGATTCAATCCTGCCACTCCACTTACCATTTCATCAATTCTGAATCGCTAATCCGGCGTTTCCAACAATGCACTTGGGTAAGAAAACCTAACCCTAATCTGTTTTAGGGTTTCAGATAGTGTAAGTTATGAAATAGCTAACCTAATTCATGTTATAGGTCGCCAATCCGCCGTTGACAAAGATTAAGTGTCTAAAACGATTCCGTTACGCGTTTACCGGCGTAAGGTGCGGACTATAAACGTTTAGGTTATGGTTTTCAAGGCTTTCAATGTCGGTTAATGATTTATAACTGACGTGAGTGTCATTTCACATGTCAAATGCAATGTTTGTCTCGCTTTTCAGATATATATGAACTATGTTGTGTATAGTGTATTCCATGTGTTTGTTGAAATATTTGAATGAGTTCGGAATTTGGTGTCGGGCCTGACATGATTATCCGTCGTGGATATATGTTAGATGTAATTGCGACGACTCCTTGGCGAAAGTATTTGCCCTAATACAGGTTATGCCAACATACGTCATGTATATTGTAGTGTGTAGTCTAAGTGTTCATTGAAATGACTGAATGACCATGGAATCATGATTTGTGTCTGTTATGTTTATATAATGCAAATGTATGATTGTCGTATTCATGACAACTCCTTGTTGGAAGGATTTGTCCAAATATATGTCATAGATAACATATGTTATGTATGTTGACATTGTAGTATAAGTGTTTGATAAAAAGTTTGTATGAGAAGTAGTTAGATGAACTGTACCTAATAGGGTTGTTGAGATAGGTTCCCAACTACCTTAGCTCTATGTATAAATTCCTACTAATAGCTGAAATCTAAATGGTGTGCTTTGTGTGGAATACGTATATGTAGAATGGCGTATTGTATGTGTTTCATAATATATTCAAATGCTATTCATACTTACATTGGTTGTTAAATGATATATGATTCTCATGTATACATATTTCTCATATCAGAATGTGTGTGGGACTATGGTATAGTCCAGGCAATCGGTAAAAGATTCCATTTTAGTGGCTGAGATTGTTTTGCCAGAAAGGACGTGTCCGATGAATCCGAGTTGTACTTCGGTCGACGACAGTGGTAAGGCCACACGGAGTGCTTACGCACTTCATGTCGATTAACGCGTTGTGCGCTCGTGCTAGTCGAGCTTGTCAAGTAACCCGATTGGCCCGATGTATGTTCACCATGTATGGACGCTACTGCTTGAACCTAGGGTGTCAAACTCACCAATGGAAACCCTGTTAACCTTGATACCTCGATCTGCTAAGACTCATGAGCCGGACATGGTGGTATGGGACACCGTGGTCGAGCTGTCGGCCTATACTGTGGCGACGAGCCTCCCCGTAGTGACCAGTGAGCAACACCGCCTCGTGAGCCGAATACGGTGGTATGGGACACTATTCGAGCTGTCGGCCTACACTGATCAGGTGACAAGCCCTTTGTAGTGACCTCGAGCATACTCTGAGACTGCGTTGAGGCGACGAGCCTTTTCCGTAACTAATAGAGTATAGACTAGGCCTGCACTGATAAGGCGACGAGCCTTTTTGCAGTGACCTAGAACCACAACATCGTATGGGAGTTGCTAAGACTGACGACCCTAGACCGGATCATTGTTGGGAATTGATATGAGGGAGGTATCTTAGCTTCTCAATCCCGATTTATGAATAAACCTAAGTAAGAACTGGACTAACAGGATCATAACATTGCATTGCACGGTGCTTGGCGAGGAAGTAGCATGTGTCTGGAGTGGTACATACCGTGACCGTGAGATGAAGTTCGCAGAGGGAGTGCAGGCGACGGCATGCATCATATCATATCATCCTTGCATTAATAAGAGTACTTAGGGCTGAATTGTTGTACTGCTTTATCATTATTGCTTGATTGAATTGATAACATGTTAACCTTTGCTTTATAATTTCACTGAGTTAGCTACTCACTCCCACATTACGGGATAGTGTTTTAAACACCAACCAGACTTTGTCTTAGTTACAGATGGAGACCCGACTGATGAGGCAGAGCTAGACTTCGCAGATGATGAGGATGTTTTCTCATATATGCAGTACTCAGGCGAGTTTATATAGACCGTTCTGATCGACGGGGCTTCAGGGTTATATTTGGAGTGAACTATCACACTTTTGGACATTTTGTATTTTGAAACAATACTTGTAATTATTGACCTGGCAATGCATACATACTTTGGGGACCTATACTGGTTTAAAAAGCAAATCTGTTTCAGTCTTCCGCTTGTGTATTACAATTGTCCCTGGATTATGTTTTGCTGATTGGCTTAATCTTATTCATGTTTTATGCACTAATACAGACAACATCAATCATCATTCAATATGTTACATAAGTGATGTGTTGAAACTCGGGAGTTGGGTTTCTACTCGACCCCCGATTTTCAGGGCGTTACAAACAGGTAATCAGAACCACGACCCATATATATAACATAACAACCACGAGGGTCATGGTTGTAATGTGGTATGGGTCGTGGTTGTCATGAGGTATGGGTTGTGGTTGTGATGCAATCTGGGAGGAGCAGGAAATCAGAACCACGACCCATATAACACGAGAATCACGACCCATATAACATGACAACCACAACCCTTGCCTCATGACAACCACGACCCATACCTCATGACAACCACAACCCTTACCGCATTACACTAACTTGGTGTAACGCCTCGTGTTTTCAGGACCCGAGTATATGACCCATTTCCCAAAAACCCGAGTGTTAACCTTATAGCATGGTCAAATTCGAGTATACATTTTTTTTCCATTTATTCAGAGCAAGCAGATGAGCGTAGAGTGGACAAATCAATATAGGGAAAAATTTTATTTACATTTGAAACATACAAGAAGCTGTCCATAATGACTTATACAAACCAATACCCTCATTCTTACATTTACAAAATGAAATAATATTACATGTGAAATAAAGTAAATTACAACAATCTTGGGATGTGAAATCCTGTAGCAACCCTTAGCAATTACAATCATGCATTCTTGTCAATTATAGCCTGCTCCTCATCAATATAAACATAAATGTCACCTGGGCCACCTGAGCTACCTGTACGGTTATATATTTGATAGATGAGTGGCCAACTCAGTGTGAATTCTCCTCAAGATTACACACCGCTGCATTAGCCTGTAAGCATAAATATAAGCGAAACATACAAAACAATACACGATGCAAGTCTTATTAGATGCATGGATGCATGAAGTATGCAATCATCGCCCCAAGGATGCTCATTCGTGCGGACAGTGGGCTTGTCACCCATGCAATCATCGACCTAGGAAAATCATCCAGTCGAACAAATACGTACATCACGTACGATAGCAGTAGATGTTGGTCTGTCATGTATTCATGATTAGTCAAACCATTATTAGTCCAGTTGCAATCAGCCAATTTAAATAAGTTCAAGTTCACTATGGGGTTTGGCACCAGTGTAGGCCGACAATTCGAGCATAAGTCCATAATACCATCCTCAGCTCATGAGACTACCATCTTAGGATGTTTAATAGAAATCCATCGACTAGTGGCCAATCATATTATAGTATAGGGGCTTACCATCACATGGTTGCACAGTATAATACCAAAACAAAGCCATATAAGGCTAATATCAAACAAGCCACATATGGCAATTATCAAAATAAGCCACATAAGGCGAGTATCAAAACCATGCGATAAAAGACCATCCTTGAAAACCATTTTGACACAACAACCTTGGATGATAGGCCCACATCAATGATCCATGTAGACCACCATTCAATAACCACTAGATCAAAGGTCCATTGCAATCACCATCAATCAAGTTACATCCCAAGTATGGGTGTACATTTATAAGTAGGGGTTTCCCACTAATGTACCAGTTTAAATCCCAGAAGCAATCCACAAGTAATCCAATAACATGAATTAAATATACAGGATAAACATTAAGCATGTGATGTAGCAACTCAATTTCAACAATTAACACATGTGGTTATAAAATGGAGATATCATTTATAAATTAAAATAAAAAACTATAACTTAAGTTAATGGGAAAATGGAAAGCTCAAGGGGAAGAATCATCACCTTATATTTTGCATCGCCTACCAACATCGCTAGGGAATGCGTGTTCCCTTAAAATTAAATCCTACCATAAATCAGGATGTACAATTAGATCTAAGTTCTACATACTACCTAGGGTTTATAGCCTAGGGTTATCTTTTAGGGTTTTAGTGTAAAATTAGGGTTTTAAATGTAGAGTTAGGATTTCATCCTTAGAGTTTATATCTAAGCTTAGATTTTTAGATTTAATTTCTAATGGATGTAATAACAATATTAATAATGTTACTAATTAAAGTAGTAATCCAATAATGGTTAATGACATATAGTCGATCGTAATGCTAATAATACTAATAATTTCAAAACGATCATTAATGTTAACAATATACTTAATATTAGCTAACAAGGCACTAATAGTTATTGTAATGAAATAAATAGTATGTTCTAATCACCAATGATAATATTTAAGGTTAAGAAAATAAAACTCTAATATTTAATAATGATAAATCGTATGTAATAACTAATATTAACATAGATAATTTACAAATGGTTAATCATATCTAAATTTAATAATCCTGATAATAATGGTAACAAATGGTGTAATCTATTATCAATGATAGTATTTAGGAATGGTAAATAAATGCTAATGTCTAATATCTAATGGTTGTAGTTTTGTTATAGTAACTAACAAATTTACTTGTTAAACATGATTAATAATTGCAATAACTATAGTGACCACCAATTATAGTAATAAATCAAACGGTTTACTTTGGGAGGGAAAACCGACTTACATCTTAGTTGAGATTAGGAAATCTATTAACCAACCAACTACAAACTAAAATCTCAATGAAAAGTAGAGAGAAAAACACACCTAGTCGATTCGACTTGAATCAACTCAGCTCGGTATCGAGTTGACTCAGTTCCACTTAACCGCCAACACCTCCCCATCTCTCTTTCCCTCACTTGTTTTCTCTCTCTCATTTCATTCTCTCTCACTTTCTTCTTCACTCTGACCCATACGCCAGCAGGGTCGCTGGACTAAACTAGAACCGGCCTGACTCGTACAACTCGACTCAGTGAGCCAGTCGAGTTGAGCCGACTCAAGGTGGAGTTCTCATTCTCTCCCATTTGTTTTCCTCTCTCTCTTTTCCTCAAACTCTCTCTCTCTCTCTCTCTCTCTCTCTCTCTCACACACACACACACACACACACACACACCTTTCTCATTTTCTCACCTCAGCAAGATCGTTGGGCCAAAACCCGAACAACAACTCGCACCAACGAGTCGGCAGTCCAAGGCTCGGACAGTGAGTCGAGTTCCTGAACTCGAGCCTACTTCTCCTCCCTCTCGTTCTTCCCTGCCTATCTTCTCTCTATCCCTTGCCAGAAACCCAGCAACACTTGAACTAGGCCCAACCAGGACCCATTACTGGCCTGGATCGGACCCAACTCGGTCCAAAGTTGGCCCGAGTTGCCTGGTGCAATGGTTAGTGCGGCACCAGTTGAGACAGCTCCCTCACTCTCTCTTCATTCTTCTCTTTTCTTCCTCTCCTTCCTAGCTCCCTCCCTCTTCCTTCTTTCTTTCCATCTTAGAACAGACTACGGGTCGCCCCGACGCGCCCCGTTTCGAGTCGAATCGAACGTCACGGACTGGTCGCACTGACTCTCTTTCCTCTCTATTCCTTCTTTTTTCTTTCTCTCTCTCTTTTCTCTTTTCTTTCTCCCTCACCTGGAAAAAATCCTGAGACAACGTTCCCCTTTTATAGCCATGGAGAGCGCTCGAATGGCCCATCCAACGGTCGAGAATCGGTGACCAACTCGAGCGTTTTCCCTGATCTCTCGAGTGCATGGGGTCCATCCGTCATGAGGGATGGACTTCTATTGTTGTGGGCCACCAGAAAAGTACTTTAGATCTGAAAATGGGGCCCACACTATTCTGGTGGTTTTCACAGCTAGATGGAGAAGATGAGCTCGCCCGTAATGGCGTTTTCTCGTTCTAGGACTATCACAGTGATTACAACACCACTTGGACGGACAGGATGGTGCCCATGATCAGTGTGGGGTCCACCTTCTCTCGTGATAGTTGAGATTCTTCAAACATCTCGCGAGATAACCCGCCGCGGCTTCCTTCTCGTATGGAGGGATATACTTCTCAACTATTTCCGGAGCTGCCCTAGCTTGGACAACCGAGATGATCCTACAGAACTTTGCTAGAGGTCTGGATTGCACCAGCGCGTCTTTCCCGAAGTGGAAAGGCTTCCCACGCGGTTTTGCCTTGCATACGGTTGCTTGCTCTTTTCTGACGCCGAAAGGAGTGCTGAGATTCATTTCCAACGAGCGGCTAGGATTGCGGAGAAAGCCTCTCATGCGGCTTGCCAGCCTGGCGAGAAGAACGGAAACAAATCTTCCATTTTCAGCAAAACAGCCAACGTAGGCGAGATTGTGGCTGAGATCGTGCGCCTTCATGGGTGTCCCAATGCATAGGGATTGCTGGGTTTTGCTCAGAACTGAGGCCCACACCTGATGGATGGTTAAGATGATCCAGTCGTAAACAGTTGGTGGGCCAAGATCTGGTGCAACATACGGTTTCTGTTCTCGAATGTTGTCCCACACGTAGCCTATCTGCATCTTGATCTGTGCCTATGCACGAGTGAAATACATCGGGTGGGGGCAAGGTTTTGGTCGGCAGTTCGCCCGAAATATGATGGACAGTCTGGATCATCCGATCTGTGGGTGATGATGAACCTAATTTCAAACTACGGTCTGTCTGTTGTTGGCAGGAAAAAAAAAAGAGGAAGAGGAGATTTCCTCTTTTTTCGGAAATCCGTCGGGTCAACACGGTTTGACCATGTTGACGGATCAGGTGTACTTCGTGCGCACGCCTTCTACATGCACACACAATCCTAGAGTGGGGCCCATAGAGGTGGTTAGACCAATCAGCACCATTCGTTCCATTTGGAGGTCCCCATGAAAGGCCCTAGATCGAGGATCAGGTAGATCTAGAATCTAGGTGGGACCCACAACTTGATTAGGGTTGTTTTAGTGGATTTATGTCGGTCTAATGGCTAGATCATTCTGCATTTGAACATCAGCAGTTAACATGGTCTTAGGGACCGTTTAGTTGAAAATTAGTGGTTGAGTTAGGGAGTAGGTGCCCTAATATACATTTAGAATGTGGAATATTATTATTATCATTTATGTACATTCTATCATCTTATTTTAACTTGTTGTTGTGGGTCATGCCTATTCATTCATCCACTCAGCACCCATAGAGCTTAGATAAAAATAGATAAATAGATAAATTAATTTAGTTTGTAAGTGGGTCACACTTTAAATTAACAGTTAGACTTGGGAACCTAATGGATGGTTTGATCCACTTTAAATTAATGGTTAGACTTGTCCTAAAATAGACATCTCTGGACTATGTTGAAAATCAATCGGATGGATAGCTTGATAAACGAACGAATGTTGTACTAGACGATTGAGATTGATGAATTGGGAATCACTGGGCGTTGATGTGTAAGGAAAGCTACATGTGTTTCCACACACGTGCAAATTGATTTAGATTTTCATGGTAACACCCGAGTACAAAAAGTACAGGGTGTTACACTTGGTGACATGCCCATACATGCGCACGACCATTACGTGACTTGCACATAAGATCTTTACCATCCATCAAAGTTAGAAAAGTAACGTGCCCATCCGTACCAAAGCTAGCCTAGCGTTTTTCAAATATGAGATGACTATTGATAAACTGTAGGAGCAGGAAATGCAGGCTTTTATGGGTCGTGGTTGTCATGTTATATGGGCCGTGGTTGTCATGTTATATGAGTCGTGGTTCTCGTGTTATATGAGTCGTGGTTGTCATATTGTCTGGATTGGATGATCCATGACAACCACGACACATGTTAATAATTACGATCCATGACAACCACGAACCATATAACATCATAACCAAGACCCATTTAACATGACAACCACGACCCATATAACACGAGAATCATGACCCACTTCACATGCGAACCATGACCCATTTTTCGTCATATCCACAACCTTTTCCTTCGGATTCAGCACGACCCTTGGGAATCAGTGTCGCATGTTAATAACTACGATCAATGACAACCACAACCGATTTAACATGACAATCACAACCCATTTAACATGACAAACACAACCCATATAACATGCGAACCACGACCAAAATTACAATATAATAGGAATAACAATTCTCTTCAACGGGTACCCAGCAAGCTGAAAAAATCTGTTGAGAATGTCTTATTTTAGCCTGATCAAAAACTCCGTTGACAAGGTCAGGCTTAAATAAGACATTCTCAACAGAGTTTTTCAGCTCACTGGATGCCCGTTGAAGAGAACTGTTCTTCCTATTGTATTATAATTTTGGTCGTGGTTGTCATGTTATATGGGTCGTGGTGGTTACATTATATGGGTTATGGTTGTTATGTTATATGGGTCGTGGTTGTCATGTTATATGGGTCATGGTTGTTACGTTATATGTGTCATGGTTGTCATCCACAAAGGATCCATGAATGCTTAAGGTGTTGCAATAAAGATTCTGGTTCGTGAAATGAAACCCAAGTACCACTTTTATAGGCTAATCAACCAATGGTTAAGGCGCTGATTCCAAAGGGTCGTACCAATTCATAAGGGATTACGGAGACGTAACGACATTAATGCGATTCCTGAAGAAAAAAATGTGGTGCTGATTCTGAAGGGTCGCGCTCAATCCGAAGTGAATGATCGTGTTTATGACGAACAATGAGTCATGATTGTCATCCACAATGGATCGTGGTTGGAAACCACGACCTAGTGTATATGACAACAACGACCCTGTCGTACGTGATCGTGGTTCACATGCACATCAGACCGTGGTTTTTATCCACGTTGGATCGTGGTTGTCATCCAACGCTGGATCATGGATCGGGGGAAAACAGAATTGCAACAACAACCCATAATACATGAGAACCACGACTCATATAACACGAGAACCGCGACCCATATAACATGAGAACCACAAGCCATGTTATATGGACCTTCTCAACAAAGTTTTTCAACTCGTTGGGTGCTCATTAAAGAGAACTATTCTTCATATTGTATTGTAATTATGGTCGTGGTTGTCATGTTATATGGGTCGTGGTTGTTACGTTATATGGGTCGTTGTTTTCCATGGAGTCGTGGTTATTATGTTATATGGGTCATAGTTTTCATGGGTCGTGGTTGTCATGTTATATGGGTCGTGGTTGTCATATTATATGGGTCGTGGTTGTCATCTGATTTCCTGTGATGTGTTCCACCTTAAATTTGTATCCGTCTCATTTTTGGGATCAAGCCCTAAAACGATCTGTAAAAAAACAGATGAACGGTATTCTGACCAGAGAAGTGAAGTGCTGCCTGGGTCAAGTCTTAAAATGATCTGTAAAAAAACAGATGAACGGTTCTCATGTTATATGAGTGGTGGTTCTCGTGTTATACGGGTCGTGGTTCTCATGTTATATGGGTCATGGTTGTCATTCCGTTTTCCCTCGATCCACGATCCAGCATTGGATGACAACCACGATCCAACGTGGATAAAAACCACGATCTAATAGGCATGTGAATGACGATCACACAACAGGGTCGTTGTTGTCATACACACTGGGTCGTAGTTCCCAACCACGATCCATTGTAGATGACAACCACGACCCATTGTTCGTCATATCCACTACCATTTCCTTCAGGATTCAGCGCGACCGTTCGGAATCAGCGCCACATTCTTTTTCAAGAAATCGCATTAATGTTCTTTCTTCCCTGTAATCCCTTGGGAATCAGTGCGACCCTTAGGAATCGGCGCCTTGACCATTTATTGACCAACCTATAAAAGTGGTACTTAGGTTTCAAATTATTTCCACAAACCAATCCGAACCAGAATCCTTATTGCAACACCTTAAGCATTCATGGATTTCTTTGCTCTTTCAATCAAAATAATGGAGGAAATATTCGAAGAAGTCATCGAGTCGCTCTCGTGTTCTTCCTTTATTTGTGATCTATTCTCTTTCCTCAAGGATATTGACGATCTTCCTGAAGTTCAACGGCCTTCACAAGAAATTCTGAACACAATTTCCGAACTCCGGCAACTCGACAATTTCAACGGGTATCCAGCGAGCTGAAAAACTCTGTTGAGTCGTGGTTGTCACTGTTGGTAGTCGAGGTTTGATTTCTTGGAGGGTGGAAGGTTTGAAAACGTATAGTCGTGATTTTCTACTATCAATGGTGTAGGTTTGATTGAGGTGTGCCCTACAGTAAACTCCATTCACGTGACAAGAACCTTCTCGACTCTGGTCTTCCTTTACCTTATCAAAATGCCTACAAAAAGATAAAATACAGACCTCGTAATGGACGAGAATTTCAGAAAATGACAAACAACGTCCCTCTCTAGAAGTTGGTCCCTGGATCTTCACTTTTATATGAAAACGAAAGAAGAAGAAGATGGTCTGTAAAAGGTGCATGTAAAAGGCGACATTTGGCCCTTCCAAGCTCAAATATTCTTCCGTATTCTCTGGGGAGAGCGGATTGGCTACTCCCCTTGTCACCATTACAGTGAAAGGCACGATCGTTCATCTGTTTTGACAGATCATTTTAGGGCTTGATCCCAAAAATGAGAGGGATCATTTTAATAGTCTTCGATGCTCATTCAACACTGTTTCCTATTATGTAGTCCACTTGCGATTGAGATATAGCTCATTTTTTGGTCTCATACCATAAAATGATTTGGAAAAATATATGGACGGCATGGATGAAACATATACATGGTGGAGGGTCCCAGCGACCACCGAGCACCAGCCATTGGATGGTGGCAGGGAGAGTAGTCGATGCATCGATTTCTCGAGTGTTGGAGTAGTAGGCGACTTCTACTTCACTACACGACTATATAACTCCTGAACTAAGGACAAGGGCATTTTCATCCAAAATAATCTTAAAACATTATCAGTCCACTATTAAGATATATGAGTGTTGCAACTTTTTAAGTAATTAACCCAAACCTTGGGACAAGTACGGCCAATTTCTCATTTATATGTCTGCACTCACCGTACGTGACAAAAAAACAAAACGACGGCCAACAGTCACCATTTAATAATACTAACCATTACTTTCTTATTGGTTGCAGTTTTCCTTTCTTATTGGATAGTTGTGATCATCTGATAGCACTGACAGCTTACATGGCAAAAAGCGAAGAAGGGTTTTCAAATGGAGCGCAGAAGCAGATTGGTGAGCGGTTTACCATGTCAATTGCCTAGATTACGGAAAACTGGGTCCCACCTGTGGCAATCGTGGAACACATCATGTGTTTGATAAAGGGAGCCCTCGCTTTGGAGGTAGCGGATTCAGTACAGCCCCTGCTTTACCCAAATCTCAGGTGGACACGAAACAGTGGTGAATGACCGTTAAAAACTTCTTGTGGGCCGCAAAGGTTTTGGATCAAGCTGATATTTGTATTTTTCCTTCATAGAGCCTGTGTCACCTTATCAACAGGTAGGATGGTAAATAAATATTACGGTGTGCATTACAGTGGGCCCTAAGTGTTTTTAATGGTGGGTGTTCATTCACCACTGTTTCTTATGATGTGTTCTACCTAAGATTTTGATCCGTTTAAGTTTTTGTATTATTCCATCAATTGAGCTGGAAAAACGGATGGATGGCATGGATATATAATACATACATCAAGGTGGGCCCCATGGTCAGTGCCGCACTGTGCTGGGTGAGGTGGGGGCCGCATCTAATCCGTTCCCCGCTTTTGAACGAATAAAACTTTAAGTCTTAAAAAGGATTGATTGACAGGACAAGTTTGTACGGATTAACTGCAAATGTACATCTTATCGAATACGCTTTGCCTTCGTCGCGATCTAGGTTTCATTGTGTGTTGCCACTAACTGGGGCCCACACGCTGAGTAATACGTTGATCCGAACCGTCCATGTTATGGACTGTAGTGCTATACGAGCTAGACGATGATTATGATCACCATGACGGAATAATTCAGAAAATGGAAAGAAAAATTCATTTGCTTGTATTCATTTCTAAAAATCAACGGATAGGGTATTAGGGTTATAACTGAAGCATGGTAGCTTATATATGGTATTAAAGGTAGAATGTACAGTTAAAATCATCGGAACGAACTTCTCTTTATTTGGCAAGCAAAGCACAACTGCACTTTATCTTTATTTGCAAAAGTGCACGGATTTAATCTACGTAAGCTGGTGGACAATGATAATTCATGCACATGCACAGAGCTACTGTCTACTAAGCAAACATATATCTTGCTACAACCGTTTAAATCATGGACCTTATTGTGGATGGCCCATTTTCCGAAGAGGTAAAACCGATGGAAGATCTCAAATTTCAGATTAGTCGGCATCGATTCAATGGCTAAAACTTTATAAAAACTAGTGAACGGTTCAAATTCAAAAAACAAACGTCAAATAAGGGTCATCCACGATCTGATCTTGGGCGTGCATGATGCCCCCATCTAAATGCGGCTCAGATTTGTACTGTCTGATCTGAGCTACAAACACCAAGGAAGCAGCACTGCAAGAGGAAGTACAGCTGGGCCCATCAGCAAGCAACGGAAAAGTCCCACGTGTGTTGCATGTAAGTACGACAACATGAAAATTATATTGCACCTCACACCTGGGATGCCATTAATTCAAAAGCTGGCGATTCCATCACGAGGTTCAACGTTTTGCCCTAACCGTTCATTTTACTTTTTTTCGCTTGTGGCCCACCTGATAACAAGATATCATCTTAATTTTGAGAAAATATTTATCCGGAGGATCTCTTTAGCTGTACATTTCAATATTTAAGTATGCCAAAATGGCCTCCTAACAGTAATGGTGGAGATTCCTTACTATTGTAGTATGCAAAGTAGGGTTGTACAGGAGCAGTGTCGGTGGCTCGCTTGACTCGACTCCAAAAAGCTTGACTCGAATCGGATCGAAGCTGAGTTCGAACTAAGTCTAACTCATTTTTGGATCTCGAAACGAGTTCGAGCCGAGTTCGATCTTGCCCCAGCTCGACTTGACTCGATTCAAATACTACTCGAACTTGGCTCGACTCGGTACAGGGTATATATACCTTTCAAAAAAAAAAAAAAAAACCCTACCGTTTTCAAAAACTATCTCAACCTGCCCGAACCTGACCTTTAACGCCCTGGAAATTGGGGGTCGTGCATACACTTGACTCCCAAGTTCCCTGGTATCACTTATAATCGATTTTTTTTACTAAATTGCGTTTAATCAGGTTTAAATGCGCAGCATGGAATTACTTGAAACATGAAGCACGATCACAACTAGTCTGCTGAAATGAAAAGAGATCAATATATACAGGTCCAAAAGAATGTAAATGGGTCGCTCAAGGCGTCGTCCAACAAAATCACAAAAAAGAATAGCATGTCCAAAAGAATAGAGTTGAGTCCACAACTCAGTGATCCAGAATCTCGTCCACTAGGTCGGTGGAGGACCGTCCATCAACTGGAAGTAGGACAGCTCGTCCTCCTCCTCAAGACTCGCGTCGCCAAGCTCCTCATACCCTGCATCGCTTGCATCTACGGGAGAGTCTAGTTGGTGTTTTAAAACACCGTCCCAGAGTGGGAGTGAGTGATCAACTCAGTGGGTGCTATTAGTCTTAAGTTGTAACAAGCATCAATTATATTATGAACTTAATAAAATGCGATTATTCACAAACACCTAACTAATCTTATTAATGCACATGCATGATAGATGATATGATGCATGCCCTCACAACAACACTCCCTCGAGCGACACCGTCTCACGATCGCATATGTCAACACTCCCTCCTAGCGACCTCGACTGTTGAGTCGCCGACCTAATTAGTGCGATGCGGTATGATAATGTTAGCCAAGTTCTTAATTTATTCCATTCATCCAGCAGGTTGAGGAAACTGATACACCCCATATATTCAATGCCCTCAACTAGTTGCGATGCCAAGGCCCCTCAACGCGTGAGACCAGGGTTCCGCGATCTGTGATCCCGTCGGGTTCCCCATCCCCGACTTCAAGCACATGGGGAGTGTTAAGAAAGGGATCGCTCGTGGTCATTACGGAGAGGCTCGTCACCCCGGCGTAGGCTGACAGCTCAGCCACAGTATCCCATTCCACCATGCCCGGCTCTCGAGTCGGTGGATCGGCTTCAATTGGTTATCAATGGGCTACAACGGTTGTAAGGTGTTTCAGGTTCCATATATATATGAGCAAACAGGATTAACAAACAAGGTTAGTCAGTAAGTAAACTAGAACGCACGAGTTCAGGCAAACACGTGGCAGACAACATCGGGTACCAGCGTCTCATGTAGTCTAACTACTGTCGCTCACACGCACCTAACCAACCCAAGGGTCCTGATGGTGATCCGTAACATGCCAACATTCGGGGTTATCATCTAGCATATGCAATATCACGCATTCATATTTCTCAACATATAACTCAAATTTTCTACCAAGCAAGCTAACATTGTTGTGAAATTAAAGTGCATGTGTGCTGTGTGGATTAGTGAGGAAGCTAAGTATTTCACATATATGTATATCATGGGAACAAATGCACATGGGTTAATAAATCATACATGCTACAAGGTAACATCATACACAAATCACAAGACATGCACATGCAACATTAAATTTATATCATTCATGTGAGAGACAACAACATTCCATATCTATTCTATGTCGATTTGAAGAATCAAGGTAAGGTCTTTCTTAGGTTCTCTCTAGATTCTCCAAATACATCATCCAAGCACTCAAAATCATTAAACTCATACTAAAATTGGTGCTAGGCCACCTAAGGATAATAGTCCGCACCTATGAATCGTTAAGAGCTCTAGGAAACGATCTATGGTTACCAAACTCGCGGTGGATACGTAGAGATCCTGAGTCGAAGGAACTTTGCATGTCAGGATTACATACAACATCTAACTCGACACAAAGGATCTCAAGAAGATGGGTACTTACCTCTCCAATCAGTTGGAATTTGAATTTTAGAGTGGTGGGTGTGGGATCTCTTGAGGAAGAAGGAAGGAGTTGCAAGGATCGACTTCTCTTTGGCCCCACCTTCAACTATGGCCCACTTTCTCTCCTTTCTTCACTCTCCCTTCATCTCTTCTTCCTTTCTTCTTTCTCTCTTTCCTCTCTCTCTCTTTCCTTTCTCTAGGGAAAATTCGTATGGGGAGAGGGGTGCCCAAAAGAAGCCCCTTTTATAATGTCAGATTTGGTGCAAATGGCCCCAAGTGTTGGGTTTTTACTATATACTAGCCCTATGAGAGAGTTTTTCTAGCCTCTAGGGCCCACTATGGGGCGTACATATTGATATACATTGTAGGATAGTTAGTCCTAACGATGATTTACGTATGGACATGATCGGCCCGCCATTTGGATGCGCCGATCGACAGATATGACTAGAAGTACTCTGTTCAACGGTCATCGATGGTCGATCGGGGCCGCGACTATACGGATATGACCAGAGAAATATCCTTACTCCACGTGTGAAGTTTGGTCATAAACCGACGGTCCGAAATCTTCAACTTTGCATAAGAGTGAACGACCCAATTCACTTAAGTTTCAGCTTCTTCCTTTAGGGTATTTGCACTTCTCATGCACTCGTCCTTTAGCTCAAGTTGAGCGTTCTGGATAGTACCTAGGTCCAACTCCCGCAATGAACGTCAAGCTTAGTAAGACGGATATTATTCTATAGCTTGGTAACTAGTGGCCCACCAACGAGTGATCTAAAGCTTGTTCAGGAAATCGTAGCATTCCTGTAATGAATTAGGTACTGAGATTTCTCGTGAGCAATGGTTAGGGTTTGGATTAACTATGTTCATAGTGTGACTTATTTATAACTAGTGAAAGTCGAGATTTGGTCATGATTACTCTAAACCGTCGATTTTAGGCTAAAAGAGTAACGGGGTTGATTTGGTCTATTAGTCAAGATCCGAGCCTTATCTGACTCAGCCTCGATTAGATCTTTAATTTAGTTATGATTGTCTTGATCAGTTAGCGATGGGTCGGTTAGATTTGAGCCCTATGTGAGTAAATCATGGGGCTAAAGTTGATGTTCAAGTGATCGGGAGGATTCGTTGGCTTCCTACGGTTGATTAATTGGACTTGTGTGGTTCTTTACTAGTTTACCCCTGTATAAACTAACACTGAGTGCTAATGGTCATTAAGTGATATTATAAGTTAATTAATAAAAAAAATTAAATGATTTTTTGGAAATCCAAAACAGTGAAAATCTAGGACGTTACAGAACCCTAGACTCTCCTCCCTAACCCTCTCTTCCTCCCTCTCTCTCAGTCGGCTAAGCTAACCTTCCTCCCTCTCTCTCTCTCTACTCTCTCTCTCATCCTTCCTTACCTGCACGGCCGCACCGACGCATGGCCGTCCGATCTCCCTACTCTCTCCCTCCTCGATCCTTACCCGCACGGCCCTCTCTAATCGTCTCTCTCCCTCCTCCTCCTCCCTTACCCGCACCACCGCACGACGCGACCGTCGTCCGATCTCTCTACTCTCTCCCTCCTCCTTACCCGCACAGCCACCGTCCGACCATTTCCATAAACCCTAAGTCTGTCATTGTAAGGCCCACCCCCACAGCATATGATATTGTCCGCTTTGCCGAAGCTCACGGCTTTAAAACGCGTCATGTCTGTTAAGGGAAGAACCCAACATATAACCACCACAACTCCAGACAACGACTCTTCCGATGTGGGACAAGTTACGCTACATTCAACTGCAACAGTAGCTCGCCCAGCACAGTAGCCTGCCTGCCACACCTGGGGGCCCGCCCACATGAAGCAGTGACCGGGGCGTCACATTTTTGTAAGGCCCCGGTCACTGCTTCATGTGGACGAGCGCACGTGGGCGGGCACACATGTGGGCTGGCCCCCAGGTGTGGTTGGCAGGCTACTGTGCTAGGCGAGCTACTATTGCAGTTGACTGTAGCGCAACTTGTCCCACATCGGAAGAGTTGTCTAGAGTTGTGGTGGTTATATGTTGGGTTCCTCCCTTAATAGACATGACGCGTTTTAAAGCCGTGAGCTTCGGCAATGCGGACAATATCATGTGTTGTGGGGGTGGGCCTTACAAATGGTATCAGAGCCGAGGACGGCATTTATAAGGCCCACCCCCACAGAACATGATATCGTCCGCTTTGCCGAAACTCACAGTTTTAAAACGCGTCATTTGGGGTAAGGATACTAGTAGCTAGCCTAAACCCGGTGCTCCCGAGGTCCCGCCCACACAGCACCTACCCGTCCATGATATTGTCCAACCCAACTGCCATCAGAGTGCACAGCGGAGGTTTTGCTTGGTGCACAAGGCTAACGCTTCATGTCTGTTAAGGGAGGAACCCAACATATAACCATCACAACTCCAGACAACTCTTCCGATGTGGGACAAGTTACGCTACAGTCAACTGCAACAGTAGCTCGCCCAGCACAGTAGCCTGTCAGCCACACCTGGGGGCCCGCCCACGTGCACCCACCCATATGAAGCAGTGACCGGGGCGTCACAGTCATTGTTGCCTGAACTCAGCTCGAACTCTGCTCGAACTCGACCGAGCCGAGCACGAGCTGCTGTTCCGAGCTCGAAGGACGAGCCGAGCCGAGCACAAGCTGAGACTCGAGCAGTCCAAGTCGAGCACGAGCCGGATAAAGCTCGACTCGGATCGACTCGTGTACACCTCTATTGGAAAGGCATCTACTAAAACTGTATCTTAACAAGGTTGGCCATTACAACTTTTGGGACCCTTATGGGGGACGCAGACTGCGTCCTACCTAGGGGTGTACATCGAGTCGAACCGAGTCGAGCTGGCCTCAGCTCAACTAGGCTCAGCCACTAGCTGACCTCAACTCGAACTCGGCTCGGCTCGGCCCGGTCCTCGAGCCTGACTGGCCATCTTGGCTTCGTTCGGTCCGCAACTCGGGCCAGTTTGAGCTGAGTTCGAGCCAAGATAGAGCCATGTTCGCCTATGCAGCATTTTTACAAACGCCTGGACTGCGCCTTCAAAATCTCACTGTATGTAAAACAGCTGCAATGGTTTTATAGGTATTTTATCAAACACCTTTTAAACAACATAAAAATCAAGAAAAAAAAAAAAAGGGTATTTGTTTCATATACATACCTTCCTTGCCACCAGCTACACTTTGTTGAGTCATGTCATCAAACACTTGGTGAGCAACATTAATATCAAAGTAACCGACTCACTGAACTGGTTCCATCCGAGTTCAATTCGAGCTGGGTTCGATCTGAGTCGAATCAAGTTGGGGCCAGCTCGAACTTGGCTCGAACTCATTTTCGAGCTCAAAAAATCAGCTCAACTCGACTCGAACTTAGCTTCTAACCAAGTCGAATCGAGCTTTTTCGAGTCAAGTCGAGCGAGCTAACCAAGCTAGATCGGTTTGTGTACACCCCTAGTCCTACCCCCGCCCGTCTCTAACCCTACTTTTGTGGGGCGGGCCCACTATGATGTATCACTTCATTCACACCGTTCATACCTTCTCTCAAATCATTTTAAGGTATGTGCACAAAAATGAGTAAGTTCTGTGGGCGAGCCCACTGAGATTGTTTTTGTGCACAATGATGAGTATCAGTGCCCAATAGACCTCACCTTTGATGTCGACTGTATATAATATGGGCTTCTTTTGATATGGATATCATCATATGGAGAGATGAAAGGTGTAGAAATAAGTAACTTTCATCACATAAGTTACTTTTATAATGACACTTCCTAATTAACTTAAGTTTTTTAATAAAAATTAACTTACTAATTTAATATAAGTTAGAAAGTTATTTACTGGATGTATTCAAATTAATGGCTCAATTTTACTTTTCCACTGTGAATCCATGTTTATGAGTCTAGGCAAGGGCTTTATAGGGCGCACCATGATGTATGGGTTTTAATGACGTTGTCTATTCATTTTTCATATCATTTTAGGATATGAGCCCAAACTGAGGTGTATCCAAGGCTTAAGTGAACCACATTTTGCAAATTGAACTACCACTATTAAAATCCTTTTAAAAAAAGTATGAGTTTTTATAAGCTGATATTTGTTTTCCCTTCACCCAGGCATTTGACAAGTTAAATGGCAAATAAACATTAATCTAGGGTTTAAGATTTTTCGAGAGTGGACATCATTATCACCATTGCTTCATGTGGTGTGGTCCACTTGAACCTTGGAATCTCCCTCATTTTTTGGCTAAAATATTAAAATGATATGACAAAATGAATGAACATCATGGATAAAACACGTACTTCATGGTGGACCCCATGGAGCCCCGGCTTAGACCGAGTCTGTCTGTACACGTCCCATGCTTATAGGCACACTTCGTGATATGGGCCCACCATGATTGTATAGTGAGGAGCTTACTTTACTCTATAGGGTCCACCGTGATGTATGTGTTTTACCCATGCATTCTATCCTCTCTTTTTTTTGTACATATTATTTAGGTCATAAACCCAAAATTGAAGCATATCCTAATTTCAAGTGGATCATACCACCCGAAATAATGGGGATAATATGATGTACACCGTTGAAACCTTCTTAGGGCCTACAGTGATGTTTATTTATCATCCAACCAAGGTCACATAGATCTAGGTTAAGGGAAAATACAAATATCAGCTTGATCCAAAATTTGTGTCTCTCAAGAGGTTTTAATGAGTAAGCATTCAATTCCCATTATTTCATGTAGTGTGGTCATCTTGAGCTCTGGGATTGCTTCAATTTCGGGCTCATACCTAAAATGATATGGAAAAACTAATGGATGGCATGGATAAAACACATACATCCAGGTGTGCCCCACATACAATCCACACCACGCTGTTGCTTGGTGAACTCCACGCTACACAATCTGCGTCCGCACGAGCTGGCCAGTTGTACAAGATTCCTTGGGAGAGGATTAGGTGGGCCCTGGCCTACCCAAGACGGTGCGGCCCTTACAGTGGGGCCCACTTTGATGTATCTATTATATATCCTGCCGTCCATCAGTTTTTCCATATCATTTTAGAGTATGATCCTAAAAATGAAGAAGATCCAAATCTCATATGAACCATACTCTCGAAAACAGAAGTGATCGAACGCCCTACCATTAAAAACTTCTTAGGGAATGTTTTCATATTTTAGTAGCGTTTATTTGTCATCCCATCCATTGATAAGGTCACATAAGCCTTGATGAAGGGAAAAATCGAATATAAGCTTGATCTAAAACTTTTGTGGCTCATTAATGTTCAATCACCACTGTTTCCTATGGCATGGTCCACCTGATAATTATATCTAATTAAATTTTTGGATAGAAAAATAAAATGATATGAAAAAAATGATGGAAGGCATGGATACACAATAGATACATCAAGGTGGGCCTCACAGTAAGGGCCGCACCATCCTGTGTGGAGCTTGGGTCTCACGTGATCCGCTCTCCAGATTCCTTACCTTAAACAGTGGCCTCGTATGTACTAAAGAAACATCCTTTTAGTGACCAATCACCATCAATACCGCTTTAACCAGTAATCTTTGCGTGAAAATTTTGATACTCTTGTGGAGTGTGGCTGACGATGCACAGGCACTTACAAATTGCATACATGTCATAAAAATAAATCAAATTATTATTTCCAGTTGGAAAAAAAAAAAAATACACTTTATTAGACATCTAACTCTTGGTTTGGTTGATATTTATCAGACGGTCAGAATGAGTAATATACAATGGTTCGTTTCCACCAAATAACGAATTTTATTTTGGGATTTTGATTAAGTGGGTTCAACAATTTAGTTAGTTTAACTTCATTTAACATATGCCGAGCGTACAGTTTCGATGGAAGTGGATTAGATGCGGGCCAGGTCACCTATCATGGTGCAGCCCTGAATTTAGGACCCACCTCGCGTGATGTATGTATTGTATATCCACACGGTTCATCCATTTTTTCCAGAGCTTATTTTAGGGGATGGTTCTGAAAATGAGGCAGATCAGGTGGACTATACCCATGAGAAGTTTTTAACAATCAGTCACCATTATTTCCCGTTGTGTAGTCTATCTAAGATTTAAATATGCTTCTTTTTTGGGCCCGTGCCCTAGAAAAATGGATGTTTGAAAAACAGACAGATGCTGTGGATATACAATACATACATCAAGGTGGGCCCTGTGATGATGGCCAGGGCACGCCTAATCTACTCCCCTACCTCACCCAAGACTATGTGGCCCTTACTGTGGGGCCCACCTTGATGATGTTTCTATTCTACATTTTATGGCATGAGCCACGCCCAAAAATGAAATAGCCCTAAATCTCAAGTGTATCATATCACATGAATAAAGTTGATTGACATTAAAAACTTCTTATGAGCCACAAAAGTTTTGGATTAAGTTGTTATTTATTTTTTATCTTCATTTAAACTTATGCAATCTTATCAACAGGTTAAATGGCAAATAAACATTGCAGTAAGCCCTAAGGAAGTTTTTAATGGTGTGATCTTCCATCTCTACCATTTGCTATAGTATGGTTCACTTGAGATTTAGATCTGCTTCATTTTTAAGCTCATGCCTTAAATGAGCTAGAAAAGAGTATGAATCCTCTCTTTGCCACAACCAGTCATTTATTGCAATGTGATTGGACCACATTATCACAAACTATATTTAATGCAACAATGCCGTCAGTGATAACATAGACCAATCACAATGTGAGAAAATAGAAAATCCTGTTTGTGTCAAGCAAGATCCCAATTCACGAGAAAAACAAACAAACATTGTGCTATAAAGGTGGGCCCGCGGGAGGACCGTACCTTGTTCGTATTGGGTGAGGCCAGAGCCGTACCTAATCCGCTCCCATTTGTGAGTGACTACAAAGCAAGCAACACGCCCTCCCCAAGTATCATATAAATCCCATCTTTACCTCAACCAATGCTATAAACCCACATATGCACAAAAACCTCTTTAAGAGTACCGTTTGGCCAAAGAAAGGAACGCCACCCAACATTCCCAAAATGCCCACCTCTCATGTCCTTCTAACCTTCATTTGTGCTCTATCAGCCCTCCCAATTACCAAATCCCACTCATGTGCTGATGGGAATTTCTCTATCATGAAAAATGCAAGAAACATCACAGTCACAAACTGCAAGAAGTTGGGAGCTCTTGATGCTGAAATTGGCTGGGAATTCATCAATGCCAACACTAATGATCAGATGATCCACGTATTGTTCGGCGCACGTCCACCGACCCCAACTGGGTGGGTTGCATGGGGCGTGAACCCTCTCAAACCACAGATGGTGGGGACAAGAGCCTTCATCGCCTTCACACAACAAAACAGATCCATCATGGTACTACCTTACAATATCACCGACGATACCAAGAATCTGTGCCAACTCAAAACGTCGAAGATCGACCTCGACTACACATCGCTGGCAGCAGACTACTCAAATGAGACCGGCTTCATTACCATGTCGGTAACGTTATCTCTCTCGTCCATGTACAGCGTATTAGAATTGAATCATGTATGGCAAGTCGGCACACATGTGATTGGCATGGAGCCTCGAATGCACGCCACCACCATCCACAACTTCGATAGCCGCGAGACCATCGATCTAATGTCTGCAGTCAGTCGAAGCACACATAATCACCGTCAAAAACTAAGAAAAGTACGTGAAGTTCGGCCAAACCATTGTATATCTTTTAATACCTGATTATAATCATAGAAAGAGAGAATTGCAATGCACACAAAGGATTCTAGTATGGTTGTGTTCTAGCGTTTATTATTCTCTTTTCTTTAGTGAAAATTCCATTTATTAAATGAAGATTAGTGATGTAATGGGCATTTTGTGCAGGTACATGGGATAGTGAGCATGATAGGTTGGGGGATAATCCTGCCGCTTGGAATTATCAGTGCAAGGTACTTGAAAGAATTCCCATTCGAAGTGGAGAAGAGTTATACTATTCATGTGCCGTGCCAGATATGTGGGTTTGTGATTGGGACGATCGGTTGGGCACTTGGAATGTCGCTTGGAAACCAGTCGAAGAACTACATTTTGAGAAATCATCGGATCATAGGCATTACGATCTTTAGCATGGCTTTATTGCAGGTAAGTTTTAATTACATGTTCTACATACAAGGACTGATGAGAATATGGAAGATTAGTTAGAGATTATAGATTTCCATATCAGGTTGGGGACATGTGTCTAAAAATCATGATATTTCATTTCTTGGGTGGGCCACGGTGAACAAAAGATCATGGTCCATCCATTTGGGTTGTAAATAGTTTTAAAAATCGGTGATTGGAGTTGGAACTGATCAGATGAGTCAACTTGACTCAGATAGGTTTTGGACCAAGTTGTCCTGTAGACTCGGAATGTACAAAACTCAGCTCTCCACTCAGTTGACTCGCCCATGACTTGGTCGACTCAAAGAGAGTCACTCAATTGAAAAGAAGAGAGAAGGCAAGATTTGATTGTTTGACCTTCAAGGGAGATTTGATTGTTTGACCTTCAAGGGAGAGGAAAAACATCTAACCGATACAAAACAATCTATTTTTTGGCCTTCGAGGGAGAGGAGAAACATATAACCAATAAAAAACAAGCTATTGTTTGACCTTCAAGGGAGAGGAGAAACATCTAACCAATATAAAGCAATTAAGCTGTTGATTTGGCACCTTTATATATATATATATATATATATATTGTGTGTGTGTGTGTGTGGAAATGGTACTATGCGGTTGAGTGTATGCAATGTTACCGTGACGTCGAGTCGTCGTGTTGAATACATATTTGTAAGGAGGAAAAGAAGCGGATTGTGTGGTGTCCTTGGGGTGTGTTGACGTTATGAAGTTATGTGGCCCCACAATGATGTATGTGTTATATCCAAACCGTCCATTCATTTGGGTAAATCATTTTAGGGCATGAGCTCAAAAGCGAGATAGATTCAAAGTTTAAATGGACTGCACCAAAGAAAGTTGTGGGTTGCTATCATTGAAAACTTCTTAGGGCTCTCAGAAGTTTTGGATCAAGCTGATATTTGTTTTGCCCCTTCATTCCAGGCTCCGTGACCTTATGAAATGGTTGGATAAACAAAAATAAATAAATCAATCAAGTAGGCTTTCAAAAGTTTCTAACAGTGGGTGACATTCTCACTGCTCTATGCGGTGTGGTCTAACTGAGCTTTGGATATGACTAATTTTTAAGTTTATCCTCTAAAATGATCTCACCAAATGGATGGACGGTGTGGATATAGTACATACAGCAAGGTGGGGCCCACAGAACTTGCTAGCGTGAACATACGGCCGAAGTCGGTGGTGCTGTGCACACCACGCAATCAACTTCCAGGAAGAAGATACAGAAGGTGGGAGTGGATTCTTTGTGGGTGTTACCCTTACCATGGGGCCCACCTTGATGAATTTTTGCATATCCATGCCGTCCGTCCATCTTTCCAGCCCATTTTAGGATGTCATCCTAAAAACTAAGCAGATCCAAAACTTAGGTGAACCACAGATCAGTAAAAAATGGTGACTGACCTCCTACCATTAAAAACTTCTACGGCCCACTATAATGTTTATTTTTCATCCAACCTATTGATAAGGTCAAAAAGGCCTAGATGGAGGAAAACGGTGAGGATTGTACGTCTAGACCATCCAAATTGTGGGTCCCGTTTTGGATTAATTATATACTAAAATGATACTTATCTAGCATTTTTAGCCATCCAATTAATGGACATTAAATACACTAAGGGTAATCCACGACCGTTCTCAAACAAGAGATATGCTTGCACGGAGAGAGCCAGATACTAGGAGTGGGAAGCGGATTGGCTCGGGCAACCTAGTTGTGGCCACCATGATGTAAATCCATACCATTCATCTAATTGCCAAATTATGTTAGAACATTGCCCAAAAAATAAGACAAATACAACACTCAAGTGGGCCGCATGACAATAAACAGCGAACGTCCAACATTGAGCATTCGTAGGGATACAAAAGTTTTGGATCAGACTGATATTTCTGTGTTTCCAGCTCATCCCGGTAGAAACGACCTTGTGAACAGAATGGATGGCATATAAGCATCATTGTCGACCCCTGGGAGGTTTCAACGGTAAACATTTCCCTATTATCATGCGCCCACTTGAGTTTTGGATCTACTTCGTTTCGAGCACACGTCCTAGGCGTGATAACATAGTGGATTTCTCACATACATCACTGTGGGCTCCACCTACCTTCCTCCGACTAGAAGCTTAGCCATGCATTATAGGAACGAGATGTTGTCCAGTCGGAACTCGGAAGTGGATTGCATGGTGTGCCACACTCAGACCTGGCGGTGTGTTTATGTCACTAAGTTATGTGGGCCCAACATGATGTAAGTGTTATATCCACGCCGTCCATCCACTTTTCATGATCGTTTTAGAGGATGATACAAAAATTGAGGTAGATCCAAAGCTCAAGTGAACCACAACATAGAAAACTTTGGGATTTAATGCCTACTATTGAGAACTTTTTAGGGGCATCGGAAGGTTTGGATCAACCTCACATTCGTTTTTCACCTTCATCTAGGTCTGTTTGACTTGTGAACATGTTGGATGGAAAATAAACACCATGGTACATCTTAAGAAGGTTTCAACGGTAGATATCATTGTCCCTGCTATTTTTTGTGGTATTGGTTCACCTAACCTTTAAATCTGCCTTATTTTTGGGCTCATGCTTTAAAATGATCTCTCCAAATGGATAAACAGTTTGGATATAACACATACGTCGTGGTGAAGCCACTTACCATGTTTATGTCAACACGTCACTGAGGTTGTGGGCGCACCACGCAATCTGCTTCCACATCCATAGAAGTCACAATAAGGTAAAACAACAGCTGATTTTTCCGTCTTTGCTTCCTTATTACTAGGAAGTTACCTACATAGTGAACTTTACAAACTCTCATTCAACGGTTGATGAGAAGACGCGACTCACCTCACGGTAACATTGCATATGCTCGACCGCATAGTACCATTATCTCCCATATATATATATATATAAACTTTGGTAGTCCATGACAAAAGAGAGGTAAATTAAGGGAGAAAACTATTTTCTTTTGCCATGGTGAACTAGAGTTTTGGATCACGATAAAAGTTGAGCCTTGAGGGCTTCATGGGGTGCTGCATCAAGTAAACGATTCAAATTTTGGGCTTATATCACTATAAATTAGTTCTCATGAGAACTCATTTAAAGGTGGGCACGGGATGACTCGATCTGCCTAACTCGACTCATCCAACTTATTCAAATCTGACTCGACCCAGACTAAATGCGTGAGTCAATCCGAACCGAGTAGGCTTTGCCCAATCCGAACTCAAACCGAGTCGAATTCGAGTTACCTAGTAATTCGACCCGAAACTCAATCCGGTTAGACTCAACTCGATCCGAAACCTCTGACTCAACTCGGGTTTGGTATATATAAAAAATAAAAATAAAAATAAAAATAATTAAATTAATTATTTCTAACATTTCTAACCCTACCTGCCGCACCCTACCCTGACCCGATCCCAAACTCCCCCTCTCTCTCTCTCCCTCACTCATCCTCCTCCTCTTCCAAGCTCGACAACCACCCACCACCATCACCCTCCTCCTCCTCTCTCTCCTCTCCACTCTCTCCCTCCCTCATCTCTCAACCCGACTCGATGCCAACTCGACCTGAGTCAATAGTTTTGACCGGATTGGACTCGATCTGTATCAGTCCAAGCCAAACTAGACTAAGATCGAGTCAGGCATGATGGACTCGATATCGAGTCAGATCGAGTTCAGGTCAGGCCTATTTCAAAACTGGATCGAGTTCGGGTCAGGCCTATTTCAAAACTGGATTGAGTCGAGTCAGCCTTAACTCGGTCCGACTCAACTCAATGCCCAGCTCTAAACTCGTGAGAACTGATGCGTAGCTTAATAGTAATGCTCGGTTGCCCACCAATTCTCACAAGTTTTCGTGAAAACTTTTTGAAAAGTCATTTCCGTTGATATGAGCTCAAAATCTAAACTGTCCACTTAATACAGCATGCATGAAACCCATAGGATCCAACTTTTAACTTAATCTAAAACTTTGGTGGGCCATGACGAAAGAGAGAGAGACAAATCAAGAGAGAAAACTATTTTCTTTTGCCATAGCCCACCGGAATTTTGGATAAGGTAAAAGTTGAGCCCTGCAAGATTCATTGGGTGTTGTATCAAGTGAACAATTTAATTTTTGGGCTCATATCATTGAAAATGAGTTCTCAAAAAGTTCTCACAAGAACTCATGAGAATTGGTGCTTACCTGAGCATTGTACTAGTTCTCACAAGTTCTCATGAGAACTTTTTGGAAACTCATTTTCAATGATGTAAGCTCAAAATCTAAATTATCCACCTAATGTAGCACCCCATGAAATCCTTGGAACCCAACTTTTACCCTGACCTAAAATTTTGGTGGCCATGACGAAAGGGAGAGAGGCAAATCAAGGGAGGAAACTATGTATTTTTGCCATGGCCCACCAAAGTTTTGGATGAGGATATATAAAAGTTGGGCTTTGAAGGTTTCATGGGATATTGCATCGTGTGAACAATTCAATTTTTGGGCTCATATCACCAAAAATTGAGTTCTCAAAAAGTTCTTACGAACTGGTGTGTGTGCAGCCGAGCATTCCTATATATATAGATATATATAGGCGTACATATTAATGATGATGATGATATATACTTTAAATGTGAGGTCCTTGGTCCAATCGATTGGACCTCAAGTTATAGTCCACCTAGCTGAAACTTCCAACCGATTAATATGAGGTGTAGTAGCCCACATTAAAATGGGTCATCCATCACGTGGGGCTCACCTTTGAGGTGGACCATCCATCATCGGGCTCCACCTTTGATGTGGACTATATATATATAATATATATAGGGAAAAGGTACTATGCGCTCCACCTCACGAGTCCGTCCCATGAGGTCGAGCTGTGTGGGCCTCACCGTGATGCGTTTCGAACATCTACCCCATCAGTCAAATGCACCATTCCATCGTGGGCCTAGGTCTCAAAAATCAAGTCAATCCGTGACTTGTGTGGGCCACACCACATACAGAAGTGGAGAGGGGCCGTGCACCATTAAAACATTCATAACCATTTTTTAGGGCCCACCGAGATGTGGTTTGCAAATCCAGCCATCCATTATGTGTGTCCCACTTGAATGAGGGTTCAGACCAAGTTTCAAGTGCATGCAAAACTCAGGTGGGCCCCACCAAGTGCTTTTTATGTTTTAACAGTGTCTTCACATAATTGTAGATGGTATGGCCCACCTGAGTTCCGTATACAGCTGATTTTAGGGATATCCCATAATTTAAAGGAGACCCATCAAATGCATGGTGTTGATGGTCGAAACGCATCACGGTGGGGCCAACACAGCTCGACCTCACGAGAGCTTATAGTGAGGTCAAGCGCATAGTACCTTTTCCCACATATATAATATATATATATATATTATATATATATATATAATATACACACACACACACACACACACCTGAATGCTCATCTGCGCACCAGTTTGTATAGAACTCATGCAAATATATATACTTGAATACTCAGCTGCGCACTAGTTTGTACAGAACTCATGCAAACTTTTTTGAGAACTCAGCATAAGTGATGTGACTCCAAAATCTGAATGGTTCACATGAAGAAGCACCTCATGAAACCCTTGGTCTAATTTTTATTTTGATCCAAAACTTTGGTAAGCCATGAGAATGAAAACAGTTTCCTCCCTTGATTTGCATTTCTCTTTGCAATTGCCTACTAGAATTTTAAATCAGGGTGAAAATTTGTCCCTTAGGATTTCATAGGATTCCGCATCACTTGGATCATTTGGATTAGACGCCCATGACACGTGCACAAAGGTTCACAGGTGAGCATGACTATATAGACACACTTATTGAGTGGTATCCAAAAACGCCTTGACAGGCCCAACCGGTTGGACTTTGAGACGACCTCTCCAAGTATACACAACTATCATAAGAATTTATATAATTAATTAATCTACATATTTCAAGTCTAAGACTCGTCCAGGTCTCCAACTCAACTCAGCTAAACAGAGTCAAGTGCAAGCTCCAAGTTTTTGAGCCATGGTTTCTACACCGTGGCCATGTTGGGAGTGAAAAACCTGATTTAGAATATATAAACAATGTGACACTCCTGATGGTAATTACAAATCTCTCTCTCTCTCTCTCTCTCTCTCTCTCTCTCTCTCTCATAGTTTCCCGACCAGGCGAGTTGACTGGGAACTCAATCGAGTTGACCAAGCCTGGTCGCTACCCTTATTATATTAGCCGGTCGGAGAACTTAGGCTAAACGGGTCAGTGTGTGACTCAGGCCTGGTTTACCGAGTCCGAGACTCGATTAACTCAGCTGAGTCAAGCCAGCTCAGACGAGTCCAAGTTAGGATAAAGAAGTTTCTTTTTCTTCCCCCATTGTGTAGTGTGTGTGTTTCTCTGTTTCTGTTTAAATTCCTTACGAAGGTTTGTGTTTTGGGTTGGTGATGTTGGCACAGGTGATGGCCCTGTGGCTAAGGCCTAAGAAGAATGACGATTTCTTGAAGTACTGGCGCATATACCATCATTTCATGGGCTATGCTTTGTTTACACTGATAGTAGTAAATATTTTCAAAGGTATTGACATTCTCAGCCCATCTCAACAATGGAAATGGGCTTATCGTGCCATCCTTGCCTTTCTCGGCCTCATTGTCCTCTTCTTTGAATCCATCACTTGGGGTAAAATTCATACATCATTACTTCTACGCCGAAGAGAAGCCCATGAACCCTATTGGGTAAACCTTTTTGGTACTCACACGTGTGTGACATCCAATCCACTCATCAGATGGACCCCACCATGGAGATACCTTCTCGTGAAAATTAGACCGTTCCGATTATCTGTTAGTGGACGACACGACGGTTACGAGAAACTAAATAGGACTCCAGATGTAGCCTTTGAGGATCCAATTATTTTTGGTTAGGCTAGTAAAAACAGTTTGAAGTCATGGCATTCGGTGGTTAGTTTGTATTTGTGTGTAAGATTGCTAACTGGTGGTGAATTACACGACTCAATATTCAGCTTAACGTTTTCCATTGTTCTTTCTTAATTGAAGGCTCCAGGCATGGTAGAACGTAAACAGACCAGCTTGGTGTTTTTTCTAAGGTTTGCTAATTTCACCCGCGCGTGTTAGCCTTGCCACCCACTCGGGCACACGCGCCAATATGGAACACTTGATCAGGGAGAGTAAAGACACAATGTTTAGATCTCATGTCCTAAATACCAATCAATTTCATACTTCTCATGAGCCACACACCAAAAAAAAACATGCAAAACAAATGAATGGTTAGAAAAAGAATTTGCTTTAACCATCAGTTCACTTTATACATTGTGGCCCATCTGACCTGCCTAAGCTTATAGGTTCCATATTAGCACACGTGTGCATGTGTATTGGTGGGCTAAACACGTGCATAGAATTAGCAAATATAATCCTTGGTCGCTTTCCACACTTGTAGGTGCATATGTGTGTATTCGTAGGCCATCTGCCATTGTTTAAGACAGAGCAGGCCGAGTTGTTTGACTAAACAACTTTCAAACTTGATTAGCATGCAACTCATCTCTAACAGCGGCACGTGCCTAAGCAAATTCTACCAGGACAGTAATTCTTATTATGTGGTGACTAAATTCCAGAAATATCCCTAATCACTCAACATGGCAAGATTTGATTGGCCATGTACCACTGTCACAGATGGCCCAATCAAATTCCGCCATGTTAAGCCAGGATTCGATGGTAATTATCAGGCAATCAGGAAGTGTTATTTGATGCTCTAGCATGCCTGCGATGCTTGATAGGCAAGCACTCAAAAATCATATCATGGCATACATTAACAAAAAAAAATTAAAAATTAAAAAAAGTTAATTGTGAACTCACATGATTTACCAAGTCGCAATCCCAAAATCAAATTACTACGATAATTCTAGCCTTGTTAATGTACACACGTTGGATATTTTTCATTTCAACTGTCCATTAAATGCCCATCAATAAGATGGTTAGATGATCCAATGACTGTCATTCTTTTAAGGAGTTTTACAATTAAATCTACTTAATTAATATATGCTACCTCATTGTTACATAAAGGGCTGCAATCAAATGGGTTGGCGGCTCAAATAAGCCCCATAAATCCAACTCAACCTCAGTTGTTTCACCCATGTTAGGCCTGGGACCAAAAGTAAGCCCCATCCATGATTCAGATGAAATAAAAAATTAGAAACAGTGCACATGTCAACACTAGGTGTGACCCACTTGAATCATGGATGAGCTTGATTTTTTTAGGCCTAGACCTAAACTTTTGTATAAAATTTTATGGTTAGAGTGGATTTTATTAAATCATCATGGTGGCCCTATAAAATTTAATGTTGGATGTCTCTTTTTCAACTATTTCCTTTTGTGTGGCCCACTGAAATCATGAGGCAACTTGGTTTTTTCACACAGGGCCTAACATAGGATTACACATATAATGATTGGAATGGATTTGACATAACGTGATGGTAGGTCCACCAAAAATCAAAGGTCTGGCCTCCCTCTCCTCACACACACCACACACCACACACCACACACACACCACACACACATATAAAGAAATTTTATAGGACATCGACCCTCATTTTTCATAGCCCATTGAGATATGTATGAGAGATCTACCCCAATCATTAGATATGAAATCTCACATTAGGCTCAGAGCGATGGGGATTTTCTCCTCATTGCTGGTTTCGATGAAATCGAACCAGTTTCGATATCATCGATAATTGTCGGATTTTTCACTGTTGGTCGCTGGACAGTTTTGGTCTAGTTTCGATATCATCAATGGACTTTAGATGATATCGAAGGCTGTCATCGAGAGACCTTCGATGACATCGATAATTGTCAGAATTTTCACCCCTGGTCGCTGGACAGTTTTGGTCCTATTTCGATATCATCGAAGGCTGCCATTGAAAAACCTTCGATATCATTGAAGAGTTGCAGATGCGATTGTGGAAATGCAAATTCTGTGGATTTTGTTTCTTATTTGGATTCTATCTCTTTCTATTCTGATGTAAATGGGTGTATGCAGGATTGGGGTGTATTCCAGGGTATTCTAAAGTTTCCTAAAAGTTTTCTAGGAGGGCTTAGGGCTATCAAAGGTGTGTGTGTGTGTATGTGTGTGTGAGAGAAAAAAAAAAAAAAAAAAGCTTGTGAAAGGGAGGCTATACTTGTAGAGGTGATCTTCGCAGTCCACGTCTCAGCGCTTCTATGTCCTCATGATCGATTAGATCTCTCCATTTTCTTTGTTTCTCTTATTGTTTATCGACTCCTGCATGAGTGAAAAAGGTTTGATCCAAGCGGTGTGTGCATGTGATCGGTTGTAACGTTATGCTTTATAGTAGATTGTTGATCTGGACAAGGTCCCATGGTTTTTACCTCTTTGAGGGTTTTCCACGTAAAATTATCTGGTGTCGTGTGGTTTATGCTTTGATTTATTTCATTGCTTTATTATTCTATATATAATTCTGGTTTATTTCAGGAGGCTAGATCCTAAGGTTTTGTGCAAAGCCCCCAACACAGAGCCTATAAAAAGCTTAATTTATGATTCAGGTGGGCCACACCAATGGAAATTATTAAGAGAGAGACATCAACCTTTAATTTTTACAAGGTTTATTGTGATGATTATATGAAATCATCTTCAACCATTAGATGACACAACATAATTTATGAGTGAGGCCCAAAAATAATCATTTTCATGATTTAGGTGGGCTACACCAAGAGAATTGTTTGGAGGGTGAGCATTTTTCCTATATAATATTTACAATCGTGTGGCCCACCCGAATCATCGATGGGGCTTAGTTTTGGGTCATCAGCCTAATGTGTGGTGAAGCACCCAGTGGTCGGCATGGATTCCACATAAGCATCAGGGTGGGGCCTACCCAAGCCTCCAACCCATTTGCTCTACTGGGATATTAGTTATTTAGATTAATAAGTTAGCTTATTGAAAACTTTCTGGAAAAAGGAGCCGGTGTAAATTCTATAAATATTAAGTAGGTAGTGTTTTTGAAAAAACAATTTAAGAATCGTGTACAATTTCTAAGCTCACACGTGTGAAGATCCTTTCTCAATATGCAAGCACACGTACAAACATGGGAACGTGTTCGCGTACAAAATTGTATGCGAGCATTTACATACTATGCTTTCCTTCTTCCAACGTGTCACTCGTGTGAAACATCTCGTACGTGCAAAAGATGCATGCCACCCTATCAGGACGGTCTACTCATAAGGAGCGCTACAGTTGAAAGCATTGGACAGCAGATGGTCTGGTTCAATTTAATTGTATGGCCCACCTAATGAATGGGTTGGTCTGATTTTCGCCCAATTGTAGTTAAGGTGCGGCCAATTCAGAATTAGGAAAGGCCTAACACGGAAGAGCTAAGCCAGAGCCCGAAAAAGTTAGAGTGCTAATGGTAAATCTTAATTTCATAATTTATCACTAAAAAATATTATTTTCAATGATTTTAGTAATTCATATGGTTAGGTAAATAAAAGACATTCAGTGCTTAATTGAAAAAATCACTTAAAATTTAAGGATTTTTCCTGCCACAGCAACTATATTTATTTTCTAATTCACCAGAGTAAATCTAGGTAAATAAGTAATAATTACTTACCAACGTAATTCCTACCCACTTTTTTATGCAGTAGTTTTTTAACACTAAAATTGAGAAATGTGTGAATTTTGTGTGGGGCCCACTGTGATGTATGTGTCTTATCCATGCCGTTCATCCATTTTGCGAGCTGCTTTTATGACATGAGTTCAAAATTGAGGCAAAATCAAAGGTCAAGTGGACCACACCATATGAAATAGTGGGTTGAACGCCTACTTTTAAAAACCTTTTACGACCATAATTTCCTATGGTGTGGGCCACTTGAGCTTCAGATCTGCCTTATTTTTAGTTTCATGTACTAAAATATTCTAATAAAATAGATGCACAGCGTGGATATGTTCAGACATCATAGTGAGGCCCACGAATGGATGTCAATCATTTTCAAATGGCTTTTGCAAAGAGGAAAGTAACATGTATTTACAGCGGGGTTCATCCAGATTGGCTCCTTCTCGTTCTTAACAAGGGGTTCATCCATATTGAACTAGAGTCAGATTCGCAGCTGGTTATTGACCTTCTTCAGGAAGAGCGTCTCCCGCATGGCAGGGGAGACCGTGGATTGCTAGGATTAGGCGCCTCATGAAAAGAGGCTCCATATCTCTGAGATTCACCTTCCGTGAAGGGAACGGCCCTGCTGATGGTCTGGCCCGCTGAGGTGGTGAGAGGCAAGAGAACATGGTTGTGGATAGTTTGGCTGCTCTTCCTGCTTCCATTAGAGGTCTGATTTTCCTTGATCAGGTGGGCCTGGGGCCCGTTAGGGCTGTTGACGCGTCCAGAACATGGTAAGCATGATGGTGGGGTCCACTACCAAAATGCTAGATGAATGGAGTAGTTGAATCAATCCGGCATGCCAGAGATAGATGTGGAGAGAGACGTCACAAACAATGCAGCAGAGATCATTGCAACACTAGCTTTGGGATGGGCCACCATCTTGGACGTCTAGTTTTGAGAAGCTCAAAACCATGCAAGTCAAACTCTTCAAATCCAATCGCTCGGCAACTTCATGTACCTGAACCAAACCCTAGAGTTTGTAAGCTAGGGAAGGAGATCGACCATCTTCTTCTGTCCATCATAAATTCCCGAAAGGCATCTCACGTGGCCGAGCCCCAGCAGGACCTGCTGGGCCTTCTGATCGCTGATAACCGTGTGGACGGTCGGATCCGAAAGAAGTTGTCAGTTCGGGAGCTGGTGGACGAGTGCAAGACCTTCTTCTTCGGTGGTCATGAGACCACGGCATTGGCCGTCTCTTGGACACTACTGCTCCTGGCCCACCATCCGGAGTGGCAGAGCCTGGTGAGGGAAGAGATAATGGAAGTCACTGCAGGAGAGCCGTTGGATTTCGCCATGCTTGCCAAACTAGAGAAGATGGGATGGGTAATGAACGAGGTCCTACGGCTATACTCGCCGGCTCCAAATGTCCAACGGCAAGCGAGAGAAGACATCCATGTCAGGGACATGGTCATCCCAAAGGGGACCAACATGTGGATTGACGTTGTTGGCTTGCACCATGACCCAGCTCTGTGGGGCCCAGAAGTTAACGATTTCCGACCAGACCGATTCAAAGATAGCCCACATGGGGGATGCAAGCATCGGATGGGGTTTCAACCGTTTGGATTTGGAGGGAGGATGTGTGTGGGCAGGAACTTGTCCATGATGGAGTACAAGATTGTGTTGACCCTCATCCTATCTAGATTTTCATTCACAATTTCACCCAACTATTGCCATTCTCCAACCATTCTACTCTCTCTCAGGCCTTCCGATGGAATTCCTCGATAATCCATCAATCTGAGCTGTCCATTTTGCCTGTCCCACTCTACTTGAATAAGATTGTATCAACGTGGCATACTTTGTGGGATCAGGTATCCATTACGTGTAGAGAAAATTATTACAAAAAAATTAAGGTGTTTACAGTTATCAAGTTAGTGACGTGTGTTAGAGTATTAAAAATAATAATAATATAATAATTTATAAAATAAAAAAAAAAAAAAAAAAAAAAAAAAAAAACAACATATAATGTTAAAAATAAAAAAAAAAATAATAATAATAATAAATTAAAAAAACATATATTTACATCGTCTATCAAATAGCAAACCTTTGCAACAATAACTCATTTAGGCCATCTTACGTGCATTTACATACATTTACCCTCCTGATATTCAAAACGTTGTAGGATTCTTTCTGCAGGTACTTCCCTAGCTATTCTCCCTCTTGAAAGAAAAAAAAAAAAAAAAAAAAAAAAAAAACCCTAATCATCCGGAGCTAAATCTTTCCAAATAGCTCTTCCCTTGATTTGAAGATGAGATTTCGATGTTTTTCATTTTTTAAGCCTTTCTAGGGCCACCATTATATTTGTTTGCCGTCCATTATGTTCATAAGGTCAGGAATACCTATACCAAGGGAAAACAAATATCAGATTGATTACAACTTCTATAGCCCTAAAATGTTCAAAAAGGTAGACACCCAATTCTATTGCTCTCTATGTAGTGTAGTCCACTTTAACTTTAATTTTATCTCATTTATGGGCTCATATTTAAAATAATCTCACCAAATTGATAAACAGGGTGGATAAAACACATGCGTGTCTGTGAAACTTGAATCCCGCGTGAAGGGAGCGGGTAATGTGTTACCAGGGTACCAGCTTGGTGGGTGTCACTCTTACGTGGGGACTACCTTATATTTTTTTGCATATCCAGGTTGTCCTTATATTTCTCTGGCCTATCTTATAACGGGTTCCAAAAATTATGAGGATTCAAATCTCCGGTGGACCACGTCACAGGAAACAGTAGTGATTAAGTGCCTCACCGTTAGAAATTCCAAAGGACCTATCGTAAGGTTTTCGTAATTTTACTTGCAATCCAACCTGTTGATAATGTAAGAAGATCTGGATGAAGGGAAAGTACAAATATAGCTTGAGCCAAACTCCTGTGGCCCACCAAAAAGTTTTTAATAGTCATTCATCACTGTTTTTAGTGGTATGGTCCACCTGATATTTGAGTCTTTCTAAATTTTTGGATCCCGTCCTAAAATGAGATGTAAAAACAGATGGACGAAGTGGATATACAAAAAATACATCAAGGTGAGCCCACATAATTAGAGTAACACCCGGTAAGTTATTACCCAAGCTAATCCGCTCCTGCATCGGAAGCGTATCGCGCCCTACCATGGCTAGACGCTGGACGCGGATTGCATCCTACCCTCACCCGGACAGTAATCTGTTTGGACAGGGCTCTGTGGGGCCCACCATGATGTAAGTGATTTATACACGCCATTCATCATTTTTCTCAGATCATTTTAAGATATTATCCAAAAATTGAGGCAGGTCCAGGGCTTAAGTGGAACACAAAGTGGGGATTGAACGTCCACCATTAAAAACTTCTTGGGAACTGGAGAAGTTTCGGATCAAGCCGATATTTGTGTTTTCCCTTCATCCACGTCTACATTGCCTTATGAATAGGTTGGATGGTAAAAAAAAACATCACAGTAGCCCTGAGAAAGGTTTCAACTTTGGGTGTCATTATCACTGCAGCTTCCTTTGGTGTGGTCCACTGGAGCTGTGGACCTGTTTCGTTTTTAGGATCATACTTTAAAATGATCTAAGGAAATTGATGAACGGCATGGATAAAACACTTAAATCATGGTAGGCCACATAGAGCCCTACGGTCTGGGCGGGGGGGGTACCGCAATCTGCTAGACGCTAATCCGTACAGTCAAAGCTCTGTGGCCCCACCGTGATTCATGGGTTTATCCATGCTGTCTATCCATTTTGAAAGATCATTATATTATGAACCCAAAAATGAGACATCCAAAGCTCAAATTGTCCATACCAAAAGAAACAGTGAGACGAAAAACATCCACCATTGAAACCTTCCTAGATCGCCAGGAAGTTTATATGGGATCCAAACCATTCATAGGGTTACTACCACTTAGATAAACTGTAGGCACAAATATCATACTGATACAAAACTTATGTCACCCCAAGCGTTCAATCCCACTGTTTGGTGATAGGGTTATTACCACTAAGATAAAGAGTAGGCATAAATATCCTACTGATACAAAACTTCTGTCATTCTAGGCATTTGATCCCCACTGTTTTGTGTTGTATGGATCACACGAGTTTTGGATTTGCCTGAATTTCGAACTGTCGTCTTATAGTGGACTTGCAAATCAGATGGATGGAGTGTATTTGTCACGTACATCTATGTGGGCCCCACACAATCCCAGGCAGTAGAATATCTACGTGCGTGATAAGAAATGTAGATGGAGAAAAATATTCTCGTCTGCTTTGTATTTTCCATTGATTGTGTATATATACAGAACAATCACGGTGCTATATTTGTACAACTAAAATGGTGCTGCATATGGAATGTACTATGAGCTGTACACGGGTGCTACATATGGAATGTACTATGAGCTGTACACAGTTGTGCTTGATATGGGGCTTGATTTGTGCAATTATTCCATAACTGTCAATACTCCCCCTCAAGTTGAAGCATGAAGATCTGTAATGGCCAACTTGGATCTGAAGAAGACAAATAATTCGCAACTCAAAGGTTTTGAAGAGATCAGCTTGTTGTTGAGAAGTGGGTGAATAAGCAGGAGTAAGAAGACCAGCACGAATATGTTCACGCACCAAGTGGCAATCAATCTCTATGTGTTTTTGTGCATTCATGGAAAATCGGGTTGCGTACAATGTGAATGGTAGCTTGATTGTCGCATGAAGTAGTGCAGGGTGAGAATGAGAGATTGTGAGATCACGAATAATAGAGCGTAGCTATTTAATCTCACAAGAGATGTTGGCCATGGCACGATATTCAGCTTCAACAAAAGAGCGAGAGACAATGGATTACTTCTTGGTACACCAAGAGATGGGGCTATCACCAAGTTTGACAACAAAGCCAGTGGTGGATCAGCGAGTCATAGGGCAATTGGCCCAGTCAGAGTCACAATAGGCAGATAATTGAAAACTGCAAGTTGAAGAGAAAAATAAGCCATAACCGAGAGTGGTCTTCAAACACCGAAGTAACCGGAGGGCGGTTTCCTGATGGGGCTCACGAGGAGCATGCATAAACTGGCTCAAAAGATTGACTGTATAAGTAATATCTGGACGTGAAATAGTCAGGTAGATGAGACGATCAACCAAGCAGCGGTAAAAGGCTGGATCAACAAGAGGGGTACCATCAGTGTCATTGAGTTTAAGATGCTACTCCATAAGAAAGTAAGCAGGGCGAGAACCAAGTTGACCACCATCAGAGAGAATATACAGAATGTATTTGCGTTGGTTGAAAAAAATTCCAGCAGGTGACCGTGCTATTTCAATGCCAACAAAATATTTCAAATTCCTTAGGTCTTTGATCTTGAATGCAGTAGCCAAGTGGTTCTTGAGAGCAGTGATGGTCGGTAGGTCATTGCTAGTAACAAGAATGTCATCAACATAGATCAGGATGGCAGTAAACATGGTGCCCGTAGTCTTGGTGAAGAGACTATGATCAGCATTAGATTGATAAAAACCTGTCAAGGTAAGAACATGAGACAGTTTGGAGTACCATTGGCGAGAAAGTTTTTAAGACCATATAAGGATTTGTGCGAGCGACAGAAACGCTTCTCCTCCTGAGGGCAATACCAGGAGGTGGATGCATGTATACTTCTTCATCAAGATCACCATGAAGGAAGGCATTGTGAACATCCAATTGGTGTAAAAATCAACTTTTAGCTGTAGTTATAGTAAGAAGACAGCGAAGTGTAACAAGTTTAGCAACTAGAGCAAAAGTATCATGATAATCCAAACCTTCAACCTGGGTGTAACCCTTGGCAACCAACCGAGCTTTGTGACGTTCGATGGATCCATCAACCCCGAATTTGGTTTTGTAAACCCACTTACAACCAATGGGTTTTTTGTTGGGAGGAAGGGGTTCAACAGTCCAAGTATGGTTAGCTTCTAAGACTTTGATTTCATCAGCCATAGCAGCCCGCCAGTGAAGAACAAGAACAGCTTGAGAATAAAGGTGAGGGTCATGGACATTTTTGAAAACAAATGTGAGAAAAGCAAAGTAGTTAGAACTAAAAAAATGATAAGAGAGAAAATTAGGTAAAGAATGAACCGTACCTGAGAAAGTTTGTGGATAGGAAGTGAAATGTGAAGGATCCGGGAGGTCTGAGCAGATATAGTCTCGAAGGTAGGAAGGACAAATGAACTAGCGATGTGGCCGAGAGGAGGCAGTGGGAAGGTTGGGTCCAAGGGGTTCAAGAGAAGGGCTATTGGTGGGAGGATCTGTGGGGTTAAGAAGATGCTCTTAGGGAGGAAGTGCAGGAAAGATATGGGTGGGGTCGATAGAGATAGTAGGGATACTGGATGAGGTGTCTATAAGGTTATAAGCTGTAGGGTCAGCATAAGGAAAGACAGTCTCAACAAACCAAACATCTCATGAAGAAAAAAATTTCTTGGTTTCTATGTTATATACACGATAGGTGGAGCGGCTAAGAGAATAACCAAGGAAAATGCAAGGGGAGATACGTGGTGAAAATTTATCACGATGAATGTTCAAATCATTTGCATAGCATAGACAACCAAAAACACGAAGATGTGCATATGTAGAGGCTTTATGAAAAAGAAGTTCATATGGAGTTTTACGATATAGAGAGACCGACGGGGTACGATTAATCAAATACATAGCAGTTAGGAAGCATTCACCCCAAAAAGAGATAAGTAAACAAGTTTGAAAACGTAAACAACGAGCAACATTTAGAGGTGGCGGTGTTTTCACTCGGCAACACCATTTTGTTGAGGAGTTTCAACACAAGTATGCTCATGAAGTATACCATGAGAAGAAAAGAAGTTTTGTAGGCGATGAGCTAAAAATTCCTGGTCATTATCGGAGCGAATTCGTTTTATGTCAAAATGGAATTAGGTTTTTATCATGAAAAAAAAATTGTGAGACAAGAAAAATGTCTGATTTAAATTTCATGAGATAAACCCAAGTGACACGAAAATAATCATCTACAATAGTAAGAAAATAATGTACACCAGAATGAGAATGTGTGGCATAGTCACCCCATATATCACAGTAAATATGATCAAAAGGATTAGTACTTTTATTTTTAACCAATGAAAAAGGTAAACGAGTATTTTTAGCACGAATACAAATATCACAATGAGCATCTTTATTCAAATCAAGAGATCTTTCGGGGTAAAAGGAAGTGAAGGATAACCTAAATGAAAATGCCATAACGGGTGGGAGGTAGAGTCGGTGTGAAGAGCAATATTGGGGCCTGGGGCTCAAAGGTGATATAGACCTCCACGTTCCTCACTCATTCCAATCAGCTTCCTCGTGTGTTGGTCCTAAAAATTGCAAAGAGATGGAGTGAAAAAAATAAGGCAAGAGGCGGCTTTAGTAAGTTGGCTAACAGAAATAAGATTGTATTAAAAACCAGGGACAAATAACACATTAGTGAGTTGAAAGGAGGGAGATAAAACAAGATTGCCCATGTGAGTGACTTGAGGTGTGGCCCCGTGGGTAAAGTGAGGGACTGCGAGTGGGTCATGACATGGGTAGCATGAGGCAAAAAATTCATAGAGGCCATATGTGTTGAAGCACTCGTGTCAATGACCCAAGGCGAGCATAGAAACAGTGAGTGATAAAAGGCTAGAGGTACCAGAAAAATCATTCACACGGCTTAGCTGAAGAAGACCCATCAATTGTCGATATTGCTCATTCGAGATGCCAGGGATTACACTTGCTATAGAAGGAAATGATGTCCAAGATACTGCATTAGCTGAGACGGTTGGAGCAGTTGCGGCAGCAGGCTTCTGCTTAGGCTTGGAGGTATTCCAATGGGCTGGGTATCTAATAATCTCATAGCAGCTCTCAACAAGGTGGCCTTCTTTTTTGCATTTGATACACTTCTTGTCATTTCGTGCTCTGTTGTGGACTTGATTGGAAGAGCAAGAAACAGTCATGGCTGTGTTGTCGGGTATGGGTAGGAGCGGTAGATGAAGGTGGCGCTGTGTCTCCTCTTAATGAACAGTAGCATATGCTTTGGCAATGGAAGGTAGGGGATCCATAGCTAGAATTTGGCTCCTGATATTGTTGAAGGAATCATTAAGGCCCATGAAAAATTGGAATAAATGTTTTGTGCTTTCCTTTGCTGAAGCATTTTCTCGAGCACTGCATGTGCAAGAGTTAGGTTCTTGTAGAGTATGCAATTCATCCCAGAGTCCCTTGATGGTGTTGTAGTAGGCTGTAACAGTTATGGAATCTTGATGTAGATTGACGAGATCACGCTTGAGGTGATACAACCGTGGGTGATTGCTTTGAGAGAATCGGTGGTCTAACTCTTTCCATACTTCAAAAGGATTTTGACAATAGATCAAGCTTTACCTTAAAGATTTGTCGATGGAATTGAGTAACCAAGAAAGAACCATGTCGCAGCACCTCTCCCACAGTGTAGCTATGGACGCATCTGCAGGTTTTGTTAAAGTGACATCAACGAAAATAAGTTTATTTTTGGCGTTGAGAGCCATACGCATGAAACGTCTCCATGAGGGGTAATTGTCGTCGATGAGAAGTTCTAGAACCAAGGTTGGGTTGTCGGCAGCAGTTAGGAAATATGGTGAAGTGAGATCACTGATGAGTTGGGATGGGGTTTAGTTAGGTTCAGCCATGGAAATGGAAACGTTAGAGATCCCGAAGAACGAGATGCTCTGATACCATGATAAGAAACGTAATTGAGAAAAATATTCTCATCTGCTTTGTATTTTCTATTGATTGTGTGTATATACAGAACAATCACGGTACTATATTTGTACAACTAAAATGGTGCTACATATGGAATATATTATGAGCTGTAAACTGGTGCTACATATGGAATGTACTATGAGCTGTACACGGCTGTGCTTGATATGGGGCTTGATTTGTGCAATTATTCCATAACTGTCAATAGTACGGAGGTCACTGGCAATATGTGGATCGGGTAGCTAAAGATAGACGATCTTGTTAAGGGATTTGTGTGGCCCACCATTATTCATGACGTCCATCCATTTTGACAAATAATTGTAGGGTATTAGCAAAAAAATTGAGGTAAACTAAAGGCTCAAATTAACCACACGAAGTTGGGGGATGAAAGCTCACCAATGAAAACTTCTTACGGAGCTCAAAAGTTTTGGATCGAGCTAATATTTATTTTTCCCTTCAAACAGGGCCACGTGATTGTATGAAAAGTTGGATGGCAAATAAATACCACAATTGGCCTTATGAAGTTTTAAACAAGAGGAATTCAATCTCCACTACTTCCTGTGGTAGTCCATCTAAGCCTTCAATCTACCTCCTTTTTAAGCTCATGCCATTAAGCAATTAGCATCATCCAAAAGTACTTTTGTGGCTCACCGAAAGTTTTTAATAGTCCATAACCATTGTTTCTTATGGTGGCCTACATGCATTGAGAGATACCATAAAATGTTGGGCTGAGATAACAGTTACATTGGTACAAGTGGGACCCATAATCTAATGATTAGAAGCATTTGTATGATGGGACATCCACCTATATGTATAAGAATTTTCCATTAACATTTTCATTCTTATAAATGTGTTACTTCGGAGAACATCGAAGGAATGTAAAAAAGTGTTTGATTTTTTAAGATGGTAGATATTTTTTTTTTCATATATTTATTTAATTCAAAGGTACCTAGCTAGTGCTTAATATTATTAAAGGTTTATGATTATTATATCAAGAAGAGCATAGCATACCGTCCATTAATTGAGGGGTCATGTTTGATAGATGTATATAAATGGGGGCATAAGTGTGCCAAATTTGGTAACAAAGCAATAGCATATCCCGTCTCATATTCTTTTAAAGATAGAAATTGAGAGAATATGAGTAAATATGATAAATTGTTACTTTCTAGACATTTGTATTTTGTTTTTATCAAATATATTTTTGTAAACAAAAAAATACTATATTTTCTATCTATTTTTTCAAACAAATTACCAAACGAAATTTTCAATACTTATAAGTACATAAATTCAGCAGTAAAAGCTTTTATCAACTAAATTAATTTTCAACACCCAAATTTATAGCTCAAGTGGTAGACTGAGTGAAAGATACCTCGTTTCAACACTGAGGTCTTGGTATAGATTCCTAGTGGGGGTGGCTAACAGTGAAGTGTGATGGGTGTACTAAGAAGCTAACAAAAAAACAAACAAAAAACTAAATTAATTTTCAAATCTTATTTTTCATATTACCAAATAGCACCTAGTTAGTCCCTAGTCAGACCTGCCATAGCCCATAATAATCTAATCCCTATCCCTTATTAAGTGGGCCACACATATAAAAAAATAGACATTTAGAAAAATGAAAAGAAATGCTGTTCATGCAAGATATAACTTGAGCCCAAGCCTGTCCCAAAATCCATACATACCAGGCCCATTACGGGCCCATGGACCTGTCTAATGGATCAAAAGCCAATCCGGGCAGACCACCCGACCCATGCCCACCCCTGCCTAGCAAACGGTCTCTTCGCGCTTGGACCCAACGGTTTCCTCCAAAAAATTGTACTATATTGGAAGATCCTAGCGATAAATGCTTAGCTTCTTGTTGGATCATTTGTAGTCCACTGATTAAAGAGCTAGGATCCTCCAATCAAGTAGAATTCAAGGGCATCTCTTATCCACGGTGGGACCCACTAATCCAACGGTCTTGATCACCGAACATAGTCCCACATATGCAGCTTGGGGCCGTCATAATCCGATAATTCCTCACCACAGAAAGGGTCGGGTCAAGGTTCTAGTTGCCCTCAAGAATCGCAACTGCAGAGCAGCGCCCTGCGGACGCGGATTTCCTGCGAAAAGTCTTTCGCAGGAAGTTCCTGCGCAAGGATTTTGGATGGGGCCACTGTGATGTTTGTTAGAAATCCAATCTGTCCATCCGTTTTTTGAGCTCATTTTAAGACATGAGACTGAAAATGATTAGGATCCAAAACTCAAGTGGGCCATACTAGATGAAACAGCGGGAAAAGGAATTCCTACCGTTGAAACCTTCCCAGGATCCACCCTGATGTTTAAATTCCATCCAAACCGTTTATAAGGTCATTTTCACCATGATGAAGTGAAAAAACCAAGAAATTAAACCGATACAAAACTTTTGTGGCCATATTAGTGTTTCAACGGTGGTCACTAAATCCCCACTGTTTCCTCTCGTGTGGCTCACTTGAGTTTTTGATCCTCCTCATTTTTCGTCACAGGTCCTAAAATGAACTCGAAAAACGGATGGACGGAGTGGCTTTCTCACAAACATTGTAGTCGGCCCCACATATAATCTTGCGCAGGAACATCCTGCGAAAGGCTTTCGCAGGAAATCCGCGTCCGCGCCGTGCCACCAAAATTGGAAACGGATTGGCTACTCCCCCTGACACCAGCCCCGGAGCTGGTGGTCGGTGCTCTGTGGGCCCACCATGATGTATGTGTTTCATCCATTCCGTCCATCTATTTTTGTAGATCAATTTATGGCAATAAAAAAAATGAGGTATATCCCAGTCTCAAGTGGACCACATTACAGGAAACAGTATTTAATGAACTTCGACAGTTAAAAAAAAATTTGGGGCCATAAAAGTATTGGATCAAGTTGATCTTTGTTTTATCCCTTCATCTGGGTTTTTATGACCTAATCAATAGATTGGATGTCAAATAAACAGTACATCGGGCCTTAGGAGGATTTAAATGATGGATATCCAATCACTATTTTTTTCCTGTGGTGTGATCCACTTGAGATTTATATCCCTCCCATGTTTTGGATAAAGACATAAAATGATATTAAAAAATGGACGAAGGGAATGTACGAAACACAGACATCATGGTGGACCCCATAGAGCACCGACTACCAGCTCTGGGGCTGGTGTCAGGGGGGTAGCCCGTCCGTTTCCCCAAAATTTAGGATAGGTACAAATTAGTGAGAACGGATTGGCTACTTCCCCGGCCACCATCCCTGTGGCTGATGGTCGGTGTTCTGTGATCCCCACCATGATGTATGTGTTTCATCCATTCGGTTCATCCAATTTTACAAATCATTTTAGGGCTTGATACCAAAAATGAGAGGAATATAAATTTCAGGTCGACCACGTATAGGAAAACAATAGTGATTGGGTATCTACCATTAAAATTCTCCTAAGGCCCATTGTACTGTTTATTTGACATCCAATCTGTTGATTAGGTCATACATACCCAGATGAAGGTAAAAAACAAAGATCATCTTGATTCAAAACTTTTAAGGCCCCAAAAAGTTTTTAATGGTTGACTTTCAGTCAACATTGTTTTCTGTAATGTGGTCCACTTGAGAGTAGGATATAACTCGTTTTTGTTCTCATACTATAAAATGATATAGAAAAATAGATGGACAGCATGGATGAAACATATACATCATGGTGGAGCCCACAGAGCACCGACCATCAGCCATTGGCTGGTGGCAGGGGGAGTAGCCAATACGTTTCCCAAATTAGTGCCCTCTTCATTTTGTGACCCATAGTTCAGTGATCTAGACCACTGATCCGTGAGGGCCCACTGTGGATTGAGTATACATACAAAAGCATCCTTGATAGGACAATCTTAACCATTCAATGAGAGACCTGTAAACAGACGATTAAGCAGAGAAATACGTCAACGGCATACGTTAAAAGAAGAGGCTCGTGATTAGTGGCTATGATCTTCCATTCTGGGCGATTTTAGGATAAGCCCATTCCCGTGGATTGGTGATCGAGGCTGTTGGACATGCATGTGGGACCCCAAAAACCTTCGTGATTGAAGAATCTTAACCCTTCTATTGGTGACCTGTAGATGGACGGTTAAGATCGCAATATAGCGACAACTTCAATTGTAAAAGGGCAAAGGTTGCATGTGTAGGAGATCCAATCTAAGAAAATTTTAAGGCATGATCTGTCCATGTTGAGGTCCATTTGATCAGTGCTCTGAACCACCAATATGTGGGGCCATCCACACACATATCCGACCGTTAAAAAATTATCCTGGCCATCCTTTTTTTTTCGTATTCTGTGGCCCACCTGCGGTTTGAAATGACCTGAAATTTAAACCATAAGATCTAAACAGTCTAGCCCACCTGATGAAATCTCAAATCTTACACACGTGTCAGAATTTCGCACATATACCTTCGTGTGGATGTAAGGACTCCCACAAGCGTGTGGATATGAAAATAGCAATTAGGAGGAATTCTAGGATCATTGTACTCGGGTTTTTATTTCTGACAACTTGAGCTCATGGTTCAGAAATCCAGATCATTGGTCTGTTACAATCCAATGTGTATGAAAAACAATCAGAAGATCAGAAAATTCGTTCAACATATCTTGGGGTTATTTTCCGTCGAATGTGGACCGTTTATTCTGTTTTCTCTAATTGACCATGTATTTGTAGGGCGTAGATTGAAAGTTTGCAATATTCCTATTAATTATATATTAGGAAAATGTCCATCAAAGATGGGAAAGCATACCAATGGTGTAGATTACTGAAATTTTGGCCCACTTGTCAGAACTGAAAACCCATATATACTTGTGAAAAAAAGAGTCGCACGTACCATATAATTCCTTCCCCCAACCACCGACGTAGGCTCCTGTGTTTGTTCCGCACCATTTTAAAAAATGGTGGTGAATCATCATCCTCACATGTGGCATAGATTACAGATAATCTGACCATCCAAAATGCAGGTTCCATTGTGTATGAAGCATATCTCTATGTAGTATACTACTAATGGTAATATATATCAAATGAATGGTTAAAAGTAAGCATTGAGTGGTCCAAATTTGAAGATTGGAAATCAAGATTTTAATATTATATTCTCATCAAAATGATTAATCTCTACTCCATCCACATCTGGGTCACAGATTTGGACGGTCTAGATTTTTATACAACTAAACCATACGTACGTTTTAAGAATCACCACCATTTTTAAATGGTGCATAACTAACATAAGGGATAAACCCTGACTGATAATATGCGGGAGAGAAGATGCAGGCGTACAACATCCCACCAATTCCAATCGGATCGTCGTTTTTGTCTGAGAAAGAGAAAAGAGAAAATCAGAAAGAAAAGAAGAAGCGCGGGCTACATAACTCCAGTAGTCCTCTCTCTACCAAAACAATTAAAATGGCAGCAGCGGCCGTGGAAGGGGCAACCGTGTCGGCACTGAGGTCCGTGCTGCAACGAGTATATAAGGCCGCGGACAGGTGCGGGAGGCCGTACGATGGAGTGAGGGTGGTAGCCGTTGGAAAGACGAAGCCCGTGTCCCTCATCCGCCAGCTGTACGACGCTGGCCATCGCTGCTTCGGCGAAAATTACGTCCAGGAGATCCTCGACAAGGCCCCTCAGGTATTTCATCTTTGGGCTACAACACCTGTTTGTGGGACCCAACATGTCGTATATTTGAAATCCACTCCGTCCATCATGTGGTAACTATTATTTGGACCGTATATCCGTAATACAACCGAAAATTAAAGCTGATGTGGACCACACCTGAATTGTTGATGAAGCTGATTTTTATGCTTTAACTACGAGTATATAACCTGATAGATGGATTGGATTCTACATATACAACAAGGTGGGCCCCACAAACTTGAGTGTTTTACGTGCTGCAGAAAACAGGGGTTGTAGAGGATTCCTGTGTGCTTCGCGACCCACTGGGGCCCGCATGCTGAGATGATCCCAGGATTTGAACCGTTCATTTTCTCGTTACTACTACAATACATAAGATTTCGTCCCGCAATCACGCTTCGCTGGTGATCCTAACCTCTGATTTTTAGAGTTGAATGTGAGCCGTCGAAAATCTTATTTTATTTGTTAGAAATTCATATATGGATGGGGATGATTACTGTTGTCCTTTCAGCGTTTGTTTATCATGGTGGACTGTATGGCACAGAGTCTACAATATGGACGGTTCTGATCATTGGAACGTTAGGGGCCAATGGGCATCAGGACACTCAGGATCCTGAGTTGCGACGGAGGTGAAACAAACTTGGGGATGATCACCTAGTGTCAACCTCTGTGGGGCCCACCGTGATGTTTGAATCACATCCGTTCTGTCCATCGGGCATGTTGCCACAAGTTTTATATAAGGCCCAAAAACCAGGCCCATCAGACACTCCAGTGGTCTACAAGACAGGAAACAGTGGAGAGGAAACACCCATTGTAAGGTTGGGCGTGGGGCCCACCATGTCGTTTGTATACCATCCAATACGTTCATCATGTGCAGCACTCCATGATGAAGGGACAGCCCAAGAAACAGACCATTCCAGAGCCTAGGTGAGCCACCTCAACTGATTTAAAGGTTCTATACTTGATTTTACACTTTTCCTGATGCTGTGGCCCACCTGAGTCTTAGATCTGTTTGATTTTGGGGGCTTCTCACCTGATGAACGGTTTGGATATCCAATTCACATCCACAGCCGGCTCGCACAGTCGACTCCACAGTATAGTCAGACTCAATGGGGACGTCCATTCATGGATTTGCTATTTCTTGAAATTCCACCTTTCATTATTTCAAGAAATAGAAAACACCATTAATCAATTCCTTTTAGTTGTGCAGCTTCCACCAGATATCGAATGGCATTTCATCGGGCACCTTCAGAGCAATAAAGCAAAACCCCTTATTGGTAAGCTATGTTTGTGTTTGTTTTAACTTGAATTAAACTGACTAAATTGCAGAACACTATGACAAGTCGCAGATTGGTCGAACGATCCTAACCTCTGATTCATGGATACTTGTTTGTAGAAATAGGACCATTGGGGATATCTTTCATTTCAACCATCCAATTAATGTCCACCAATCCAATAGTAACAAAATCAAATAAGTGTGATTTTTTGTTCATAATACATCTAATGATACTTGTATGATGCCTGCCCATCATCCATCAAAATTTGCCAAGTATCATAATTTGAAATTCTTGTAGAATTTAATTTAAATTCCATTTCCCCCTTTTCATTTTCCTTTTTTTTTAACCAAGTCATTTTCTGTAAGTGATGAGTATCTTGAAATTCCAATTCTGCAGCTACTGTCCCAAATCTTGACATGGTTGAAGGTGTGGACAATGAGAAGGTAATGTTTCGTTGCATGTTTGGATACATTACCATATTTGATTCCAAATTGCTCATCTAATAAAGCTGAAATAGCCAAATTCTAATTTCCATCCACTTTGTCATTTTGCAATCTTTTGTCTAATGAAGTTGATTGAACTAGCCAAATTGTAATTTCCCAACCGTTCGCTGGCACAGAATTCCGATTATGAAAGAAAACAGCAACCCGAGGCTACTTCCTCACTCATGAGTTTTTAGCTTCTCCTCTTATTACATTGAATGCTCATGATTCAATCAACTCATTCATCCAAACACATATCTCATGATTCAATCAACTCATTCATCCAAACACATATTTCATGATTCAATCGACTCATTCATCCAAACACATCCTTAATCAAATGGTCATTATATTGAATATTGATAGGCCTGTTTTTTTACTTCTGGGATCTTTGATGGGACTGAGTATGTGCATGGTAGCTGGCCAAGGCATTGTGCTTCTCTGACTTGTCTGATTCCAGATTGCGAATCATCTCGATCGTGCAGTCGCAAGCATGGGAAGGAAGCCTCTGAAGGTTTTGGTACAAGTTAATACCAGTGGGGAAGCATGTGAGTGGAATTATAAATAATAATAATAATAATAATAACCCCCCATTTTACATGGCTCTATGAACTTCAAATGCAATTTAGTTCGTGATGAGGGCAAGCTCCCAAATTGTAATTTCTGTTGTTCCATGTCCAGCTCGAAACACACAGAATTGCATCTGGGGGTTTGGTTTTCATCATAAGACCCACTGTTCTCATTTCCTATGTTATGATGTGAATGAATTGCAATGAGCATCCAAACGCACCCTAAATTGACATCAAGATGTGTCTACACCTCAATTGGAACGAGAGATAATCTGGGTTCGAGTCTAGTAGTGTTCTTCTCTTACTTCTTTAGGGGCTGTTCTCATGCAGTACCTCCCATCGAATTGGGTTGGCTTAGTTCAATCCACTTGGTTACATTCAGGAGGAGAAATGAAATAATTGACCCAAAAAAAAAAAGGGCACTCATTTAAAATGCTTCCAGTTCAGCCAGAGAGATTTCGTGTAAACCAAACATCGACTTTTTTCCAATTCAAACCCTTTCGGATAAAAAAAGAATCCATAAAAGATGGGATTCCACCCAAAAAAAGAACCGAAAAGAAAAACCAACCGTACTGGGTGTTTCTTTTCATCTTTCTCATTGTGTTAATAAGGATATGTGCTTTCGTTGCAGCCAAATCGGGTATTGATCCCACTGATTGTGTAGAACTCGCTAAGCATGTTAAGCTGGGATGTCCAAACCTCCGCTTTTCTGGCCTAATGACGATCGGGATGCCAGACTACTCATCAACTCCAGAGAATTTCAGGGTGATCATTCTAGGTCCGATAGTCAGTTATCACCTTCGATTCTACTGAATTATACTAATGCAGCATTGCTTGTGTTGGAGTGAGACAGACATTGTCGAACTGTAGGATCGAGGTTTGCAAAGCACTTGGAATAGCAGAAGAGCAGTGTGAGCTGTCAATGGGCATGTCCAGCGACTTTGAGCAAGCAGTAAGGACTTGAGTTCTAACATCTTCGAAAGATGCAGCGAAAACATACAAGGAATACTGACATTTTCAGTTAAATTGGTTTCTTCAGATTGAAATGGGGAGTACGAATGTCAGAATCGGATCAACCATATTTGGACCGAGGGAGTATCCAAAGAGAGCGCAAAGCTAGTAATCATCAACCTCGAACACATTGAGTAGAATGCAGTCTTCATGCACCTCATCCATTTCAAGATCATGCAGATTAATGTTAATATCTACATCTATACTCCAATCTCTTGTGACCAAGAAGAAGTGATGACTCAACGATCCGCCCCTTTAATCATAAATCCTCCTGTTAGCTATTAAATGAATTGGTTTCTTACTTTCTTAGCTTGCTGGTTTTGTGCAGTGTAAGGGCTTATTACCAGTTACAAGCATGGAAGTGTAATTAGCAGCTAAAGCACTGGAACTTAACATTTTTTTTTCCTTGCCAATAAGATAGTCTTTCAGGGTAATACCACTTACTCATTAAGCATAATCGCATACGGTATCAAACATGGTCGGTTGTAAAGTACTTAATTCATGATTATGTTTGTGACCATCCAATCATGGTTAGTTTTGGGTCATATCCAATCTACAGTGGACTCCATCTGATGGTTTTTGTTGATTATAGATCGGTCCACTTGGGCTTCACATAAGAATTCGCAGAATAATAGGGTATGAAGAATGTGTGCATGATCATGTCTCTAGACATGCTTCAAATTTCACGTGTTTGTTCCACTTTGGTTGAATTTATCTAAAGAATAGTTTTAATGATTCTGTTATTGTCTAAACAAGCATTTAAAAGTGTAAGATGGACTTCTAAACTTTCGGGATATGTACAGTCTTCTTTTGTGAGGACCTCGATTCTTTCATTTGCAGGGTGAGAGATTCTGTTGAGTGTATGTTTCAAAATAAACCCCTCATTGAGTTGGGTTTTCAGGTCATGGGGGCTTTTTGAAAACTAGCTTGTTTGAAAGGTTGTTCACCCCTCAATGGGTTGTTTTGAGGTGGTTTCCGGTTTGAAAGTTAATATTTCCAAGAGTAAGATTTTAGGGGTTGGCATTTTAAGAGAAAAGGTGCAGGCTTTTATGGAGGTATTTGGGTGCAAGGAAGCTTCTTTTCCACAATGTACTTGGGGCTACCATTATGCATAAGAAGACCGGCGAAGCATGTGTGAGACGGGGCGATTGAGAGATGTGAAAGAAAGATTTCAAAACAACAGTCGAAGTACTTATCTATGAGTGGGAGGATGGTAATGATTAAATCATCTATGTCAAATCTTCCAGTCTATGTTATGTCTATTTTCAAATGCCCAAAATCTATTTTGAACGCATTGGAGAGATGAAGAATGAATTTTTATGGGAAGGGTCGGGGGAAAACACTAGTTTCATCTAATGAAGTAGGATGAAGTCTGTAAACCAACGGTTTAAGGAGGAATATGGAACTTGATGTTAGAAGAGATGAATTTCACTCTTTTGGAGAAATGGGTATAGAGGTTCAGGGTGGAAGGAAAGGCTAGATTGAGGAAGGTAATAGCGAAAAGATATCGGGTAGAGGAAGGTGGGTGGTGGACAAGGGATTCATCCTTGTATCGATGTTTTTATCTGTGGAAGTTAGTAGCGTCCCTAAAAGAGAGTGTAGGAGAGAATAGGCTTTCATTTGGGGGATGGGAATAGAATTAGATTTTGGGATGATATGTGGGTCAGAAATGTGAGGTTGGGTGAGAGGTTCCCATCTTTAGCTAGGGTATCAAGGGTAGAAGGGGAGGAGGTTACATGGAGCCTTATTTTTAGGAGGAATCTTTCAGATAGGAAGTTTGAAGAGATGGTTCTTTTGCTTGAAATGTTATCAAAGATTTTTCCACTTTTATCCGAAGCGGATTCCTTGAGATGGTGTGAATCGAAGATATGTTCTTTCTCAGTGAGATCCTTCTATCAGTTCTTGTGCTCGGGTGATGATCATTCTAACATTGCGTCAACAGCATCCCTTTGGCATTATGGTGCTCCTATGAAGGTGGCGGCTTTTGGTTGGCTAGTAGGTAGAAACAAAGTGCTAACAATAGACAACCTTTGTAAGCAAAACATGTATCTCGTAATGTTTGCTTGATGTGCTTCAAAGATGCAGAATCTGTGGATCATCTATTCATCTATTGTGTATTTGTCGAAGAGGTTTGGTATCTTCTTCTACAATTTTTCAGAGTTTTTTGGGTGTTCCCGAAGATGATTGACGAGTTTCTCATAGCTTGCCGTGAATGGGGGGATAGGTAAAGAAGGGAAGAGTTAGTGGCGTTTAAGTTTAGTAGCGACTTTATGGGCTTTATAGTTGAAAAGGATTAAGTGGAAGCGGCAATTCTTAATATCAAGGATTAAGTGGAAGCGGGCTGGTGCAAGTTTTCAATAGGGCAATTCTTAATATCAAGGATTAAGTGGAAGCGGCAATTCTTAATATCAAGGATTAAGTGGAAGCTTAGATTTTAAATCTCCTCTTCCTTTCCATTTGTGGGAGTTCTGTTGGGTGGCGTTGTAGTTTTTTGTATTTTTGTATATTTGTATAGTTGTCTCCTTTGGCTTTGGCCTTTTTAATATAATCATCATCGTTCAAATAAAAAAGGTTGTTCTCCTCTATATTGTCCCATGCCCGAGAGAGAAGAAAGTTTTCTAACAGTATAAATAAAGATATTAGTATAGAGCTTGAACCCCTTCTAGAGACTATACGAGTGCCCATGCGAGGAGGTGTGCTTGCAAGAACGGATGTCCAATGTCACAAGCCAAGACCAAGAAGTGACATGTGCATTGAAACTTGAAACTTCAGGAATGACTTGAAGCTGGTGAATGTGATTCCTTGCAGAATGATGTATCCATGTTTTCTTATTTCTTTTTATAAATGTATCGAAGTTATCATTCGCTGTAAACAGCTAAATGCCTTTCAAATTAGATTTGTAATGTTGAGGATGCTTGTTTGCACGTTCACACAAAATCAAGCCACATCAAGCCAAACCAGTGCATGCACAGGTGTGGCGTGGCATGCAGGAACCTAATTAGTTTGCAAATATTTTTAATTATATCATTAATTCTAGTCAAAAGCATGAATATTTCAAAAGTTTTGAAGATGGCAGAATGTGCAATAAAACACCCTTTTGAGTCCATTGAGGATCCATAAAGGGGCTTCTCCTTTGGGTTTAACATAAAAAATCTAGAAAGCCTTTCATCTGTTCTCTCTACAACTATTCTCTCCACTGTTTTCTCATCGGTAAGAAAACAGCCCATACCACTGCTCATTTGGGTGACCTAATAGTGCAGCTAGGATCTCTGTTCATTCATTAAGGTGGGTCGTTGGATCCTGGGGGCATCTCCGCTGTGAACCATTGCACCTTGTGGGGTTTCATTATCCTAAACAAATTGAACCCAGTCCATGCTTCAGTCCATAATCTCAACTTGCGGATTGAGCGTGCATAGTCACTTCAAAATCATCTGCCATTGAAGTAATATCAGCCCCATTTCAGTCATAGCTCCAATGGCTTGGCAGTAGAAGAGGCACATTTGTATTGTGATAAATCGGTTGGGAGAGAATTTGGCTTAAGATTGCATATAACATCCTATTTGAACAAACACATTTACCATTACAAAAGCAGAAACCCAATGTCTTCTTATGTTGAGTCTTGCACTGCGTTTGGCAACCTTGACAAAATGGTGGGAAATAGTTCAGTTCTGCCACTTCTGGCAATATACAATTTTCTAAGCAGCTCTTTCTATAATGATAAAAGGAGATTTTATAATAAAAGTGGCATATATTAGCTCAAAGCAGACTGAATAAATTGTTGAACCTACCATTGCAAAGTTACAGTAACAAAATGCAGGTTCTCTTGAACAATCCTAACCTCTGATTCGTGGACATTTGTTTGTTGGAATAAGACCATTGGATTTTTCTTCATGTTTAACCATCTAATGTGTCCACCAATATAAAATTGAGATAATCAAATAAGCCTAATTTTGGTTCTTGAGACATCCAAACTGCATATCATCCATCGCTCTATGCCAGCGCATCAAAGTTTTTCTCAATGATAAAGACAATATTCCATGCATCCCAGTGCAAGCTTAATAAGGGGAGCATTTAATTACACGACGGCATGGCCCACAAGATACACTAGTGACTTAAGAGAGCATCTTCATGCATTTCAGCAGCTCTATGTAATCTTCCAAATTGGAGCTACAAATGAAGAATTTGAAAGTTTCTTTCGATCAGTACTTCACACATCTCTTTCAGTTGGGTGGAAGCTTTATTCAGGCAAGAGGTTTAGAGCATATCGAAATGGCAAGAACGTACATGCAATGTCACACAGCAAGAGCAGGAAGCGACATCTGCCTAACCTTCGGGTATGACATGAGGCTAGTGAATGTGATTTCTTGTAGAATATTGTTTCAATGTTTTTTTTTTTCTCTTTTTTTATAAATGTATCAATGTTATCATTCGCTGCAAACAATTTTAAAATCGGAGTGCAATGTTAAGGTGCAGTGACCCCAAGGATGTGGAATCATTCATCAAATGCAAGCCCTCAATTTGAACCAAAAAAAAAACAGCCCTCAATGAGAGCCGTCCATCTAGAGCAAGGTAGCATACACGTGGATAAGCAACTACTGAGATGAATTGGTGTTCAAAACAATCAGAGGGAACTAGTTTACAACCCTGAGATGGACCCGAACAACAAGACTACTGCAGTAAAACAATGTAAATTCGTATGTTCCCTTTCCATGTGTCTAATGGTAGGCATTGGCTCCTGCGGTGGGGCCAACCATGTTTTTTTCTTGGGACCCATACAACAGGCAACTGGATGACTGGGACACCACTTTCTATGGCTCCGTATCAGTTTATATCACTTCAAGTAATACTTTTAAAATAGACAGCTCTGATCGGATCACGTCAGTGGCAACTGAGCACTGATTTGAAGCTTTTGATGCATGTGGAGGCCATTATGAGATGGTTGATGAACAGTGAATATGCTAATTTCCCTGCAGACATCCTCCCCAGTTTCTCTGTCGTTAACAAGATCTGATGTCACCATGTATCTCACTTCTATGAAATCCGGACAGAGCAAATTAGCCAACAGGAGCAGAACCCCAAAGAACAAGCATCAGATAAATGCTCATATTCTCCCAAAAGACCATCTCCGATGGGTTCCAAGATATCACCAGAAGCACTTTGCAACTTGGGTTATGTAAAACGGCTCATATTCTTAATATTCTAGTCAACTTGTATACCTGCAACCACATTTGACCAAATCAGTTATGGGTGAATATACATACTTATAAATTCCCGCTTCAGAAATTACCAACCTGAGCACTTCTACTGGGCAGGTTGACCTCCAAGCAGTATCGAAGGCCGTCGACCCTGTAGTGGAACAAATAACATTATGTACGTTTAATGGCGTGAAGTACTTTAAGCCCACTTTTACAATGAAAATGATTTCAAATTGAGGCGCAGAAACAATGCACAGATCTTCCAAAATATCCTGTAAAACCTGCACATTAAATGCATGCAAGGATCTTGATTTGAGGGAGTGAGCAAAGTACCTTTTGTTAGAGGTTCTTTGAAGATATTGATCACCCCCAATGCATCCACGTCCACCATATTTGATTTCATCAGTATTAAGTGTTACCTGTGTCAATGAATTTATGTTTTTGACGGTGAGATATGTAGACATGTAGAAAGACAGCCAGGTTAGGCAACTGCCGGATCTGCACCTTGTGGATGAAAGAGGAAGTCAGTCCCAGATGTTTTCCCATGAATTATGGTTAAAGGTCTCTACCATTATCAATGGCCGCCTTCTGGCCCATTTGGGTATCTTTTCAGTCGTTAAGTACATCATTGTATTATTGAAATTGACTATTTTTACAAACTTCGCAATTTCTTAATTTGTTGTTTCTAATTCCTGCATGAGAATGTTTTGCTACTAATATGAGCATTTCATGTTTTACTACTGATTCTTCCATTTATATTTGTGAGCAAAAGACATCTATTTATACTTAAATACTGAGATATGTTTTACTTTTAATACTTATTGTCACTCAGTTAATGTCCTTTTCTATGGCATTTAAGCTGAAATGAAACCTGAAAAGCAAGGTTGTAAAACACAATCCAATTGTGGTACCAGCTCCACCCCAATTATATCTGAACTGCTGATACATGAATATCGTAGCCTTGAGAAGTGAAATAATAGACATCAACAACTTATATGAAGTTTCAATATGAAGGGATTACAAGTGATAGGCAGCAGTAACTTACTTGATACTCTCCAGCTTCTTCTACACCTACACTGTATTTTTCATAGGAATTTTGCGGGTGAAAGTTGAATATGAAGAGCAACGGACCTCTCATGTAAGAAATTACCTGTGAAAAACAAATTGTGCCCAATTCAATGTCCATAGTTTTCCATGACCAGACTCAGAGAATAGAATAACGGCTTCATGGAGCAAAATAAATAGAAGTGGATGTAGCAATGAAGCAGGATAAACAGTTTCTACAAGATGAAGAAATTAAATCACAAAGTAGTCTTCAGTTTTCCTTTCAGTTTCGTGATACAAACACCCATTTCCTACAGCATTAATACCGTAAGGGCCTGTTTGGTTTTCCTATTTCTTATGTAATGCAAAGCAAACGAGATATCATTATCATCTGAAGGTGTTTATTTAAACTGAAATTATGGCCTGTAAATCAAGAGTCAAAGATAAAAGGAATTGTAATCAATACATGTTTACATTATAAAATTATATTTTTTACCATGATTTCCAGGTGAAACAAATAACAAGAACAAATTCATCATTGCAGTCAAATGTAGATGATGCTTGAACATAATTAGAGGAGAGTAAATACTTCCCCGTTTAGCCAATTAGTGTTGTAACTGGAAAACAAACATCCTGTAAGACAATTTTCTTTTCTCACCACATTCATATGACTCAAATATACACAAATGAGGATGTGGAAAAGAATAGCATGCACGTCCCTACTTCAGATTACAGAAATGTCAACAGATGAAAACTGCTGTTCTACTATCAGATGATTTCGCCCCTTTCCAGTGATTCCTGTTGAACTT
>JAJHSJ010000005.1:17350027-17563499 GCA_021015155.1 Magnolia officinalis | reverse complement strand
GCCTATAGGCGGTAGTAGTTCGACTATATGGGTCTATTGTACCCGATGTCGTTCATCACGTGCTCGCCTGACTCATGCGGTTTAGCCTATTACTGACAAATCTTGATTGATAACCATATTTGCTCACATATGTATAGAACCTGGAACACCCTGCCATCGTTGCAGTCCACCGATAACCACTTGAAGTTGATCCACTGCCTTGTGAGCCGGGCATGGTAGAATGAGACACTATGTCCGAGCTGTCAGCCTACGCTGGGGTGATGCGCCTCCCCGTAGTGACCGCAAGCGATCCCTTCCTCTCGGCACTCCCCATGTACTTGGAGTCGGGGATGGGGAACCCGAGGGATCAAGGATCGTGGGGTCTCGGTGTAACATCCCGGATTTTTACTGTTTTGGATTTCCAAAAATCCTTAAATTTTTTTATGTAATTAACTTATATTATCACTTACTGACCATTGGCACTCAATGCTAGCTCATACATGGGTGATTGTAACGTCTCGTCCAACCAGCACAGTGTCATGGGGCGTCCACATCGGATTTGCCACAAGATCGTTCGTTTAAACTACTCAGGGTGAGGTATCACAAGTAAATTAAATCTAGGATTAGCCCATTAGACTAGATCAATCTAATTATGATTGAACCAAGTGCGGGCCACCAAGCCAGATGGCCTGTTTACACTTAACAACAGCCCGTGTGGGCCATCCAGCGACCGAGGAGGGTCAGAAAAATCTAAAAGTTTAGAAAATCATAGATCTCACTGGGCTTGTGGTCCATCGCGGACTGCGGACCTAGTGGACACCCGGAACTAGGATCTGACACTAGCCGAATGTACCCCACCAATGCCAGAATTGGAATTTGGCACTTGCAAATAAAACCAAGATACTAGGCCTTCCAGTCATCAGATTTCTTCCAAATTTACGAAGAAGGTCTAATGTATTTTACTACACCCGTCCACAAAATCTGGGACCCGATCATGGCCCGATAACCGTTGATTGTGAATCGGACCCGTGCGACCAAACCCCATATCCGATCGTCCTCAATTTTTGCATAGCGCTTCATCAGGTCATGGAGCACCTATCCTATAAGTTTCATGGCCAGGGGGCCACCAGAGCCACCCCAATCACCGAAATGGGCCCCATAGGGCCGTTTAAAGATCGAAACCGTATGCTCAAACCCCATACTCGTTTATCCGTTTGCTCCCAAACTTTACATGACCCCTCATTGGGCCATGAGACACCTACACACTAAATTTGGTGCCGGAGGGGTGTTAGGCCACCCCAACATCAATAGTGAGTCCTAATGGCTATTTTGAGAATTTGAGGAACTTAAGGCCAAAGGGCCCAAGTCTAGGAAATAAACCTTAGCTCTCTCCCTCATATCTCCCACCATTCTCCAACAACCTAATCCCTCTCTCCCATAATCCTCCTCCATTCTCCAACAAATCCCCCTCATATCTCCACCATTCTCCAACATAACAAATCCCTCTCCCCCATATCCTCCTCCATTCTCCAACAAATCCTCCTCATATCCTCCTCCATTCTCCAACAACAAACTTCCTCTCATAACTCTCTCACTCTCACCACAACCACCAAGGAGAGAAGAAAGAGAGGGTGAAGGTGAGCAAGGTGGACCCTAAATCAAGGCTGGGGCCCCCAAGGAAATCAACACCCACAACTCCCACATCTTCTCCAAGAAGGATCCCTCAACCACGACCGCCCTTTCTCTCCGTTGATCACCTAGGTAAGACCTATCACCCATTTTCGTTGAAACCCATGTGATTGAGGAGGGTTTGCATGAGATTCTAACATGCAAGTTCATTGTCTTAGGATTCCGGCCGATCGACGCCGAGTTCGGCGCTTCTAGGTCGTTTCCCGAGCTCTCAATGATCCATAGGTGCAAACTATTATCTTTAGGTGGCCTAGCACCAATTATAGTAGGAGTTTAATGATTTTGTTTGTTTTGGAATGTTGTATTGAAGAATCTAGAGGAAACCTAGGAATGTTATATTGTTGGAATTGTATGAATTTGCATGTTTGGTTCTCATTTGATGATTGATATTGCCTCTCACATGATTCGGTATATGGATGATTACATGCTCATGTTTGGTTGATTTCTCTCATATGTGTTTGCTTCCTAGTGCGTAGGATTCATTGCTCATGTGTATTTGATCTCTTGAGGTGCAGGAAGTGCTTAACTTTCTCCCTAATCCACACCACTCACTTGCATCTTAATCATGATGTTGTAGCTTGCTCGTTAGGAGTATTTGAATCATATGTTGAGATATATGTGAACATGATACTGTTATGCTTGTTGATAACCTTGATGTTGGCATGTTATGAACCGTTCTCAAACCCTTGGGTTGGTTAGGAAATATGAGGAGAGACGGTAGCCCCATTGGTAGGGCTATCCTAAGGCTAAACCCATGAATTTGGGCAGGTAGGCATGGGCGGCAATAGTTCGACTACATGGGCCTCCTGTGCTCGATTTCATCCGTCATGTGCTCGCCTGACTCGTGCGGTCTAGCCTACTCACTGGCCAATCGTGATTGTTAACCATGTTTGCTCACATATGTATGGAACCTGGAACACCCTACCACCGTTGCAGCCTACCAATAACCACTTGAAGTTGATCCCCTGTCTCGTGAGGCGGGCATGGTGGAATGAGACACTGTGTCCGAGCTGTCGGCCTATGCTGGGGTGACGCGCCTCCCCGTAGTTACCGCGAGCAATCCCTTCCTCTTGGCATTCCCCATGTGCTTGGAGTCAGGGATGGGGAACCCAACGGGATCAAGGATCGCGGGGTCTCGGCTTCACACGTTGGGGGGCCTTGGCCTCGCAACTAGATTAGGGCATTGAAACGTGGGGTGTACCAGATTCTCAAACCTACTGGATGAACGGACTTAACTAAAAACTCGACTAATACCATCGCATTGCATCGCACTAGCTAGGGTGGCGACTCGACAGTCGAGGTCGCTCTGAGGGAGTGTGGTCATATGCGATCGTTAGATGGAGTCCCTCGAGGGAGCGTTGTGGTGAGGGCATGCATTATATCACCCATCATGCATGAACATTAATAAGATTAGTTAGGCATTTATGATTGACTGCTTTTCATTAAATTCTTAATATAATTGATGCCTGTTATAACTTGAGACTAATAACACCCACTGAGTTGATCACTCACTCCCACTCTGGGACAGTGTTTTAAAATACCAACCAGACACGTCCGTAGATGCAGGTGATGCTAAGTATGAGAGCCGGGAGACAAGAGCCTCGAGGAGGAAGATGAGTTGTCTTACTTCCAGCTGATGAGCGGGACCTCATCGGATCAGTAGACGGGATGTTGGATTGCTAAGTAGCAAACTCAGTCCTATTCTCTTGAACATATCATTCTTTTTATGGTTTTTGTTGGGCAACACCTTGTGCGACCCATTTATATTTTTGGACCTGTATATATGATAGATTTCTTTCATTTTAGTAGACTTGTGTGGTTGTGCTTCATGTTCTAGGAAATTTCAGGCTGCGCTTTTAAATCTGATTAAACGCATTAATGAAAATCGGTTATAAGTGACACTCGGGAACTCGGGAGTCGAGTATATGCATGACCCTTGATTTTCAGGGCGTTACACTCGACTTCAAACATTGGGGGGCCTTGGCCTCGCAACCAGATTGAGGCATTGATACGTGGGGTGTACCAGATTCCCAAACCTGCTGGATGAACGGACTTAACTAAGAACTCGGTTAATATCATCGCATTGTATCGCACTAGCTAGGGTGGCGACTCGGCAGTCGAGGTCACTCTGAGGGAGTGTGGTCATACGCGATCATTAGATGGAGTCGCTTGAGGGAGCGTTGTGGCGAGGGCATGTATCATATCATCCCGCATGCGTGCATTTTAATAAGTGTTGCTAGGTGTTGATGATTGACTGCTTTTCATTAAGTTCATATTATAATTGATGTCTGTTATAACTTGAGACTAATAGCACCCACTGAGTTGATGACTCACTCCCACTCTGGGACGGTGTTTTAAAACACCAACCAGACTCTTCAATAGTTGCAGGTGACACCGAGTACGAGGAGCCTTGCGGCGCAAGCTTGGATGAGGAGGACGAGTTGTCCTATTTTCAGTTGATGGGCGGTTCGCCGTAGAGTTCGCAAGTGGACTTGGATCGCTGAGTATTGGACTCAGCTCATCATTCCTTTTGGATATGTTTTTGTGATTTTGTTGGGCAACGCCTTGTGCGACCCGTTTATATTAATTTAGACTTGTATATATTTAGACTCCATCTCAGTAGACTAGTTGTGAATTGTGATTCATGTTTCCAGTAATTTCCAGTTGCGCATTTAAACCTGATTTATCATCAAACTATATAAAAAAATGGGTATAGATGACACCTGGGAACTTGGGAGTCGAGCGTATGCATGAACCCCGATTTCTAGGGCGTTACAAGATGGTATCAGAGCAATAGTTTGGGATCAATTGGGCCATGGGTCATGAACTCACTAACGCATCCGCTGACTTGAGAGGATACATATTAGGAAATGCAATAGAGATTTAGGACGTTAGGATCCATCCCAGATGTAAGACCCGTATCCTAGTTTGTACTGTTCCGTCGACTTCCACGATCCTTCCTGTCGAATTTCGGCAACCTATGACGTATAATCAACGTTTGCGATCAATCCTAAGTTGTATCATGTAGAATTGAGTTGGCTTAATCCGAGACCTGCACCATTGCGACCGCACCGTCGTCGAGGTTCCAATGTCGCATCTCATGCGCCAATCCGACGCTTAGATCATAAGATATAAACCGTACATTATAATGACCGTGGACCGCACATTGCGGGACCCACATTACATAGCTTTGGTATAACTGATAGCATTCATGGACTTGCCGCATATTTCCGCATTACTCTAATGTTATATACTTGACACTTGCCTTGCGCACACACCTACACCACCCTCTAAGCTTTTGTAAGCTTATGCACGACCGTTGCGTGTAGGTAGTGTTGGACAGCAGCAGCGCTGAGGCAGGAGCGCGTATCAGATCTTTTTGGAGCTTTTTGATCACCCTGTATTTCTCTTTCCGCATTGTACTTAAAAGTTTTTGATATAGCGGATATGTGGTGATGTTGTTTTGTGACTTGGTTATGTTTGTGGTTATGCTCCATTACATTACAAAAAAAAAAAATTCATACTGAAAATCCTGCTTGTAGGATCCCAAGATCGGAATATGGCGTATGGGCGCTGAAAGCCGAGAATGGGGTACTACGGAGGCTGTCGGCGCCGGATTCGGCGATCGAGAATTTTGTGAGCCCGATTTCCGAGTTTGGGGTGTGACACCAAACCTCGAACCGGCAATCTTAGGTGGACGGTAAGACTTCCTATGAATTAGGATTTCGAAGCAAGGGAGAGCATGGATGTTAGGAAATAGGTCTGAGAGTCTTACGGGACCTTAACCCATTGGGAGGAATGAGTCGGGGACTGATTAATTGGACAGTTGAAGCCATCGTCAAAATCCAACGGGACAACTATCGGGCTGAATGAAATAGTTCCGACCCCTGTCGAGGATGATTAAGTAGGGGCAATGAAATTTGGTGGAAAATAGGAGGGATGTAGAAAAATCAAATTTCGACCTCTAACCAGGAGGAATCTTGCCAAACCTTCAAACCCATCGCGTAGATTAGCCTCTTCTACCCCATAATTATATAGAGTACCTTCCCGGGAGCCTTACCGGCGCCTGGGAAATCGAAAAACAAGGAGTCCCAAGCAGGACCCTGGCGTGCCCACGCCCACCAGTGCAGCAGCCCCGCGTGCCCACGCCCACCAGTCCAGCAGCCCCACGTGCCCACGCCGAGTAGGCGTTCCCCGCGCCCGATTACCTAGTGGTCCAGCGTCGCCACGCCCAGACCCAAAACGAGCCACCTCTCCCCTCCTTCAATGCACACACGTGTGGGGCCTTTCTCTTGCTTTTTAAGCACCTAAATCCCTCATTTCTTTCCCTACCCCACACTCCATTGCTTCTAAATTCCCTAGAAAGCCCTCTCCCACTCCAAGTTCCCAAAGCCACCTCTAAGAAACCCATTCCTAGGACACATTCTTAAGCTTTTCTTCTTCTTCTTCTCCATGTCCAACCCACCATTCTCCAACATCATTCTCATAAACCCATCTCAAATCCCATACCTTTAACTCATCTTCAACTTCATCTTACTCAACACCACCTCAAACCCATTCCCACATTTCATTTTTCAACCCATCATTTTCAAAAATAAAAAATAAAAAAATCCACTCCTATACCCATTCTCAAGGCCCATTCACAAAATTTTCCTCCATTCATCCCACTCCATTACTTTCGAAACCCATTCATAAAAAAACTCCTAAAACCCATTTCAAAAAATACAATTCCAACATCCATCCCCAAACCCTACTTCTTCAAAACCCCATTTTTCCCAACCCCATTCCTCGACTCATTTCCTAAACATTTCAACTCCTATTCCTCAAATCCATTTTTCTGAAAACCCACTCTCAAATCCCTTTCCTCCAACAAACTCCCATCTCTTCTTTCTCATATCCAACCCAAATCCATCCACCAACATCCACTTCCGACCCATTTCTTCCAAAAAAAAAAAAAAAAAAAAACTCGCTTTCCACCACTTTATCCTTCTAATTTCTGTAAGTACTTTCAAATTTTGATACAACTACAAAGCTCAAAGGATGAAAATCTATAATTGAACAAAAATTAACTATAAATAGTAAAAATATAATAAAATAGATTTTTGACCATTAACCTGATGAAATCTTGTGAAATTACCAGATCCATTGGTAGAGTAGCTTCTCCTACCCCAAATTCATATATGGCACGTCGTGTAACTCATTTTGGTTTGTGAGATATAGGAGTTGTAAGGTCCAATAGGCTAGAGAACCGGCGTGGCCATGCCCAGTTGGCGTCGCCACGCCCAGACGCCCAGCGGGCCGGCGTCGCCACACCCAGTGGGCGTAGCCAACGCCCGACGTCCAGCGGGCCGGGCTGCCCATTTTTTACAGATTTCAGCCCGACTTCAAAAATTCATATCTCCTTCGATATAACTCCAATTTAGGTGATTCAAAAGCCAGATTGAAGCTTAACAAGTCTAGTTTTATATAAAAATGAAAAAAATAAAATAAAAATTATAATATAGTTAAAATTAAGATGTTTTGTCAACTATCCAAAAATTATTAGTTTCAGATGGTGGTTACTTCTAGAATTTTTATAATTTATTTACAACTCCAAATGATATAAAATTTGGTGGGATGACTTAAAACTTGATTATAAATCATCATAAAAATTTTAAAAATAATTCAATTACTAAAATTATAAGAAAATGACCAAAAAAAAACTTGGTCCTCTCCCTTTGCAACATATACACGTGTGGGGCCCACCTTTCTTGCTATTTAGGGATGCTTAGAACCCATTCCCTCTATTTCCACTACATTTCATCCCTTCTAAACCCTCTCCAGAACCCAAACACACATTTTCCTCCTCTCTCACTCTCCCATTCTATATCTACTTCAAACTCAGCTTCTTCTTCTTCACAAAACTCCCAAATCCATTCTTCAAAGCCCCACTTCAACTCGCGCACTCTCTTGTCCACAAAACCCACTTCAAACCCATCTTCTTCTCCTTTACAAGACTCATCTCATCGCAACACCATTCTAAATCCCACTCCATTCACCCATTTACTCTCAAAACCCAACATCAATCCTCTTCACTCCTAAAACCCATTTTAAAACCCATTCACAAATCCAACACTAAACCCATTTTTTTTTTCTAAAACATTCTCATCAAAAATCCATTTCCTTGCTGAGGGAAATGGTATTCCTAGCAACCGTTACCTCTTCTTCTCCATTCCGGTGTTTTTTTTTCCTTATGGGGAAGAAGCACCCCCATCTTCGCCCGACCTAGGAGAGTAGTAGTATAACCTTACTGATAATTAGTAGTTTGCTTTAAGTCGGTTAGGTCTACCTATGTGTATTGAAGGATAATTAGAACTTTTGCTTGACTAGGTTGTATTTTCCTTACGTTTGGAATATCTATGCTATAATCCATACTGTAGGATGTAACTGGCCATACTAATGACATTTTGAATTCAATATGAATGTATGAATCGTTTTGAAATTTTCTTGTCGTCATGTGAATACTTGTATGAATAATTGTCTTATTGCGTCCATCTTAGCGTTATTAGCACTATAAACCACCAGAATACCTTAAAACTTTCGATTCTTCCTTCCCTGTTAAAATTTATGAAACCAAAGCGTGATTTGCCCATAACTCACTAACCATAGGATCAAAAGGTATTGTCGGGAGGAACCTTAAGTTCCTGTAAACCTTTCTAGGACAGTTGTTTGATCATAGGCATCGTGGGAGACTCACCACCCACTAAAATATTATAAATGAGAAACTTGGACTTTTAAATAAATTTTGATATCTTCCAAATGTTAAGAATAATCGGACTACGAAATTACGGAACTATACATTTGCGAAGTATTCGCAGCCTAACCCAATTCTCAATCCTGGGCGACTACCAATGGACTCACTGCTTTGACTGAGCAGAAGACCAGGATCACCAGGACTAAGAAGGGATACAATGATCTTTCTGCCCTAGTCAGACAGAGGATCGACGTATGGGTTCAAAGCCTACTACAATTGTCTTTCCGTATTAGCCTAATCATAAAAGAGTAAAATATACCACCATTAGGTAAACTTTATCAACAACCACTTAGTACGATAATAATGATTTTGACATTTGTTTTCAAACCTCAAATGTGAAAACTTTTAAGAGAGGTATAATATAATAAAGAAGACTAGTACAGTTAGTATGCACCCTACCACGCATATAAACCTCAAATCAATAAAACTTAAGCAAACGAAATAATAATATCTTTATTTACTACCCTTAGGAAATTTCGGGGACAAAATTGTTTTTAAGGAGGGTAGATTGTAACATCCCGGATTTTCACTGTTTTGGATTTTCAAAATTCTTGAAATTTATTTTTTATTAACTTATATTATCACTTACTAACCATTAGCACTCAACATTAGCTTATACATGGGTGGTCCTATCTGGTCATGATAAGACCGAGTGCGGGCCGCCGAGCCAGATGGCCTGTTTGCACTTAATAACAGTCTGTGTGGGTCACCCAGCGACCGAGGAGGGTCAGAAAAATCTAAGAATTTAGGGAACTGAAGATCTCACTGGGCTTGTAGTCTATCGCAGACTGCGGACCCAGTGGATACTCAGAGTTGGGATCTAACACTTGCCAAATGCACCCCACCAATGCCAGAATTGGAATCTGGCACTTGCGAATAAAACTGAGATACTAAGCGTTCCATCCGTCGGATTTCTTCCAAATTTACGGTGAAGGTTTAATGTATTTTTCTACACTCGTCCACCAAATCTGGGACCTGATTGTGGCACGGTGGCCGTTAATTACAAATCGGACCCGTACGATCAAACCTCATATCCGATCACTTCCAAAGTTTGCATGGCCCTTCATCGGTCCATGTAGCACCTGTCCTATAAGGTTCATGGCCGGGGGGCCACTAGAATCGCTTCAATCACTGGAATGGACCCCATAGGGCAATTTAAAGATCGGAACCGTATGCTCAAACCCTATACTCGTTCATCCGTTTGTTCCCAAACTTTGCATGACCCCTCATCGGGCCATGAGACACCTACACACCAAATTTGATGGCCAGAGGGGTGTTAGGGCCACCCCAAAGCCAAGATGGAGTCCTAGAGGGCTATTTTGAGAATTTGAGAAAACTTAAGGCCAAAGGGCCCAAGTTTAGGAAATAAACCCTAGCTCTCTCCCTCATATCTCCCACCTTTCTCCAACAACAACAAATCCCTCTCCCTCATATCCTCCTCCATTCTCCAACAACAAATCCCTCTCTCTCATATCCTCCTCCATTCTCCAACAACAAATCCCCCTCATATCCTCCTCCATTCTCCAACAACAAACCCCCTCTCATAACTCTCACCACAACTACCACCCCCAAGAGAGTAAAGAGAGAGTAAAGAGATAGTGAAGTTGAGCTATGGTGGACCTTAGATCGAGGTGGGGCCCAAGGGGATCAACCCTTTCAACTCCCTATCCTTCCTCCAAAGGAAACGCTCCACCACAACCTCAACAATCGTCCGTGGGTCGTCTAGGTAAGATCCTTTACCCTCTTTTCTTGAAACTCATGTATTGAGAAGGGATTTGGCATGAATTTCTAACATGCAAATGTTTCTCTAGGGATTCCGATCGTCCGACCCCAAAAGCCCTCATTCCTAGGTCGTTTTCCAAGTCTCCAACAATCCGAAGGTGCGGACTATTAATCTTAGGTGGCCTAGCCTCAATTATATCATGAGTCTAATGATTTTGCTTGTTTGGATAAAGCATTTGTAGAATCTAGAGTGACCCTAGGATTTGGGTGTTTGTTTGGGAGATGTATGGAATTGTATGTTTGTTTAGTTTTTCTTATGACCGTGTTTGTGCCTCTCACATGCTCAAGTTTTAGTGGATGATTATTTACTCATGTGTTGCATGATTTTCTCATATGTTATTGCGTATGACATGTATGATGCTTTGTCCTTGTGCATTTTGATTCCTTAAGATGAGGGAAGTGTTTCACTTCCTCGCTAACCCACACCTCTCACATGCACTTTGTTTATGATAATGTAGCATGCTTGTTAGGAACATCTGAATTGTATGATAGAATGTATGCAACATGATACCGTATGCTAGTTGATAACCTTGATGTTGACATGCTATGAATCATCATCAAACCCTTGGATTGGTCAGGAACATGAGGTGAGAAGGTAGTACCATTGGTTGGACTACCCTAAGACTAAACCCGCGGATTGGGCGGGTGCGTATGGCCGGCAGTAGTTCGACTACATGGGTCTATTGTACCCGATGTCGTTCATTACGTGTTCTCCTGACTCGTGCGGTTTAGCCTATTACTGACAAATTTTGATTGGTAACCATATTTGCTCACATATGTATGGAACCTGGAACACCCTATCACCGTTGCAGCCCACCGATAACCACTTAAAGTTGATCCACTGCCTCGTGAGCCGGGCATGGTGGAATGGGACACTGTGTCCGAGCTGTCGGCTTACGTTGGGGTGACGCGCCTCCCCGTAGTGACCGTGAGCAATCTCTTCCTCTCGGCATTCCCCATGTGCTTGGAGTCGGGGATGGGGAACCCGACGGGATCAAGAATCGCGGGGTCTCGGCTTCACACATTGGGGGGCCTTGGCCTCGCAACTAGATTAGGGCATTGATACGTGGGGTGTACTAGATTCCCAAACCTGCTAGATGAACAGACTTAACTAAGAACTTGGTTAATATCATCCCATTGCATCACACTAGCTAGGGTGGCGACTCGGCAGTCAAGTTCGCTCTGAGGGAGTGTGGTCATACGCGATCGTTAGATGGAGTCGCTCGAGGGAGCGTTGTGGCGAGGGCATGCATCATATCTTCCCGCATGTGTGCATTTTAATAACCGTTGCTAGGTGTTGATGATTGACTGGTTTTCATTAAGTTCATATTATAATTTATGTCTGTTATAACTTGAGACTAATAACACCCACTGAGTTGATCACTCACTCCCACTCTGGGATGGTGTTTTAAGACACCAACCAGACTCTTCAGTAGTTGCAGGTGACGCCTAGTACGAGGAGCCTTGCCGTGCAAGCTTGGATGAGGAGGACGATTTGTCCTATTTCTAGTTGATGGGCGGTTGGTCGTAGAGTTCGCAAGTGGACTTGGATCGCTGAGTGTTGGACTCAGTTCATCATTCCTTTTAGATATATTTTTGTGATTTTGTTGGGTAACGCCTTGTGTGACCCGTTTATATTAATTTAGACTTGTATATATTTAGACTCCATCTCAGTAGACTAGTTGTGAATTGTGATTCATGTTTCCAGTAATTCCCAATTGCGCATTTAAACCTAATTTATCATCAAACTATATAAAAAAAATTGGGTATAGATGACACCCGGGAACTTGGGAGTCGAGCGTATGCATGACCCCCGATTTACAGGGCGTTACATGTATATACTCGACTCTCAAGTTCCCGGGTGTCACTTATAACCGATTTTTAATAATTTGTGTTTAATCAAATGTAAAGGCGCAGCGTGGAATTACTTGGAACATGAAGCACAACCACAACTAATCTGGTGAAATGAAAGAAGTAAAATATATACACAAATATAAAAGAATATAAGCGGGTCGCACAAGGCGTTGCCCAACAAAATCACAAAAGAATGGTATGTCTGAAAGAATAAAGCTGAGTCCACTACTCAGCGATCCAACTGCCATCTATTGAGCCGATGAAAACCCGCTCATCAACTGGAAGTAAGAGAACTCGTCTTCCTCCTCGAGGTTCGCGTCACCGGGCTCCTCGTACTCTGCATAACCTGCATCTACGGGCGAGTCTGGTTGGTGTTTTAAAACACCGTCCCAGAGTAGGAGTGAGTGATCAACTTAGTGGGGGCTATTAATCTTAATTTGTAACAGACATCAATTACATTATAAACTTAATGAAAAACAATCATTCATAAATACCTAACTAAACTTGTTGATGTATATGCATGATAGATGATATGATGCATGCCCTCGCCACCACACTCCCTCGAACAACTCTATCTAACGATCGCGTATGACCAACACTCCCTCAGAGCGACCTCGACTGTCGAGTTATCACCCTAACTAGTGCGATGCAATGATAATGTTAGCAAAGTTCTTAGTTAATTCCATTCATCCAGCAGGTTGGAGAATCTGATACACCCCACGTATCAATACCCTGAACTGGTTGCGAGGCTAAGACCCCCCAACGTGTGAGGCCAAGACCCCGCGATCTTTGATCCCGTCGGGTTCTCCATCCCCGACTTTAAGCACATGGGGAGTGTCGAGAAGAAGGGATCGCTCGCGTCACTATGGGGAGGCGCGTCACTCCAGCGTAGGCTGACAGTTTGGACACAGTGTCTCATTCCACCATGCCCAGCTCACGAGGCGGTAGATCGGTTTCAATTTGGTTATCGATGGGCTACAACAGTTGTAGGGTGTTCCAGGTTCCATACATATGTGAACAATTAAGGTTAACAGGCAAGATTAGTCAGTAAATAGACTATACCGCACAAGTTCAGGCAAGCACGTGACCGACGACATCGGGTACGGGTGACCCATGTAGTCTAACTATTGTCTCCCATCCGCACTCGCCCAAACCCATGGGTTTAGTCCCAGGTAGCCCTGCCAACTGGACCACCCTCACTTTCCTCATTTTCTTGACTAACCCAAGGGTTAATAATCATCCATAACATGCTAAAAATCAACGTTATTAACTAGCATAGGCGATATCATGCATCCATATTTCTCACATACAATTTAGATTTTTCTACAAGCAAGCTAACAACATTAAGAACAAGGTGCATGTGAGGTGTGTGGGTTAGTGAGGATGTTAAACATCTCATATATTTCATAGAATTAAATGCACAATAGTCAATAGGTCATACAAGCTACAAGTCAACATCATATAAGAACCCAAACAAAATATGAATATGCAATCATCCATTTGTACCAAATCATGTAGGGGACCACAACAACATCATATAAGAGAAATCAACATGACATACTGTAACGTCTCGTCCAACCAGTAAAGTATCCTGGGGCGTCCACGTAGAATTTACCGTAGAACCATCCGTTTAAACTGCTCAGGGTGAGGTACCACAAGTTAATAAACCTAGAATTAGCCCATTAGAATAGACCAGATAGGTCATAATAGGACCTGGTGTGGCTCGCCAAGCCTGATGGTTGTTTGCACTTGGTAACAGCCCGTGTGGGCCACCCAGTGACCGAGGAGGATCAGAAAAATCTAAAACTTTAGAAAATCATAGATCTCACTGGGCTTGTAGTCTATTGTGGACTGCGGACCCAGCGGACACCCAGAACCGGGATCTTGCACTAGCCGAATGCACCCCACCAATGCCGGAAATGGAATCTGACACTTACAAATGAAACCAGGATACCAGGTGTTCCAGCTGTCGGATTTCTTCCAAAATTGCGGTGACGGTTTAATATATTTTTCTACACTCATCCACCAAATCTGGGACCTGATCGTGGAACGGTGACCGTTGACCGCAAATCGGACCCGTACGACCAAACCCCACATCCGATCGTTCCTAAATTTTGTGTGGCCCCTCATTAGGCCATTGAGCACCTACCCTATAAATTTCATGGCCAGAGGGCCACCGGAAATGCCCCATAAATCAGAATGGGCCTCCCAGGGCTGTTTAAAGATTAAAACCTTATGCTCAACCCCCATATTCGTTCATCCGTTTGATATCAAATTTTACATGGCCCCTCATCGGGCCATGAGACACCTACACCCCGAATTTGGTGGCCGGAGGGGTGATAGGGCCGCCTCAACATCAAATAGAGCCCTAGTAGGCTATTTTGAAAAATTATGGAAACTTAGGGCCAAAGGGACCAACTTTAAGAAATAAAGCCCTAACCCCCTTATCTCATAACTTCCTCTTTACTACACCCACCAAAAAGAGAAAAGGGAGATCAATGGAGTAAAGGAGAAGAAAGTGTGAGTGAAGGGAGCTAGAGTGGACCCTTAGATCAAGGTGGGGCCCAAGGAAATCAACCATTTCAACTTCCTACTTCTCCTCAAGGGAGAAACTCTCCTCCATAACCTCAATGATCGTCCGTGGGTCGCCTAGGTAAGATCTTTCACCCATTCTTCTTGAAAATCCATGTATTAAGAAGGATTAGCTTGGATCTCTAACATGCAAGTGCTTGCTCTAGGGATTCCGGTCGATCGACCTCAAAGCCCTCTTTCCTAGGTTGCTTTCCGAATCTCCAACGATCTATAGGTGCGGACTATTGTTCTTAGGTGGCCTAACACCAATTTTAGTACGAGCTTAATGATTTTAAATGCTTTGATGTTATATTTGTAATTCTAGAGAAACCTTAGGGATTATATGTTTGTCGGAATTGTTTGGATGTGCATGCTTAGCTCTCAAATTTGATGTAGATCTTGCCTTTCACATGATATTATGTTTGAATGATAATATGCTCATGTTTGTTTGATTCCTTTCCCTCATATGTGATGCTTCATTGTGTGTATGATTATTTACACTTGTACTCATGATTTCTCAACATGGAGGAAGTGTTTAACTTCCTCACACAACCCACACACTCACATGCACCTTGTTTTCGTGATAATATTTGCTCGCTTGGTAGAAGTATTCATTTTGTATGGTTGAGATGCATGAAAATATGATATTGATGTGCTAGTTGATAACATTGGTAGTGTGCATGTTGTATATCCCCTTCACTCTCTTGGGTTGGTCAGGAATATGATGGGAGACGGTAGTCCTATCGGTAGGACTATGCTAGGGCTATATCCGTGGGTTTGGGCGAGTGTGTTCGGGTTGCTGTAGTTCGACTACATGGGTCCCTTGTGCCCGAGGTCATTTGTCTCACGCTCGCCTGACTCGTGCGGTCTAGTCTACTGTCTGACCAACCCTGTTTGATCACCTATGTATGGAACCTGGAACACCTTACAACCATTGTGGCCCATTGATACCTAGACTGTAACGGGTCCACAGTCTTGTGAGCCGGGCATGGTGGAATGAGACACTGTGTCCGAGCTGTCAGCCTACGCTGGGGTACTGCACCTCCCCATAGTGACCGCGAACAATCCCTTCCTTTCGGCACTCCTCATGTGCTTTGAGTCGGGGATGAGGACCCCGACGGGATCACGGATCGCGGGGACTCGGCCTCACGTGTTGATGGGGCCTTGGCCTCGCAACCAGCTTAGGGCATTGATACGCAGGGTGTATCAGATTCTCCAATCTGCTGGATGAATGAACTTAACTAATAACTCGGCTAACACGATCGCATTACATTGCAGTAGTTAGGGTGGCGACTCGGCAGTCGAGGTCGCTCTGAGAGATTGTTGCCATATGCGATCGTTAGATGGAGTCGCTCGAGGGAGCGTTGTGGCAAGAGCATGCATCATATCATCGCATTGCATGCGCATTTAATAAAAGTTGTAGGAGTTGATGATTGACTGCTTTTCATTAAATTCATATTACAATTGATGCCTGTTATAACTTAAGATTAATAGTTCACACTGAGTTGATCACTCACTCCTACTCTGGACGGTGTTTTAAAACACCAACCAGACCCAATCATAGATGCAGGTGACTCAGGGCTGGAGGAGCTGGTGAGGCGAGCTTCGAGGAGGAGGACGAGCTGTCCTACTTCCAGATGATGGATGGTTTTCCGCCGGCTGGAGAGGTGGGATCGGATCGCTGAGTTGTGGGCTCAGTCCTATTCTTTTTGGACATATTATTCTTTTGCGATTTTGTTGGGTGGCGCTATGTGCCCCTTTTATTCTTTTGGACATGTATATACGTATATGTATGTATTTCTTTCGATCTCTTTCATTTCAGTAAACTGTGTGGTGATTCTTCATGTTCCAAGAAATTCTAGATTTACGCAATTAACCAGATTAAACGCATATTAATGAAAACCGGTCATAAGTGACCCCGGGAACTCGGGAGTTGAGTATATACATTGTAACGACCTGAAAATTTCCGTACATTGGGCCGAGTACCACCTCGACCAGAAATCACATAGGATTAAATCCTTTAGAAATTTAACAAAGTTAACTAAGTACTAAACTCGGTAAATCATGAAATCCGTTGGGATCGCTTTAAATACGATCTGCAAGACCCAAAACTTGCAGAATTGGTGACTCTAGGTTACCCTAAAGTCTAGAGCCAAACTCATTACCCGTCTGCTCTCGGGACTGAAACGAAACTTCGTATGAGGTCTAGATCGCACATCGGGAGTCCGATTAACACGAAGCTAAGGAACCAGGACCGCCCCACTGGGCTTGACAATCATCTCAAAAATCAGATGATGATCCGATGTCCCACGGCCATTATTTTCACTCCGGAGCGAGGGAGTGTGAAAAACACTATTTCCATCCAAGATAAAATATCTGGAATAGTGATCTGGCACCTTTCGGTTGCGCGTCAGTATTAAGCAACCTGACCGTCGGAATCAGACCAAATTACACCCTCGGATTAAGAAAAATTTCAGGAACATTTACAAGTACTCAGAAATTCCGATCGTGGCCCACGGACCGTTGAACTGAAAGTGGTCCGCCACGTGCGATCTGGGAATCCGATCGAGCCGAAAACGTAATCCCACGTGGATCCGCAGTGGGTGAGCTTAAGTCTGACGTTTGGCTCAAAGAGGGCCACCAGAACACCCCTTTTGAGCTTGGAAATTGGCGAAATGCCTATGTAAGCAGTTGCCCTTGAACCTGAGTCTGTTTTGGAAAGGTTTGTGGCTATAAAAGGGGCTTAGAACAGCCCCTCTCACAGCCATACGAATTTGGGTTAAAACCCTAAGAGAGAAAGAGAGAAAAGAGAGAGAACTTGTGGAGATCGAAGCCGATCTTCCTCCTGCTGCTTCCACCTCTCCCACGGCCTACACCGCGCTATTCCAAGAGGTTTCCCGGCGGTTTCCACCCCATTTGAAGGTAAGAAACCCTAACCCTAGGTCTGATTTGAGCCTAATTAGTGATAGGTTAGGAAAGACTAATCGAATGCGATCTTTAGGCTAAGAAACTCCCGTATACGGAGCACCAACCTTCTTGCTGATTCGTTGGAATTCCAAGGGCTGAGGTGAGGACTTTAAGCGTATAAGTTACGGTTTTCAACGCTTTCAATGGCAGATAATGATAGATTCATGATCTGCATGCAAATGCACATGTACAAAGTGCTTTCCGTTTCCTGTTTCGATTAGCGATAAAGATTATGGAATTTTACATACTCTTGATATACGTAGAAATACCGTATACGTATTTTTGTTGAGAAAATGTTTGACATGTTTATTTAATGTTGATTATATCATGTGTGGATAAAATACTAGTTTGGCGAAAGAGATCGCAAAAATATATGTTCATGTGTAAATGCCGTGTATGTCGAAATTGCGTATTCTAGAAATCCCGCATGCGTGCGGATTTTGGATATGTAATTGTAATGATTATTTGTTGTATGAATACGATATACGCGGGAAAAATACTCCCGGGGCTTAGGGACAGCCCAATCACGAACTTGCCTAACATACGTCATGTATGTTGGAAATGTGTATTCTAAGTGTTTGTGTATGTGCATGTAGGTGTACATGTGCATGTACTAGTGCCTTAGATAGGCGCTGATATGGATTCTCCAACTCCCTTAGAGACATGTAGGATTCCCTCCATGCGGTGGTTCACCGCAACCACTTAATTGTAGTGCACACACAATTCTATCCCTATGGGGATAGTGCTTCAGTACATGCATTACAATATGCTTTGTAACATGCTTCTCAACATGCTTTGTAACATGCTTTACTTCATGTCTTACTTTATGCTTTATAACATGCCGACTAACATGCTTGTATTGCTTGTTTACCATGCTTTACTTCACATGCTAGCGATGAAAACTGTTTGAGTTTGGGACTATGTTTATAGTCCAACACTCGGTACCAGACTTGTGATTGTGGCTGAGATTCATGTCGCCACAAAGGACGGGTCCGGCGAACCCGAGTCGTACTTCGGTTGGCGATAGTGGTTGGCCACGCGGAGTGCTTTTGCGCTCCATATCGCTCAACTTGTGGTGCGCTCGAGCTAGTCAGGCTCGCCACTTGAACCGAAGTGTAGTTGTGTGTTCACCTTGTTTGGTCGCTACTGCTTGAACCTAGGGTACCAAACTTACCAGTGGTGATTCCTGTTTAAACCATGGTACCTAGATCTGCTAAGACGCATGAGCCGGGCATGGTGGTATGGGACACCGTGGTCGAGCTGTCGGCCTATGCTGGGGCCATGTGCCTCCCCGTAGTGACCATTGCGCAACTATCTCGTGAGCCGAATACGGTGGTATGGGACACTGTATTCGAGCTGTCGATACTTCGGCGAGAGCCGAGTACGGTGAGATCTGTGCTCGTGCTGACGGGCGACGAGTCCTCCGTGGTATCATCGAGTGTACCTTAAGTATCTGTGATTGGCCACGAGCCTTTCACAGTAACTAGAGTGTGAGTTGAGCCGAGTACGGTGAGACCTGTACTCGAGCTGACGGCCAGCAATTGAGCCGCATACGGTGAGATCTGTATCCGCGCTGACGGGTGACGAACCTGTTGCGATGCCATCACTAAGCTTCTCAAACCATAACATCGTATGAGAATAACTAGGATTGACGACCCTAGAATGGATCATGTTGGGAATGATACAAGGGAGGTACCTTAGTTTCCTAATACTGCTGGTTGAAATGGACTAATAATAACTTGGTAATCATGAGCATCATCGCACCGCATGTGCTTTGTAGATGTGGCGCACTGAGGGAGTTAAGCATTCGCGAACGTAAGATGATGTCGCTTGAGGGTGGTTTGGCAAGGGCATACAGCATCATGTCATATCATTTTTGCATTTAACAAGAGTAGTTAGAAATGCTTGATTTGTACTGCTTTATCATTACTGCTTGGTTGATTTGATAACATGTTAACTTATGCATTATTGTTCCACTGAGTTAGCTACTCACTCCCACGTTACGGGACGGTGTTGTACACACCAACCAGACTCTGTGCAGGATTAGAGCGCCTTGGTTCAGGAGCCAGAGCCCGACGTCGATGAGGACCAGGAGGAGTTCTCATTCATGCAGTATTCTGACGGCTATGCCTAGGCCGGCTGCATCGCGGGACTTTCGGGGCCTCTTTTGAGGATGTATTTTGGGTTTTTAATTTACAAACTTTACATGTATATTGTGCTCAGCTAGTACTCATACTCCGAAGTTCAGAAAATTTTGTTACTTTACATACTTGTATATAAAATTTCAGTCTTCCGCTGTTTTTAAATGCAATTGAACTGGAGTATGAATTACTGTTTTGGTTTAATCTCATTCATGTTTATTGCGCTAACTCAGACAACATTTAACCGACATTGTGTATGTTGCATAAGTGATGCGTTGGAACTCGGGAGTTGAGTTCATACTCGACCCCCGAATTTCAGGGCGTTACAATACGCAACCCCCGATTTCTAGGGCGTTACACATACAATTCCATACAATCCCAAACACACATCGAAATTCTAGGTTTTCTCTAGATTCTCCAAATACATTATCTAAGTAATCAAAATCATTAGACTCATACTATAATTGGTGTTAGGCAACTTAAGGTTAATAGTCCGCACCTTCGGATAGTTGAAGGCTTGAAAGATGACCTAGGAATGTTAATTTTTGGGGCCGAACGGCCGGAATCCCTAAAGCAATCATTTGTGTGTTAGATTCCCAAGCGAATCCTTTCTCAACTCAAGGGTTTCAAGAAAAAGAGATAAAGTCTTTTACCTAAACGATCAACAGAATGAATGGGCGGTCGTGAAGGAGGGTTTCTTCTTGGAGTGGAGGTAGGGAGTCACAAGCTTTGATTTCCTTGGGCCCCACCTCTATCTAAGGTCCACCTTTGCTCTCCTTCACTCTCTCTTCCTCTCTTCCTCCTTTCTTCTTTCTCCCTTTTCTCTCTTCTCTCTTCCTTTCCTCTAGGACAAAATCGTATGGGGAGAGGGGTGCTCAAATGAGGCTCTTTTCTAATGCCAGATTTGGCGTAAATGGTCCCAAGGACTAGGTTTTTACTATACTAGACCTATGGGAGAGTCTTTCTAAACTCTAGGGCCTACTATGGGGTGTACACATTGATTTACACCGTAGGATAGTTAGCCCTAATGATGATCTACGTATGGATATGATTGGCCTGCCATTTGGATACGCCGATCAACATATAAAATTAGAAGTTTGTTCAATAGTCACCGATAGTCGATCGGAGCCGCGGCTATACGGATATGAGCAGGGAAATCGAGGCATTTCTGGAATGAATTTGGTAGTAAGATTTCTCGTGGGCAATGATTAGGCTTTGGATTAGCTATGTTCATAATGTGACCCATTTATAACTAGTGAAAGTGAAGATTTGGTCATGATTACTCTAAACTGTCGGTTTTAGGCTAAAAGAGTAACGGGGTTGATTTGGTCTATTAGCCAAGATCCGGGCCTTATCTATCTCGACTTCGATTAGATCTTTAATTTAATTATGCTTATCTTGATTAGTTAGCGATGAGTCTGTTAGATTTGGGCCCTATGTGAGTAAATCATGGGGCTAAACTTGTTATTCAAATGATCGAGCGGATTCGTTGGCTTCCTATGGTTGATTAAACGGACTTGTGCAGTTCTTTACTGGTACCACCCTTGTATAAACTAACATTAAATGCTAATGGTCATTAAGTGATATTATAAGTTAATTAATAAAAAAAATTGAAGAATTTTTGAAAATCCAAAACAATGAAAATTCAGGATGTTACACCACCATAGTGGGCCCACCCCCAACGGATGGATTGCATAAACAGTGGTAATCAAGCATTAATGGGCTACAAAATAGATGGACGGTGTTCCTTGCCTGATATTTGGATCTTATTCATTTTTTAGATCATGCCCTAAAATGAGTTTTCAATGCGGATGGATGGTGTGGATGTAAAGAATATACGTCACGGTAGCCCCACAGTCCGGGATTCACCGAAGCAGCGAACTTTGGGATCATGCCCTGAAAAGAGCTTGCAAATAGATGGACGGTGTGGATGCTAGACTCACAATCACCGAAACCGTGCCTCAACTATATATATTAGACTGTAGAGGATACGATGGCAATTGCAGGCAATAGATAATACCCGTTCGTCCACTCCCCTTCCTAATTCCTATCTTTGGCCTCTGCTCGTCACCGGACGATCTCCACCATTCGTTCCATGGCCGATTCTGCATCTTCCGAGTTCAAGAAAGTCCAGATCCACAGAGATGATACCGTGAGTTCCCTCGTTCCATCAGATTCCCTTTTATAGGGGGATATAGCCGAGCTGTCATATCTCCGCAATCCTTCCGAATCACCGCGATAGCGATTCCCTTCGCAGGAACTTCCTGCGATAGAAAGTTAGGTGGGACCCACCGTGATGTTTGTGGGTAAATGCGGAAACGGATTGGCTACTCCCCCTGCCACCGGCCACCGGCTGGTGGTCGGTGCTATGTGGGCTCCACCATGATGTATGTATTTCATCCATGCCGTCCGTCTATTTTTCCAGATCATTTTATGGTATGTAACAATAAATGAGATATATCCCAATCTCAAGTGGACCACATTACATGAAACAGTGTTGAATGAGTGTCGACCATTAAAAACCTTTTGGGGGCCATAAAAGTTTTGGATCAATCTGATCTTTTGTTGTATGACCTAATCAACAGATTGGATGTCAAATAAACAGTACAGTGGGCCTTAGGATGATTTTAATAGTGGATATCCAATCATTATTGTTTTCCTGTGGTGTGGTCCACCTGAGATTTACATCCCTCTCATTCTTGTATCAAGCCTTAAAATGATTTGTAAAAATGGATGAAACACATACATCATGGTAGGGCCCACAGAGCACCGACCACCAGCCCACCGGGCTAGTGGCAGGAGAGTAGCCAATCCGTTTCCGTAAATGCCTACCATTGAAACCTGCTTGGGGTCCACCGTGACATACCGTTCATAAGCTCATTTCTACTGGAATGAACTGAAAATAAAAAATTATATTGATCCAAACCCCAGTAATGTTTCAACGGTGTACGTTCAATCCTCTGTCTTGACTCGTGCGGCCCATTTGAGTCTTGGAATTGCGTCATTTTTAGGCCCATCCTATCATGATGTTGAAAAACGGATGGACGGGGTGGATTTCCCATAAACATAACGGCGGGCCTTCCGCTGGCAACCCGCACCTGATAGTGGCCCCGGCTTAGTGGGTGTTACCGTTACCGTGTGGGGCCTACCTTCATAAATGTGTTGTAATTCCACGCCGCCCATCCGTTTTTTCAGCTTATTTTAGGACCTCGTCCCAAAACTTAAGCAGATCCAAATCCCTGGTGGACCACACCACTGGAAGTTTTGGATCAATCTGATCTTTGCATTATCTCTTCATCCACTTCTGTTTGACCTTATCAACGGGTTGGATAGAAAATAAACATTACAGATCTGTTTACAATGGTCCCTGGGCAGGTTTTAATGGTGAGCATTCAATTCATCACTGTTTCCTCAAATGTGGTCAACCTGAGATTTAAGTCTGCTTAATTTCTTGGAAATAGAAATAAAATGGGCTGGAAAAACGGATGGACGGCGTGGATATACAGACCATCGTCTAGATGGGCCGACAGTAAGTGTAACACATAATCCGCGCCCAGCTAGGTATTGGTTGGTAATGGAAAATCTGTGTGGCCCCACGATGATGTATGTGTTTTATCCACTCCGTCCATTCACTCTAAAAACTCATTTTATGTTATAAGTTAAAAAATGAGTCAGATCCAAAGGTCAGGTGGACCACACCATAAGAAGCAGTGGGCATAGCGACACCAACCCTTGAAATCTTCTCAAGGCCCGCGGTGGTGTTTATTTACTATCCAACCTGTTCATAAAGTTACATGACACAGGACGAAGGCAAAACACAAAAATCAGTTTGATCGAAAACTTGTGTGGCCCACATGAAGTTTTCAACGGTGGACATTCAATTTCCATTATGTGTTATATCCATGAGGACCATGACATGGTAAAAAAACTATGAAAAATCATGCCGCATTTCTGTAATTTACTGAAAATGGAATTCCATTCCCATTATTTTTGTAGCTTAACAATTCAAACAGCCAACCCCCATTTTTTATGACTTCAATCCGACCGTCGGATCACGTTGCGACTGAATGATTCTGAGATAGATATTTTGATCCTAATCTCGCCTTGCATGCCGGCATTTGTGTGGCATCTTGGTAACCGTTCATCCAACGGTCCCTTCTTTATTTGTGCCGAAAAAAATAAAAAATGGGAAACGAGTGGAGAAGATGATGGCTTGGGGCCGTTTGGATACCTGTAAGTTGTGTCTTAGCTTGATATAAAACTTAGGTGGCCCCACGAATGTTTCGACGGTGGACGTTAAATCCTCACTGTTTCCTGTGGTGTGGCTCACTTGAGTTTTGGATCTGCTTAATTTTTTGGGATATGTCCTAACATAATATGGAAAAACGGATGGACAGGGTGGATTTCTCCCAAACATTACGGTGGACCCCGCCTAGCTTTCTGTCGCAGGCCATCCGCATCCATTGAAAACGGGGTGGCCCCGATTCGGTGGGACGCAGATTTCCTGGCAAATGCTTTCGCAGGAAGTTCGCGCTGGGAAAATAGGTGGGGCCCACCGTGATGTTTGTGATGAATCCACCCTGTCCATCGTTTTGTGAGCTCATTTTAGTACATGCTTTAAAAAATTAGACGGAATCTAAAACTCAAGTGGGCCACACGAGAGGAAACAGTGGGATTGAACGGACATGGTTGAATCATTCATATGGCCACAAAATATTTGTATCAGGCTAAGCTTTTCTTATTTTAAGTTCATCCCGGTCTGACTTATAAACGGTTTGGATGGCATATAAGCATCAAAGTGGACCCATAAAGGTTTCAACGGTAGGCATTCCGTTCCCGGTTTTGCATCTCGAATGGCTTCCTTGAGTTTTGGATCCACCTGATTTTTGGCTTACTATCCTAAAATAACCTAGAAGAATGGATGGACGAGGTGGATTTCTGACAAACATCACGGTGGGCCTTACCTAGCATCCCAGCGCAAAAACTTATTGGGAAAGGCTTTGGCAGGAAATCCGATTCGTTGAGGTTGTGACAGTGGGGCCCAATGTTATCTGTTTTATGATTGATCCACACCGTCCATCAGTTTTGCCAGCTGATTTTAGGTTTGGCCCAAAATTAAGACGGTCCACTCATCATATGGCCCACAGTGTCTGAAACATATTGTACCAATTTTTCCTAGTTGAAAATTTTTCAAATTTATTTGAGATATAGCTGTTATGGTTTTTTTTTTCTCTAACAAATGGATGGATCATGTGTTATCTTGACTGTCCATATTAATGACCATTGATCAAATGGTTCATATTTGTCAGATGGGAATCTGACAAATCCAACCTTCTAATCAGTGGGCTGCATCTTGTATGGGCTGTAGCATAAGGAAAAAAAAAAAAAACATCAGTTGAATGGTTTCATGGATCAATTCATGGACAGTTTTGTAGTAGTTGCTTGTTGACTATCCAGAAAGTAAGGGTGCAGATTGGCTGTGTTGAAGCTAATATGAGCAATCAGTTCTGTACAATAAGGAAGGTGGGCCTAAGCCCATTTTGTTCTATTAATTTTAAATTCAGGTAGAAAAATCTTTTTATTTATCCAGAGACATGTGATTATACAATATGATTCCTAAATAGATGGCTTTTTGTTGACATAGTTTTTTTTTTTTTTTTTAAAAAAAAATTTATATTTATTATTATTATTATTTAATGTTTCTTTCCTCTCAATATTTTAAACATATTTTGGAAAGAAAACAAAGTTTTTCTTTTCAAAATTAGAAAAAATAGCAAGTACTTTTGAAAGAATCTTAATTTTTTTTGAAGAAAAAGAATAATCAAAAAAAAAAAAGTGGAGGGAGAAGAAGAAAAGAGAAAAGAAGAAGAAACCTTAGAAGAAGAAGAAGAAAAAGAAACCCTATAAGAAGAAGAAGGAAAAAAAAAAACACTTCAAAGAAGAAACCCTATGAGTATTTAGGTTATGATACCATGTTAAACTGCTACATAGTGCTAATTTTAAGGGCCTATGAAGAAGAAGAAAGAAACAATGAGAGAGAAATAAGAAGAACATGAGATGCTTAGGGTGTATTCAAACCCTAGTCCTCTACTCTTATTATAATAGTAAAAATGTGAATGGGCCCTATGGCCTTATTACATGGACTTGGGCGTAATGGACCTTATTCAACTGTCAACCTTTCAATATTCCCCTTCAAGCCGGAGTATCCTAATAAGGCCCAACTTGGAAAATGGCTAAGATAAATCAAACCTAGAAAGAAAGAAATTATTCTCTAACACAAATGATATAGCTTTAATTGACAAGATGAGGGAGGGGGTCAATGCAAAGCTAGAGCTATGGAGAAATGTCTTAAAATTTAAATGTTTATAAATCACATAGTACATGAAATTAATTTTAGTAATAATAGGAGTGGAAATTTTGAATTAGTTAAAATTGCTGACCAAGTAGTACCCAAAATGACCGCTTTCAATATCTTTGCTTCATAAATCATGACAGTGGTGGAAACTAAGAAGGATGTTTCTCATAGAATTAGAGTGGGTGCATGAAGTGGAGATGTGCATGCCTCTAGAGTTTTATGTGATAGCCGCATGCCAGTCAAGGAGCAATGTTTTCATAGAATTAATTTAGATGAAATGATGATGTTGAGATTGATGAGTGGCAAGACGAAGAAGGATAATGGATCCTTACTCTTGCTCGGTGGTAGACTCTCAGGAGTTTCAACACCCAGTTAAGGGTTCGAGTATCCATAGGTGGTGAAATCCCACTATGGCGTGAGTGTGTGTGCGTGTTTTAAAATTTTTTTTTTTTTTTTTTTTTAAAATACGAAGAAGGATAAAAATTAGAAATGAATACAGCCAAGGGAATTTAGGAGCAGCACCAGTAGGCAACAAGATGAGAGAAAGTAGAAACAAATGGTTTGGCCATGTGCAACAAAGACTAAGAATTACAACTTTTAAGAGTAAGTTGGTTTAAGTTGAAGGCAAATTAACCCAAAAAGGACATTGGGTGGGGGTAGCAAGAAAAGACTTAATGATGGTTTAACTGCAGATATGATCCGTTATAGAGTGAAATGGTAGAACAAGAGAGACAATTGAGTTTCAAATGGAGGAACAAGGTTCTTGCAGCCAACCCCATTTAGTTGGGATAAGGCTTAAATTGATGTTGATCAAAAAGTAGCTGAGTTTGCCCTTAAAAGAAAAGGTCACTTTAGTTGGGTATGTAGATTATAATTGCTGGAGATCAAATAACTGAACTTATAAATCATACCTCCTTACACCCTTAGAGAAGCACTGGGATGGGAAGAAAATGCTTCATACATGTGGTAGGTTTGGGAACCAAGCCATGTTTAAGTAGTAGCAGAGGAGGGGAGTTTGAAACCCATCAAAACTCCTCTCCTTCAGGGGTCTCAGGGGTCCACACGATTTTGCATTCCTAGTCTATGTAGTTTAGAAGTTTCTGTGTGTATCACAGTTCCAGCGTACCACCCTACAGGAATTAGGGACTGACCACAGCCTTGGTGGGGCCCACTGGTATGCCAGATCACAATACCCAACCCTTACGTAGATCTAGACCATTGATCAATTAGGCCCACCTTATAGAATTCTTGAATCAGTGAACTCCTGCTAAGGAAATCAGAATTGCAACTACTTTAAATAGATGCTTTTGTTGGATGTTTAAGTACCATGTTATATACTTCTAGATGTCATCAGGCAGATCAAATGGACCTGCAGTTGGACAATTTGCAATTAGGTCTGGTCTAGGTTTCAAAACATTGCCCTAGACAACTGATGGAAATGGATAATAATCCATGACAAGCAATTGGATGATTAGGTGACACGAAGGAAGATTTTCAAGCATCTCCCACAAGCAATGGGACCCACAATATGAATGAATTTCAGTAGAGAAAAGGTAGGCCCCACCTGTACAGTTGGCTGGGCCAAGCAAATGCTCAATCAAACACTGCATTTCCTCTTCTTTACTTCAAATACTGAAAGTAAATCCCACAGTTACTTTTGTTTCTGATTGTGAACTTTGCATTGTGATTTGTGTTCCTCACCTTCAGACATTTGATGCATACGTTGTCGGAAACGAAGATGCGCCCGGGATAGTGGTCATGCAGGAGTGGTGGGGGGTTGATTATGAGATCAAGAACCATGCTTTACACATTTCCAAACTCAATCCCGGTTATAGAGCGCTCATCCCAGAGTAAGACTTACATGCTCTTATAAATATTCATGGTATTCTTTTATGTTCTAGATTATGTAATGGATGATCCATTTCTTCACGATTTCGGCACCATATTCCCAAAACCAGGCATGGTGCTGGAGGTTCTAATATCTTCCCTATGCTTTGCACTTCACATCATTGAAACTGTTTTTCTATTTCAAGTATACTGATTATAGGCTTGTACATTTTACTTATCTTTTTGTTTGCATTTTTTCCAGTTTGTATCGTGGAAAAGTTGCTTTAGATGTTGCTGAAGCACAACATATGATGGAAGGTCTTGATTGGCCAGGTGCTATTAAGGACATCTGTGCTGCTGTCAATTGGCTTAAGGCAAATGGCTCAAAGAAGGTGTGTATTGGTTACCATTATCTCTATTGATCTGATTGTAGATGGTTGAGTTTTGTTATTTGTAGTGTTTGAAGAAGCAATTCTTTAAAGTAGTAGTTTTGGTCTATTACAACCTCCAAATAGATGGATAAGCACAGAAATACTGAAATGGTCCACATACAACTGAAAAAAGTCTGGAAATTGTTGGTTAGGATCTTCCAGTCTGGGAGTTTTTTTAGGGGCATGGTCCATCTACCATGAGATGCAAGTGGCTCCCCTGATAACTGGATAGGCCTGATTTTCAGGCCATCGTAAGGTACATAGTGGGGCTACTCAATCAATAGCTTGAATCTCTTACATGTGCCCCATTTGCATTTGGACTCAGGGAGGCTAGGATTCAAAATCCTGGAATAATGAATAGCCATTGCATTTCTCTCCCTCCTTATCCTGAGTTGTTGGAACAAGGACCCTCAAAAAAGATTAAATCCGGCACGTCACATTTAAAATTTTTTCTGTTATAATTTATTCATTTTAGCTGAATTTATTAAAATGCATGTTGTGCTTAACCTTCTGACTTTCATGTTTATTCAACAGGTGGGTGTAACAGGATTTTGCATGGGAGGTGCTTTGGCAATTGCTAGTGCTGTTTTGGTCCCTGAAGTTGATGCTGTTGTTGCCTTCTATGGAGTTCCTTCATCGCAACTTGCGGACCCCTCACAGGCTAAGGCACCCGTGCAGGCTCATTTTGGGGAGATTGATCATTTCGTTGGTTTTTCGGACGTCACGGTATAATCATCTCATTCTGCTTTTCGGTTTTAAATTATAGAAGTTATAAATCTTTTGTTTGATTTTCCTACATTGATATCAATTGACGTGACAGACTAGAGTTTATAAATTCTTTAGATTTGAATTATGCAAATGAAATTAAGCCAACATGGTTGGTCGTTCTGACACCGTAACTAAGGAAGAATATTTTGCAAATTGCTCCTTTTGGTAATGCTAACACCACTCCATATGTTTACATGCACCTCTACATCTGGCCATACAGCCTACTTTCCATGTGTGTGGAACATCAGATCCGTGCATTGGGTTGGCCCTACCCTGTTAGATGACCTGGCCCAAAAAAGTCCAGTCAACTCATCAGGTGGGTTACACATGAATGATGATTTTTCCAGTTTAAAAATGCCACCAACAGCCCATGTTCATCCTTCAGTGTCCATGGGTGGTCACTGATGATTAGACCAACCTGATTTCTGGATCAGGTCATCTAGATGGCAGCATCCATCTGATGTGTGGATGTTCTGCACATGTGCCAGGTTGGCATGCATGTGCCTGGCAGATCTCTTAATTTCATGTTTGGTAATCCATTATTATTTTTTTATTTAGTTCAATAGAGTGCATTTGTTTTCCAAAGAGATGGATGAAATTGAAAAAACGTATCTACTTGATGCACCAGAGCAGGTCCTACTATTCCACAAGTGGTTACATGTGTTTACTGGAACTGATTATCAATGACCTGATTGCAGGGAATGTAAAATATCGTAAAATAGACATTTTAACTATAAGTGCTGGCGAAAGAAATATATTTCATTGTATAGGGTTCAAAGAATCGATAAGGGTTTATATCTCAATAATAACTAAATAATTGTGTTAATAAAATTCACTTATGTAGGAACTCTGAACATCCTGGAGTCTTGTTCTGTCCATCGAGGAATTATTTTTGTAGTGTGACATGCAATCCCAATGTGAGGAATGTTAAAGGTTGCCTAGCTCTCTGAAGCTCTTCAGAGGTAGTGTTAGTTATCATTCAAGCAGAGGGAGGGAGGAAGGGAAGGCCAGTCCTCCCAGCAGGTGTGCAACAACAAGGCTGATTATCAGGTGGGCCTCAAAATATATGTTCCTTGACCCAGAATTAGACTGGTGTGGTCTCAAGGTGGGCCACCTGTATGCTGAATGTGGACCATTTGTCATTTTTTTAAGAGTAAGTCGATTTGGGCACATACATGGTGGGGTCCACCTCAACATGTATCGGGAGCCCGTACAAGACTTTGGATAAGGTTCTTGCTTCGAGATTCCAAAGAGCGTTGAGCAATATTATATCAGCTAACTACGGAGTTCTCGTGGTTGGAAGACAAATTGTGGGCAGTGTTTTCACAGCCCATGAGTGCATCAATTCTAGATTTAAAGATAAGAAGCTAGGGTTATTTGTTAGTTAAACATTGAGAAGGCTTATGACATGTAGAGTGGGAATTTCTGAACTACATGTTAGGTAGGTTGGGATGTGGAGATAAGTGGAGAAGGTGGATTTAGGCTTGCGCCAGATCTCCTGCCTTTTCGGTGCTAGTGAATGGATCCCCAAAAGGCATTTTCAAGTCATCTAGCAGCCTTACACAAGGATACTCGCTTTCTCCTTAGCTCTTCCTAGTTATAGCGGAAGCTTTCAACTGCTGCTTAGCCAAAGGTCAAGAGATTAACCTTATTAACAGATTCAAGGTGGCTAAGGCGGGGGATCGAATATCTCATCTTCAGTTTGCTGACAATACAATTATATATTCTGATGTTGATTCTTCAATGGTGGACAACCTTCACAAACTAGTTATGTGTTTTGAGGTGGTTTCAGGCTTGGAAGATATATCAATGTTGGTAAAAGTGAGATGTTGGGCATTCACATACGTAAAGATAAGGTCCTAAGTCTAGCTTCAATGTCGGTTGCAAGGTCGGTTCTTTTCCCTCTACGTACTTGGGGCTCCTGTTGTGTATAGGTAAGCCTACCAAGCATCTATGGACTAGGTGATAGAGAGAATCAAAAGGAAGCTGTCTAAGAGGAAGAGTTGACCCTAATCAAAGCAACTTTTTTTTTTCCGACATGCCGTTATATTTCATGTCCTTATTTAAATGCCCACAATCTATTCAGGAAAGGTTGGAAAAGCTTAGGAGGGACTTCTTGTGGAGGGGGTCAAAAAATGGTACAAATTTCACATCTTGAAATGGGCGGAGATGTGTAGGCCTGTATGCCAGGGCGGAGTGGGATTACGGGACTTAGTATGAATTTGGCTTTTCTCGATAAATGGCTATGGCATTTCAAGACAGAGGAATGCTGCTTCCAGTGCAAGATCATCACTAGCAAGTATGGTCTTCATGAGGGGGGATGGGAGGTAAATGAGTCCTTTTTTAGGGCTTCTAACATGTGGAAGTCAATAGGTGGATCTAAGGATGGAGTTCAGTTGGATAGCAAGTTGGATGAGTTAGTTTCCCTTATGGTCTGTCTATAGAACATTTACATATCGGGGGGAGTCAACTCTATGGTGTGGTGCGGTCACAGCTCGGGTTGGTTCTAGAAGAGGTCCATGATTATTCCAAACATTTGTTGTATGTATATGCAAGCGACCGAATCTATTGATCATCTATTCATCTCGTGTCCTTTAACTTTCAAGGTGTGGGTGCACTTTATTGCTATCTTTGTGATGCCTTGGGTCGTGCTGGGTAGAGTTAGGGACCTCCTTTGGGTGTGGCATGGGGGAGCTATGGGGAAGAAAGATGCGGCTATATGGCGTCTGGTTTTGCCAGCCATGTTGTGGGCTAGTTGGGGCGAGCTGAATAGATGGTGCTTTCAGAATTCCCCAGGCTCAATCAAGGCGCTTGTGGCTTCAATTAAGGTGTCTGTGTCTGAATTGGCAACTCTTTTGAAAGATGTGAATGGTTGTAATTTGTTTGTCTTTGGGTTGTAATCCCAGTGGGATCCTTGTATTATTTTCCTGTCTTGCTTTTGCAAGTGGGAATATTAATCCCAAGAAAATTACAATTTGATTATTCCCACTTTCCTCTCACCGTCATTGCCTTGTCCTGGCTATTCGGAGGTAGGGGTCTTTTTAAGGAATTCTCATGATCGTTCTGCATAAGTTCTATGGCCCACCCGACCTCAACACTACTCCTTTACATGGGTGTTGGACCAGCTGGTAAATTGTTTCTGAGGGGAGTTTTCACCTTATAAGACTAATAAGTGCTATTTGGACGTAGGGGGCTTTTTAAGGAATTCTGATGTTTCCTTGCAGCCACATCTGGTTTATGGGCTAGGATGCAATTCCTCTTTGGTGAGGTAGCAATCTCAAAGTGATAGTGAGGTTGAATGCAAGCAAATGGTGTTTCTTGTTTGTTACCATGTTATAGTAGCATGCACCCTCCTAACCATTTACCATACAAATCTTCGACGTCTATATTTATTTGCCACGCATTAATCTATGTTTTCAGTTTATAGGCATTTTAAACAAATCCAATTTCTATTTTATATTTTCAGGCTGCCAAGTCCCTGGAAGAAAAGCTGAAATCGTCAGGAGTTCCATATGAGGTACACCTCTATCCTGGCAATGGACATGAGTTTATGAACATGTCCCCTGAAGGCCTTAAGAGGAGGAAGGAAATGGGACTGAACGACGAGGACAAGGAAGCTGTGGATTTGGCATGGTCTCGCTTCAGCTCTTGGATGAGTCGCTACCTGTCTACTTGATTCGCTTGAATCTTCATTTTTATCTTCTCTCTTAAGCTTGCTTAGGGCCCATTTGGATGCTACTCAATAAGTAACTTTTTTAAGTTATGCAAGTGAATAAGTTATTAGTTAGGTTAATTTGGTAGGTGTGATTGTAATAGTAACTTATGTGATGAAAGTTACTTATTTTCGTTAGTTCTTTTTTCTTGATTTTTAACTTTTTAACTTTTCTATTTCTCGCTCTCTCATCTCTTCATGTGATGGATAGTCCATATCAAAGGAAGGCCCACATGGTGGATGGTCCAAATCGAAAGTGGGGCCCACACATGGAAGGTGGACCACTGTGCGGAATCTTATCTATCCACACACAAACACACAATGTTGCATGCGTGCAAGATTGCAATTTTCCTATAGGTGGGCCGCCATTCAGATAGTGTGGCGAGGACGAGCCATTTCATCCCTCAGGTTGGCCACTGTAGAAAACAAAGGTATGGCCACAAATTCCTTTCAGCTTGCACACCACAGTGAGAGAATGTAAATGGTGGACCCACTATATGGAAAGCCCAGATCTTTAAAAGTGCCGTACACGTGTGTGCACATCAGAAAATAATGACCGGTGGACCATTTTCAACACAAGTGTGACCAACCCAATGACTGGACAAAGGCTCATGTGGGGCCACCTGATGATGCACCCTGGTCGTTAGAGCTACAGAACTCTCGGAGATGGGATCCTCTACAACATCTCTTTTACCACCCAAGCTATGTGGGGTCAAGCATACTGTAGGATTATGTAAAATCCACTCTTTCGGGTGAGAACCATCATCTGAACCATGCATAAAAGACCTTAAAAACTTATGTGGGCCACACCAACGGGAAAATTGTAAAATTACTTCCAAAACCATAAATCTTAAAGAGTGGCCCTCATGGGTTTTCTAAACATGCTGATTTTTGTATTCTCTGTGCTGGTGACTTGACTGATTTACAGGTTTTAAGAAAGATATCTTGGGAAAAACAGCGGAATCATGTAGAGATGAATCTAGGATTGCAATCCAAAAACACTAAGTAAACACAAAGAGAACACACCAATTTAATGTGGAAAACCCTTTCGGGAAAAAAGCATAGCATAAAGCAACAGAAATTCACTATGAAAGTAGAAATTACAAAGAGAGAAGGTTTACCCGATTCGAACAACCTCGAATCTCACCTTTGCTACACTCCTTTGAAACCCTAGAACCTGTAACGTCCTGGATTTTCACTGTTTTGGATTTTCAAAAATCCTTTAATTTTTTTTATGTAATTAACTTATATTATCATTTACTGACGATTAACACTCAATGTTAGTTTGTACACGGGTGGAACCAGTAAAGAACTGCACAAGTCCGATTAATCAATCGTAGGAAGCCAACGAATCCGCTCAATCACTTGAATATCAAGTTTAGCCCCATGATTTACTCACATAGGGCCCAATATCTAACCGACCCATCGCTAACTAATCAAAACAATCATAACTAAATTAAAAGATCTAATCGAAGCCGAGTTAGATAGGGCCCGGATCTTGACTAATGGAACAAATCAACATCGTCACTCTTTTAGCCTAAAACCAACGGTTTAGAATAATCATGACCAAATCTGCACTTTCGCTAGTTATAAATAGGCCACACTATGAATATAGTTAATCCAAAACCCTAATCATTGCCCACGACAAATCTCAATACCTAATTCATTACAGAAATATCCCGATTTTCTAAACAAGCTCTAAACCGCTCGTTGGTGGGCCACTAGTTCCAAAACTATAAAATAATGTCCGTCTTACTGGGCTCGACGTTCATCGCGGGAGTCGGACTTAGGTACTGTCCAGAACCGTTCAACTTGAGCCAAAGGGCGAATGCATGAGAAGTACAAATACCCTAAAGGAAGAAGCTGAAACTCAAGTGAATTGAGTCGTCTACTCTTATGCAAAGTTGAGGATTTCGGACCGTCGGTTTACGACCAAACTTCACACGTGGAGTAAGGATATTTCCCTACTCATATCCGTATAGTCGCGGCCCCGATCGACCATCGGTGATCATTGAACAAAATTCTAATCATATCTGTCGATCGGTGCATCCAAATGGCGGGCCGATCATATCTATACGTAGATCATCATTAGGGCTAACTATCCTACGGTGTATATCAATATGTACGCCCCATAGTGGGCCCTAGAGGTTAGAATGACCCTCACATAGGGTTAGTATAGTAAAAACCTAGCCCTTGGGGCCATTTACACTAAATCTGACAATATATAAGGGTTTCATTTGGACCCCCCTCTCCCCATACGAATTTACCCTAGAAGAAAGAAAGAGAGTGTAACACTCTGGATTTTTTAAGGCCGTTTAGGAACTCGACCTCCAAATTTTCAGGTGTTGCTTATATCCTAATTATGGTGATTTGTACATAAATCAGTTTAAATGAGCAATAAAGGAATTGGCTGGAACATAAACCACAACCTAAACTATTCTACTGAAATGAATGCGACTAAGAAATACAAGTCTATAGGAATATCAAACGGGTCGCACAAGGCGTCGCCCAATAAAATTTATATAAGAAATGCCCAAAAGAAATGGTGCGCTAGATTCCTGTTCAACAACCCATATACAACTCGCTCAGTCTACGGTGATTCACCTATAAGCTGGAAGTAGGAAAACTCATCTTCCCTATCTATGCTCACCTCGCTCGGCTCGTCGAGCTCCGCCTCACCTGCATCTAGTAAAGGGTCCGATTGGTGTTTTAAAACACCGTCCCAGAGTGAGAGTGAGTAGCTAACTCAGTGGTTATTATTAGCCTTAAGTTACAACAAGCATCAATTATATGATGAATTTAATGAAAGGCATACATTCACAGATCCCTAAATAGTCTTGTTAATGCATATGCATGTATTATGATATGATGCATGACCTTACAATAACACTCCCTCGAGCGACTTCGTCTAACAATTGCGCATAACCAACACTCCCTCATTGCGACCTCAACTGCCGAGTCGCCAACCTAACTAGTGCGATGCAATTGTGATCGTGTCAGCCGAGTTTTTAATTAATTTCATTCATGCAGCAGAGTGGAAAAACTGGTACACTCCACGTATCATTGCCCTCAACAGATGTGAGCAGATAGGGTTAACAAACATGGTTGGTCAGTAAGTGGACTAGACCATGTGAGTTCATGCGAGTATGTGACGGGTGACATCGGGTACAAGCAACCCATGTAGTCTAACCACTGTCGCCCATTCGCATCCGCCCAAATCCGCTGGTCTAGCCTCAGGGTAGTCTTACCAACGGGACCACCTTCTCTCACCTTAGTTTCCTGACCAACCTAGGGATTTGATGGTATTCAATAATACTTTAACAAATCAGAATTTATCATTTAACACAAGTGATGTCATGCACTCATACATTAAACATATAAATTCAGATTTTTCTACAATTACAACTACTAACAATAAAATGTAATAAATGTGTATGTGTGTTGTGTGGGATTAATGAAGAAAGCAAAAGCTATATATGATTCATGGCACAAACGTACAACAAGGATGAATAGTAGCACAAATATACAACAATGATTTATACTATCGTGCATGCCACAAGGAAGGTTATACTAGAATCGTATATGAGATGAACATGCCACACCAAAATCAAGCCCAATCATGTTGAAGAACAAAGAAACAACACTCAATCATTTCATGGAATTTGGGAGGACCTATCGTGTAGGGTCTTGGATAGGTTCTCTCTAGATTACTCAAGCACATCATCCGAACATTTATAATCATTAAACTCATAGTAAAATTGGTGCTAGGTCACCTAATGATAATAGTCCGCACCTACGGATCGTCAAGAGCTTGCTGGACCTAGGGTTACCAAACTCACGGATCGATTTATAAAGATCCTGAGTCAAATGTACTTGCATGTTAGAATACATGCAAGGCCTAGCTTAACGCAATGAGTTTATAAGGAAGAAGAGTGATTACCTATCCAATCGGAGGAGAGTTGTTCTTGCGGTTGTGGGTGAGGGATTTCATGAGGAAGAGGGAAGGAGTTGCAAGACTCTACCTCCCTTGGGTCCCACCTTCAACTACGGCTCACCCTCTCCCCCTTCTTCTTTCTCTCCTTTTTCTCTCCCTTCTCTCTTTCTCTCTCTCTCTTTATTTCTTCTAGGGTAAATTCGTATAGGGAGAGCGGTGCCCAAATGAAACCCTTTATAGGGCCAGATTTGGTGTAAATGGTCCCAAGGGCTAGGTTTTTACTATACTAGTGTAACGTCCCGTCCAACCAGCACAGTATCCTGGGGCGTCCTCATCGGATTTGCCGCAGGACCGTCCGTTTAACTATTCAGGGTGGGGTACCATAAGTTAATTAACCTAAGATTAGCCCATTAGAATAGACTGGGCTGGTCATGATGGGACCTGGTGTGGCCCGCCAAGCCGAATGGCTGGTTACATTTAACGACAGCCCGTGTGGGCCACACAACGACCGAGGAGGGTCAGAAAATTCTGAAAGTCTAGGAAATCATAGGTCTCACTGGGCTTGTGGTCCATCGCGGACTATGGACCCAGTGGACACCCAGAACTGGGATCTGGCACTAGCCGAATGCACCCCATCAATGCCAGTATTAGGATCTGGCACTTGCAATTGAAGCTGAGATATCTGGTGTTCCAGCCATCGAATTTCTTTCAAATTTACGGTGACGATTTAATATATTTTTCTACACCCGTTCACCAAATCTGGGACCTGATCGCGGAACGGTGACCGTTGATCGCAAATCGGACCCATATGACCAAACCCCACATCCGATCTTTCCCAAATTTTGTATGGCCCTTCATCGGGCCATGGAACACCTACCCTGAAATTTTCATGGCCAGAGGGCCGCCAGAACTGCTCCAATCACCATATCAGCCCCCACATGGTCATTTAAGGGTTAGAAACGCCTTCTCAAATCATATATCCGTTCATCTGTTCGTCCTCAATTTTTGCATGGACCCTAGTCGAACCATAAGATACCTACACGCTGAATTTGGTGGCTAGAGGGGTGTTGGGGCCACCCCAACACCAATAGGAGTCTCATAGGTCTAATTTGGAAATTGTGGAAGCTTGGGGCCAAAGGGGCCAAGTCTAGAGAATAAAGCCCTAAGACCCTCTTTCTCATAACTCTTCTCCATTCTCCAACAACAAGCTCTCTATCTCCCTCATCACTTCCTCCAACCTCCAACCACCAATCTCTCTTTCTCATAACTCTTCTCCATTTTCCAACAACCAAACTCTTCCTCAAATTTCTTACAATCTCCAACAACCCATCTCTCTCCCTCATAACTCCCACCATCTCCAACGACCAAGGAGAGTAAAGAGAGGGTGAAGGTAATTTGGTGGACCCTAAATCAAGGTGGGGCCCTAGGAAATCAATCCCACAACCTCTTACTTCTTCTCCAAGGAGGATCCCTCATCCGCGGCCGCTCCTTCGTCCCGTTGAGCATCTAGGTAAGATCCATCACCAAGTTTCCTTGAAACTCTTGTGATGAAAGGGATTTGCATGGGAATCTAACATGTGATGTTGCTCCTAGGATTCCGACCGTTCTACACCAAAATCCACATCTCCTAGGTCATTCCCGAGTCTCCAACAAATTCGAAGGTGCGGACTATTATCCTTAGGTGGCCTAACACCAATTATAGTATGAATCTAATGATTTTGTTTGCTTGAGTGTTGAGTTGGAAAATCTAGAGAGACCCTAGGGATTGTAGGTTGTTAACTTTGTATGGAATTGCATGATTTGCTCTCATTTTGTGGTTAATCTTATCCCTTACATGATTTAGTACATGTATGATAATATGCTCTTGTTGAATGATCCCCTCATATGGTGTTGCTTCATGGTACGTAGTAGCTATTACTCTTGCACATGTGATTCCTTGTATGTAGGAAGTGCTTAACTTCCTCACAAATCCACACACTTCATATGCACTAGTTTCATGATAATGTAGTATGCTTGTTTAGAATATTTGACTAGTGTGTTGAGATGTTGTTAACATGATACTGTGATGCAAATGATAACCTGTATGGTGGCATGTTATGGATTACCCTCACCCTCTTGGGTTGGTCAGGAACACGTTGAGAGACGGTAGTCCCTTTGGTAGGACTATGCAAGGGCTAGACCTATGGGTTTGGGCGGGCGTGTTCGAGTGGCTGTAGTTCGACTGCATGGATCCCTTGTACCCGAGGTCATTCGTCTTACGCTCGCCTGGCTTGTACGGTCTAGCCTACTGTCTGACAAACCTTGTTGTTAACCATGTTTGATCACACATGTATGGAACCTGGGACACCCTACAACCATTGCAGCCCATCGCTAATCTACCTGTAAACTAGTCCACAGTCTCGTGAGCCGGGCATGGTGGAATGGGACACTGTGTCCGAGCTGTCGGCCTACCCTGGGGCACCGCGCCTCCCCGTAGTGACCATGAGCGATCCCTTGCTCTTGGCACTCATGCGCTTGCAGTCGGGGATGAGGAACCCGACGGGATCACGGACCGCGGTACCCTGGCCTCCGCGTTATGGGGTCTTGGCACCGCAACCTGTTGAGGGCATTGACAGTGGGGTGTATCAAATTCCCAAATTTGCTGGATGAATGGACCTAACTAATAACTCGGCTAACACGATCGCATTACATCGCATTAGTTAGGGTGGCGACTCGGCAGTCGAGGTCGCGCTGAGGGAGTGTTGCCATATGCGATCGTTAGATGAAGTCGCTCGAGGGAGCGTTGTGGCGAGGGCATGCATCATATCATCGCATTGCATGCACATTTAATAAGAATTGTAGGTGTTGCTGATTAACTGCTTTTCATTAAATTCCTATTATAATTAATGTCTGTTATAACTTAAGATTAATAATTCACACTGAGTTGATCACTTACTCTCACTCTGGGACGGTGTTTTAAAACACCAACCAGACTCTCTCATAGATGCAGGGGATGCAGAGCAGCTGGAGCGTGGCGATGCTACCCTCGACGTGGATGAAGAGTTATCATATTTCCAGCTGATGGACGACTCTCAGTCAGCTGGAGAGGCGGGATTGAACCACTGAGCTGTGGGCTCAGTCCCATTCTTTTTGGACATCTTATTCTTTTGCGGTTTTGTCGGGTGACGCCATGTGCCCTCTATTCTTTTGGACGTGTATATAGATATTTATGTTGTCTTCTTCCATTTCAGTAGACTTGTGGTTGTGCTTCATGTTCCAGGTTGTTCCAAATTGCGCAATTAATTCGACTAATCATAAAACCATAAAATGTATGATAAGTGACCCCGGGAACTCGGGAGTTGAGTATATACACGACCCCCGATTTTCAGGGCGTTACAACTAGCCCTATGGGAGGGTCTTTCTAACATCTAGGGCCCACTATGAGGCGTACATATTGATATACACAATAAGATAGTTAGCCCTAATGATGATCTACATATGGATATGATTGGCCTGCCATTTGGATGCGCTGATCGATAGATATGATTAGAAGTCGGTACAACGGTCACCGATGGTCGATCGGGGCCGCGGATATACGGATATGAGCAGAGAAATATCCTTACTCAACGTGTAAAGTTTGGTCATAAACCAACGGTCCAAAATTCTCAACTTTGCATAAGAGTGGACGACCCAATTCACTTAAGTTTCAGCTTTTTCCTTTAGGGTATTTGCACTTCTCATGCACTCGTCCCTCAGTTCAAGTTGAGCGGTTCTAGACACTACCCAGGTCCGACTCCCGCGATGGACATCGAGCCCAGTAAGATGGACATTATTCTATAGTTTTGGAACTAGTGACCCACTAACGAGCGGTCTAGAGCTTGTTTGGAAAATCGGGCCATTTCTGGAATAAATTTGGTATTGAGATTTCTCGTGGGCAATAATTAGGGTTTGGATTAACTATGTTTATAGTATAGCCTATTTATAACTAGTGAAAATGGAGATTTGGTCATGGTTACTCTAAACCATCGGTTTTAGGCTAAAAGAATAACGGGGTTGATTTGGTCTATTAGTCAAGATCCGGGCCTTATCTGACTCGGCTTCAGTTAGATATTTAATTTAGTTATGATTGTCTTGATTAGTTAGCTACTGGTCAGTTAGATTTGAGCCCTATGTTAATAAATCATGGGGCTAAACTTGATGTTCAAGTGATCGGGCGGATTCGTTGGCTTCCTACGGTTGATTAATCGGACTTGTGCGGTTCTTTACTGGTATCACCCATGCCATGTATAAACTAACATTGAGTGCTAATGATCAGTAAGTGATAATATAAGTTAATTTAAAAAAAAAAAAATCAAGGATTTTTGGAAATCCAAAACAGTGAAAATCTAGGACATTGCAGAGAGAAAGAGAGAAACAGAAGAAAAAAGAGGAGAAAGAGAGAAGGGAGAGAAATGAGAGAAAGAAGAAGGGGGAGAGGGTGAGCCATAGTTGAAGGTGGGACCCAAGGGAGGTAGAGTCTTGCAACTCCTTCCCTCTTCCTCATGAAATCCCTCACCCACAACCACAAAAACAACTCTTCGTCGATTGGATAGGTAATCACTTTTCTTCCTTAGAAACTCATTGTGTTAAGCTAGGCCTTGCATGTATTCTAACATGCAAGTACATTTGACTCAGGATCTCTACAAAATTGACCCGCGAGTTTAGCAACCCTAGGTCGACTCCGCAAGCTCTTGACGATTTGTAGGTGCGGATTATTATCCTTAGGTGGCCTAACACCAATTTTACTATGAGTTTAATGATTATGAATGCTAGGATGATGTGCTTGAGTAATCTAGAGAGAACCTAGCCAAGACCCTACACGAAAGGTCCTCCCAAATTCCATGAAATGATTGAGTGTTGTTTCTTTGTTCTTCAACATGATTGGGCTTGATTTTGGTGTGGCATGTTCATCTCATATACGATTCTAGTATAACCTTCTTTGTGACATGCATGATAGTATAAATCCTTGTTGTACGTTTGTGCTGGCATTTATCCTTGTTGTACGTCTGTGCCATGAATCATGTATAACTCTTGCTCTCTTCATTAATCCCACACAACACACATACACATTTATTACATATTATTGTTAGTAGTTGCAATTGTAGAAAAATCTGAATTTATATGTTTGATGTATGAGTGCATGACATCACTTGTGTTAGAGGATAAATTCTGATTTGTTGAAGTGTTATTGAATACCATCAAATTCCTAGGTTGGTCAGGAAACTGAGGTGAGAGAAGGTGGTCCCGTTGGTAGGACTACCCTGAGGCTAGACCAATGGATTTGGGCGGATGCGAATGGGCGACAGTGGTTAGACTATATGGGTTGCTTGTATCCGATGTCGCCCGTCACGTACTCGCCTGAACTCGCACGGTCTAGTCCACTTATTGACTAACCATGTTTTTTAACCCTGTCTGCTCACACATGTATGAAACCTGGAACACTCTTCAACCACTGAAGCCTATTGATAACCATTTGAAATCGATCCATAGACTCGAGAGCTGGGCATGGTGGAATGAGACACTGTGTCCGAGCTGTCGGCCTACGCTGGGGTGACGAGCCTCCCCATAGTGACAGCGAGCGATCCTTCTTCCCAGCACTCCCCATGTGCTTGAAATCGAAGATGGGGAACCCGATGAGATCAAGGATCGTGGAGTCCTGGCCTCGCACGTTGAGGGGCCTTGACCTCGCAATCAATTGAGGGCAAGGATACGTGGGGTGTACCAGTTTTTCCAATCTGCTGGATGAACAGAATTAATTAAAAATTCGGCTAACACAATCACGATCGCATCGCACTAGTTAGGTTGGCGACTCAGCAATTGAGGTCGCAATGAGGGAGTGTTGGTCATGCACGATCGTTAGACGAAGTCGCTCGAGGGAGTGTTGTTGTGAGGTCATGCATCATATCATAATACATGCATATGCATTAACAAGACTATTTAGAGATCTGTAAATGTATGCCTTTCATTAAATTCATCATATAATTGATGCTTGTTGTAACTTAAGGCTAATAGTAACCACTGAGTTAACTACTCACTCCCACTCTGGAACGGTGTTTTAAAACACCAACCAGACCCTTTACTAGATGCAGGTGAGGCGGAGCTCGACGAGCCGAGCGAGGTGAGCATGGATAGGGAAGAGGAGCTTTCCTACTTCTAGCTTACGGGTGGACCACTGTAGACTGAGCGGGTTGTATATGGGTTGTTGAACAGGGATCTACTGCACCATTTTTTTTGGACATTTTTTATATAAATTTTATCGGGCGACGCCTTGTGAGACCCGTTTGATATTCCTATAGACTTGTATTTCTTAGTCGCATTTATGTCAGTAGATTAGTTGTGGTTGTAGTTTATGTTTCAGCCGATTCCTTTATTACTCATTTAAACTGATTTATGTATAAATCACTATATTTAAGATATAAGCGACACTTGGGAATTTGGAGGCCGAGTTCCTGCACGGCCCCTGAAAACCTGGGGTGTTACAGAACCCCTTTTAGAAACCCTTTGAAATAGTTTAGGAAGCCTTAGAATATCTTAGAATGGCCCTAGAGACTCCTATTTATAGTTGAGAAATCCCGGCTTTTGCACCAACTTGGAATAGTCCGGAAACTGCTTCAAATTTACGTAGTCCGTGCACAATCTGCGTAACCTCCGACTAGTCGAACTAGAGTTCGGGCTAATTGAAGTGCACAATCTGCGTAACCTCCGACTAGTCAAACCAGAGCTCGGGCTAGTCGAAGGACACTTCGACTAGTCAAACTCGTCCTTCCATTGGTCGAATTTCTCAGAAGTTCCAAAATACATTGTTGCTGGACTTTCACCCGAACTTTCTCGTGCTAGTCGAATTTCCTAAAATTTAAGACATCCGTTAACAATAAGATACACGCCATGGCGACCAATACTAAAAGGCCGGCATCCCATCCTCCACTGTTCCATGTGGTGTCACCCATCTGAGTTGTAGATCTAGTTGGCCTAATGGTCTAACATCTGAGGCATATGGATGGTCCACATCAAAGGTGGGTCCTACATGATGGATGACCCGTATTAATATGGGCCCGCATAATAGATGATCCACATCCAAGGTTGGCTCCTAATGATAAATTGCTTACATCTGATTCATGTATCCAAACATGCCCTGAAAGATGGAGGAGGTGAATTCACATCAGATGGCTGATTTGATGGCTTGCAAGCTGCAAGATACTATCTTTTTGGCATACATGTTTGGGCATAATAGTACGGATTACATGATATTCACACAAGAGTCCCATACAGGTGTATATGTCCAGGGTGAAATGTACACTTAATACTGATTACAGATTGCTGTAATCACAATGTCCGTCCAAACTGGTGTTTGCAAATTGTACACGTGTTTGTGGAGCACTGGAAAAATATATGGCTTTTGATGAAACATTTCCCATATGTATACAAACACTTGGAACTGTCATATCACTTGTATTATTACGGTAATGACTTCGTTAAACAAACTAGCCAAATTCCTCTCACAAAGGGAGATAAGTAATATGACTTGTAATCATAGCTTGTAATGAATCTTTGCCCATTTACTACCCGTTAAGATTACCACCTATGTTGTGAGGAAGACAGAAAATTTTCAAAGGGACTTTCTTTGGGTGGAATGAGTGAGAAGAAGAAATTCCACTTAAATAAGTGGAGGGAGTTCTAGAAATAAAAAAAAGGAATGCAGGATTAAGGAGAGAAATTGGAATCTATTATGCAAATGGTGATAGAGTTTTGGAAAAGAGATGCAAGCCCCTAGGAGAAGAGCAGCAACAGAAAATCCATGACCTCGAATCAAAGCTTCAAGATGGACTTGGAGAGGATTGTTAGTGATGACTCAGGCCAAACTCTTGCGGCTTATTCTGGTCCTTCCTGCTTAGTGCTACCCATGATGTGGAGGCTCTTTTATAGGGAGTCCATTTTCTGTTTGAAGCCCTTCAATAAGGTCATTTTGTAGGGAGATTCTGTAATGTTGTTACTTGGTTGATGTCATTCATTGGCCAAGATTGGATCTAAAATTCTCCCAATTTCATTAAGTGGGCCAAGTTTGAATACAAACCATGAGAGCTGTGCTATATTTTCACTAAGGCCATGTATGGAAGCCATGGATTCCATGCCAAACAATAGAAATGTGAAAAAAAAAAAAAGGTTTTCTTTTGATGTGATGATTCGTGTTATTTGAATTACAAAGAAAAGGGTTGATTCTGTGTAAGCATTTATTATACTTTTCTATAATTTAAATTCTTAGCAAAAGAAAATAGTTGAGTATTATGAAAGGATTATGAGATTTCCACTTGTTACCCAAGCAAGAACTTGGAATCGGTGTTTTGATAGTTCTCATGAATATTATCATTAGATATTTTATCTTTTTATCCTCTCTTATACCTTGTACTCCATGTATCCAAACATGCCCTGAAATTAGCGCTCTAATCTCTAGGTCAAACATTTCATTTATCTGGGGTTTCCTGCCCCTTTTGTTGTTCAAAGACACTGCTTCCTTCTTTTAATTTAATGCATTTTTCGTTACTTAAAAAATAAATAAAAAATATCTTGGGACTAAATTCAGCATCAAGAGAAGCATGGAAGTGCATATGAAGGTAGGCTCACCCATAATGCAAGTTCATCAAGAGATTGACCCTATTAACATATGATATGCATGGGATGTGAGCTTGAGGGTATTTGCATGCTGTATAGGGTATTCCATGGCATTAAACAATGTGAATGCCAGTTCATGAACTACAGTAATTGTGGTGATGGCAACATGAAATGAACTGGTTATACCAATAAATGCATTAATACATCCAAACACTACTCAAAGGAGTAGATAGGGTTCAAAAGAAAGCTAGAGATTTGACGATGGTTGTCAGTGAAAAGCTTCCATGAATACAAACCTGGGAATGATCAGCGGACAAAACTCTACCATCTGATCTTAAACCAGTGAGCTGTGGAAAATGCCCCCATATGTCGTGGACTGTCATGTAGTATAATTCTATTCCTGATAAGACCGAATAAGGTAACAAGCAAACACATGTTTTTGGGTATTTTCTGGGTTTGATGACCCTGTCATTAGCAGCATAGTTCAGACCCTCCTGACCCAGCTTTCTTTTCTCCCATGAACAAACTCCAGAATCATTCATGATTTGCCAAATAATACATGAATTGCCAAGTAGTTTAATAAAGACTCGAAAAATCTCAGTGACAATTTATTTGTTTCTTTTAAGGAAATTCCTCATTTTTTTTTTTTTTTTTTCTGAAAATTTCCCAATCATGAATAACTACCTCATTGAATCTGTCCTGAAAGCCAACATTGTAACAGTTACTGGGAGTAGAGATGGAATTCAGAGTTCCTATTTCTCATTTCAATGTCAAGGATCTTCAACATCAAAATCATCTCTTCATGCTGAGGATGTGAAGTGTGATCTACAAAGAACAATGTAGCAGTCCCATGCAACTCGATGGAACTCCAACCGGGCACCTTCTTCAACCCTAGAGATTTCATCTGCCTCCATGCCTCACACACGCCATCCCATCTGCTAATCGCTGCATAGCTGTGTGCTAATTGCACGTAATTCCCAGCATTCTCAGGCTTCAACTGAAGGATTTCTCCTGCAATGGCTTCACCAAGATCCGCATCTCTGTGGGTCCTACAAGCATCGAGGAGTATCCCAAGAATGTCTATGGTGGGCTGGGACAACATTGCCTTTACAAATCTGTATGCCTCTTGTACCCTTGCTGCTCGACAGAGGAGATCAACAACACAGGCATGGTGTTCTAGCTTGGGCTCAATCCCAAAATCTTCTTTCATAGATTGGAATACTCTCAGACCTTCAGGCACGAGTCCGGCGTGACTACAAGCAGAGAGTACAGATAGAAACAGGACTGGATTCGGCTTTATTCCTGTCTGCAAAAAATCCAAGTATATCCTCAGCGCAGTCTCCCCCTTCCCGTGACTCCCATATCCTCCAATAATCACACTCCATGAGACCAGATCCTGTTCCGGCATTCCGTCGAAACACCTTTGAGCAGCTTCCATGTCACCGCATTTTGAGTACATATCGATTAAAGCAGTGTCAACCGAGATAGACGGCCTCAAACCATTTCTGAGAATATAATTGTGGACCCACTTCCCTTGATGGAGCGTGCCAGTAGAAGCACAAGCTTGGAGAAGGGAGACCACACTGATTGAATCAGGTCTTTGGCGAGCCTGTCTCATTTTGCTGAAGAGATAGAATGCCTTATTCAAGTAACCATTTTGAGCATAACCAGCAACTATCCCATTCCAAGAAACCACATCTCTATCACTCATCATGTCGAACAAAGCTTGGCATTGTATCAAATGACCGCACTTGGCATACATGGTAAGGAGGGAGTTCATGGCAGCTACGTCGACTTGCATTCTCTGCCTAATGATGTAGGCATGAATGGATGTTCCACTATTGAAGGAACCCAACTGGGCACAAGCTGCTAGAGCGCTTGCTATGGTTGCTGAAGAGGGTGTCACTCTTGCTCTTAACATCTGATGGAATTCAGACAGTGCCCGATCCCCTCTATCATTCTGAACAAGACCGGCAATCATCGCTGTCCACGACACGACATCTCTATCTTCAATTCTGTCATACAGCTGAAACGATTCATCCATGTTCCCCAATTTCAAGTACATATTCATAAGAGTCGTTTCAATGTGCACATCGGATTCAAATCCAGACGTTATGATCTGAGCATGGATTGACTTGCCCGATTCAATTGTACTCTTATCGGCAATCACAGATGCCACAGACCCAAATGTCTGTTGGTCGGGCTTTGTCTCTCCTCGCCTCATTCTGTTAAGAAGTTCCACACATTCACTGACATTGCCAGTTTTGGAGTAGCCCGAAACCAAAGAATTCCATGAAACAATGTCCCACCTATGCATCGCATCGAACAACTGCTGAGCCGCCTCCATTCCTCCACACCTCGCATACACATTCAACAAAGAATTCACAACAACAATATCTACTTCGAATCCCAACTGAACAACACAACAATGCACGCATTGAAGATGGTAGAACTGTGAGATCCCAGATAGCAAACCCAATACAGTAACCGAATTGGGTCGAATTCCTTCACGCTGCATCTGGTTGTACATAGAAAAGGACTTATCTACATCACCCATTTGTGAATAACAGCCAACGATCGTGGTCCAAGGAACGACATTTCTATAAGGCATTCTATCGAACACCTGACGGGCACTGTCAACGTGGCCCCATTTGGCGTAGACATGGACCAGAGACGAAGCGATGTAGGCATCGGCGATAAAATCGCCGCCGCTGACGATGATGTGTTGATGGATGGTCAGAGCGTGCGAGAGCGAACCGAGGGAAGCGCAGGCCTTAAGCAGAGAGGGGAAGGTGTAGGCGTCAGGGGCTATTCGGTCATTGAGCATGTAGATGTAGGAGAGGAGGGTTTGGCGGGCAGCGCCTACGGTTGAGAGGCGGCTGAAGAGGTTTCTACAGTTGGGAGCAGCCAGGGCTGTTAACTCACAATGGTTTCTTGCAGAGGTGAATCCAGACCGTCCATTTGGTCATTGGTGGGCCCTTTTGTAGATGGACACTGGTGGAAGGTTCCAACCGTTCGATCTGTTGGCTCTAAGGTGGACGGCGAAAGTCCGACGTTGAGTCGATGCACGACCGACACGTTGGAAGGGAGATGCCCCAGTGAGAAGTGCTCAGCGATTCTCGAGAGCTGCCAAAGTGGCACATGTGTGCAACAGGTTATGTCTTACCATGCACGTGCCGTGGCACGAAGATCAATCCACTCCACTCATTAGATGGGCTAGACGTTTATGAGAAGAATTATTAGAGAATGTCGACTTTCTGATGAGTGGAAGCGGATTGGCTGGTGTATGTATTGTCGAGAGTAAGTTCTGTGGATCTCATAATGAGGTATGTGTTATATCTAAACTGTCCATCCATTTTACGAGCTCGTCTTAATGCTTGACCGGAAAAATAAGATAGATCTAAAGATCAATTGGACCACATTGCAAAAAGCAGTGGAAGATTGTATGTGTACCATTGAAACCCTTCTGGGGATCACTGAAGTTTTGAAACCATATGAAAATTTTTTTTTCCTCTTTATCTATGTATTTTTGACCTTATTAACCGACTGTATAGAAAATAAACTTTAGTGCAAGCCTACGAATTTTTTAACATGAAAATCATTATCCCGCAACTATTTTTGGTGTGGCCTATTTGAGCTTTGGATATGATTATTTTTTGTACAGTGCTTTAAAATAATCTCGAAAAAATTGATGAACAGCGTGGATATCATAAATACATCGAAGCTGGTGTAACTTTGATCTCCTTTGAACCGTTAGTACAATTCGGAGATGAGGAGCGTCGGCGCTCGTATTCGGAAACATGTATCTACACCAGCTATATCGCATCCAATCCACTCCCTGATAAGTCTGTATTGGATTTTGGGGAAGCGGATTGGCTGGTGCACCACACACCAGCTATATATATAGCTGATGTAGATTAGTGTCGTGCGAAGACGAGCGCGGATCCTCGAGCTCCAGGTTGTACGAATGGTTCAAATGACATCAAAGTTACGTGGGCCTTATAATGATGTATTTATCATATCCATGCTGTTCATCTATTTTTCGAGATCATTTTAGATCATTAGACAAAAAATAAATTATATCCAATTTTCAAATGCACCACACCAAAAAAAATAGCAGCGAGGATAATAATTCTTACTGTTAAAAAATTCAAAGGGCCTACCCAGACCTTGATCGTGCCTTTTGATGTATGTGTAGTATATCCACTCCGTCTATCTGTTTTTTCAGCCCATTTTAGTAAAGGAGCCGAAAATTAAAGCAAATACAAATCTCAGGGTGACCACACTAAAGAAAATAGTGGCTTAAAAGCTTTCTAGGTCCCACTTTAACGTTTATTTACCATCCAACCTGTTAATAAGATCACACACATATATATATATGGATGAAGCGAAAAAATAAATATCTGCTTGATTCGAAACTTTCGTAGACCACGATAAGCTTTTAATGGTCAATATTTACTATTTCCTGTCGTGTAACTCACTCACCATTTGGATCAGCTTCATTTTTTTCCTTAATGTTGTAAAATGACCTTAAAAACATATGGACAGTGTGGATATAATACATATACATCAAAGTGGGCCCCACGATCAGGGCCGCACCGTGTTAGGTGAGGTTGGCGCCGCACCTAATCCGCCACCGTTGAACCGGAATCTTATGGCAAGACAAAAAGCAAATCATTTCATTCCGTACGTAAGTCTAATCCCAACGTTTTTCTATCAAAAGAAAAAGAAAAAGTCCACAAGAATCTGAGTTAGCTTCGAACCAGACGCTGGCGGACTACGAACGTTCATACTCATTCACACCATTAATGCCAATGTGGATTACATCGTAATACAATCCAAACCATTAAACCTTGGAACAATATAGATAGGCACACATCCCAAAGTCAGATCAGTTGGACGACTCTCATATCTTGTGAAATAATTCTTTTTGTCGTTAGGACGGTTTGAAAGTTACGATGATCCGTCGATCTGATTTGGCCCAATGAAAACCGACCCCTCTTCATGTCCTGCATATTTATTTATAAAATAAAAAAGAGCATTTCCGTGTCAAACATCCCCTCATCTATTGCAAAAGACGTTTTTCTTGACCGGCAAAAACCCAGAAGAAAAAAAGGACAAGTTATTTGATTACAGTCACGATCAATCGAAATCGAGAAGGAGAGAGTGGTTGAAGAGAATCTAATCACAAAAGAACCAAAAAATAACAAATTGAAATATGGAAATATCTATCTACAGAAAATCCATCTATTTTTCATTATTCCATGTAAAACAATAAGAAAGAATGGAATTTGTGTCATATCCTTTCAACAACACAAAAGATAGAACACCCTGTATACATTTTCTCAATTTCCTCCCCAATAAAGTAAGAAAAATTAAAAAAGAAGAGATTAACAAAAAAAAAAAAAAACCAAACACAACATTCAATTGGATGGAAAGCTGGGATTGCTGATTTTGTCATTGTTATTGGTAGTGGTGGTAGAGATGTTGTTGCTAGTCTGGTGGGCCCCACCAATGATCGAAGAGATGGCGGCTGCGAGAGCGGCCGTGAAATTTGGATCCGCCGTGATCGCTGCGGTCGCCGCATTAACGGTGTCCGCCAACGAGGCCGGCTGTTGCATTTGCTGTGGGTGTGAGAACTGGGCCATGTCTGTGTTCGGCGACACCTGAAGACTACAGAATTTCGATTGGTTATAGAGAGATTGGCCAAATATCTGTGGGATAGGTGGCGTCTGTGGCGATGTAAATCCTTGAGATGCATTTGAGAGTGGCACTGGGAATTGGGTTGTGGGTGGCCTTTGGAATTGTAAGGGGTTGGGAGTGTGGGTGAGATCTAATGTGACCGTTGGAAATGGGGCCGAAGCAGATATCGTCGCCATGTTTGATGAACAAGGCAAGATTGTCCTCGCCAAGAAATTTGGATTCATTAGCCCATCACTGCTCGACATTGATCCAGAGAGTAGCATGCCCACTGCTGCCGATGTAGTAGACGCCATGGCCATGGCAGCCGGCGGAAGTGGGTGGTTGTGGTTTCCTTCATATGTAGTTATTAGTATCGACCGATCCTCAGCACATCTTTGGACCTGTATGGATAGTGCAATGTGAACAAATCAGAATAATCACTTATTAGATTTAGGGCAGGTTTGGATATACAATTCAATTAAATTGCAATTGTTTCAAGTGGGGGTGGGGCCATTTTAATTCTCAACAGTAACTAAAAGCCTAAGAGTAAGAGCTATTTCATTGGTTTCAAATTGGACCTGAAACATTTGCAATTTCAATTTGAGTGTGGATGTTCATTAGACAATTGCAATTTCAATTTGAGTTTGGATCCTCATTAGAGTTATTGCAATTCAATTCAACTCAATTGAGTATCTGAACAATGACTTGAATTATCTATGCAGAGCTTCAACATACCTGTTTGCGAACCGGACATCCGACCGCCATTGTGCACCGATAATAAGCTCGTGGGCATGGGTTTCCCTTTGCCATCTTTTGCCCGTATTTTCGCCATTGGCATCCATCTGTGATCTGAAAAATGAAAGATTATATTAAAATTGATTAAAAAAATAAGTATAGATTATTGGGTTTGAGAGATAGACATTAATTAATAGATTGTAGTTATTACCATGGGCGCTTCCGATCGGGCACGAACGGAGACACGAGCTTTCCTCATTGTGGCTTCTGTGGATTGTTCTACATTCTTGGGTGAGGCCATCTTGGGGACTTTGTTCGGGACCCAACCCTCGGGTGTTTCTTCTCTGTTGTTTCCTCTACCATCAGTGACATTATCATGATCCAAAGGAACTATCTCTTTGCCATTGTTGGTGATGTGGAATTCATTGGATGCTACTTCAGCATTGTTGTGAGGAGATCCAGAGCGGTCAGGGCTTCTCTCCTCCTCTGAGGAAGACTGAGAGGGTTCATCTGTTTCTGCAGTGGCCACTGGACCAAGATCCATGAACTGTCTTGGCACCATCAATGCTCCACCACCAAGATCATGCTTCTTCTCTTCCACTTTTTCATCTACAGCCTGAGAAATCAATGGAAACTCAGTTAATTTGTTGTGTTCATTTCATGTCGGAAAATCTAACAAAGGTGGATCCAACATCCATCTGATTGTGGAAATTTTCTAGTTCAATGCTTATTGTTACACCATTATTTTCTAATGTACATGTCTCAGTTACTGATTAAATAGTTAAGATCATCCATTAACAGAGATTTTTCCACCATTGGGAAATCGACACAAGACCCATCCGATGAAGGGTCCGGATCATGAACAATTGCACCACGTGTCCATTTTTAATGGAGTACTAAATAGATAAAACTCCATGATAAAACAAAAAAGAAGCAATTTAGCATTGTAAGTAAGAATACCTCATGTTCTTGGTTGCTTTCATTTTTCTGATTCTGCCGTTGCATCAACGATATAAAGTGCATCTGTAGGGTGCTGTAATTGTTTCCCACTTGATTAAGCATTCCTTTCAAGCGCCCATTCTCTTCATACATGCGATCTAGCTCAGCTTGCAATGCTGCTAACTGCAATAAATTTGAATTCCATGCGATGAGTGCACAAACAAAGGAAGAATTTCAAACACCCATATATATATATATATATATATAATATATATATTATATATATATATTATATATATATATATATATATATATATATATATATATAAAACCCAAAAAATCAAATCACCCATACCTCATTTTTGCTTGTTTTCTCATCCCCATTTGGTGACACTTCATCATCCACCGTTGATTGATCGCTTCCCATATTGGCAGTAGAAGGCCTAAACCGGTCTATTTACCAAAAAAAAAAAAAAAACATTGAAAAATTCAATAACCAACATTACCAAATACAATCCAAGGATTGATTATAGAATATATGAAGAAATTGAAGAAACCCAATACAATTTTCTTACATTTACGTTGAAATTCGATCTATTTGCAGCCTCATCTGAGTCCTCCTTCTTGATATGATTGAGACTGGGAACCTTCAGATCGGACTCTTGCACCCGAGCCTTGTCCGAGAAGAAATCCATCTCATTCATTCGTTTCTCATGATCACGGATCGGAGCCGCTGAGTCGAGATAGAATCGATGGTTCATGGAGTCAATGAGATCTCGCTTACGCTTGGGTTGAATAGCTGAGTCAAGAAACGAGTTGGGTTTGGATAGGAAATCTAAGCTGAGTCCTCCACCTTTGTCCATGAAAGGAGAACGGAACAGACGAGAGAGAGAGAGAGAAGAGAGAGGAGAGAGAGAGAGAGAGAGAGAGAGAGAGAGAGAGAGAGAGAAAGGGTGTGAAAGTCTCTGAAGTTTTTTCTCGGAGCATTTCTTAAGGCAATATAAAGGGAGTCTGAGGTTTGAAATTTGATGATCGTCTGACATAAGCTGGTGCGTCAGATAGGGGACACGTGGCTGACGGAGGGTGGGTGGGCCACACAAGTAGAGGGAGCGAGTTTCTGTCGACTTTCCGTGAAGACTAGAAAGGACCGGTTCCACAAGAGCAGCTGTTCCGTTTGGTGCGGCGCAGGCCACGTGATGCCCAGTCAACGAGTTTGACGACTGGGGGGAGACGGCTGTGGGGCCCACCAGCTGAGAAGCCTCCACGCAGTTGCTTTGGCGGCACGTGGGAGCTAGAGCGGGAGATCTTGGGAAGGGTAGGTACTTTTTCTTCTTCTTCGTGGTTGCTGACTCTTTCGTGTCCAGGTGGGACCGAGTCACATGCTGCGACTACGGCTCTGGTGTTGCCAACACCACTGTCAATGTGTTGGGCGATGTGGGTCCCACCTTGATGTATGTGTTTTATATCCACGCCGTTCATCAGTTTTGAACCGTCTTTTTAGAGCATGTTACTAAAAACGAAGCATATTCGAAGCTCAGGTGGACCACAATACAGGAAACAGTGGTGATTGAACGACCACCATTAAAAAGTTATACGGAGCCACAGAAGTTTTGAATCAGGATCATATCTGTGTTTTTCCTTCATTCATGTATGAGCGACCTTATCAACGGGTTGGATGACAAATAAACATTACAGTGTGCCTTAGAAAGGTTTCAACGGTAGTTTTTATCATCCCCTCTGCTTTCATGTGGTGTGGTATACTTGTGTGTAATATCTGCTTAATTTCTTGGTTTTGTGCCTAAAATGAGCTGAAAAAACGGATGGACGGCATGGATTTAAAATACATACATCATATTGGCCCCGTAGAGCCCAAGGGCTCAACGCATCAACACATCACCGCTACGGTGTGCTGGCAACGTCATCAAAACCGCGTCCATTTTTTCTAGGGCTGTCAATGAGTGGAATCTGGCCGGGCGAAATCTAAATTTTAAAAGACCCGACCCGAATGGTTAAAAATGCGGGCGAAGACAGCCCTAGGCCCGGCCCGTTTACATTTTTTAATCGTTTAAAGATTTGTAAAATCCGGCACGTGCAATTAAAAGCTCTGGGAAGCCCACTGTAATAAGTCTGTGACATCCACTCAGTACATCATTGAAGCCAGCACTTTTTAGGCGTGATCTAAAAAAATAGGTCCGATCCAAATCTCAAATGGGCCACACCACAGGGAAAATTGAGGATGGCAACGTCCACCGTTGAAACCTTCCTGACGCACACCGTCATTCTTATATACCATCCAACCCGTTCATAAGATGTTTCTGGTCATATTGAAGGGAAGAATCTAATATCAGTCAGATACGAGACCTAAGTGAGCCACAAGATGGTTTCAATTGTATGCATGGTCGTCCCTAATTTTCCCTATGGTTGTGGCCCACGTAAGTTTTTTATCAGAATTATTTTTACACTCACCTTTTAAAATGATCTGGATCAAATGATGGACGGAGTGGATTTCATACACATACCACGGTGGACGCCCCGCTGCTTTTTGGTGCACGGGCTTGGTACAACAACTGTCATTACGGTATTCAATGATATTTCGTAACGAGTTTATTTTGCCTCAGGATCACAGGGACGCGGTTTGGCTAGTGGTCGGTGCTCCGTAGGCCTCACGATGATGTATGTGTGTCATCCACACCGTCCATCCATTTTCCATATCATTTTATGGCTTGATTCCAAAACTGAGACAGATCTAAATATCAGGTGGTCCATACGACAGGAAAACAGTAGAGATTGAATTTCCACCATTAAAAACCTCCTAGGACCCACTGTAACGTTTATTTGACATCCAACTCATTGGTTAGGTCATATAGATCTGGATGAAGGGAAAAAAAACAAATATCAGCTTGATCCAAGACTTCCGATGGTCCCCAAAAAGTTTTTAACGGTGGGTGTTCAATCAACACGGTTTCCTGTAATGTGGTCCACTTAAGATTTTGATCTGCCTCAATTTCGGGTTCATAGCATAAAATGATCTGAAAAAAAATGAATGGACGGCGTAGATAAAATACATACATCATCATGGTGGTGCCCACGGAGCACCTATGGTTAGTGGCAGGGTCACTAGCCAATCCTCGTCCGGATCACAGCATGTGTGGCCCCAGTGGGGATCGGACCGTCCTTCTTATGTAATAGGCGGGCCATCGTAAGAAACTTATGACAAACGTATGATCCTGACCGTCAATACGTGTGAATGAGTTTAGAACATTAAAAGGGAACTTTCAACGACACACATTTTACTTCAAAATCAAATGTTAGTATGATTCATGAAGTGTAATTTCTATGAAATTTTTTACTTATTTTAGTACCCAGATGAGGACGATGGACGGTTCGGATCATCGGACTGACTCAGGATGTGGGCTCAAAGACGGAAATCATGGTTGCGATCCTGATGTAGCCACAGAGACAACAAACTCTTTCGTTCGGGACGTGTGTGTATGCTAGCTATTCTGCACCCGAATGCGCCTGTCACAGCTCACGACCTCTCAAGACGAAGGGTAGGTAGGAAACAGGTGAGGCTTCTGACTGTCCACGTGGCATTTACCTCTAATCTGAACCGCAAAAATAGTTGGAATTAACATCGATTGGTTATGTGAACAAGATCAGATTTATTAGAAAATCCTGGCCTCTAATCAATGCGCATTTATAGGGAATATGGATTCTTTACTAGTCAATCTATATCCATCAATTAAACAGCTAAAATCATACTTTCAATATAAATTTTTAGATTATAATCAATCTTTAGCGGGCCCCACTGTTTAGGCGGTTTGGATTTGAGGCACGTGTCATCCGTATGCTTGGGGCCTCACTTGATCCAAAACTTCTATGGGCCCCACGAAATCAGGCCATAAAATGGATGGACGGCGTGGATAAAACACATACATCACGGTGGGCCCAGAGAGATGTAGTAGGTGGTGTTGCGTTCACCGGGTAATCCGCGTCCGTCGTTAGAAATGTCAAAGGTTACTCGAATATCCTCGTTAGTCTATAGTCGGCCGAGGTCCGTGCGAACGTCCAGGCGTTCGATCGCCGTTTCTGTTACCTTGCATGGAGCGGATTAGGTGCAGCGCCGGCCTCACCCAAGACGGTGCAGCCCTTACCGTGGGATCCACCTTGATGCATGTATTCTACATCCACGCCGTCCATCCGTTTTTCTAGATCCATTTATGGCAAGAAAATAAAAACAAAGCAGATCCAAATCTCAGGTGGACCATACCATAGGAATAGATTAAGTGAAATGCCCCACCACTAAAAACTTCCTTAGGCCCACCGTAATGTTCCTGTAATTTTTATTTTCCATCCAACTTGTTGATAAGGTAGCACGAACCTAGATAAAACAAATATCAACTTAATCCAAAACTTTCGTGGCCACAATGGTTTTTAAAATTCAATCAACAACTGTTTTCTATGTTATCGTACACATGAGATTTGGATCTACTTCATTTTTGGCTCATACTCTAAAATATTCTGATAGGGATCCTTTTCAATGATCCAAACCGTTTATATGATTTATAAACAGTTCTCACCGTTGATTAATTAGGGATATTGAATATTTTAGAGAGTCTATATTCCTAACTAAAGTGTCAAATGATCAAAGGGTTAAAATATTATAATCTAAGTATTTTTGTTTTGTTTTTATAACCACAATCCATCGTAAGCCCAATCATATAAACGGCTTGGATCATTGAAAATAATACCAAACCGAACGGCCCCGACATATTGTGGAGCATGCATGCATGAATGCATGCCCTCCAATCACGACCGTCCAAATTGCGAACCTTGCTGTGACCGGAGCCTATCCTGTGAGAAATGTACAGATTTGAGGATCTTAGCCATTTGTGTTCGCCGTTAGATTTAGACTGCGTACCATTTTCCTTATAACGGAAATCCACAATCACGGTCGGACAGTTAGGATCTTCTGATCATATGATTTTCGTGCAATGCTCACGACATCGAGATTTTCCTGGCTTTGGCAGATTCGCAGACATTGGGTCGTATATTATCTCGTAGAAGAATTTTTTAGATTGCGGTAGAAGTCATCAACAAGCAACCTATGGTCAATAATATCCGTAATCGTGCAGGACCGCTGTAAGACGAGAAATCATGTACCATAATCCAGACCGTCCAAATCATGGGACCCACTGTATACAGTGCACATCCTCAAAATCAGATTGGATGGATAATCAAACCTGACGATAGTGGTTTTTAATTTGTTGAATTTGGACGTTGGAACTTTTCCATCTTTATTTAACAAAATTTTAGGAAAATACTCTTATTTTTCTAGTTGTGAAACACACATGATGTAATCCATAATTTGGACGGTTTGGATTGAGTATATATCTGTTACGTTTTCAATATCCGTGTGCATGCGTAATATGTTTCACCGTACGCGCTGCCTACCAGCGTCCTCTCATGAGAACCGCACGGGACGTTGACAAGGGAAACGGGTTTGCTACTCCCCCTGCCACCAGCCAATGGCTGATGTTCGGTTGTCTGTGGGCCCCAACATGATGTATGTGTTTCATCCATTCCGTTCATCTATTTTTATATATCCTTTTATGGTATTACACAAAAAAGAGTTATATCCCGACCACATTACAGAAAACAGTGTTGAATGAACGTCAACCATTAAAAACTTTTTGGGGGCCATAAAAGTATTGGATCAAGCTGATCTTTGTTTTTTCCCTTCATCTGGGTCTTTATGACCTAATCAACAGATTGGATGTCGAGAAAACAGTACAGTGGGCCTTAGGATGATTTAAATGATGGATATCCGATCACTATTGTTTTCCTGTGGTGTGATCCACCTAATATTTATATCCCTCCTATTTTTAGTATAAAACCCTAAAATGATCTTTAAAAATGGATTAACGGAATGGATGAAACACATACATCATGATAGGGCTCACATAGCACCGACCATCAGCCACGGGGCTGGTGTCAAGGGGAGTAGCCAATCCGTTTCCGTTGACAAGTAGAGGCTGCCGTTCGTCTACAAGAGAGACGTATTACGTTGAGACTGTAGCCGTTCAATCTGGGTCAATTTCAGTAATCCAACCGTTGATATAACCGAATACAGAGATGAAGGTGGCTGCTTGAAAAATATTCTACCATGTAAAATTCTAATCTTTCAAATCAATGTCCCATCAAGTAACGGTCAAAGATACGATCCATGTTGAGCTAAAAAAATCAAAGTGCTAAAGTACTCCAACATGAGAATTTAATCATCGGTTATCCACTATTTATTGTGTGGCCACGATCACCGGATTGCGATGCATTCAAGCTAACGTGTTATCATAATCTCGTAGTCCCAACGTACGCATGCAAGATCCCAGCCGTTAAAACACCCGTTTCACTTGTATTAGGTAACCTGCCCTTCTTCGGATCTATATGGAAGCAATGCTCAATTCCAGTGTGTGCATGGACAGCTACTGTGCACAAGATGTACATGTAACTCAAATGAACGGTCAGATCATGGGCTCCAGCGTAATTGGACATAGCCTGAAAATTAGATCAACCGGATGATCCAAAATCCATGAAAGTAGACATGTTTCTTTGCATCTGGGCCGTTGTCTATTTTACATTTTTTACTTTCAATTTGAATGGCCACTAATCTCTCGTATCATCCGTCCCTTGTAACCTTTGCACAATATCAATGTTCCGTGGAGACTTTAATTTCAACCATTTGAATTGAGGTACATGCATTCCACGTGAATGACAACAAGGCATACTAATCCGACATGCAATATATGTGGGCGGGACGCGGATTTCCTACCAAAGCCTTTCGCAGAAACTTTCTGCATTAGCAACCTGCCCACGTGGGTTCACACCGCAGGAGCTTCTTTCATAATCGGATTTCCTTACTGAGTTATTTATTACGCACTTATCGTATTGAGTAAACTCTATTAGGCCCACCTTAATTGTATTTGGTCTATTTATACCGTTCATCTATTTTTTTCATCTTATTTTAGAAGTTGAGACAAAAATTTAAGCATACCCAAAGATCAAGTGGACCATATCACAAGAAACAGTTGAAATAATAATTTTCACCGTTGAAACCTTTATAAGGCCCACAGTAATGTTTATTTCTCATCCAACCTGTTCATAAGATTACAAAAACATGGATGAAGGGAAATCACAAATACAAGCTTGATCCAAAACTTCCGTGGCACCCGAGAAATTTTCAATGGTAGATGTTCAATTCACACTGTTTCCTGTGGTGTGGTCAAATTGAGGTATGTATATACTTCATTTTTTGGGTCAAGCCTTAAAATTATCAGGTAAAATAGATGAACCGAGTGGATAAAATACATAAATTAAGTTGGACCCACAGAGTTTACTCAGTACGCAATCGGCGTCCCTTCTTTCAAAGGCTTCCGCATGAAATCCGCGTCCTCGCGGGCGCCCAACGGAAGCGGATTGCGTAGCGAGTAAGCCACTACGCCCAGCGTACTGAGCAAATTCTACGAGGTTAACCATGATTTATGCATCTTATCTGATTCGTCCATCAATTTTTTCAGATAATTTTAAGCGTGAACTCAAAGATTAAATATATATAAACTTCAAATGAACACATCGTAGGAAACAGTTGAATTGAATGTTTACAGTAAAAAAAATCTTGGAAGTAACAGAAGTTTTAGATCAATCTTATATTTGTGTTTTCCCTTCATCTAGCTTCTTATGATCTCATGAACCGGTTAGATGACAAATAAACATCACTGAAGAGCCTAGAAAGGTTTCAACATTGGAAATCATTATCCTCACTGTTTCTTGTGTTATGATCCACTTGATCTTTGGATATGCTTCAATTTTGGGATCAACATCTTAAATTAGATATAAAAACGGATGGACAGAGTAGATATACCACATACATTAAAGGTGGGCCCAACTGAGGTGCGATAAGAACGTACTGAGTAACTCAGTACGCAATCCAACTTCGCGCCCCAAGGCCCCAACGCAACTGCGAGCGGATTAGGTGCGGCCCCGACCTCACTTAACAAGGTGAGTCGCTGACTGACCGTGGGGCCCACCTTGATGTATGTATTATACATACATTCCATCCATACGTTTTGACAGCTCATTTCAGTGCATTAGCCAAAGAATGAAACATATCCAAATCTCAAGCGGACTACACTATAAGAAACAGTAGTGATCAACCCTTAAAAACTTCTTATGGGCCACGAAATCTCAAGTGGACTACACTCATACTCTGCCTTCATTTAGCTAGTCTTAACAACCCATCAGCCCTACCCGCCCTTTCCCACCCACATATTCATTAGACAGTCACATCAGTCCATTTATCTTCACATAAAATTCACCCCCCTCATTAAGGGAGATGATGTTTCTCGTGGAATGTAGACCATCCGTACCCAATTATTTCTGTGTGTGGCCCACCTTATCAATTTCCCCGACAGAACTTTTTACATACCGGATATCCGTGTGCGACCCTTGCGTCTGGAGATAGCATTCCTCCAATCCTCCGTGTATAGATAGCAATGGTTTATAAAAGTAAAAGGTTAGACCGCATGATTTGGACTTTAAAGACGGGTCATGCATACTTTCACGTTTTACAGCCTTGCATGCGTTGAATTTGAGTAGGAAAAGTAGATATATTATTGAGTTGTCTAAAATTTCCATTCTAAAGTAGGAAACTTCAAAACCAGCCTATTCCATTCTTTTCTTTTTTTCAGATTTGAAATTGAACCGTCCATAGAATAGCAGCACATTGGGTGGGGAAAGGGGTTTTCAAAACGGCGTGGGCTTTTTTTCAAAGTCATGAGAAATTTTTCTACCGTTTATAAATGTAAAACCAAACAAACCCATTTATTTGGGACATAAATCTTCTTCGTGGCCTACCGTGATGCATGTGTGACATCTACTTGTTCTATCAGTTGTGATGGGTCATGGTTGGACGGTCACGATGAAATTTTGTAGATCCAAAACTCAAGTGGGCGGGAAACACTGTAGGAATTTGTGTGGATGCTCGTGTCCACCATTGAAGCCTTTTTGGGACCCATCATGATGTTTACGTGGCATCCAACCCGTTCATTAAAATCCCCACGTGCATAAATGTGCCACGTGTGAGCTAGATCCGGGAGGATGAGTATAGTGTATTCATATAGCATACCTACCAATGTGTACTATACACATAACCATACATCAACATTGGGCTTGAACTCATACCATACTTGTTGGGGGTGTTGGTTCCATCAGCATATCCATATTAATTTATAATTTGAAATTTCAAAAAAGAAGAAAATGAAAGAAAGAAAGAATAGCACAGATATCTATTCAACACACATCAACATCAAGTGAGTGCAACTACCTAAAACCCTCCCCCCAGAAACCACTAACTTTATGCCCAAAAGAAATTATCTAATCATCACGTGGACAACATGATAGAAAATAATAGATAACCATCCAGAAACCTCCAACTTCACATGGTGGGAAGCTTAGATCAGTGTAAATTTAGGTGTGTCCCACTTGGACGGGCTAGATGTCATACGTTTTTTTTTTTTTTTTTTTTTTATGTTTTTGTTTTTTAACATACAGCACGCAATGGCATGGTCTCATGATACACGAAGTTTTGTACAATATGCTTAGTCCTACAATGTTGGAAAAGGTACCCAAATCTTCTTATGTATAGTTTTGTGAATAAAGTGTTAATTATTTATTACTAATTAGATATTAGTGTGTGCGCACATATATAATCAGGTCTAGGCCGAGATTAGTGTTAGGCACACACGCGTGCACAGAGACACACATGTGTGTATATAGAGAGAGGAATGCGCACCTGTGCAGCTTCTTACGTGAGTACTCATGCACACCTTTGCACACGTGTCATAGGCACAGATCTGAATGGTCCTCCACCTGATGTGGCACCCTTGGAAACCTTACGAGCCCAACTTTAAGCTTGATATAAAACTCTTGTGGGTCGTGAAAAAAATGAAACAGTTTCCTCCATTGATTTGCATTTCTCTTTGCTATGGCCCACCAGAGTTTTGGATCAGGATTAAAATTGACTCCATAAAGTTTCAAGGGGTGCCGCATAACATTGATTTGCTGTATGGGCCCCACCATGATGTATGTCGAACATCTACCCCATCAATCAGATGCACCATTCCATAGTGGGTCTAGGGATTAAAAATCAAGTCAATCCATGACTTGTGTGGGCCACACCACATACAAAAGTTGAGAGGGGTTACCCTCCATTAAAACATTCATAATTATTTTTTGCGCCCACCGAGATGTGGTTCACAAATCCAGCCCATCCATTATGTGTGTCCCACTTGGATGAGGGTAGACCAAGTTTCAGACGCATCTAAATTTCAAGTGGGCCCCGCTAAGTGTTTTTATATGTTTTAGGCATGTCTTTACATGAGTTTAGATGGTATGGTCCACCCGAGTTCCGTATACGACTGATTTTTAACAAATTCCCATGATTTAAAGGGGACCCATCATATGCACGGTGTTGATGTTTGACATACATCATGGTGGGGCCCACACAGCTCGACCTCATGGGGAGTTCCCATGAGCTCGACCATATAGAACCTTTTCCATATATATATATATATATATATATATTATATATATATATTATATATATATATATATATATATATACACACGAAACGCTCACCAACGAACAGTTCGTACGTACTATATTAGAACTTTTTTGAGAACTCATCATATCTGACGAGTCTCGCAAATCGGAACGGTCCACATGAAGCAGAGCCTCATAAAACCTCCTAGTACGAATTTTTACTTTGATCCAAAACTTCGGTGGGCCATGAAAAATGCAAACAGTTTCTTCCCTTGATTTGAATTTCTCTTTGCTATGGCCCATCAGAATCTTAGATCAAGGTGAAAATTCACCCCCTAAGGTTTCATGGGATTCCGCATCTTATGGACAGTTCGGATTCGACACCCATGACACGTATGCAAAGGTGCGCACATGCGTAGGTGAGCATGCCTATATATATATATGGGAAAAGGTGCTATGCGTTCTAGCTCGCCATAAGCTCCCATGAGGTCGAGCTGTGTGGGCTCCACCGTGATGTGTGTCGACCATTAACACTGTGCATTTGATGGGTCCCCTTTAAATTATGGGATATCCCAAAAATCAGCCGTATACGGAACTCAGGTGGGCCATACCATCTAAAAGCATGTGAAGACATGCCAAAAACATATAAAAGCACTTGGTGGGGCTCACCTGAGTTTTGAATGCTGCTGAAACTTGGTCTGAACCCTCATCCAAGTGGGACACACATAATGGATGGGCTGGATTTGCAAACCACATCTCGGTGGGCCCAAAAAACTGATTATGAATGTTTTAATGGTGTACGGCCCCTCTCCACTTCTGTATGTGGTATGGCCCACACAAGTCACGGATTGACTTGATTTTTGAGACCTAGGCCCACAATGGAATGGTGCATCTGACTGATGGGGTAGATGTTCGAAACGCATCATGGTGGGGCCCACACATCTCAACCTCATGGGACGGTCCCATCAGGTAGATGTTCGAAACGCATCACAGTGGGGCCCACACAGCTCGACCTCATGGGATGGTCCCATCAGCTCGAGTGCATAGTACCTTTTCCCTATATATATATATATATATATATTGGAATGCTCACCTGTGCACCAGTTCTCACATGTGATGTGGGCCTTGGGAGTTTCATAGGGTGCTGCATCACATGAACGGTTCAGATTTGGGTCCGCATCATGTGTGATGAGTTCTTAAAAAGTTCTTACGACTTCAGGTGAGAACCAGTGGCAGGTGAACATTCTTTATATGTATACGTGTATACGTAAAATCGGGTCTCGGCCAGAACAAATGTAGATGGGGTACTCTAATGCACCTGGCCCGGTTATCAATCAGGTTCAAATAAATACTCAGGTCTGCATCCACACTCACGCGCGGCCTTTGCCTGATTAGGCTCAAGTACCCATCAGCCTACACCGCCTTTGCCACCCATATTCATTAGAAAGTGAGCTCAGTCTATATTGTCTTTTCACTCTTCAAGGGGAGCAACGTATGGTGTCGTTGAATGTAGACCATCCCTAGCTATCAGGGAACAAAAACGTGTGTAGATATTCTCTATTAGTAGTCACCATTTCTTCACGTACGTTCGTGTGAAGCCCACTTGGCATATGCCGCAGCTGAGCTTTTCGTCCTTTGCGTCTGGATTTTTTCTTCCATGCATGGACAACAACGGCGTCAAAAAAGTAAAAGGTAAAACCACATGATTTGAACTTTGAAGACAAGGTCACATCATGGCATGAGATGCTGTCACGTTTTACAGCTCCGCATTCGTTGAATTTGAGTAGGAAATGGAGACTCGTGAGTTTTAAGTTATATTAATTAGTTGGCTGACATTTTCATTTCAATGTTGGAAATTACAAACCATTATATTCTGAGTGCAGGAAAGTCATGGTGCAGGGTGTCTCATGCAATCTGCTTCCCACCAGTTGTAGGGAGCCCGTGCAAAATCAAGCTATATGGAACCCATGATGCGTGTGTGACATCCACTCCTTCCATCAGTTGTTACATCTCATGTTCAATCATTCAGTAGCATGTAAAGAACATGCTAAAACTCAAGTGGGCCACACCACATGAACAATGGAAGGGGGATGCCCCTCATTGAAACTTTGGTGGGTGCCGTGATGTTAATATGCCATCCAACCTGTTTATGAGGTGAGTTCTAAAGAGGATGAAAGGAAAACACAAATGCCAGCCATTTTAAAACTTCCCTGGGTCCCAACCAGGTGTCAATTGTGTGAGTATCCTCGTTCCACTTTTTCTTGTGGTATGGCCCACTTAAGTTTTAAATCTTCATAATTCATGGGCTCAATTCAGCTGGAGCAACAGATGGATGGAGTGAAAGTCACAAAGACATCTTGATGGCCCCACAGAGCTTTTCATTGTTAATTTGGTTTCCCATTTCTTTGCAAGTAGAGTTGAATTTAGATTGGTCAGGGTTCACTGAAGTCGAACGTTTGAACACACTCCAAATTTAGTCTAACCAAATTTTCATTGTAAGAGAACATATTGACAATCACGATCAATGGTGGACCGCCATTTTCAAGGTTGTGGGCCCCCGGCCTTAACAATTTCAAGTGGCCATCGATCGAGATCATGCCTGTTAAAATTTCACAAATGTCTAAAGCTAGGAAAAAGTGGGCAATCTTACCTGTGCTAGATGATAATCACAATTGACTAATTTTATTTTATTTTCTCACTGCCAACCAAAAGAAAAGATGAACACCAAAACCATTCACATCTAAGAAATTTTCCAAATGGGCTGTTGGATTTTTCTTCTATGAAAATTCTCTTTCTATAGAAGTCACTGATATCCAAATCACTAATGTCAATGTCTGATTTTTTATTTTTTATTTTTGGAAAAGAAATAAAAAATCAATTCAAGCTTAAAAATATTGTAGCTAGGTTCAATTAAACTTGCTTGTGGCCGATACTTATAAAGATGGACAAAGACTTTCTTTCTTACTTGCATGAGATAATTGATGGGTTTTTTGACCCGTCGTCGACCGGTCGTGAGCCTCGCTCGATCGGTCGAAAGATGTGGTCGACCAGTTGTGGAAGACGAGTCGTGGCACGACAAGTCCAGCGACTGTGGACTGTTTTTCTCCGGGGTGTTCGACCAGTCGAAAGAGGTGCTCGACCGGTCGAAGGTGGCTCTCAACCGGTCGTGGACTCGGTTCGACCAATCGAGGTTACACAGATTCATTCCGCGATTTTGCGCGAATTCCGTGTCGCTAGTCCTTTCGCAACTGGGATGCGGAAAGGAGTTTCCTAAAACTTTAAATAGGAGTTCCTAGGGCTTTCTAGACACAACAAGAGGGTTTCCTAAAGCTTTATAAGGGATTTGCTAAAGGGTTTAGGGCTATCAAAGGTAAGAGAGAGGGAGAAAGGAAGCTTATAGAAGAGAGGTTCTACTCGTGGAAGTTATCTACTGTGCAATCTATATCTTAGCGCTTCTATGTCCTCGTAATCGGTTAGATCTCTCTGTTTTCTCTATTTCTCTTATTATTTATCCACTCCTGCGTGAGTGAAGAAGGTTGTAACAATCTACTTCATAGTGGATTGTTGATCTGGACGAGGTCCCATGGTTTTTACCTCTTTAAGGGTTTTCCACGTAAAAATCTCTTGTGTGGTGTGTGATTGATGCATTGATTGGTTTCATTGCTTTATTATCCATAATTCTGGTTTGTTCTGGAGGGCTAGATCCTAAGGTTTTGTGTAAGGCTCCCAACAAAGTGGTATCAGAGCTAAGTTCATTGAACGGGTAGGATCAGTTTTTTTTTTTTTTTTGAATTATGGAAGGTGGCTTATCTAGGATGATCAGCCTCAATGGTTCTAACTGGACTATATGGAAGGCTAAGATGGAGGACTTACTTTACTGCAAGGACCTATATTCTCCAATTTTAGGCATATCAACAAAATCCAAGGATATGATTGATGATGATTGGAAGAAGATGAACCGGAAGGCGATGGGGTTTGTTAGACAATGGTTGGATGATTCAGTGTTCCACCATGTGTCTACGGAAACCTCAGCCACTAGCCTATGGCTGAAATTACAAGGGTTGTATGAGAGGAAGACAGCCGGTAATAAAATTTTTCTGATAAGGCGACTTGTGAATCTCAAGTTCAAGGATGGTGGTTCTGTAGCCGAGCACATGAATGAGGTCAGCAATATAGTGAACCAACTCTCCTCTATGAAGATGGTCCTGGATGATGAATTGCAGGCTTTACTTTTGCTTAGTTCATTGCTTGACAGTTGGGAGACATTGGTGGTGTTTCTAAGTAACTTCGCGCCAGACGAAAAGATATCTATGGAACAGGTAACTAGCTGTCTCTTCAATGAAGAGACAGGGAGGAAGTCTCAGGGGTCTACTCAGCAAGAGGCCCTTGTGACACAGGAACGGGTAAGAGGAAAGAACAGAAAGGACGGGAAGGCCCGAGATAATTCAAGAGGCAAGTCGAGTAACAGAAAGGATGTTGATTGCTGGAATTGTGGCAAGAAGGGTCACTACAAACATGAATATCGTGGTAAGAAGAACGACAAGAAAGGAAAAGGGAAGGAAGATGAATCAGATTCCACTGCGGTCGCTTCAGATGGCGACTTTATAGTTATTCTTTCTGCAGATCATGATATATGTCTCACAGCTATGAGTCAGGACACCGACTGGGTGATAGACTCGAGAGCTTCTTTTCATGCGACTCCACGCAAGGACTTTTTCACAAGCTACAAGTCAGGTGACTATGGGACTGTGAAGATGAAAAATTCTAGCGTATCAAAAATCGTTGGAGTTGGTGATATTTGTGTGAAGATCGATGTGGGCTGCACATTGGTTCTCAGAGATGTGAGGCATATCTCATACCTTCGCCTCAACTTAATGTCGACAGGAAGGTTGGATGATGATGGCTATGAAAGTCGGTTTGCTGGTGGGCGATGGAAGCTCATCAAGGGTCCGTTGATCGTGGCCAGAGAAAAGAAGTGTTGCACCCTTTACAAAGCAAGTGTCAGTATGTGCAAGGGTGGGTTGAATGCAGCGAAAGATTCAACTATTGACATGTGGCACAGGCGTCTAGGTCATATGAGTGAAAAATGGCTTCAGGTACTAGCAAAGAAGCGGCTCCTTCCAGACGTGACAGGTACACCTCTCAAAACCTGTCTTGATTGTTTATCAAGGAAACAACACAGAGTTTCATTTATTAAATCTGCTTCTCATGTTAATAAAGTGCATGCATTAGATTTGGTTTATTCTGATGTTTGTGGTCCTATGAAGACAAAAACCTTGGGTGGGGCATTGTATTTTGTTACTTTCATAGATGATGTATCTAGGAGGGTTTGGGTTTATGCTTTGAAATCCAAGGACGAGGTCTTTGGTGTGTTTAAATTATTTCATGCTATAGTCGAGAGAGAGACAGGTAGATCATTAAAGTGCATCCGCACTGATAATGGTGGTGAATACATTGGCGACTTTCATGACTATTGTAAGTCCCTGGGTATATGGCATGAACAGACGGTTCCCAAGACCCCCCAGCATAATGGTGTAGCTGAGCGAATGAATCGCACTATTATAGAGAGAATCAGATGCATGTTAACCTATGCGAAATTGCCCAAGACGTTCTGGGGAGAAGCAATGCACTCGGTGGTGTATTTGATAAATAAGTCTCAATCAGCCCCGTTGAATGGAGAAGTACCTGAGAAGGTGTGGACTGGACAGGATCCATCGTACAGTCATCTCAGGGTGTTTGGATGCAGGGCATCCGTTCACGTACCAAAGGACGAGAGGTTCAAGCTCGATATGAAGATCAGACAGTGTGTGTTCTTAGGGTACGGTGATGAAAAGTTCGGTTACAGATTGTGGGATCCGACCGAGAGGAAGCTCGTCAGGAGCAGAGATATGGTTTTCTTTGAAGATCAGTGTATAAAAGACATTGGTAAGCCAGAGAAGAACCAGCCTAGTTCAAGTGAGCTAGAGGACATGGATCCGGTTACTCCTCCCGTGGTGCCTGATGACAGGGGAGTACAGCAAGGTGCAGAGGACGAGGGAGTTCCTTTAGAAGATGGACCAGGGGAGCAGCCCCCACTTGATCTACCTGTTGAGCCACAGATGAGGAGGTCATCTAGGGACAGACAACCATCCAAGAGGTACTCGCCACATAAGTACATTATACTGACTGATAGGGGAGAGCCAGAAGATTATTCTGAGGCCCTAATCGACGAGCATAAGGGGGAGTGGTTGAAAGTTATGCAAGAAGAGATGAAATCCTTGCATAAGAACCACACCTATGATATGGTGAAATTGCCTAAGGACAAGAAAGCTTTGAGCAACAAGTGGGTGTTCAGAAAGAAGATCGAGCAAAAGAATTCACAGACGAGATTCAAGGCCAGGCTTGTGGTGAAAGGGTTTGGTCAGAGGAAAGGCATAAACTTCGAAGAGATATTCTCACCAGTGGTGAAGATGACATCTATATGGGTGTTACTTGGGTTAGCAGGTAGCATCGATCTGGAGATAGAGCAGTTAGATGTTAAAACTGTCTTTCTCCATGGTGACCTGGAAGAAGAGATCTACATGCACCAACTAGAGGGGTTCGAAGTCAAGGGCAAAGAGCATATGGTGTGTAGGCTGAGGAAGAGCTTGTATGGGCTGAAACAAGCTCCATGACAATGGTACAAGAAGTTCGACTCGTTTATGTTGAAATATGGGTATGACAGAACGGAGTCGGACCACTGTGTGTTCACGCACAAGTTCTCAGATGGTGATTTCTTAGTTCTACTATTATACGTTGATGACATGCTCATCATGGAAAAAGACATCAAGAAGATCGACAGGCTGAAACAGGAGTTGGGCAAGTCTTTTGTGATGAAAGACTTGGGTCCGGCTAGACAGATCCTAAGAATGGAGATAACCCGTGACATGAGCAGCATGAAGCTTTGGCTGTCACAAGAGCGGTATATTGAGAAAGTCCTAGAGTGGTTCAATATGAATACAACGAAGCTGGTCAGTACTCCACTAGATGGTCACTTCAGATTAAGCAACAGACAATGTCCCAAGATAAAGGCAGAGGTGGAAGAGATGCAGAAGATACCCTACGCGTCAGCGGTAGGAAGTTCGATGTATGTTATGGTGTGTACACACACAGACATAACATATGCGGTTGGTGTTGTCAGTCGGTATCTTGCCAATCCTGGCAAAGAGCATTGGGCAGCGGTGAAGTGGATACTGCGGTATCTAAGAGACTCATCCAGGTTGAGCCTATGCTATGGTGACGGTAAACCTGTGTTAGAGGGCTACACAGATGCAAATATGACAGGTGACATAGACTCTAGGAAGTCTACATCGGGGTTCATGTTCACGTTTGCAGGGAGAGCGGTCTCCTTGCAGAGTAAGCTACAGAAGGTCGTAGCATTGTCGACGACAGAAGCCGAGTACATTGCAGTCACAGAGGCATGTAAAGAGATGCTTTGGATGAAGAGGTTCTTACAGGAACTTAGCCTGAAGTAGGAGGAGCATGTGGTCTATTGCGATAGTCAGAGTGCTATACACTTGAGCAAGAATCCAAGTCAGCATTTCAAGTCAAAGCACATAGAGATTCGGTATCACTGGATCAGGGATACTTTAGAACAGAAGGTGTTACAGCTTGAGAAGGTTTACGTGGACGATAATGGGTCAGACATGATGATCAAGGCTTTACTCAAGGGCAAGTTTGAGGTTTGTAGAAACCTAGCTGGCTTGAAGAAGGTGGATCCCTCCTGGGTCAAAAAGGGGGAGATTTGATAGATTTTTTGACCCGTCGTCGACCGGTCGTGAGTCTCGCTCGACAGGTCGAAGGATGTGGTCGACCAGTCGTGGAAGACGAGTCGTGGCACGACTCAAAGTTCAGCGACTGTGGACTGTTTTTCTTCGGGGTGCTCGACCAGTCAAAGGAGGTGCTCGACCAGTCGAAGGTGGCTCTCAACCTGTCGTGGACTCGTTTCGACCAGTCGAGGTTATGTAGATTCGTTTCGCGATTTCGCGCGAATTTTATGTCGCAAGTCCTTTCGCAATTGAGATGCGGAAAGGAGTTTCCTAAAACTTTAAATAGGAGTTCCTAGGGCTTTCTAGGCACAACAAGAGGGTTTCCTAAAGCTTTACAAGGGATTTGCTAAAGGGTTTAGGGCTATCAAAGGTGAGAGAGAGGAAGAAAGGAAGCTTATAGAAGAGAGGTTCTGCTTGTGGAGGTTATCTACTGTGCAATCTATATCTTAGCGCTTCTATGTCCTCGTAATCGGTTAGATCTCTCCGTTTTCTCTATTTCTCTTATTGTTTATCCACTCCTGCGTGAGTGAAGAAGGTTGTAATATTCTACTTCATAGTAGATTGTTGATCTGGACGAGGTCCCGTGGTTTTTACCTTTTTGAGGGTTTTCCACGTAAAAATCTCTTGTGTGGTGTGTGATTGATGCATTGATTGGTTTCATTGCTTTATTATCCATAATTCTGGTTTGTTCTGGAGGGATAGATCCTAAGGTTTTATGCAAGGCCCCCAACAATAATCAGAGCCATTGACCAAACAATTCAAGAAACTTAGATGCACTCTTAAATTAAACTCAAATCCATATGACCATCCGGTGGGCTGTAACTGTACAAAGCAATTTGACTGTTGAGAGAAATTAATAACCAATGGTCTAGATTCTCTGTACACTCACAGCCCACTTGATGATCATGTCTTTCTCATTTTAGATGTATGCAAAATTGACGCAAGGATGAGCGTGATGTCAAATTCATGGAGCTTCTTTGTACTCTTCATAGAGATTCCTCGAATTCACGAGGAAAATAAGGAAATAGAATTAAATTCTAGAAAATTTGTAATTTGATTGATGAATCAAATAAACGAGCCTAATAGAGATAATAAACCTGGAAGAAGTTTCGGAATTAAACTACAACTAAAACTCCTAAAAATCGTGACTTACTATAAATAGTAAACTTATTATTTATAAACAGTCATGATTTCTACTACTCATGATTTTCGGCCAATTTACATGTTGGATGTGAAAGCCCCGAACCATCGATCTGATAGAATCTCGCAACCTGGTGGCATATGGCTAAAGTAGCTCGTCTTGCCCCAAAATCATATATGGCAGGTAGGATAACTCATTCTGGTTTGCGAGATACGATCGTTTTAAGGTCTCAACGATCAGTCCGGATCACTTGATCCACCTCCGATCTGACATTTTCTTGTCCATCTTGGCCATAAAATTGTCCACGACCTGCTATACATCAAATATACGTGGTGGTCCAGCATGATCTTACATAGAGGTGACTGGTTTACACGTGCAACGTAAGTGCAGTTGCAAAACTGCACTCGAGGGGGTGCAATTGTCATTCTTTTTCAAAGGATAGAATCTGGAGGGTTGCTAATTCCATAGGCGACACAACGTGTGTGTGAGATCTAAACTTTCCATTAAAGGAGCTACACTGCTTAGATCTTCTGGTATGAAAAACAAATCATTTCACACCTCTGGTGGGCCAAATCACATTAAAACAAATAAATGGTTGAGCAATACGTTTTCCTTTTATCTATCTCGGCTCACTTAAAAGTGAAATTGTCTGATTTTTTTTAGGTAAAGATCTGAAGGTTTATGTAGCCTACCATGATAAGCTAACACAACGAGTGTGTGGATAAAAGATAAGAGATCAAAAGTGCATGCTAATTACAAAAGAAGCCTGTCACGACCCTAAATCTAGTGTTGGTAATCCATGATTACTATACACCAAATTTTGGTTGACAGCCTCCGTAGAACTCTGATTTTGGGACTTCCAACTATCATATATTAAGTCCCATAAGCGGGGCTCCACAAGGAGGATTTCCGAAAGTAAAGACAACAAACACGTATCATTTTTCAAAATTTCATCATATTCAACATATATTACTGTGTACAACTGAGCACATCAAGGCAAAACTAAAACATAAACCATGTCATATTTATTATACCTGATGTACATATTCAGGGTATTATAAAAAATATATATACACTGATATGTACAAAACAAAAAGGACTGGAGTCTGTAGCCTCTACTCCTGCAGCTCCCTACTCTCACCTGTAAAAAATAGAAAGGAAAGCTTGAGCTACTAAGCCCAGTGAGTGCGTGTTTGCAGTGAAAATACATGTTTCATGTCATGCTCATATAATGCACAGGAATGCACAGGTTTTCTAGATCGATAACAATAAAATGAAGATACAATGCATTATGCCACTTTTTATGTTCCAAATCATTTTTATATATAGAGGTGAGACTTCTACCCACTTGTAACATACATACTCTTTCAACGTTTCCACAACTTTCCACATTTCCCAATTGGATCACCAAAGTTTGAAACAGAGGTGGGACTCGCATATGATCGTTACCCACTTGTATAGACTTTTCCACCGTGGTCAATTACAGAGGTGGGATTATATAGTTCACGGGCCAAACTAGTCTAACCCACTTGTGTTGAACCTCACTATCTGCCTAACAGCGAGAAGTCATAAGTCACCTGGCAAAATGATAGCGGACAATTTACGAGCTCGTTACACACAACCTATCTTTGCTTGCCCATAAGCAGGTTAGGTCAAACCTCTCAACCAATCAACACGCGCCGGTGGGAGTCGCTGCCTACTTTGATATTTCGGCATTCCAGCGCTCTATTCTTCCACTCGATTTAGGCATTGGTAATCCCAATGGTACCAATCGGGGTTTAAGGACTTTCACCCACGGACCCTTTAATCATGTCCTGTTGAATTACACATTTTCGGTGTGGTGTCCAATTCATATCATAACAAAGTATATTTCATCGCATTACAATCACCGTATGCATGTATGCTTGAGTCCACACATAAGTACAATATATCATGTTTTTCAAGACAAACAAAAGATGACCTTCCTCATGTGGTTTCCTCATGTATGCATGAGTCCACAACGAATCGATATAACAGAACAACATTATGATCAAATCACAACATTCTCGGGGCCAATGGACCTACAGCCAACGGCTATCCAGTATATAAACCAGATTTCGGGGCCTCGGGTCTTACAAAGCCTGTTTGTTCTAAAAAAAATAATTTTTTTTTAAAAAAAAAGCGCCCTTAAATCAATAAAGAAGGAGAGATTCATAAGAACAAGAGATCATAAAAGTGCTATTATTGGTGAAAAGTGCTTATTACTGCTTAGTTGATGTGTTATATAAGTAAAAGAAGTCTTAGATTCCTAATTTAATTTGAAATTGAACACTTTTCTAATAATATTAAAATTAATAAAAATAGTAAAAAAAGCATCCTAGTCCTACTAAAACTTGTAAATAGATTATCAAAATAAGGTTACAAATCACAAATGGACTCTTAAAACTCTAAATTTTCAAAAAGAAAAATTTACAAAAAAAAAAAAAAAACGAACTGTAAATTTTAACTTTAAAAAACCTATAACATTTAAAATGACCTTGTTTTAAAAAAAAAATATAGAGTTCCTGGATAGTTTTCTAATAGCATATTATAAATAGAAAGTGAATAACCAATTACAAAGTTATGATATTAAGACGCTAGAGTGTGTTATATTCTTTTTTTACATCGCCTGTGAGACCTAATTTTTTCATTTTCTATCATATGTGCAATTTTCCTTGACTTGTCATATATAAAACCAATCTACTTAAAAAATTAAACTCATCCCTTGGGTTTAGAATGATAGCAGCCCCTTAGATGATCACGAGTCATTTATTACCGTGGCTATATTTGTGATCAATAGCCTTAATCAACCGAACAATTGTTGCTTATACATCCTGCATTGATCACTGCAAGGTTATGAACTCTACCCTACTTATTAGTCAATTTTATGGAACAATATTGTCCACAAGATTGTCGTAACTTGATCTACTATTGAAACTACTGACTTAAGGGAAAACATTTCTTCAATATCAAATGATGTGAAGAGATCGCATCATTTGAATCTTTTGAGATTTTATCTCACTTGGGCTGGTTAAATAAATTAATAGAAATTTTAGAGTTTTATACTTATATTTTTGCTAAAATTCAAAAGAAATTTAAATTTTGTTTCTCCTCCAAAAATTTATTTAAAAGTGATTTTTAAAAAATCTTTAGTCTCACCTTACTTAGAGAGAAAGAAATAAAGAAGTTTATAAGTTTGAGTTCTCTAGTATTCTTACTTGGAAAATGTAGAGATAAAGAAAGTTGGCTTGTGAACGCATGCAAGCACATGCACGCGCAGTCATGGGCAAGGGCATGGAATAACAGAAGAGAATAGCCGTTGTGGATATCTGTCAACCATTATCCCAATTGGCCAAAAGAGAGTGGTCATTTTACCTATCACCCCAAAGATAAAGTCGTCCCACCAATTGGTCGGTAAAAATATTGATCACCAAATGGCCAGTAGATTTTGTCTATTGTATCGATCCGCTAATTATTATCTACTATATTGCAAATCGCGCGGCCGATGGATCTCTGCTGTTACTATATTTCAGTTGGCTGAATGTTCTGCTGTGCTGAACGGCCGGTGGATTTCAATCGTCGCTTGATCGGTTGATGGATTTTAACCGTTGTGACAGTTCGGAATCAAGTCAAGTTCAAGGGGAAAGCACTAGTTAAAGTGAAAGTCGACCTTCAGGAAGGAAGGAAAGCCGTAAGTGTCGGCTTCCTTTATCCAGCGGTATCAGTTCTCTTTCGGCTAGCAGTAGCAGGCGCTGTCAGAATTCATCCATTATTAGAATTTTTTTTTATATATAACTTCCACATTTTTTAATTAAGTTGTCTCTTCTTAAAAGGCTTAATTGCTGTGAACGGTTTCAGATTCATCTTTAAGAAATATCTATTTGCGAAAACACATGACCATTCATTATTTAAAACTCTCCAGTAAATCAATAATTTAAAAACAACACATTTATTCTCTCATTTCCTCTCTGCAGGCACCTAAGGTGGGTTTTCTGTTTTTCACAACAAAGAGTTTGAATAGAAAATTGTGTAATGAGTTTTTATCGGGAAATCTTTGTGATTGCTGCTCGCTGATCTACCAAGGCTTGCCATATCGTGGAAGCGATTAGCTAGAAATCCAACAATGATCTCATATCAATGAAAGAGGCAAATAATGCTTTATAAAGCATATTTATTTGTTCCGAGCTTGTTCTTGATTTGATCTTTTATTTTATTTTATTTCAATCTCCTTCATCGTTTTCTTCTCAATGGTTATCTTCTCAATGGAATGTACACGGAGAAAAATATATAAAAACTAGAAATAAAAGCTCACATGAAAAAAAAAAAAAAAAAAAACTTTCCAATGACACAATAGAAGTATAAAATGGATAACTGATTATAAAAAAATATGACAGCTAGATTGATGGTATATGACTCTTTTTTTTTTTTTTTCATGTGGGCATATCAGACCTAATTTCTTTCCATTTTTTTGGCCAACCGTGCAATTTAGACCTAATTTCTTTCCATTTTTAGGCCAACCGTGCAATTTCCTTGGACTTACTTTAGGTCATGTGCACATGGTATGCAGCTCAATCACCAGGGTCAACCAGAATGAGAATGAGATGAGAAAAAAATTAGGTTGATCCAATCATCAAGTGGACCACATTATAGAAAATAATTAACAAACACCCAAAACCTAACTTAAATTGTAGCGACCCTCATTGATGGATTGGCATGGTTCTTAGGGCATCCTGTGTTCACGGTGAGGATATACACCCTCCTGGACCGGTTGGATGCCATGCACACACACGACGGTGAGCCCTACACGCATCTAGCTTCACTATTTTGTGGTCCGTAACTAGTTGGCTATGAGATGTTCTTCTTAACGTTTGTATAATAAAAGGTAGAAATATTTCAGTGGTATTTATATGGCCACGTGTATGGTCCAGATCATTTAATTTGTCTTGTGGGCCCTGCTGTTTGTGGAGTACTGGCGAGAAGAGCTGGAGGTTAAATTTATTACTGGCAGTGGTCAACACTTATAGTATTAATTATGTTGATCCGTCCAATTTTTCGGCCGTGACCATCTACAGTGGGACCCACCAAATAATTAAATGAGAGAGGGTTTGGTGCGGCTCTTACCCTGGGTCCACCTTGATGTATGTATTCTATATCCACACCTTCCATTGTTTTTGAAAGATAATTTTAGGGCATGAACAAAAAGAATAAACAGATCTAATTTTCAGGTGGACCATACCATATGAAACAGTGGTGATTGACCATTAATGGGCCACGAAAGTTTTGGATCAAGCTAATATTTGTTTTTTCCTTACATCCAGGGTTTATGTGACCTTATCAACAGCTTGGATGGAAAATAAACATTACGGTGGGCCCTATGAAGTTTTTAACGGAAGGACATTCATCAACACTGTTTCCTGTAAGTGTGGTCGAATTGAGATTTGGATATTCTTCTTTTGGAGGCTCATGCCCTAAAATGATGTGGAAAAACGGATGGACGGCGTGGATGTAGAGTAAATACATCAAGGTGGGCCCCACGGTAAGGGACACACACCTAATCAGCTCCCCAAATAAATGATTCGGATCACGTTACTTGGTCATTCAAAATGGTCAGCAGGTATGAAACCAAAAACATGAAAAGGTATCATGGACGACTACAAATTACACTTCGTCTGAGATTTTGTTGACAAAATAACGCCACGTGGCAAAGTCTGACTGAGGAAGTTTCGGCCTTGAGTTGAGACTAAGGACGTGTAACATCCTCAGACGTCCAATTTCTTAGGGGGAGGGCAAAGGTTCGATGATCTAGTCCATTCATCTCATGGTCCCCACTGTGGATTGCACTTTCTTGAAAAGTCTACTACAATCAAACCCTTTGATTGATGGCTACAATGTATTTGTTAAGATAAACTGTCCAGGATCTTCTAATCTGAGATATTTTTGAGAAACTTCCATCCATTTGAGCCAATCAGATCAACGATCTGGATTACCAATCTGTGGGCCTACCTGTAAAATGTCCAGGATTGGCAATGTCCAAGAACTCGATGGAGGCAGAAGGGACGGTCAAAAACATAAAGAAAGGTGTGGACTTTGGAGCCAAGGGGAGATGGATATAAGGTCTCACCAAACACGATCGGTATTCCTTTCTCTTCAGTTTGGAATTATTTAATACTCTGCGAGAGTGTAATGATTCATACGCGTTCACTCAGGAAATTTACACGTGGCATTCGATTAAATTAAACTAAACCATCCTGATGATGGGACACACTGTAGATAGGTCCAAATATCAAATTTGATTGAATGATCACTCAGACGATTGAATTCTTTTCGTTTTAACTGTACATTGCTTTTCTACCACATCAACATGCCTTCAGTAGAGTTTTTTTTTTTTTTTTTTTTTTTTTTTTTTTTTTTTTTAAATAATTAATGACTAAACCTAAGTGGGTTTCACGATTTGGACGGTTTTGATTAAGTTAGATACATACCACGTCCACAATTTCTGAGTGCATGTGTACAACCATTGTTGTGTCATTTCCATTCATCTATTTCTCTATCTGAAAGGCTTTCAGTACATTTTCCAACTTCCGACAATCAAAGGCCCACCATCACCACCACCCACGACTCCACGAACCCTTTTTTGTCTACCCTTTTTAATGCATCTTACCTCACCTTGAGAGAGAGAGAGAGATCATTTTTTCAACTGTCTCACCAAAATCTCCCAAAAGCTGTCTTTAACATTTTTCTCCCGTTGGAAGTACGCAGAGGCACAGGAAGTTCCTGTACTCAGAAGCTGTGTGGGGTCCAAAGAGATTCCAGTACAAATCCACTCCGTCCATCAGTGTTTGAACGACATAATAGGAATTTAGCCGAAAACTCAGACAAATCCAAAACTCCTGTGGGCCATATTACTTGAAATTATGGGGATTGAATACCCACCATTGGAAACTTTGTTAGGGCCACAGAAGTTTTTTATTTTTTATATATTTTTTTGTAAATCATGCTCACAGTTGTTCTTACAGTTAATCTTAGTCGTAATAACCGTATGAACGATTTGGATAGCATTCAAACATCATGGTTGGCTCCAAGAATATTTCAACGGTGGAAATTTTCGTTCCCATTGTTTCTTGTGGTGTGGCCAACATGAGTCTTGCATCTTTTAATTCTTAAAATAACATAATATTGTAGTCTTACAAAACTGATGGACGGAGTGGATTTTTCACGAGATTTTATGTGGGCGCCACGCAGCTTCCGACTACAGGACCTTTGGTGCACAGGCAATCAGCGTCCGTTGGAATGGGCATGTGAGAAATGCCGCCCGCCCCTCTTTTAGCCGACTGTCTTTAAAAACTCTCTCTCTCTCTCTATCTACAGAGAGAATTTTTAAAGATGGTTGTTACTGTGTACAGTACCGTTTGGGTTAGATTTCTACAAGTGGGGCCAATGGTTCAGTGATCCGAGCCGTTGATATAATGGGATCCACTGTCGATGGCCCACGCACTAATTAAAATTCACCCAACGGAAAATTTTTAATGGATGTTTGAGATAGTGAATACAAATGTTCACATTCAACTAAGAAGTAGACAACTATTGTAGGGATAGGATCTTCAAATCTGAAGGAATTTTGTTTATGAGCCATCTATGGTAAGGGACATCATATAAGCGGTTTGGATTAGTGTAAGATGTCTTGAACGTACTGTAACTGGTCATTGAGCAAATGTGAATCCATAGGACACGTGGCATATATGCGTATCAATCCAGGCCATACAAATAGCTGGCCCCATTCGGGATGGATCTCAGGCAAAATATCAAACTGATTAGACGATCTTAACCATCTGATTTTCCTTTTGATCAAAATCTGATGGTAATGTGAAAGTGTGACCCACTTTCCTTCACCACAGGTCCAAATCAACGGACAAGATTCGCTCATGGGAAGTTTTATCATGTGTGGCCCACCTAATTAATTATTCCAATACGGATGGCTGGTATTAGACGTCTTTCTTTCTCATGCAGAGAGAAGAAAAGCCCCCAAAGTCTCAGGCACGTTGTTTTGAATTTTCCACGTTTCCACAACAACTTGGACCCGACATACGTACGTGAAACATGTGAAACAAGACTTCCCGAATCCACAGTCAAAAGTCCCATGTCCCACGTTTGTGTATTGTCACGGATACGCGGATTGTATACGGACTCTGCAACTACCGACATCACTAATGGTCGGTGCTCCTTGAGCTCCACATGATGTATGTGTTTCATCCATTCCGTTAATCCATTATTCCACCTCATTTAAGGACATGAACCCAAAATTGAGTTCCATTTAAATCTCAGGTGGACCACACCACAGTAAAGAGTGGTGATTGAACGCCTGCCATTAAAAACTTCTCAGAGGACTGAAAAGTTTTGGATCGAGCTGACATTTGTGTTTTCACTTCGTCTAGGAATTTTTGAAGTAATCAACAGGTTGGATGGCAAGTAAACATTCCAGTGGGCCCTAGAAAGTTTTTAACGGTGAACGTTTGATCACCATGGTTTCCTGTAGTGTGGTCCACCTGAGATTTGAATCTACCTTAATTTATGACTAGACCCTTAAATGAGCTGAAAAAATGGACGGACGGCGTGGATGAAACACATATACTATGGTTGGGCCCACAGCACCGACACTACCGACTTCAGTAGTGGAGAGGGACACTACCGACGTCAGTAGTGGAGAGGGTCACTACCTTATCCGAGTCCGTCACGAGGAATTATAAGAAAAGGCTGCCGGCGGGCGTTCAACGGTCTTTTAAATGAAAGGAAGCGGATTGCGTACTGAGTAAACTTTGTTGGGCCCACAGCCGTTGATGAATTTTATCCACTCCATCCATCCATCCATTTCACGGGATACTTGGGCGTTTGGCGCATGGGTTTAAATGGGATTTGGTGAGTGGGTTTTAAGAGCCAGTGATCATGGCAAACGTGTGTTTTGGGAATCACATAGGCATGGGTTGCGAAGCCTTTCTTGAAATTAACACCGGGCAAGGGTTCTATAATCCTACTTTGGTTTATGTAGCTAGTGGTCGGTGCTATATGGACCCCACTATGACGTATATGTTTTATCTATGCTGTCTATCCATTTTTAAATATAATTTTTGGACTTCATCCCAAAAATGAGTCAGATATAAATCTAAGGTGGACCACACCATGGGAAAACAGTAGTGATTGAATTACACCATTAAAAACCTCCTAGGGCCAATTGCGTGGTCCACTTGAGATTTGGATCAAACTCATTTTTGGGCTTATACCATAAAATGACATGTAAGAATGGGTGGACAGCACGGATGAAACACATACATCATGGTGAGGCCCACAAAGCCCTGACCGGTAGTGGCAAGATGAGTAGCTAATCTGTTTCCCAAACATGGAGTGAGATGGCCTCCAAGCCATGGGAATAACAGACCATCCCTGACACAGTGTAATCATTACATTTTGATAATTTCATCCTATTTAAACCCATCTAATTCCATGCTCCATACACTCCCTTAAGGCTTTAACAAAGAAATGAAGCATATCTAAAACTCAAGTATACCATACCACCAGTACCAAGATTACATTTTGGTAATTCTATCCCACTTAAACCCATCTAATTCTAGCTCCACACCCCCCTTGAGGCTTTAGCAAAGAAACTAAGCATATCCAGAGCTCAAGTATACCATACCACCAAAAACAGTAGGAAGATTACATTTCGGTAATTCCATCCCACTTAAACCCATCTAATTCCATACTCCAAACACTCCCTTAAAGCTTTAGCAAAAAAAATGAAGCATATCCAAAGCTCAAGTATACCACACCACCGGAGCCGTATGAATTAATGTCTGCCGTTGAAACGTTCTTGGGCCACATAAGTTTTAGATCATGCTGATTTTTTTTTATTTTTTTATTTTTATTTTTTTATTTCACTTCATCCATATATTTTTGATCTCATGAACAGGTTAGATGACAAATAAACATCACTGAGTGCCTTAAAAAGGTTTCAACTGTGGAAATCATTATTTCCACTGTTTCATGTGGTATGGTACACTTAGAGCTTTTGATATGGTTCAATTTTGGGTTCAACCCTAAAATGATCTGTAAAAACGGATGAACGGTGTGGATAAACCACATACGTTCACGGTTAGTTTACTAAGTACGCAATCCGATTTCTAAATAAAATTCTCATCCACCGTACACGTGGCATAAACATCCATCTGATTGCCGCCGAAATCGTGGCGCCTTTTGCAGATGGAACAACGGGAAATTCACACCGGCTGAACGATCCGAACGGTACGATATGCGATGTTCAATGCAAAATGGTTACTAGCCGGTCCTCAATGAGAAAAATTGATGGTTGGGATTGCCCAATCAGTGTTCCTTTCAGTCTATCGTGCATCCATGGCAAATCCTGTTATTTGAACGGTTTGGATTGCTGTAAATGCACCGCGGAAATGGTGTCAGAGGCACGTTGTGGTCCAGCCCAGAATTACATAATGTGCAGGCCCACCGTGGATTCGCTACATCCCACTGTCAGTAAACTGGACATTTCGCTCGTTGAAAGTGGTCGGTGGCTTATTTTTAAAATCTTAGATGCCACTGGTTGGATGGTTAGATCTTCTGATCGATGCGATTTTTTGTATTATGTCGTGGTCCACTAGATGGACGGTTCATATAACCTGGCAGGAATGTTATCTAAATGATCCAAACCATTATTGCAACATTATCATGATGACAGAACTTGCATAAAAAGTAATTTTTGAAAAAGCTTTTATATATAATAGATTTACTTACTTTTGAAAATAAAATATTTACATTTAAATTTTAATTTTTGTAAAAGAATACAACATTTAAAACGCAACGTTATTCACAACCGGCTCCAAGGCTCAGTGGTTGGGGAGCGGATTAGGTGAGACCTGGACTCACCAAAGATGGTGCGGCCCTTACTGTGGGGCCCACCTTGATGTATGTATTATGCGTCCATCCCGTCCATCCGTTTTTTCTAGATCATTTTAGGGCATTATCCTAAAAATGAAGCATATCCCATCATCAGGTCAATCATAACATAGGAAACAGTGGTGATTGGCTATTAATGAGCTATAAAAGTTCTGGATTAAGCTGATATTTGTTTTTTCCCTTTATCCAGACCTAAGGTCTTGGATGGAAAATAAACGCTTCAGAAATATTAAGGTGTGCCTTAAGAAGTTTTTAATGATAGGACGTTCACTCACCACGGTTTACTATGATATGATCTAGCTGATTATTAGATATGCTTTGTTCTTGGGATAATGCCCTAAAATGATCTGGAAAACAAACAGATGGACAGCACGAATACAAGATACATACATCAAGGCGGGCCCCACGGTAATGTCCACACTGTCTTGGGTGAAGCTAGGGTCTCACCTAATCCACTCCCCTATGGTAGATTGTATCTGTTTCAACACTGAGATGACGGGATCTAATGTTGATATAGTGTGGGTGGCTATGTAATTGTGTATTAAAAAAAAAAGATTAAAAAAAAGAAAAATTTTAAAAAAAATGGGTGCAAGTTAGACCTAGACCCAAGTCATTAGCATTCAGGTCAAGTCCTAGTCAAAATAGATTTACCTATTTATTACTAGGTCAAGCATGGTAGGAAGATCCAAACCCAGCCCAGTTGATTAATGGTTCAGTTTGGGCTAGGTCAGAGCTAAATATAAAATTGCAATTGAATTTTCACACTAGTAATGCTTTAAATCAAACAATTCATAGTGGTTATCAATTTTATTAGTAAAAAATAAAATGGTTAGTAGTCTAAATTAAAAAATTCCACCATTTAAAACAACCTAGACTGTCCCTATTGAGTGCTTAGATAGACTACGTTTTATAAAAAAGATGGTGAATAAAAATACCTGACATTTTTAAGTAACTACATTTACTCATGTTGAGTCTTGGTTGAATTCATTATAGTATATGATGTTGATCGGAGCCATTTAAAAACTGGGTTTAGGTGAGTTGGGTTGATTTGAGAGGACGGAGACTCCATCAATTTAGTAATATGGCTCAAACTTTTGAACCTATACCCGCCCATGGGTCTAATTTTGGAGCTAGACCTCTGGTTGTTGGGTCATCTCTAATGACCTAACAGGTTAGCCCAACCCATTTGCACCCAAACAGTGTGATGAGTGATTTTTCTTTTGACTCGCCTCAAAAATGAAGATCACTTTCAGTACTATGAAGATCACCCTTCTTAAAGATTAAGCTGATCCACTTACTCGGTGGGCCGCGCTTGTATGTTAAGTTAGAGTAGCTGTGGTTCATTGATTCCAAAGGTGTGGCCAGTGATCTTCATGGTGGGGCCTGCCATATCGATGGTAGTGATGTCCTGAACAAGCTACATCTGGATAGGGAAGATGGTCCAATACCACAAATTGCGGTACCTTTAGGCCATCATCAGTTTTCTCTTGGGAGTTTCATGGGTTTGGGCTAACGAGGCCAATCAGCTTCACAGAAAATGGGGCCCATGATTCATTGATCCAAACTAATATGGGCCAACACTGGGAACATTCCATACTGCAAAATCCTAGCAGAAGAGACGGCCAAAAATAATAAAATATAGCAACAGTTCCCACTATCCTGCAGCTAGGATCTTCCCCCCAAGTGGCATTCTTAGCACATGGTCCATCTAAGAAGAGTGGAATCGTACTAACATATTGGACAAGCTACCCATAGGTCCTACTGGTACAATATAAAAGCATGAGCCGTGCAATCTCTTGGTCCCGAGCATTGTATGGATTCCAAAATGGGCATGCATGGCATTGGGTGGGATTTGGACCAAACAATTAGTTCGGAATTTCAAATCCTAGACTTGATTTAGTATATGAGTCTTAACTCAGGTTGCGGTTCATGGCTTATAGGTTGAGTAGGCAATTCATCAGTTTAGTTAATGGGTTGAGCTTGGTTTCATTTCCTGGCCTATTTAATGGGCCATGCCTAGGCTAACCAAGATGCCAACCCATGAAATTACTAGTATAAATGGCTCGTTGGAGATGGTCCATCCTGTAAGGTAATTGTCCTGGCTCAAGTGCGAACACAGGCCAATTAGTTAGCAGGCACTAAAACTCCCAGCACCATCCAAACAATCTTAAACTAAGATATCTGATGTAGCAATTTAGAGAACATGAACACATTTGCCTTTCTCATGCATGCTTCTTGAACATAGGCCTTGTACAGAGCGCCCATGTGAACAGGGATGTCAAGAGGGCAGGGCTAAGGCGTCGGCCCTACTGGGCCGCCTGCAATGGACCCAACCTGCGCTTATCCTTTAAACCTATAGACCGAGCTCCAGCCTTATTTTAAGAGGACTGAACAATAAAAATTATAATTCAACTTGCCATTTGAGGTTCGGCCCATGAGCGGATATAGGGCTGTCTGCATCTACGATGCGATGGGAGTTGGGTTGGGCCACGTACTGGATTGGATCTACTAAGATGGGAGATCCCAACAATCCTAAGTATCCTCCAAACAGGAAACAAAAAGGTCATCAGTTCACATTCCAAGGCACGATCTGTGATGAGTTTTAAGGTGTTCTTTTACCATGAATCAGCAGTTGTAAATCGGACTTTGTTGATAGCAGATTGATGGTACAATAGTAGACACTTTGGTTTGGGCCGGACAATCCTAGCCACCTGATTTTTCCTTACGTAGAATGTCCAAACATTGAATACTTTTCAGTTCCAAACCATCCATTTTAAGCCAATCAATGCACTTAAAACGAAAAAATACGACTCATGTAATTTCCATATGATCAACCCACAAACAGCACTGATAATTTATGTAATATGCTAACTAGATAATGCTCTATAAGGCATATATTTGAAGCGTGTTATGTACATGCCCAAGTCCTTAAAAGCCAAGGAAAGAGAGAGAAAGATGTGATACTGTTCACGGATTATAAAAGGTTTAAGCAGCTTTGGCAAATCCAACCCTTAGCTTGCCATAGTCGAACACGGTGTGGTAGACTCCCATGAAGACATCTCCCAATATCCTGCAATGGATGGACCCCCACATATTATTATTATTATTACAGGCACATGATTTTATACAGAGAGAGAGAGAGAGGAGAGAGAGAGAGAGAGAGAGAGAGACGTGATTCATGTGAGCCACATGAGCTGAGACAGTGCACAGGGTGATTCCCATCCTTTATACTGCTTCCTCTGGTGTGGCCAACTGAATTACAGACCAAGCTGATTTTTGGGTTCAGGGCCTAATATCTGACTACGCACCTAATGGCTGGAGTGGATTTCACATGCATATCAGGATGGGCCCTGTTAAAAATCAAGGGTGGGCGTCCCTCCAAATTGTTTCCCTTGTTGTGGCTTGCCTGAATAACAAACCAACCTAATTTTTGGACCCAGGGCCTGAAGTGTGATGATGCATTCAACTTTCGGAATGGATTTCACATACACATCACAGTGGTCCTAAACAAAGGGCGGGCATCCCTCTCCCAACTGTTTCCCTTGGTATGGCCCACCTGAATCAAGGAACAGCCTGATTTTTGAGCCTTTAACCTAACATGAGTTGACATATCTGTTAGTTGGAGGGGATTTCACATAAACATCATGATGGGGCCCACCCCGACTTGGCTCCCATTTAAGGTCTACTCTGAGCAGTTCTCAGGAGAGAGTGTGTGCACCATTCAACTGCGCATGTAATCTCATTTTATCAGATTGAGCAAGAAAAAAAAAAAAAACTTGGGAGAGTTAAAAGAGCATATACCACAGAGGGCCACGAGGAGGAGGCACATCCAAAGCAGTGAACCCACTTATGCACTGAGCTGCAGTACCTTCCCCAACCTTCAGTATGTACTGCTCAGTCACCCACCAGATAACCGTCAGTAAACACACGTAAAAAGTATCAATTCTATGAACACCATGTAATCGATCATCCATCCCAATCACCAAATCCAGTCTCAGTTACTCCCAACATGCCAATGTGGCAATTCACCAGGTGGTCCCAGAGTGGATGAGCCCTTGCCCAAAAAATCAGGCCCACCCAATCATTAGGTGGGTCTCATGTTTATGATAAAAAAAAATGCAAAAGCCAGTCAAAAATTTTCACTGTCCATTCTCTGTACACATGGCCCACCTGGTGAGTGGGTACCCTGACCTGATTAGGGCGCATTGACCATTGGGGAAGTTGATGAATGACTCTAATCTCAGACACCTATGCCACATTGGCAGATATAGGGTGAATAAGTTTGACAACTGGAGATGCATAATGAGGGTTGGCAAGGGGGAAAAAAGAATATTTTCTTTTTTAAAGCATCAAAATCAATCAAAACGAATTCGAGGTAAGGCATAGCATCCTGCATGGTTTGATTGGTAAAGGGAGGTTGAATACAAAACATAGAGAGTATTTTGAGTCTCGCGTGTCTACCATTTCACCGTCAAGGCATCTTGAGAGTAAGTCATATTCCATGAATATAATATCTACCTAGTGTGATATATGGAATGTATGGCAGAGGTGGCACTCCTCATTCATTAGATAGAGAAGATCACCAAGATTTCATGATCCGCTGCCAAACCTATTTCAATTCCAACAGACTCAGATTGTGGGGATCACTGGAATACTTCGTATCAAGAGATACTAAGATTTCAGCTATGGGGTTTACATATACACGTAATTGTTGTTATAACTTAGGATTTCAGCTTTGGGTTTACATATACACATAATTGTTGTTATAATTAAAATTAAAAAGGATTGATTATTGAAAAGAGAGAAGAATTCATACTGATTAGAAATGTATCAATTTGATTTTTTTAGGCCATTAGGGAAAACAAGGAGATCCAAATCCAAGAATTGTTTCATCAATTCACAATCAATAGTTAGAATGGACTAACAGGGTCAGCTACCTAGCCAACTTTCATAATTAAATGCCGTCACTGTATGAATAGATCTCATTGTGGAAAGACCTATTACGATACTCACGAGAAGAGCCAAGTGTGATAACAAACAAAAAACCTCGGGGATAATTCATTCAACCCTAGTAAAACAACAGATACATTTTATTCTGAGATAAATGAAGGATCATATCATACCTGCTCTGGAGTGAGAGAGAATGTTTTGCCCCCAATGTTGAAAGAAACAGCAGGCATGGAAGAAAGACTATTGCAGTCGACAGCTGATTCTCCCATGGGACTCGGGAGTCGATCGCAAAGCTGCAATACAACTGAGCATGAGCTAATATGCAAACTTATCATGGAACATTTGATATAAATTTAAGTTACATCACCTGATTAACATAGCTCAGTATGCGGTCCTCCGTTTGATTCTTCCTAAGCTGATTTTGCATCCATACAACTGCCATCTCGCAAGCGGAACACATAGCATCATTCCGACCAAGAGATGATTTGTCCTCATTCACAACACTCTCAATACCAACGCTGCAAAATAGACATACCACACTCCCAATTATACAACTCATCACAAACTAGGGAGATCTTCTCAAATGCGATTTTTCCAAGAGAAAAAAAGGCTGGGGTCTCATCAGTAGTTCCAAATTACGCATTTTGCGGGGAGAAACCAGCAAAATGACATGGACATTGCTGGTGTCTCAATAGGCACCCCACCAAATTTGATAATCAAAAACAGCATTTCAAAATATTTCGAGCCAGAAAAAACAGAGCATACCTAACACCTCGTGTTCCATCAAAAGCACACAAACCAATCTGTGAGCAGATTTTCTTGGGTTGTGTCTGTAAAATCACAGATAAAAAAATCAGGAATCAGCAACCCTTCTTGGAAAATCAGTAGTTACGAGGAAGTATGTCGGGGTGGAGCGGAAGATCTCTAATATGCTACCATATTAGAAAAAAGAAAAGAATGGTGGAGATGAGGCATACCTCAGATAACAACATTTCAATTATGAGTTCCCCATATTGTGCAACAATTGCTTTGCACTCCTGGCTAACAACACCAGCAGCACCAATGGCTTGATTGATTTCAGTAATAGTAGCCTGCAAATAAGTAACCAAAGGATCATCAATCAAAAGATGGTTTACCAACCATGATTGAAAAGGTAAAGATACAACAACAACAACAAAAAAGAAAAATAAAATAAAGTAAAGTGTAAATGATTGAGAGGCAAGACCCCATAGCCTTTTATCACAAAAGAAAACATTGGGCACACAATATATCAACAGACAGACCATTTAAATAAATAAATATTAAAAAAAAGGAAAAAGAAATAAAAAAAAAAAAGAAAGAAACGGAAAATATTACAATTCCTAGTTATGCTAAAAATACAATTTAATGCGCTCAGGGGTTAAGCAAATGGCAAACAGAAAAAAATGCATCGAAGATATTCAAAAATTTATTAAATTATGTCTATGAATGGAGAAAACACGAATAAAAAATTAGATCAAGCTTATAGACATGCTATGCCTATGCAAGTAAAGAACTATCTCCAACGGTTAAATAAAATTTGAAATATTAATACATACTGTTGGACCAGCAATTAAAGAAGTTCCGGAATCGGCAATTGCTGAACAGCCATCTGAACAGATTCCTGAAAATATACATGATCATTTCAGATCATAGGAGCTTATGAGGAAATAAAACATAAAGTGAAAACACTTTCTGCCACAACAAAGCAAGATGTAATACATACCGGTTGTTTCACCACCAATATGCACATCGCCCATATCAAACTGAAACGAAAATAAATAGATGTAAGATTGTTGGTAACATGATATGTGGGAATGGCAACATGCGGGGTCAGCTCGAGTCCAAGCCCGATCTGATTATTACTCAGCGCTAAAAGTCAAACCTGGGCCAGCCTATTTAGTAATCCGGCCTTTGATTTCAGGCCCCAAGCCCAACCATGAATATCATAAATGGTCCTTTTTCAGGTTGGGTTGGGCCTCAATTTAAAATTTTGCAAAAACTTGTATGCTCAAGCCCAACCGGTTAATCAATCAGGCTTCAAAATCTGCCTCTAGCTGGCCCATAGACTTTGCATAGAAAAGAGGCTGACCAGTATCAGTCCTGGACAGAAAACATGATGGACCAGCCTATTGCCACCCCAACGCTATTGAGTAGTGATGCGATGCAATGAGTATTGATACCCAGATAGCATGGTTTCGGGGAACTCACCTGCCAGTAGCCTTTCTGAGTCACAGGAACATATGTGTGCTGGCCCTTATAATGGTTGGGGTCAACCCCTCCAAACACAATCTCACCACCCTCTTCATCTTGGGCATTTCGGTTAAACCAAAAGGAGAAAACTGGATTTTTAACAAGCCCTTGGTTGACCATATTGTCCCTGTCAAAAGTATAAGTTCATGCATTAATATTGGCAATAATTCAACCCAGAATGCTTTTAACCTGAAGCTACAGTGTAACTGACTTGACCCTGAAGATAACTTCTAAAAGTAAATAACAAAAATTCACAGCCAATTATCTACTGCCATTCCATGTGTATGTTAACAAAAGGAGGCAAATTAGGGTTAAGACTTGATTTCAAAAAAAGAAAAAAAAGCATGAAGGAAAATAAAAGAAAGAGGAGAAAAAGAAAAGGAGGAAAAACAATAGGATAGTGACTAAGATGGGCCAGGAAAGGCCAATGCATGTCCTGATCCAGCCCATGAGTAAGGACCTGAGTCCAGGCCCAGCCTGGCCTGTGAACTAAGGGATCAGGCTCAGGCTAGGCCCATCAGCCAATTACTCAGACCACCAACGTTAAATAAATCAGACTGGATGCTGGCCTAGTTGTTGGGCCTTTAGGCACCCAAACCCCGAGCCTTAAGGATCAGCCAGAACCTGATGCAAAGTGAGGCGGAACTCAGTTCAGGCCATCTCAGTTGCAAACTAAGCAAAATGGTCTAATCCTAACAAAAAATAAAATAAAATAGTGAAGCGAAGATGGACCAGCTTACCATACAGGGACAACATTCCCAACAGAGATTTCTTGAAATCCAAGCCCAAGTATACCATCAAACTTGGCTGCCACAAATGTCATGCCCGGCTCTCGAGTTGCCTCAATAAAAACCTGCACAGATATTTTTCATGAGTATGAGCAAATCCACACATATAATCAATCTGACATATGAACAATTGCACAAAATTGGACCTGATTCTTGACGACGAGGTCACCAACTTGAACATTGTCTTGGCTCAAGAATCCAGAAATTGCTCCAGTACCGTATTGAATTTCAGCAGACGTCCCTGCATGAACAGTTGTTTTAAATTCTGCAATTCTTTGGAAATAAACCCATTCAGAGCTGCCCTTTCCCAAAAATTCTTAAAATCCAAAGCCAAGCTAAGCTCCATTGGAAGGAATTCCTATCGAAAGTGGCAGAAAAGTCATGAAAGTATGACATCACAATGATATCGACCACGAGGACCACATGCACATAAGAGTTGCGTAAAGTCCAGTGACTGGTAGGATGAATGAATGGTCTTTTAGGTGCTTAGAGGTTTTGTTTTGATTTTGGATAGTTTCTAATTGAAGTTAAATTAGGAGTTTGGTTAGCAAAGAAGTTTCATTAATGTCTGTATAAAATTGGAAAGTTGTTGGGTATGTTATTATGAAGAGTTTGTTTAGGATTGAAAATAGATGTTGTTTCTAGTTAAAGAAGATCAGTTATTGAATTAGTCAATGTGTCAATCAAATGGCAAAATGGAGAGCGGTTGTGTGAAACAGTGACAAGATTATTAGTCAGCTTTACTTACATTCCAACTAAATAACACAACACATCTTGTGACCTGTTTACAATTTGAACTAATAAGAAACTTTTCAGAACAGAATTACTGAATGTACAAATTCCAGTGAATTCAAAATTTTCCCCTATCCAAAAATAAAAAATAAAAAATCCCCCCACAAGAATACATTAGTGCAAAAGGTACAAACACGACAACTTCATTATTTTTCTTAGGTGATTAATGAAGCTTCACTGAGTTGCTAGAATATTTTATTAATCTCCTAGTGCTCGCTGCAATCTACAATATTGGGACAATTTAAAAGATTGATCCAGACCTCTGTCTTGTGACCCCGCTGTCAACAGCCTGCCATGCAAAAACTATGCTTATGGGATGATCCTAACAATCTGAGAGGTCAACTACAAACAGGCAGTTCAAATACCAAACCCCACTCAATTTCCCCACCTTAACATATGAAAGCAAGTAGGGGCCCATTTCCCATCAGCAAATAATCAAACAGTGAAATCAATGTTCACCCACAGAAGCTTTTCACTAGTATATTTTCACATCCTCATGTAAAATTGACAAGTAGCTCCTGTACACTCCAATTCTTCTTGGTATCCAAATAATTCAAAACCAAGGGCGCGGAACTGAAAAATCAATGGTGTTTTTGGATGGCCTACAAAGAGAAGGGGAATATATCATGCCGATTCAAAATGCACCCACTTGCAATTTTCGGCCGAAATCAACAAAGGTCCGCTTTGCTAGCATTTATACTTATGTTTTACAGTCATCCCAAACACAAATTGACAGCGAAATGTAGCATTCCTTGCATTTCACGGGACATCCAAACATAGCCTAATATTCAACTATTGAATAAATCAACAATACTGAAAATTTTAAGAGCCACAGAAAATGATTTCTAGAAGAAGAAGAAGAAGAAACGAACCGTTCTTCTTGTAAGTACTCGACAATCCCGCCTTATACCTAGCGTGTATATAGCAAGCAATCTGCAACCAAACACGAGACATCAAAATCACATCCAATGGCAATTCAAAACTCGCCAAGATACACACACAAGGATGAAATGACGTCGAAAGAATTACGAGAATGCCACTCACCGATAAATAGCACTTGGAAGAAGGGACCCAGAGATTAGAACTCCCGGTATCGAAGATGACGGTGAACTTCTGTGGTGGAGTGCCGATGCCGATTTCTCCGAAGTACTGAGCGTCCATGTAATTCTTCAACGCGATAATGTCGGTGCTGGGACCACTGGCGCCGCTGTCTCTGAGATTTCCATCGAGGCCGTACTTTCGAATCGCTGCTCTCAGAGACTCGCTCTCCTTCGCGCCGACCTGAGACGCGAGCCTGCTGTTTTGGGTGAAAGCCTTCTTTTTCAGGCCGATTCTCAAAATGCCATCGGCAGAGATGGGAATGAGAGATTGGAGGAGAAGGAACGAGAGGAAGAGAGAAAGGGCGATGGTTTGGGTTCCCATCAGACGCGTCTGACGATCGAGAGTGAGTCTGAGGAGAAGCGAAGGAAGGATGGGAAGGAAGGTGGTGAATGAGGAAGGCAGCGAGCGTGAATAAAAGAAGCGTGGGAAGGGCTGATAGGAACTTCATCATCCTAGAACCGAGGACCGTATGATTAGTATCCTCGGGCTCTTGATTCTTATTAGTGGAGCCCATTTTTCAGTAGCCTCACAGTGGATGGATTTGTAGCATTTCCAGATTTTAGGACCATGCACAGAAAATCTTTGGTCTTTCTTTACGTCGAGTCTATAGACCTTTTCTGTATTTCGTTTCTTAACCGTTGTTTGTATGGACCCAATCAAAATGGGTTAATATTGTCCTGGGGAGTATATTCTTGGGGGGCGATATTTCTGATGTGGATCCCATCATACTAACGGTCTGGATTAGTTAAATTCGGCCTCTAAATTTACAAAATATGAGCCCGAGGATACTACTAACTTCCTCGGGTCCAGAATCCTAAAATAGACCTTGAGAAACTGCCTCCCAGCGGGTCCAGCCCAGCGAACCGAATCCCCAACAACACCTGTTTTACGCGGCGCGTAAAACAACCAAGATCTTTGGGCCCGCCAGATTGTATACATGAAATCCAATCCGTACATCAGGTGATAAACCTTATGTTCATCGCACGTACAAAATATCATCCGGATTAAAAAATCATATGGACAACGTGAGTGGGACACTATAAAATGACGCCTAAAACATTTTAAGTTCAAGCGTTGTGGACCGCTGATTTGGAACAGCTGATTTGAGTCACTCCTGATTAACGGATTTGATTAAAGATACACACCACGGCGGCCACACACACGGAAACGGATTGGCTACTACCCCTGCCACCAGCCCGGTGGCTGGTGGTCGGTGCTATGTGGGACCCATCATGATGTATGTGTTTCATCCGTGCCGTTCATCCATTTTTACGGATCATTTTAGGGCTTGATACCAAAAATGAGAGGGATATAAATCTCATGTGGACCACACCACAGTAAAACAATAGTGATTGGATATCCACCATTAAAATCCTCCTAAGGCCCACTGTACTGTTTATTTGACATCCAATCTGTTGATTAGTTCATACAGACCCAGATGAAGGGACAAAACAAAGATCAGCTTGATCCAAAACTGTTATGTCCCCCAAAAAGTTTTTAATGGTTGACGTTCATTCAACACTGTTTCCTGTAATGTGGTCCAATTGAGATTGGAATATATCTCATTTTTCAGCTCATACCATAAAATGATCTATAAAAATAGATGGACGGCATGGATGAAACATATACATCATGGAGGGGCCCACAGAGCACCGACCACCAGGGGGAGTAGCTACCCCACACACTAGCTGATTCTTGTCCGGGCCTAATGTCCCAGGAATGCACCAGATGGACGGATCGGATTTCACATGCACAACGTGGTGTGCCGCAAAGAGCTGGGGTATTTCACGCGCTGCGCAAAACGAGTGTTGTAGGGTCCCAGGCTCCCACCTCAACTAACAGTCTTTGGGTCGGTGTCAGACAGAGAAGAGGCTAGACTTTTGATCCGAGCCGTTGGCTTATGCGTTGTATGGGAATTGTGGCCGTTAGATGAGGAGATGGATTCACGAGAAAAAGGAGAGAAGGTGAGGGATTCGTGTGAGAAAACGACACCGGATTTTTATATTTAAGTTATAACTGATTTGGATTACGTGTTAGCAAAGGGTGGTATTGTAGTGCCTCTTTATTGCGAGGCTTTGCCACTCCTTGCCACGATCTCACGCCAGCCTTTGCTTCTGGCCTTTCTGTTGCTTCGTGTAAGCTGCTCCTCGAGCAGACGCCACCCAGACGGAAGTGGATTGCGTTCTCAGTAACTCAAGATAAGTGTACTGAGTAAACTATGTGGGACCCACCGTGATTTATGTCTTTTATCCACGCCGTCCATCCGTTTTACCACCTCATTTTAGTGTAGGAGCCCAAAATTGAAATACATGCAAAAGCTCAAGTGGAAGATACCACAGGAAACAGTGTAAATTGAATAACGACCGTTGAAAACAGTGAATAAATATCGCTGTAGGCCTTAGGAATATTTCAACGGTAGATATTATTATTCCCATAGTTTTTTGTGGTGTGGTCCACTCTAACTTTGAATGTAATTCAATTTTAGGGGTATGTCTTAAAATGATCTGAAAAACAGATATACGGTGTGGATGAGACACTTACATCCATGATGTGCCCTCTCAGTGCGCAGTCCGCTTCGCACTGGGATAAAGTTCATGTAGCCGGGAGCCATTTGGGTAGATAGATATGTCTATCACAAATCCACTCCGTCCATCAGTTTTTCAAGATTAAAATAGGACGGAAAATTAAAAAACAGTCGGATCCAAAACTCATTTGGGCCACACCACGTAAAAAGTGGGGATTGAACGCCCACCATTGGAAACTTCGTGGGGCCACAGAAGTTTTATATTAGGATGATATACCATAGTTTATCCGAGTGGTAATGGCCTTATGAACGGTTTCGATGGGATATAGGTATTATGGTTGGCTCTAGAAAGGTTTCAACAGTGGATGTTTACGTTTCCACCTTTTGGTGTGGTGTGGGCCACATAAATTTTTGATCTGCCTGTGCTTAGAATCCTACCCTATTGTGGTCTTTCAAAACTGATGGACGGAGTGGATTTGCCATGGAAAACTCTGTGGGACCCACACAACTAGAGCTGTACACGAGTCATCTAAGCTCGATAACTCGCTCGACTCGGTTAAAAAAAGCTCGACTCGACTCGGATTGAAACGTTGTTCGAACCGAGTTGAACTATATTTTGGGTGCTCGGAACATTTCGAGTCAAGTCCGAAGTGGATGTAGCTCGACTCGACTCGACTCGACTTTAAGTTAGTATATAAAAGATTTTTAAAAAACTTTACCCAGTCACCCGATCCTACCCAGTACGTCCAAACTAGCAACTCTACCCGTTCTCCCTCTCTTTCGCCCAAAGCGTCCCATTTCTCCTTCCAAATCGTTCAAATCGACCGTCCATCCGGCTACATTTCCTTCTTCCAGTGACTGTCTGGTGACATTTCTTTCTTCCAGCGTCTGTCCAGACGAGCATTTCTTTCTTCCAGTGTCTGTCCGGACGAGGTCCGCCCAATACTCTCTGTCTGGCGACATTCCCTCTTCCAGCATCTGTCCGAACGAGTTTCTCTTCGAAAGTGAGTCATATCCTCCACTCTCTCCATTTTTTCCAGCAGTCCAAGTAGCGAAACTCATGCGACCAATGACCACTGGCCGGCCTCAAACTCAACCGAGCCGAGTACGAGCTACTGTTCCGAGCTTGAAAGCCGATCCGAGCCGAGCACGAGTTGAGACTCGAGCAGTCCGAATCAAGCATGAGCTGGGCAAAGTTCGGCTTGTGTACACCTGACACAGCTTTGGAGTATAAGAACTTCCAAGCCGCGTCCACGCCACCCTAGACACGTGGACGAATGTAGATCCAAATGGGCCACCGCCTTCTAGATGAACTCGCTCAAATGTTAAGATGGTCCATTTATCACGTGAGACGAGAGCATGAACACGCCAGCAGCTAGCATTGTGCACGTGAAGCTCTCTTATCGGTATGCGTGGCATGACGTGTGCCTCATCTATGACACTCTTAAGTACTAATAATTATTACTGGAAGTGACTTACAATCCCAGCTATGTTGGTTGTAATATAGTAACATAAACTAAAAATTTTAAAATAATAGAAGTAGAAAGATTAAATAAAATTATAGAAAGCCAAAATAACGTAATAAGAAAAATAAAATAAAAATCTAGAGAGCTAAAGCATGTTATATTTATTGTCCAGACATATTTCCCTCTACAGGTAAATCCTGGTAAATAAGTAATTATTATATTTTCACATGGTTTGAAAATACGAGAGTAATTTCACCTCCAAAATCGTGACAAAAGTGTTGACTTATATATGTAGACCCCACTGTAATGTATATGATATATTGGCACCGTCCATCTATTTTATTAAAATATTTTGGTGCAAGAGCCAAAAAATGAGGCAGATCCAACACTCAAATGACTCACACGAAAGAAAACAGTGTCCTTAATTCATCCACCATTGAAAGTTGTTTCCTTCACTAGGCCCACGTTGAGGTTTTTTCATCATCTAACCCGTTCATAGGGTCACACAAATATGGATAAGGGGAAAACAGAAATATCAGCTTGATTCTGAAACTTCTAACGGCCTCAAGAAGTTTTTAATGGTAGGTGTCCATTCCTGTCGTTTCCTGTGGTGTGGTCCACTTGAACTTTGGATCTGCCTCATTTTGTGGTCATGCCCTAAATTCAACTAGCATAACAGATAAGCAGCGTGGATAAGTTATATACATCACAATGGGCTCCACATTGATTTTGTAAATTTCTCTATTTAAGTGTTAAAAAAGTAAGTTGTCGCATTTGCATTGGGAAAGATGTGGTAATTACCTAGGTAAATAATTATTACCCATTTACATGGTAATTACAATTGAGCCGAAAAATCAAACAAGCCCTAAGATTCTATATGTACTAAGTTTCAATTAATCTATTGTCAAAATACAATAGCTCTCCTCCAAGATAATGGCATCAATCAAGTGCACTTTCGATCTCTACCATACGAACTCAAAAATGCCTGAATTACCTAAAAAGAATACATAGAAAAGCCGGAGAAGAAAGTTTTTTTTTTTTTTCCAAATTAATTTTATAGTGGAGATGAGATAGTTTTATAGAGGAAAAGTATATGTATCAAAGATATACCACACCACACCACACCACAGCACGTGCACGTGTATGTGAGGTTGCTCTCATGGCATACCCTTATTTTTCAATATAAAAGATTAGCGAGGGGTTTTAATATAAAGCCTTAGTTTTCTTAACAACTTATTAAAATGGGACAAAATTAAACCCAATTAAGGTAAGTTGGTTAACAAAGGCAAAATACCAAATTTCCTAGATTTTTCAAATCTCTCATTAAAAAAAAAAAAAAAACTCTTTTAATCTAACAAACCATACATTGGAGGTATGATCATGACTGCACAATTGGTGGACATCTCATAGACAACAAAATAAAAAAGCAGTAAACGATCTAAATTACACAAGAGAGTTCATTAATTATAGGTCGAGATTGGCCGATTCGATCTGATTTTGAGTGCATGACAAATATATAGTCATGTCATTATTTGAGTGGTTCAAACTTGAGCTACATGACACGTGTACCGTAGGAGCCATGACCCACCAAGTGATCTGATGGACCAGGCTTTTCAGCAGTGGCTTTCACAAAGTGAGAGAGCCTAATGAGCGACTTTAATCACATATACGAGCCTTGTTTTAGCATTTGTGGACATCCTTGTTTACACCCATTTTCGATGCCCTGATGTAGTCCAATAGAAAATCATCACATGATGATACTACACACGGAAGTCATACTCACACCCAAAGAGATCTTCGGTTGATCTTCCTACAACATTATACATTTCGTTATCAATGCAATGGCGCAGACCCTTATGTATGCCTTTAAGGATATGAGTCGTCGCATGGCATTTATGGTGCCCAATTAATGACGTAGCGTATCTGGCACGACTATAAAAACATCCATTGAGAGAACGAATCTAATCACGTATTTGACTATAATATTCTTGGTGAGGTAATCTCTCATAATCCTTCTAAAACGAGAGATCTTCCCAAAGACGTTCGGAGAACTAGTGGTGTTTGATAATGTTTTAAACATCAGGAGATCGGACCATTGTCTAAGTCAATCCGGCTTTGGTTCGGACCCAAGCTAGGAGAGATAGACACATTGGTTAAATCATGTTCTATAACGCCCCATGTTTTCAGGACCCGAGTATATGACTCGTTTCCCAAAAACCTCAGTGTTAATCTTAAAGGGTGGTCAATTTCAAGTATATATATTTATTTCCTTTTCTTTCAGAGTTAGTAGTTTAGTGTAGAATGGACAAATCATACATAATGAAAAATTTTGCATTTACATATAGGACATACAAGTGATTGCCCATAATGACTTATACAAACCAATGTCTCAATATTTACAACTGCAAGAATTTCATAACTTAATATATGAGAAAATATTAATATGCATATAAACAGAAGCCGCAAGATCACACAGCTTCTCGAGGTAGATACAACCATGCACCCCTGACACTTGTACCCTGCTCCTCTTCAAATCTGAACTTGAATGTCACTTAAGCCACTTGTGCTACCTGTACGATTATATATTTGATGGATGAGTGGCCAACTCAGTGTGGATTCCCCTCAAGATTACACACTGCCGCATTAGGTAAACATAGTTATAAAAACATAACAAGGCATATAAAAAAATATATGATGCAGTCTTATTAGATGCATGGATGCATGAATATATCATCGACCCAGGAATGCTCATCCATTCGGAAGTTGGGCTCGTCACCCATGCAAAGGCCGACCAATAGTGTAGCACATCACGTACCGCATATTAACTGTCTATCGTACATCACGTACGTGAGCGATAGACGTTGGTCTGTGTATGTATGCATGATTAGCCAAGCCATTATTAGTCCAATTACAATCAGCCGGTTTAAATAGGCTCGACATCACTACGGGGGCTCGTTACCAGCGTAGGCTGATGGCTCGGGCATTGTGTCCCATGACCACCATCCCCAGCCATTGACGCTACCACCTTGGGATGTTTAATGGAAACTCGTCGACTAGTGGCCAATCATATTTCAGTATATAGGGCTTACCATCACATGATTGCATAAAATAAAACATCGAACCCATCTAGGGAAAATACCAAAACAAAGCCACGCAGGGTGAATATCCAAGCTAAGCCACATAGGGCAATTATCAAAACTAAGCCACATAGGGCCAATATCAAAGCCATGCGATAAAAGACCTTCTTTAAAAACCATCGAGACACAACAACCCCTAGATGGCAGGCCCACATCAGTAATCAATTTAAACCACCACTCAATAACCACTAGGTCGAAGGTCCATTACGATCACAGCCAGTCGAGTTACATCTCAAGTATGGGTGTACATTTATAAGTGGGGGTTTCCCACTGATGTACCAGTTTAAGTCTCATAAGCAATCCCCAAATAATCCACAAACATGAAATGAATATGCAGGATAAATATTAAGCATGTAATATAACAATTCAATTTCAACAATTAACACATGTGGGGGTTTCTCACTGATGTACCAGTTTAAGTCTCATAAGCAATCCACAAATAATCCACAAACATGAAATGAATATGCAGGATAAATATTAAGCATGTAATATAACAATTCAATTTCAACGATTAACACATGTGATTATAGAATGAATATGTCAATTATCAATTGAAATTAAAATAAAAACTATCACTTAAGTTAATAGGAAAATGGAAAGCTCAAGGAGAAGAAATCATCACCTCATGTGTCGAATCGCCAATAGACGTTGCTAAGAAGCGCGTGCACCCCTAGAATTGAATCCTACCATGAATGGTGAAGTTGTACGTGAGATCAATGTTCTACCAAGTATCTATGGTCAAGACCAATACAACATAGGGTTTGGATTACTTATTTTTTTAGGGTTTCACCCTAGGGTCTAGGTCTAGGCTTAGACCTTAGGGTTTGGATTCTAGTTGATGTATTAGTTACAATTTAAACTTAATAATTACAAGATAAACTATTAGCATTAGTGTTATAATTTATATTTGCTAACATTTTAATAATGATGGTTCACAAGTTCATATTTAAATATACCGATATTATCTATTATTCTTAGGGCTGTACATAGAGCCGAGTCGAGTTGAGGTGGGCCAAGCTCGGCTTGACTCGTCCATGCTATACTTGAGTTCGAGCTCGAGCTCGAGCTCGCCCTCAAGCTCAACATTGAAGCCTGGCTTGTTTGCCAAAGCTTTCGAGTCGAGTTCGAGTCGAGTCGAGTTTACCTCGGTAGGGTAAGGGAAAGAAAAAGGAGGGAATGGGGACGGGTAAGGTTTTTTAGTAAAAACTTTTAAGTTTTAACTTTTTTTTTTAAAACTTATATATATATATATATATATATATATATTATATTTAATATTAATATATATAATATATATTATTAAAATATATTACTCGAGTCGAGCTCGAGCTTCGAGTCGAGTCGAGTCAAGTTAAAATACACCATGGTCGAACTTGGCTTGAACTCAACTCAAGCTTTAGTAAACAAGCTTGACTCGCCTTGAGTCGGCCTTTCAACCTGAGTGGAGTCGAGTTAAACGAGCTTTTCGAGCTAGCTTGACTCATGTACAACCCTAATTATTCTTAGAATGACTAATAATCTCTTAAATAATGCAAGTAATAATAATAATAATTTTGCTAATAATAATATAATAAGGACTAATGGTAATAATCATATTAACAAGAATTATACCAATCCTATAAGGAAAATGATAATATTTTCTAATGATAACGGTCATAACTATCAATAATGAACCTAGTCTTGATAATAGATACTATGAGCTGTCATGAATTATGAAATTCTACAATTAGATCCAACCCTAACACACTATCTATGTTTAGGGTGATAATATTTTCTAATGATAACAGTCATAACTATTAATAGTGAACCTAGTCTTGATAATAGATACTATGAGTTGTCATGAATTATGAAATTCTACAATTAGATCCAACCCTAACACACTATCTATGTTTAGGGTATTGACCTAGAGTTTAGACCACTTAGGTCTAGGATTTCATCCTAGAGTTTAGATCTAGTCTAGATTTTGTGCGATCAATTTTTGTGCTAATTTAATAATTTTAAAATATTTATTAACATTAGTGTTATAGTTAATATTAGTTAATAATCATTATGATGATAGTTAATATTATGATCTATATTAGTGATAATATTTAAGAGTGGCAAAACAAAACGCTAATATTTAATACAGATGATTTTTGTAACTAATATTAGTATGAACGATTTACTAATGGTTATATTAATAATCCTAATAATGGTAGTGATGGTAATAATGGTGATTGCAACGCCTCATTTATTTACAAGCTTGGTTTGGCTTATTCTATTCTAACTCTCAGATCCAACCCGGTGGACTTGAGCTCATAGCTATCTAGGCCCGATTCAACTCGGGTTTTCTTTTCATCTAATGACGATGAGGCCCGTTTTCATATGCCCCATGTCACATGCGTTACTATCATTGGGTGACCCACAAGGAGGTGAGGGTTATAGGGACCCAACTAAGTGAAAACTAGGCCTGCACCTATCTTGATTAGGCCCAGCAGTTGTGGCCCAACACTGGGACCCAAAACTAGGCTGGACTGGACCCATTTTGGCCCAGCCATTGCTGCTCCTATGTAGCGCCCGAATCTGGGCCTGAACTTGGCCTGTTTCGGCCCACCCTTTACTGTCCAACAGAGGCCCATAAACTGAGCTATTCCAGGACTCCTGCGGCTCGTTGAATCTAGCCCAGACATGGCCCAGCTGTGTATATGGTGTGGCCCGTTGAGCTCCACCTCAGGTGTGGCCCACTGTGTATACGGTGCGGCCCACTGAGCTCCATTTCAGGTGTGGTGCCCCACTGTGTATATGGTGCGGCCCACTGAGCTCCATCTCTGGTGCGGCCCACTGTGTATATGGTGCGGCCCACTGAGCTAACTCAATCCCGGCCCTAACTCGGTTGCATTAGTTGAGTCGAGAAGGTGGGCCAACACGAGTTGGGTCATAGTCGTGGTAGCTAAAAAAAATGGGAGGACAAGGTGGTAGGGCACTACCTAGGCTGCCCTCAACGTCAGTTGAGTCGACTTAGTGTCTGCTGCAGTGGCTCGAACTAGGCCCGTTCGAAGGTTGTTGGTGCGGACAGTAGCAACCGCTGCTAGATTTCAGGGCGAGCTGAGTCACCCGACTGAGTTCGCTCAGCCAACCAAGCACGATGGCCTCGACCGGCCTCCTTCCCCTCTCCTTCTCTTCTTCCCTTAGCCTTGCTGAGCCTAGGTTTGAACAGCCCAACAACCCAATCCCGATACCTAGTCGGTGCGGCTGATAGACAGCGGCCCGAATGTTAACACTCCCTCTTGCTTTCACTCCTTTCCTCTATTCCCTCCCTTCCTTCCTATTTCTTCTCCCATTTCCTCTCTGGCTATCTGGTGGAAATCTCGAGGGACCGCTCCCTTTTTATAGCCATGAGACGTGCTCAAACCATTCATCGAACGGTCGAGATAGGCGGCTGCATTCGTGTTTCCTCCTTTGTTCCTTAGATGCATGGGGCCCATCTATTATGGGGGATGGATTCCCGACATCGTGGCCGGCTGGAAAAGTACCCCAGATCAGAAAATGGGGCCCACATCATCACAGTGGGTTTTCGGTTTGATGGAGAAGATGATGTCACCTCTAATGGCGACTTTTTATCAACGGTCAAAGATGGCAGTCCATGCTATCTAGACGCCATCTGGAAGGTCCGGATGGTCCCTCTGACCCTTGTGGGGTCCACTATTTTCATCATGGTTCGCCCAGGGTGCCTTGACTTGCGAGATAATGCGCAGCTTCTCATGCAGGGTGGGAACTTCTCGTGAGAGCAGCTAGGCTGTGGTTGCCCTAAGCCGGACGCCTAGGATGATCGGATCAGGCTTTAGGGACAGCCCAGATCTTGCTAGCTCAAGTTTCCCGAATGGGAAAGCTCCCGACCACCTTTCTCGGTCAGTAGGGTGATGTTCTGCCTTTTCTGGCGCTGAAAGAAAGGCTCGAATTCACACCCGAGGGACGGCTGAGATAGGCAGGGAGGAATGCACGCGAATTGCCTTCGTGGCAAGGAGAAACGAAAAGAAATCCATTTTCGAAAATCTTTAACCACGTGCACTCCACTTGCGTCATTGGTTGTGTTCATGCACGCATGCATGGGTGTGTACGGATGACGTGGTCAAGGTCGAACGGAGGTCCTCTACCTGATGGACGGTCCGGATCATCTCAAGGTGGCCCACCTCGATCACTATGGATCAAATTTGGAGAGGCTGAAAGCACACTCCCGCTCACACGCTTGTTCGCTCACGCTTGTCGTCGTGAGCACACACGTGCGTATGGGTTCACACAAACAACTTGGTCTCGATTAGATTTGGCATCCCGTCACGATGGACGGCTCAGATCACGAAGGTGGGCCTGCATGATGGGCCACTGATCAACACATCTGATAGCGTTTTTCAAACGCGTTGCTGGTAGGAAGAAAAAGGAGAGAAAAACTCTTTTTTTTCGAGCGGAAATTGGGTCAAGGCTATTTGACCGGGTTCTATTGTCCAGTGCACCTCGGGTGCACGTACTCCACGTGCATAGGCACTATAGTGTGGGGTCCACATGGTTGTTTTCATGAAAGTCACTCCATTCATTAGCTTTGGAGGTCCCGGTCAAGGCTTCTGACCAAATATCAGGTGGGCCTCACGACTTGACTTAGGTTATATTGGTGGATTCCCGCCAATCTAATGGTCGGATCATCTCGAAATTGAACGTTGATGATTAAAAGGGTCTAAGGGACCATTTAAGCTAGAAATCAATGGCTAGATTATGGATATATGTCCTATTATGTTTATATATATATATATATATATATATATCATTAAATATCATGTTACAATAATATTATTCATTATTATCATTATTATTATTATTTTCTCTTTCACACATGCATGAAATTTTAGTTCATGTCATGGGTCCCACTCTGTAGGTTAGGACTTTCCATCTCATGACTTTATGTTATTAAATATTTAATTATTATTATTATTACCTATACATTGTCATTTATTTATTTATTTATCTTTATTTATTTATTTATTATATCTATATGTAGGATGTGAGACTACTCGTTGTGCGTTATTTAGCTGCATACCCTAACATTAGGGTTGCTTTGCTTAGGTTAATGAAATTGGAATTCTAAAAATAGGTCTCTCTAACGATATGATGGTCCACCTTGAACGACAATGGATGGATAACTTGGTACATGGGTGAGGATTGTTTTCAATGATTGAATTTAGGCTAGAATGAATGTAAATGTTCACTTAAGCTGTGCTTGCACTTATATTAAATTAGATTACATGGTAACAGTCGAGTACTGAAAAGTACAGGGGGTTACAGGTTCCCATCTCCATACATCAATCAAAAGTAATAGAATGGGAGAATTAAATCCAATCTACTCCGATAACATATCGGTATCAGGTGTCAATCCTACCTCACTCCAAACCATCACCTTATTGATGGTTAAATGTAGGAGGTGGTTTGATTTAGAGCGTCCAACACCTCGAAGTTGACAAGGCCATTAATAGAGATGTTTACTAGCTATGATTGGTTTGGGTTTATCCCTTGAGGTTTGTGGATCTTGGTTTGGTTGTCTTCATTAGAGAAACTTCGATGAACATCTCTACAAATGATCAATTATGATAAGAAGATCTGAGAAGCCAGCAAGTCCGGATCTGACGTGAGTCCTTTCTTCCTAATGCAAACCAGCCGTTCCGGATCACTCAAGAAGATTCCCATATCCAAAACTGCAACAGGAGCGCGAAGGATTTAAAAGAAATAAGAAAATCCAATGAGGGATTTCACCACCTCGACAAGCTATAAAAGAGTACATGAAGAAGAGCTAGATGCCCCACGCCAAACACATCTATTTACTTTTCATTTGTCTTTCATTAGTTTAACCTCTCCTAATTCTAGCATAGATAGCTATTGTATAGCGGCTTTCGCTATAGTTTCTTAGGAGTAGAGTAAATATCCTCATCCTTAAGTTGTAGGATCATGATCAATGGGTTTTGATTTGGTTGATCATGCTAAACCGATCATACATTGTTAATCACTTGTAAGACCTGACCCGAGTTCCTGTGTGTGCATGCGTGTGTGTAGGTATGCATTTCATTTCTTTTGGTCCCGCTGTCTTATCGGTCGAATCCCGGCGACTTGCGACCCTCGAATAGTGTTTGCGGTAATTCTTAGGTCTGGTCACGTTGACCCGATTCGAATCGGCCCGAGACCTATGCCATCTTGTTCGCATTGTCGTTGCGGTTTCGATGACCCGTCTTGTGCGTCCATCCGATATATAGATCATAAGTTATGAATATTTCATTGTATGACCCTTGATCATGTGACCCACCTAGGGTAGTGCATGTGACCCCACTCTTGGCACAAGTTCCAATGCAACACTACACACACCACTTAAAAATTCTATAGTTAACACTACCCACATACACACCACCCAAAAAGCCTACCCTACCCTAAAACTTTGTTTTCTCCTCCCATAGGCAATCATTGCCTTTCTTACAAAAAAATTATTACACACACACACACACACACTCTCTCTCTCTCTCTCTTCTCTCTCTCTCTCTCTCTCTCTTTATCTCTCTCCCTCCTCATTTTCTCTCTATGCTAGAAAACCCCTCTCCCAACGTCCCATAATCCCCCATTTCTCCAGCCCTCAAAGCTCCAAAATCCCTCCAATCCCACCCTTAAAAACTCATCTCAACCATCAAATCCTCTTCCTTGGACCAAGATCTACATGGTGTGGAAGGTTGAGAGCTTGGTTTGAATGTGGGTGACTATATCTTGCTTATTTCTTCACGATTGGAACATGTGGGACCTACCAATCCATAGTGGGGATCCCATTTGATCCCATGGATGTAGCCCTTGGCCCATCCAACATGCATACATTGTTCTATGATGGGGCCATTCTCCATGGACCTCATCATGATGTATCTCATGATCTACATCATTCTAAGGTAATCTAAACCTTAAACATCATGTTGGGATGGCATCTCAACCATCCATTGTGGTTAGAGGTCATGCATGTGATAGATTTATGTTGCAATTGTAAATCAATGTAGATGTATGGGTGAGATTGTTCTTGGGAGGGCCGATTAGTGGCGGGGCCCTATCCCCATGGCTGGATTGTCCTTCTCTTTCTCTTTTCTCTTATTTTGGATGATGTTATGTGTGGCCCACTTGGTGGGCCTGGGACGTCCCAAAAATCCAGCAATGGTGGGATGCCCCTACCACCCATTTTATGATTTTTGGGTACCTTATTTAATGCATGCAAGTGTCCTGACTTAAGTTCTTGATCTGGACATGTGTGGGGCCCACTAAGGAAGGCCACACCTCTTTTTATTTACTATATATATCTAGTCATGGGCTAGTATGTCCAGCTATATATAGCTGTCAAAAATTTTTGGACTGTTTACATGAACTGTTATAGTTGATGTTTGGCATGGGATTGGTCCATGATTTCCACCCTTTTTCTTCTTGTTATGGGGTGTCTTTTGAAGGAATGGACCCCACTTTGAAGTGTGATGGACCACACTCAGATTGTCCATACAATGGCACCCAAAAAGGAGGCCCATATGGGGTAGACGGTCCACCTTATTGGACCGTCCAGCCCTATAGATTGAGGGGAAACCACAAATTCCAGTTTGATTTCTTGAGTGGTGGGCCACTTTTGTGGACCCCACCTTGCTGTATTTTATGGAAAAAAATACTAGTCATTCATCCCTCCCCTCCTAGGCAAATTTCGGGCCCACCTTACTAGGTGAACATTGTATGGACAACAACATTTTTACCCAGCAGAATTTAAATTCCTACCTTGTTGTCCATGAAGTTCCTCCATGATTTACTTGGGTTTATGACTTCCCTAGTAGCCCATCTTGTGGCCCATCATGTTGGGACCCATCTTGGGGATGTGGGCCACCAATTTCACCTCAGAAAAATGATGTATGGCTGCTGGAATGGTAGCCCATAGTTGGACGTTCCAGCAGGGCTGGCGTCCAGCCATGGGCTGACCGTCCATCCTCCTAAGGCCCACTATGATGTCTGTTTCATCCATGCCATCATCCACATTGTGGACCCCATGTGTGTGGCCCATCTCCCATGTGGGATGTCCACATGTGGGACCCACCTTGATGTGTTTAAGGGGGGGCATCCCAGCCCCTTAGACCGTCCACCATGGGACGCCTAGGCCCATTGGGCTGCTGCTGGACGTCCAGTCCAGTAGCATGACCCACCTAATTTATGTGTTTTATCCACTCCTTTCATTTGGTGGGACCCTCTGTGACATGTGTGAGTCACCAGTGATTAAAAGAACTGTATAAATTAATTATTATTGAATTTCCAGCAAGCCTAGATAGTGGGTGGGCTGGAATTTCAGCAATAGGCCCAAAGTTGCTACCTATAAATATATGTTTTGGGGCAGCATGACCCACCAGATTTAGGGATATTTTTATACATATTTTACCCTATTTTTAATCAAATTTTGGGCTTAATTAATGCATACTTAAGGCCCACTTTAATTGGGTTTTTATTCGACCAATATTCATAGTTATTTGTTAGGTCGCCTAGGCCCACTGTCCTGAAACTTTCTTGATAGGCCCCTGATCTTTGGGCCTATATTTAACACACTATTGTGATGGGTTTTATGGGCCAAAACACTCAAGTAGTTGCCCTTGGTTGCCCATTAAATTAACCCCATACTTGGGTCAAGATGTGAGGCCCAATTCACTTGTTTCAAACATAAGAATTGCCTAATGTGGTTGGAATAACGGGTTGCCCATTAGGCCCACCACAATGAGTGGGCTCATGATCTTTATGGTTGGGCCCAAACCTTGCTTGAGGGCTCACCATTTTTCCTTAGTGTTGGGTTTGATGTATAGCCCACTAGGCCATAGATTGCTTAGACCTTGGGCCTTGCTTTATATGCGTGTAGGTGGCAGGCTACCTTTTGGGACCCAGTTGAGGTTGAATGTCCTCCTTGGTGGCCCTAAGGTAGGCCCATAGGGTCGTTATAGGTGGTTGAAGGCCCACCTTGGACCCTTGATAGAACCGCTTCTTCTTTTTTGGGCCTTTATGACCCTCTTAGCTCGTGGGCTACCCCACAGTATTGGGCCCCCACTAGAGGACTTCTCCTTAGAATACATGTCTATGTATCTAGACCTTGTCCCTCTTGGGGAAGGAGGAACATGTTCCATGTCATTATCGCTAAGTAGCGTACTTACACCATTATGACCTATATGCATCATCTGCGTAAATGGATTGCATTATGTGTGGTCATTAGGTTGATATGATAGAGGGATGAAGTTTCTCCCCTTGTGCACATCGAGTTCTTGGAGCTAGTGCATGATCTGTATGCGTGACTCATGCATTAACATCGCATTTCATGATAATACCACCCTTGCTTCATTAGGGCCTTGCCTCCATAGGGACATTCGTGGATGACCGTATGTGTGGACACCGGAAATGTTACTTGAGCATATAGGGTGCATAGGATGCCTATAGGTGAAATTTTCAAAACTTCCATAGTACCAAGGATCTGCCCCAATGCCGTGATCAAGTGGAAACTATGAGCGCATGAGGGCCTTATACCAGTAGGTCGCGACTCCCATTGTCGTGTAGTCGGTTGGGTAGGGGTGTGGCCTTAGCTGCCTGGTGTAAGAAGGCATCGCAAGGCTGAGTCTGAACAGCTTGTAAATGGGTCCGCTACCATCGAGCCTTGTTGGTGATTGGCTGTCCACAGGTGGGTAGTAAGGTCTCTTACGCTCGTTTGACTGTACGGGTCTGGAGAGCGGCAGTCATCTAGCAGTGTACTGGACCCCGGTGATTTCCTTATGATGGAAATGTACTTGACATGTGGATTGAATATGACCAATGAAATCACTTCGCATCGCATTTGCATCCGCTACATAAGCCTTTTTACGCATCGCCTTGGTATGACGCCTAGTACTCATTGCATTGTATTCATGACAAGCCTTGGTAAAGCTAGTGATATTGTCATTGATCATGTTTCCCTTCCTGTATCTCCTTTTGTTCTGCTGCGCACCATTATCACACACCTTCACTACCCTTTAAGCTTTTATACGCTTATGCACAATTGATGCGTGCAAGATATCTTAGGTCAGCGTTGTAGCGGCAGAGCTTGGATTAGAATTGAGCCGAGGACCCCAGTGTTGCAGACCTTTCCCTCTTTCTTTTATTATCTTATGTATGTCCTTTTGAACCTGATGTAACTGTAAAGTTCAAATTTATAGTGAATCTTGTAATATGTCCCTTTGTTATTTTTGAGATTTACTTGTTGTGATCTTGGGTATGCTCGCATTTGGAATGAATATACGGTTATGGAAATCCTCCTTGTAGGATCTTAGGATCGGAACCTGCCTCAGGAGCCGAGAGTGGGGTACTACGGAGGCTGTTGCGGCCAGAACTGGCTATCAGGTTCCTTGTGAGTCCGGTTACCGAGTCTAGGGTGTGACATCACTCGCCTCAATTGTTTGTTCCGATAAACACATCAGGTATTCATCTTTCTCGTTCTCGTTTATTTATTTTGTGAATTGTTACTCTGTCAATTGTAATGGGTCATACATTTAAATATTAATAAAATTTGATATTATTTAGCCTTTTTTTATTTATATGTACATTCTTGTTCATTTGAGAGGCATATAAACTTGAAGATTAATGAAGGAAAAAGTCCTTAAACTCACGTCTATTGTCCCAAGGCAAAAGAACTCATTCAGAAATGCTAACCCTTATCCTTACACAAATTGCCTAAATAAAACGCAAACTGGTGGTTGAGAGGATAATTGGATCCTAGTCCAGTCTCCAGTCGGTCCATCTTAATGTAGGAGACACCAACAATTCAATCAAAACTTTTGAGTCAAGTAAACTCTGGCACATGCATTTTACTCTCACATGAACAACCAATCCAGGTCCTCGCTCATACGTGCGGCCTTGTTTGATTGAATTGGCAGAAACAATCCTCATCAGTGCATCTAACATCGATGAAAGGAGTTGATCTCGTGTCTTGGTGTCATGGGAGGTTCTTTGTGTAATTGCCTCACATATGCGTACATGGACTATTGACAATTCATTTCATAGGCAAAATTGCGGAATGCGCCATGGTATAAAAATCACAAAATTGGATAGGAAGCAGATTGTGTCTAACCCCCAGTCAGACCTCTAAGATCGGTGTGGGGGGCCACCTTGATATATTTGTTTATCCACGTCTTCCATCCCCTTTCTAAATCATGTTAAGGTATGAGCCCAAAATTGAGGCAGATCCAATACTCTAGTGGACCACATCAAATTGTAAACATGGTTGCATTAAATGTAGAGGTGGGCATCGAGTCAAGTCGAACCGAATTGGGCCCAACTTGACTCGCTCCGAAATTTTCAATGCCTGAACCGAACTCGATCCGATCCTGGACCGAGTCTGGGTCCTCTGACTCGATTTGATCCGTTACACTATTGGCTTGACCCGAATTGAGTCCGACTTAGTGAGGGAAACCGAGTTGGATCGGGTTGGGTATGGTTCGGATCGAATCTTCTGTGACCCCTAATCAATGGTAGACGTTTAACCCCCCACTGCTTTTTGCAGTGTGGTTCACTTGATCTTTAGATCTATCTTATTTTTTAGCTCAAGCCTGAAGACGAGCCCGCCAAATGGATGGACGGTTTGGACATAACACATACCTCATGATGGGACCCACAAAACTTGCTGACATTAATACACCAAAACAGTTGGCCTAGTGCATGGTACACCTGCCCATCCACGTTTGGCATTATTTTATTGGGACGAGGATTTCCTACATGACTACATTGGGATGCTATGTGGGCCCACAATGATATTTGTAAGAAATTCACATCGCCTATCAGTTGTGGGAGCTCATTTTATGACAAGATACCAAAAAATAGGTGGATCCAAAGCTCAAGTGTGCCGGAGGAGAGGGAAAACCGAGGAAAGAGTTTCCTACCGTTGAAACCTTCCTGTTATCTATTGTTATCTACCCTGATATTTATATGCCATCCAAACCGTTTATAAGGTCATTCCCACTCGGATGAAGTGAAAATACCAAAAACTTCTTCTGATATTAAACTCTGTGGCCATGCGAATGTTTCAAATGATGGTCACTGAATCTACACTGTTTCCTATCGTAAGGGTCACTTGAGTTTTGGATACACTTCATTTTTGGCTGCATGTCCTAAAATGAGCTCCCAAAACGGATGGACAGTGTGAATTTATCACAAGCATCATGGTGGGACCCACCTAGCATCCCACGCAGGAACGTCTTACGAAAGGCTTTGGCTTGAAATCCGCATCTGTCAGAGCTCCGTGCTCGATGCACCTTGAGCCACGAGTGAGAGGACGAATTGGCTACTCCCCCTGCCACCAGCCAGTCGGTGCTCTGTGGACCCCACCATGATGTATTTATTTCATCCATTCCGTCCATCTATTTTTCTAGATCATTTTATGGTATTAAACCAAAAATGAGGCATATCCCAATCCCAAGTAGACAACATTACAGGAAACAGTGTTGAATGAACATTGTGCAGATCGGATCAGATTGGATCGAATCGGATCGGATTGGTCCGAATTGACCATTGATCTGAACTCAATCCGATTTACAGTCAGATCTGACTAGGCCAACTCGATTCGACCCGATCCTGGCCTTCGGTTCAGATTGGATCGGGTCGAATCTGTCGGATCGGTCCCGTTTCTACCCAGCTCTAATTAAATGCAACACATCTGGTGTGGTCCATTAGAGTGTTGGATCTGCCTTATTTATGGGCCCACACCTTAACATGATATGAGAAAAAAGAGATGGATAACGTGTATAAATATATACATCACAGTGGGCCTCCACACAGATTTGGTTGGATGCTTAAAGGTCAGACTGCGGGTCAGACACAATCCGCTTCCGATTAAATAATATCAACTCTTTAATGGTTGGTATATAAAGGGGCACAATAACAGAAAGTTAATAAGGCATTCAATGAGAAAATGGCCTAGTTCTTAAATGGCTATGATAACTTGATCAAAGTAATTTATCAATGGTCAATCAATGGCAGAGCTCGCAAGACCCTTAGTTTGGATCATCATACACATGTGCCACATGCACAATACACAATACATGCCTCAAGATGACCCACCCATATTTACATGAACATTGCAAATCCTTTAATTTTTATCTTGAAGCTTGTGAAGGGCCCCCCGTTTCATTACAAGTGAGGCCCATGGTTTGAGAAACCAGGATGTTGATCTGGTGGCCCCGACGTTGCCGTCTAAATATCTTAAAAATCTCCCATGATAAAAGATAGAAAGGTCATGTGGTGAAGGGTTGTCCAAAGCTTCTCTGGCATCTCTCATTTATTCTAGGAATATTTAGAGAGCTTTGATTATATATAGTTCTTATATTATAATAAGCTCATTTGGTAAAGTCACATTTTCGTAACAAAAAATTATCTTATTTAAAATAAAAATATTTGAAAAACATTTAAATAAGAGCTATTTTTAAGAGTACTTGTTATTTTAAAAAATTACAACAAAGTCTATCTCTAATACGCAGGCTCCTTCATGCCTCTCACGTTAGATGTGGGTCATCTATCATGTCAAACACTGGACGTAGAGCACTTTGACGTGGACCGTCCTATGGGCCCAACCTTTGAATTGAGCCATCCATCATATGGCTCGGCTTGGATATGGACCATTCATCATTAGGGTCCGACCTTTGATATGGACTATCCATCACATGGGGACCACCTTGATGTTGGTCATCTATCATGTAAGGCCCCCATCAATGTTAATTATCTTTCATGTAGGTCCATTTATGTTGGTCATCTATCATGTAAGGCCTACCATCAATGTTAATTATCCTTCATGTATGGTCCTAATTTATTCCACTGTACATCATATGGAGCCTGCATTTGATGTATCAAAGGTGAGGGCCCCACCTTTGAAGTGGGTTGCCCATCATGTGGGCCGATCTTAGATGTGGATTTTCATCGTTGGAGGCTGCCTTTTGATGTGGATTTTCTTTCATGTGGATTTTCATCGTTGGGGCCCACTTGATGTGGGTCACCCATCATACGGGGTCACACTTTGATTTGGGTCACCCATCATACGGGGTCACACTTGATGTGGGTCACCCATCATGTGGATTTTCATCATACGGATTTTCCATAATGTGGATTTTCCACCCTTTTTCCATCATGTGGATTTTCCACCCTTTTTCCATCATGTGGATTTTCCATCATGTGGATTTTCATCATGTGAGCCGATCTTAGATGTGGATTTTCATCGTTGGAGGCTGCCTTTTGATGTGGATTTTCATCATGTGGATTTTCCATCATGTGGATTTTCATCATGTGGATTTCCATCGTTGGGGCCCACTTGATGTGGGTCACCCATCATATGGGGTCACACTTTGATTTGGGTCATCCATCATATGGGGCTTACTTTTGATGTCCTTCGTCTATCATGTGGGTTCCACCTTTGATGTACACAGTACATCAGGTGGGGGCCGTGGGGCCCACATGATCTGGATCATCCATCATGTAAGGTCACATTTTGATGTGAGCATTCATAATGTAGATCCACCTTGGATGTGAACCATGCATTATGTGGGCCCACCTTGATGTCAACCATTCATCATGTGGGGACTCACATTCAATATGGGTCATTCACCATATGGGCCTACCTTTTATGTCGACTTTCCATTATGCTACTGGCCTACCTTCAATGTCCACCATCCATCAGGTGGGTCCCACTATTAATGTGGACCCGTCCATCAAGTGGGGCCAACTTGATGTGGATCATCCATCGTGTGGAGCCACACTTTAATGTGGGTCATTCATCATGTGTGTAATGCACTGACTCTCTAATACTCAGGTATTGGATGCCCTCGGGTGTCACTATGAAAATTTTCGGTTTGTCTCATGATCCCACGTGTCCTCCCATTGGAAACATAGATTTTTGGAGCGGAATCCTCATTCTAGGAACCTGTGGCATGATCTGACTTTATGTGTAAATGTGTTCACTTGTTTTTCCTGCACCGAGTATGCGGGCGTGTTAAAATTGGATTTGCGGCTCCAATTCGAACCGAACAACAATGACCCTGAGCGCCGAGGTAGGCAGACACATAGTTTAAGACCGAGATCTGAGGAGATTGGTCGCCTATTCACCCACTTGCTCGATATGTAAAATCGAATCAAGTGATAGTCAAATGGTGGGGTTCGTCATCTGATGATGGGTTACACCTTTGTCTTCTGTATGAAAAGACTTTTCAATATAGATGAAATGGAATGAGAAAGAAATCCTTACAATTGGTCATGAAGAACAGTTGAAAAACACATTTCTGATGATGAATTGAGTTCAACGCATGAGCATAAACTTGAATTACAACTAGAATCCCTGGCTACTTGGTTACTGCTACGGATTACACTATGAAATGTAAACCATAGGAATTGAAAAGTAAATGATTACACTAAGAAATATAATTTACTTGACAGAAAGGTAAATTATTACACTATGAAATATTGTAAATTGACTGGTAATTGAAAGATAATTGAAAGACTGATTTGGGTTTGTTTGTTTTGGTATGAGATGAATTTTTCTTCTTAATCTACCTTGCTATTTATAGATTTGATCCAGTTGTTCTAGATCCTTTCTACGTTCCGATGGTTATGATAACCGTTATCCATTACTTGGATTCTAGACGCTTCCCATGTTCTGCTTCATTTCCCTTTTCTTTCACTCCAACTGTCCTGTGGTCGGTCGAACTCGATCGCTCTGCTTAAGCTATCCATTACCTGATCATTCTAACTTGACTGCACTTCTTTCGACCACTTTAACATCACAAGGCACAGATTGATACGTAGTGGTTCTATTTCCTAAGAAATCTCCTCCATACATATCCATATATCCTTGAACACCATGCGTATCCGTACATATCACGTGTAACTCCCTTTGATTGGTCTTGGCATCATTCAGTCAGGATGGGTACGAACAAAATGAACCCGGATAACTTAGAGACCAGTTGGTGAGCCTTGGCCTTGGAGCTCCAACTCGATGGACCCCTCACCTTCTTGATTGCTTTGTGTAGAGTGCTGTGAGACTCGGGCCACTAGATCCCTTGTTTGTTTGCCTCGAGTAATCAATTATAATCCTCCAAACTATTTCCCTTTAGTGTCGAGCACTTAAATCATGTATGGGCTTAGTTTTTGGGCCTTAGGGCTAAATTTTGGTGGCATTTAATGGTTGGAGTGGATTTGTATAATCATCATGGTGGCCCTAGTAAAAAAAAATAAAGGTAGATGTCTCTCTCCCAACGGTTTCTTTTTATGTGACCCACTTGAATCATAGATTAGCCTAACCTTTTAAAAAAAACTTGTGCGTAACATAAGATTACACATTTAATGATTAGAGTGGATCTCACGGTGGGCCTTGTACAAAATTTCAAAGGTAGGTGAAATTCCCTTTCTTTTAATATATCAATAGAATAAAAGTTTTTTTTTTTTTTTTCCATAACAATTCAGAGAGGAGACACTAACCTTGATTTTTGACAGAACCATTGTGATTCATATGTGAAATTTTTTCTAACTATTAGATGTGTAATCCCATGTTAGGTCAAGGGCCAAAAAACAGGTTAGACTTATGATCTGGGTGAATTACATCAAGGGAAAATATAGTTGGGAGACAGATGCCCACCCTTGATTTTTATAAAGTCCACTATGATGAATATATAAATTCACTTCAATTGTTAGATGCCTTACCAAAATTTCGGCATAGGGCCCAAAAAATAGGCTCATTCATGATTCACATGGGCCATCCATGGAAAATAGTTTGGAGGGTGAGCATTATCATATACACTGTTTACAACCATGTGGTCTATTTAAATCATGAATGGGGTGAGTTTTGCCAACTAGACCTCACAAGGGTGATGCACTTGGTGGTCAGGATAGATTTCACGAGGCCAACTCTATTTGCCCACCACTTTGTTGGCACAGTAACTTGAGTTGCAGTTAAGAAATCTGTAATAATCATTACAATAATAAAGTAGCTTATAGATTTTTATTTTTATTTTATTTTTATTTTTTATTTTTTTTAAAGATACTGAGATATAAATTGTTATATTAATTAGAAAGCTTATTTATTTATAAAATTCCTTAATAGAAAATGTCCAAACTATCTCAAAATTTTGTCACTATTGTACATGCCTTGTATAAATAAGCCATAACTCATTCGAATGAACTTGGAATTAGATAATCTTTGACTTATTTGAAAGTTAACTGAATAGACTATCAAATGGAACCAATATTGTATCATTCGGACATCGTTGGATTCCTCAAAAGTAGCCTAAAAAGAGTGATCAAAATACAGAAAAAGTAATAAAATAAACTCTAATAACTAACTACAAAAAATAAATCCTACAAATATAACGACCATCTGGTTGATTCTCTCATCTCATAATGTATTCTAACCCTTTATCTTATCAAATTGAACACAATATGAATTCGATCCAAATCATCAATTAAGACGTTTCTTTTTTTTTTTTTTCTTTTTTTTTTTTAAAGGCAACCAGTAAGACACTTTAAATAGGTGGATTCTTGGAATCTTGATTAATTGGCTGGTGTGGCCATTTAGTTGCATTATTCAGGATCTGTAATTCCAATCCACTCTCAAGCTCACGTCATATTGACACCAGTCTTACATACCATTGCATCTCCTCACAATTCGTCCATGGTTGATAAACATTTGATCCCCTCCCAACATAAACAGTGATGTCACTGATATGTTTGGTGAAATGCCTTACTGAAGATATCTTCCCTTGGCTCCCATGATCCACATGCGTGTCTTACAAGAGGAGCTGCGGTGCAGTCTTGATGAATTCTTGAAGCTTGGAATTAAGCCGTGCCCAAAACCAGCACTGCGGTTGCATGCTTTGTAACTGGAAGCAGCATGTGGTCTTGTATCAGGATTGCTGACCATCTATGGGTAGCATTTGGGCAAGGCCAAGGTCTGTCCAAGCACAGCCACGGTGTGGGCCATGATGATTTTCCATGGCCCGATCCCAAGCATGGCCACCCACTTTTGTGCAAGATCTTAGCTGTTCATTGAGTGTGCCCTATCATGCATGATATAAGGATCGCCAGAATTGAGCCGGGCTGATCGGCTCTTAAACAAAGCCCAAGTCCAAATCCAATTATTAAATGAGCTTAAATTTTAAGCCTGGATCTAGGCATTGTGTTCCAGCCCAAGCCTAGCCAGAAGCAGGCCAGGCTAGAAAGCCCAACAGGCCAGTGACCCATTGTTGGCCTTAAATCCAAGTGAAGAAGAGAGCCCCGGCCATTGATGTAGAGTGGGTCGGATTGACTAGAGAAGGCTCGACTGTCGGAACCTTAAAACAGTCGTATCTCGCAATCTGGAATGAGTTTTTTGACTTACCATATATGATTTTGGGGGTAGGAGAAGCTACTTTAGCCAATCAACCCTACTAAGCCTACCCGGCCCATGCTGAATTTGCAGGATTCCATCGGATCGATGGTCAAAAGTCCATTTTATTTCTGTTTTTACTATAAATACTAAGTTTTAATTTGATCATAACTTTTCATCCTTTGAGTTTTAGAAGTCGTGCCCAACATGAAAATGGCTTAGAAAAATTAGGAGAATAACATGGTTATGCCAAATTGGACACTTACTATTTTTGGCCAAAAACCAAGAAGTCTAGTAGGAATCATGACTGTCAGTAAATAGGAAGTTTACTATTTACAGTAAGTCATGTTTTTAGGGAGTTTGAGTCGGAGTTCGAGTCTCAAATTCTGTCCTAGGTTTGAGTTCACTAATTAAAGAATTGTAATTTCAATTTTTTTTTTTTATCATTAATCAACTTATTTTGAATTATTAGAAATTATTTCTATTTTCTTCCCTTGTGGATTTGAGGAATCTCTGTGAAGAGTTCAAAGAAGCTCCGTGGATTCGGAGTAGTTATCCCTGAGGAAGACGGTGATCAACCTCATCGCGTCCTTCCCCCTGCGTCAGCCATGTGCACGCTTGCATAAAATATGGGGAATTGGTCCGAATATCAGGCTGATCTACTCATCAGACGGCTACATGTATATGCTGAATGTCCGTGGAACATATTTTTTCCTTGCCACCCTTGTTTCTGATACAAGAGTCGGCCATCTGATGAGTGGACCATCTTCCGGCATGTTATCGGCTGGCCCACCTGATGAATGGCTCATGTGCCCACAACATACATATTCAGTCTCTTTGATAATTCACAAGTGGTTGGTTTTGACCAGCTAGCCCATGACGACGTCGATCCAACTTACGGTCCATGGAAGATTCTCTTCAAAGTAGACAAATTTTCATTCAACAACCTACCACCCATGAAATTCTTTCTACATGCAGTAATATATATAATTAATGATCTCGGCCTTGAGGCTTGAATTTCTATCTACAAAGATTTATAGGTTAAGGTCACTCTATAAAGCTCAAAATAGCCACCGGATTCAAGATAAATGACCATCATTTTGTTAAAAGCCAGACTACATGTATAAATACTAATGGGGAACAATGGGAATGAGATGTGACTATAGGTTTGTGTTGGGACAGTGGTGCATGTGTATCTTCCATCAAACCCATTCATTAGGTGCAACTCACCAGGACGAAGGATAGATATAAAATTCAACTTAATCCAAAACCCAGGTATGCCTTAATGCTTGAACTTCCAAGGTTTTAGGTGCAAATTTACAATGTTTTTGCTGATGTGGCCCTGTGTCGAGCTAATATAACCATGATCAAGTTAAAACCCAATAGATTGAGAGAATTTCACATATACAACATGGCGGGCTGTCAATGACCTTACGCCTTTTAAGCGCTCCGTAAAATAGTCGTAGGCATCTGGTCCAACTAGAACAGTCAAGGTTACCACCAACATAGGTTTTCAGGCCATTTTTTCCAATGGGTACCAGTGTGCCAATTTCACTATACATAATACACCAGCAGCTATTGGACATTTCTACCTTCACAAGTATTTTCTTTAGGGATCCTAACTTTGAATATTCAAAGGATTGTAGGACAATTTAAATAAAGTTATGAATATTTTAGGAATTCAAAAATATAATCTATTTTGGTCGTACATTAATTTCACAAGCACGGCTTAATTATATTCTGCATTTGACATTTAGAAAATTTTAGCACTGCAATTTTGGATTCTCCGAGGACAATTTTACCTAATCTAGCGTCCATCACACAAGTACCTACCACTAACTGTGCCCCACGTGAGAGCGGAACTTTCATGAGATCTACCTTGTGCATTAGGTAAGCTGAATCATGATGATCCATGACTCAGGTGGGCCACAGCATGGGAAATTGCTGGAATGGAATTTCCTAAGTTAGTTTTGTGTAGGGCCTATGGTAGTGTTTATGTGGCATCCAATCGATTCACGTCATATGCCTCATTAAGATGAAAAGATTACCTCAAATTTCCAATATTTGAAAACTCAGGTGGAAGAGACAATAAGAATTTAGTGGTTTTTGTATAGTTTTAATATCGTTGACTGATAAATCAGCTGGATATTTGAGATCAATTAAGGCCAAACTAAAGATGGTTTAACTGATGGAAGGTTGAATTTCATGTTTGTTATATGGTTTCACCCTTTTGGAGAAAGTACTCCTTTGAGTCATACATGCATGGGGTGAGAATTTTGCTTTTGTCCTTTCACTTCTATCCTCTATGTGACTGGTGCCGACTTTTCTCCTCACGACCTGGATTGTGTGTTGAGTAAACTGTGGGGCTTATGGTTTTTCATTTAATTTTAGGGCATGAACCCAAAATTAAAATATATCCAAAGCTCAAATGGACCACACTATAGAAAACAATGGGATTTAAAAGCTTATTGTTGAAAACTTGTTTGAGGCCACATAAGTTTTGATCAAGCTAATATTTGTGTTGTCCTTTCATTCATGTCTATGTAGTCTTATGAACAGGTTGGATGGAAAATAAACATCATTAAGCCTTTTGAAGGTTTCAACTGGGACATCATTATCCCTTAGGGCCTGTTTGGCCAGGCAAATCGATCCCACGGTTTTAGGAGGGATGGGATCGGCAACATCCTGGGATAAGCATGACAAGCCAAACAGATCCGGTGAACTTGTCCGGGTATATGAGCAATCCCATGGATCTTAAGACAATCCACTGACATCACCATCATTACCTTAAAATTGATCCTATCTCTTGGTTGGATGGATTGGAAGGTAAAATCCCGGGATATGCAGGGCATGCCAAACGGACTCAGTGAACTTGTCCCGGGATATATGCAATCCCATGGATCTTAAGACAATCCACTGTCACCACCATCATTACCTTAAAATTGATCCCATCCCTCCTAATACCATGGGATCTGGCCGGCCAAACAGGCCCTAAGATTTTCCTGGGGTGTGGTCTACTTGAACTTTGAATATACTTCAATTTTGGGCTCATCCCCTTAAATGATATGGTAAAACAGATGGGGGTGGATAAGGTACATACATTACCGGTGGGCCCCATAAAGTTAACTCAGTGTGCTATTAAGCAATTTGTGTTCTATTGTGACAGTTCATATCAGCACATCATAAAAAAAAATGAAGGGACACGTGGAAAGCTACATGATTGAAAACATATGGGATGGACCATCAAATTTATAAAATCCTTGTATTTTCTTCTGCGCATGATAGGGCTGAAAGTCGGGGGGGGTGGGTTGGGTCAGGCTGGTGCTCAACCCTAGCCCAACCCAAGGTTCCTTTACCTCAACCCTAACCAACCCAACCCAATTCTGAACCCAAGCCCAATTGAAGCGGGCTTGGTCGGGTTGATCGGATGGATACATACTAATATTTTTGTTATTACAATAGTTTATCATATTTCAATGCATTTCTTATTTTTTGTATTTATAATTTTATTAATTATATATGTAGTTATTTATAGCAAAAAGCTTAACTTTTTTTTTCTTTTTTTCTTTTATTCTAAACAAACAAGCTAAAATATAAAATAACTAATCCTTTAGAGGTCGTGTTGTGTAGCACGCAATCTATTTGGGAGCGAGAAATCCAGTGTATCTTGTTAGCTTAAGTCATTAGAAATACCGTGGACCAATGAGACCCGATGGCATTGGAATTTCGAGTGCCTTTAACACATACTATCCACACTTAATTAAAATTTATAAGTAACTTAAAAATTTATAGAGTTAGTGTTGGTATATCACAAGCTAAGACCGATACATCCTCCCCCAGCCCAACCCAATGTCGGGTCGGTCAGGTTGAACCCGCCCAACTTTCGGTTAGTGATGGGGGCCATAAAAGTTTTGGATCAAGCTGATATTTATTTTTTCCCTTCATCTGGGTCTTTATGACCCAATCAACAGATTGGATGTCAAATAAACAGTACAGTGGGGCTTAGGAGGATTTTTAATGGTGGATATCCAATCATTATTGTTTTCCTATGGTGTGGTCCACTTGAGATTTATATCCTTATAATTTTTTGGATTAATCCATAAAATGATCTGTAAAAATGTATGAACGGAATGAAAGAAACAAATACATGATAGTGGGGCCCATAGAGCACCGACCATCAGCCACGGGGCTGGTGTCAGGGGGAGTAGCCAATCCGTCTCCTCATCTCCATCTCTCACTCGTCTCTCCACCTGCGTTGCACGTGCGAATCTTTAGTTCGGCATAGCGCCCCGCCACAAGCACGCCACAAGCACGCAAAGTAACATTCCTAAAGCAAGAGGGGAATTATTTAAACGGTCCCCATGCACCAGCTCTGACCGATCCATACCATTGACCTGTTTGACGATTATGTGCCTGCGATATTTCCCCCCAAAACCTCTCACATTAGAAACTGTGGGGCCCACTGTGATGTGTCTTACATCCACACCATCCATACATTTTTACAGATCATTTTAGGCTATGATCAGAGATCATTTTAGGCCATGATCAGAGAATTGAAGTAGATTCAAATCTCAGGTGAACCACATTACATGAAACAGTCATAATTGAATCCCCACCGTTAAAACTCCATTTGGGGATCGGAATGTCTATTTTCCATCCAACCTGTTGATAAGGTCACAAAGACCTGGATGAAGAGACCACACAAATATCAGCTTGATCCAAAACTTTCGTGGCCCACAATAAGTTTTTAATGGTCAATTAACACTGTTTCCTGGTTCACCTTAGATTTGGATCTGCTTCATTTTTGGAATCTTGCACTAAAATTAATTTTCATAACGGATGGACCGCCTAGATATAAGACACATACATCACGGTGGGCCCCACGGTCGGTGATCCCACCCACCTCGCTCGGCACCCTTCAAATCTGGAAGAGCTGTATCAGCTAATATGAAGCAGTTTCCATAAGTTCAACGGCCCAGATGAACGAATCATAGTACTCACTTGTAAAGACGGGTTGGATCGGGACCTCCAAATTGAAAAAGGCCCGCGAAAGTATCCATCACTTGTTCAAGAAAAAGCAGCAACGACCCAACAGCTGCTAACGAACAAGAAAGAGCATCGTCCATCCTTACCTGCTCAATCAATCTCTTCCGTCGCTTTTCCTTCCATTGCTCAAGTGGGACCCACTTCCCATGACCCACCCTTAAAATCATCGACTACTCTGCAGCTACCAAACCCTTCAGAGGTTGCAGAGAGAGAGAGAGAGAGAGAGAGAGATGATTCAGCTGCTTTTCTCGCTCCTATTTGCGGAAGTGGCTCTTGTTCTGCTACTCTTAGTAAAAACGCCTCTGCGTAAGCTGGTGATGATGGGCCTCGATCGGGCCAAGAGAGGCAGAGCCCCACTCATCTTGAAGACTGTGGGAGGGACCATCTTCGTCATCTTGGTTTCCACTGTTTACAGCATGGTGGAGATCCAACAGCGGTCCGGCGAATTCGGTGCCGTCAGCCCCACCGATCAGCTTCTCATGGCCCGCCATCTTCTAGAAGCATCTCTCATGGGTACTTGCTCCTCTCTTCTTCTTTATTTCTTTCCCATTCTCTTGTTTCTTTGAATTGAATTGAGTAGAATTTGGACGGTGTTGGTTAATCTTTTTTTTTTTTTCTTTATCTGTCTGCTACAACAATTTTGATATTTGATCTTACACAGACTCAATTTGGGAAATTCTGATATTATTAATTTCAGCATTGCGATCACCGTCCATCAATTGGGCCTCCCACCCAATCCCCCAACTGGTCCTAAGATATCTCAATCAAGTCAATTGATTGGAGTTGCTTTTGGGTATTTTACAGCGGGTCAGGTTGTCAGGGTCGTCGGGTTCGGTTCCGGTGGGTCTGGTCCTCAGGGTCCTTGGGGGGTTCTTGAGGCGTATAGACCTCAGGTTTCAGCCAGCAATTTCATTCGCTGCAAAGAAACCCTAATTGCGAAACTAGACCTAGGGTTGTACGGACGAACCTAAAAAGACCAAAATACCCCTCCTACATCTGCTTACCCTAACCATTAAAGGGTATTTTGGTCAAAATAGCAGCTGCCGAACCCCAAAAAGTCGCTTTTTGCGAACTAAGTTTCCGGCCAGTGAAAATAAAAAAGGCATCGTATGGACTCGTCCGTTCCTCTGATTGTTTCGGTCCTTGGGTTGGGTTGGATTGGGAAGAATCACCTGTATTTTGAGCAGTACTGCTTTCTGGTGAACCAAAAGGTCACGTCTCTGTTGTTGCGCTCGTCCAATTGCTCATATATTCAATGAAAATTTCGACTTAATTCAGGTTCCATTTCCACAAAAATCTTGTATCAGGCAAATGTTGTATGGAGGGAATTGGCTTAATAACAAGGGTTTGATGATTGTGTTTCTACATATTCCTTCTAATTAATGAGTATATTTCTGTAGGATCTTCTATAAGCTTAATAAGAGGGTCTTCTATGTGCTTGTTCTATCCATATAGGGCCATACATTTTGATTGATGAGGATTCCATTTTAACTGTATCTAGTCGGTCGGTGGGGTAGCCAAAGCTTTCGGAGATTCTTTGGGCATTATTGGAAGTTGTGTTGTTGGTAAACATTTGCAGTGAAGCCAATGTGATGGCTTTACAATGTTTCAGAAAAGAGTTTTGAGACTCTTGATGTCCATGAAATGGTCAATGGTTTGAAAGTAGTGGCTAGCTCCTTTCTTTGGAGCAACCAAAATGCATGTTGTCTTCTTAAAATCGCGCAGACCCTTTCCCATTTTGAAGACGTTGGATAGTTAGTCAGCCTCTAAAACTTAGAGATACTCAATTTGACAAAAAATTATAAAGATTAAAAAGAAAACGATGATTTGATGACAATGATGATGATAAGGTAATTGAGATATTTGTTCCCGCCCTGTTTGACAAAACACACCATTTTTTAGAGTGGCTGCTAATGATAACAGAAATAAATGAAAAAAGATTGGACATACACCTATCTTCTACTGTCTATGATAATAGATGTGTACTGACTTGTCATATACATGAAGCAAAGATAGACTCATATTTAAGAAGATTCAGGGTGTGACAATAAGGGCATGTTTGGATCGTAAGTTGCTTAAGATAAGTTACTTATGCCACAAGTAACTTATCTTAGTTACTACTTATTAAGAAGATAAGTATGTTTGGTAAACAACCTACTTATCAGCTTCTCTTCTCTTTGGTCTCTCGTATGCCTCTCTTTAGCAACTTATGAAAAGTAGAAAAGCTAAAAAAAACTGAAGTGATTAAGTACTTTTAAGTAAAAAAGTTACTTATAACTAATCATAAACCAAACTTATCTGAAATGAGACTTATCTACTGCTGAAAGTAGAAAAAGTAACTTATTTGGTGGGCATCCAAACTGTCCCTAAGTGTTAGTTGAATGTAAGATACAAACTAGCCATTCATCTCCTCTCAATCCCACACATGGAAGGGTCACTGAAGTCAGAATAAAAAGCTATTTAGTTGCAGCCCATATGAATCTGAATACAAATTTGGTGAACTTCCTGCAGGTTACTCCCTATTTCTTGGACTAATAAGCGACCGGTTACACCATTATATCAGGGAACTGCGAACAATGCGAAAGAGCATGGAGGCTATGAAGAAGCAGAACAGAGGGTTTGAAGATCGAAAAAGTGGGAGTTCGGAGGAGTCAAAAGCACCGGAGGAAGAAATTCAAACTCTGAGGATGAAAGTAAAGCAACTCCAATCAGAAGCTGTGTTGAAGGAGAGGGATGTCTAGACCACCGAATCTGTTATGGTGGCTCTACAGAAGCAGTCGGAAGGGTTCCTTTTTTAATACGATCACTTGCTGGAGGACAACAAAAAACATTCATAACCACTTACAGTAGATTGAACCAGGACTTATGCATTCCGGTATCAAGAAGGAAATGTAAGACCGCTTCAATCCATGTTCTTTTTTCTCGGTATTGTGGACAGACATTTCTGTTTAGTAACTAAGGGATTTTATTTGGAAGGCAACCTTATGATACAGGCTGGATTGCTTCAATCCTTCAATGCCCATTTAACTGTGTTGTAGGTTTGAGGAGGTGAAAACCTAGTATTGTGTAATGCACTGTGCTGTGGTGTCTGAGCCAATGCAGAATGGAATTTCTGGTTTTATTGGTTGATTCCCATGTTGAATATACTGATAACCTAACTCTTAACAACCACTAGCTCACCATCTTTGGGTGAACCAAACTGTTTTGTTTGGCCTCATATTGGGACACAAAAATCTCTATCATTGGCAATCCTAACCATCTGAATAGTTGATGTAGAGCTGGTCGCAGACACTTTCATGGCAAAGATGGACCGGAGAAGGCCCGATTGGAGGCGGAAATGATCCGGACCGTCAAAATCCTAAATCAGTCATATCTCACAAACCGGGATGAGTTTTTCGACATATTATATATGATTTTAGGTAGGAGAACCTACTTAAGCCAACCAACCCCGCTACGCCGGATTTATGAGATTCCATCAGATCGATGGTCAAAAGTCCCGTTTAGTTTCGTTTTTACTATAAATAATAAGTTTTAATTGGAGTAAAACTTTTCATCTTTGAGCTGTAGAAGTCGTGCCCAACATGAAAATGACTTACAAAAATTAGGAGAATAACATGGTTAGGCCAAGTCAGAGAGCTCCGTGGATTCAGAGTAGTTATTCCCAGAGGAAAACATTGATTGACCTCATTACATTCCTCCTAGTGCCAATAGTGATATGCAAATGGACAAATAAGATGGTTACATAGAGAAGTTCTCCAATATAGTGATTAGAATCATCTAAGCAATGGAATTTCTAGATCATGGACCAACCATGATGGGGGCTCCCAAGATGGGAAGTTAGGATCAATATTAGAGGAAATTGGGTGGGTATCTTTTTCATGTGTTAAGGTGTCACAGAATGCGGATTCTGTATTGGGTGTGGTGGCCCTCTCTGATCAAAACTGTCCCCAAATTGCTATTGAGATTGTGTCCAGAGAAATGCAATTTGGGTGGATAGGCATTCTCTATAATGGGATGTATGAGATGCCGTGTAGCTGTTGGAGAGGCTGCAGTTCCGCCAGGTCCACCTAGGTTCTGAGCTGTGATTTTAGCCCGTGGATACCTGCCCGGACTTGGATCGGGTCAGGCATGCTGGTCTCGGTAGCAAGTCGGGTCGAGTCGTTTCAGCCGTAACTCGGTTCGACTTGACTCGATGCCCAGCTCTACTTCGTGTCTCCCCATCTACATCCTAAATGCGGATGAAATACCATCCGTCCGATCCAGCTGAGTCATTCTCAAGCCGATATAAATACGAGAACACATTCTCCTCCTTTAAGGTTCGCTATTTGCACGCACATGTGGGAGCGTACACATCCACACATCTGCCCGTGTGCTCATAATGCGACACGTGTGAGATCTGAACTTTACATCAGGTGAGCAATACGGTTTAGATATATGACATGGAAATCAGATGGATGAAATATGCTTATTTTATTATCTAACCATCAGATGGATGAAATACAAGAATGGTTCAGATTCAATTGAATAGTCATTGATGTCCAGGATCTTCCAATGATCCAACCTACTACAGTTTATTTCTTGGGAAATAAAATTAGGCTACGTCCTTGCAATGGGCCAGAGATTTTGGTATACTAAAGGGCCATAGAGGGGCTCAAACAAAGTCTTGATACATCTTCATCAAATCTGGGCCGAGCCGTTGTCCGTTTATTTGGTGGGCCTGAAAATGGAAGGGATCTCTGACAAAAAAGTCTAAAAATAAACCCAAGTCTGACAAATAGCAGCCTCCGACTGGGAGCCAGACGGGCTAGCCCAGCCCATTCATAACCCTAGCCAGGGTAAGGAACCAACCATTGCGGGTGAAAGGTGAGCTGGACCCAAGATAAATCGGTCCTCCCTGAAATTGTTCTTAATTGAGCACAGGCCAGGTTCATCTATTTATTGGGCCTGAAAATAAGATTTAAGTCCTGTCCGTCTATTTATGGGCCCGAAAATAATTCCACGCCATTCTACAAGCTTAAAAATGAGCATGGTGGTCTGACAGTCAATCCCTGCCCCATGGATACATCATGGTCTTTTTGGCTCTACTATGCAAGCATAAAAGAAAGATAAAACACAGCTCAGTGCTTCTCAACTACTGTTTAAGCCAACATGAAACATTCATGAATAGGCCCTAAGTTTTGGTGGTCCACTAACCAAAACCTTGGATTAATCATTGCCTTTTAGTGTTGTCCCTTGGTCGGTCTCGCCCATTGGAGTTTTGGGACTAGCTCACTTTGGCCCAGCTTGGGCTGCGTATCGGGCCTAGATAAAGGAGTGCTGGTGCTGGGCCTAAATTACAAAAGCCCTTATATTAACTGGTCCATGCCAACCTTTATCTGGATTCTCTAAGACCATCCATGCAGGCACAACCTATTTAGGGCCTGTTTGGCCGGACGGATCCCATGGGATTAAGAGGGATGGGATGGATCGATTTTAAGGTAACGATGGTGGTGTCAGTGGATTGGTTTAAGATCTATGAGATTGCTATATCCGGGACAAGTTCACCTAGTCTGTTGGCATGCCCAACATATCTGGGGATTTTACCTTCCAATCCCTTCCAATCCGTCCAACCAAACACGCCTCAGGCACTATTGAACAGGATTAGGAGGATGGGATTAATTTTAAGGTAATGATAGTGATGTCAGTGGATTGGTTTAAGATCCATGGGTTTGCTATATCCCCGGACAAGTTTATCGGGTCTGTTTGGCTCGTTTGGCATATCCCGGGATTTTACCATCCCATCCCTCCTAATCCCCCTTAATCCGCCGGGAAAAGCTTTAGCAGCAACTTCCTGTTACAGCAAGCTAGGTGGGTCCCACCATGATGTTTTTGAGAAATCCACCTTGTTCATCCATTTTTATAGATCATTTTATGACATGTCAAAAAAATGAGGCAGATCCAAAACTCAGTGGGCCACATGACAGGAAACAGTGATCAGTATTGAACATCTACCGTTGAGAGGCAACAAAAGTTTTGGATCAGGTTAATATTTTTGCTTTATATGTTCATCCCAGTAGTAATGAAGTTATGAATGGTATGGATGGCATATAAACATCACGTTGGACCCCAGAGAGGTTTCAACTGTAGGCATTTCCCTACCTACGTTTTGGATATGCCTCATTTTTGGGTCCATGTCGTAAAATGATCTGAAAAAACGGATGGACAGGGTGGATTTCTCAAAAACATCACGTTGGGCCCACCTAGCTTCCAGTTGCGGCAAAGACTTTCACATGCAATCCACGTCCCATTTTCATTATATATCCTGTAGCTATAGACCTCACGTGCTTCCCTCAACTCCACCTGTTGAAGTTATACTCTCTCATTGCTGGTCCCAGTGACAGATCAAAAGAGAGGGTCTGTCCTCAAACTTCACCCACAAGTACTTTTGATGGGATTGGCCTGATTTTGGGGTCGTGCACACCAAATGAATAACCCAGATCTTGTATGAAATAGGTTAGCAGGCTAAAATCAAATCATTCTAGGGTCTTTAGGATTTGGCCTAATGGCCTTGCCAGAACCATCATCTGGGTCTGTTAACAACCCTAACTACCCTACATAAACCGTTAAAATTGAAATAGAGAATCAGTCCAAAAGGCAGCAGACAAGGTAGGAATATAAAGACCCTATAAAATAACCATCTTATTACAACATAACCTGCATGTTATGGCCAGATGTCTTAAATCTGTCTGGTGGTTTGTCGATGATATCGACAGGGTTTTGATGACATCGAATGCAGTCGTCGATGAGATCGATGATTGCTTGATACAATTGATAATTCATAAAATTTTTCACCCCTGGTCGCTAGACAATTTTGGTCCATCTTCGATGACATCGATGGACCTTCGATGATATCAAAGATGTTACGCAGATTTTCTGCGGAAATGCAGATTTTGCGATTTTTGTTTCCTATTCCGAGTCTGCTTCTTTCTAAACTTATATAAAAGGGTGTATGCGGGATTGGGATGTATATTAAGGCTTTCTAAAGGAGTTCCAAGGGTTCCTAAAAGATTTTTAGGGTTTCTAAAGGGTGTAGCAAGGGTGAGATTCGAGGTTGTTCGAATCGGGTAAGTCATCTCTCTTTGTAATTTCTATTTTCATAGTGGAGATTTGTCGCTTTGTGCCGTGGTTTTTTTCCACAAGGGTTTTCCACGTTAAATCTATATTCTCTTGTGTGTGCTTGGTGTCATTGGATTGCTATCCTCGATCTAGATCTGTGTGATTCCGCAGGCCAAAATCCCCAACAAGTGGTATCAGAGCAATCGTTGGGGCACAGATCTGAATCTTCAGGATTAGTAATAATGGCGAGCACCAGGTATGAGATTGAGAAGTACTCAGAAATAATTTTGAGTTATGGAAGATTAAGATGATGAGTTCCTTAATCAAGCAAGACGAAGATGGTGCTCTTGAGGAGCGAAAGTCTACTATGACTGATGATGAATGGAATACTCTTGTTAAGAAGGCATTATCATCGATCCGTTTATGTCTTATGAATGAGGTTCTCTACAATGTCATGAGGGAGAAAACTGCGACTAAGTTATGGGCGAAGTTAGAGGCTGTCTATGCGAAAAAATTCTCTGAAAATCGCCTACACTTGAAGTGACAGTGGTATAACTTCAAGATGACAGAGGGTAGATATCTGAAGGCTCACATCAGCAACTTTAATAAATTAGTTTGTAAATTGCTGGATATGGAGGAAGTGATGAAAGATGAAGAACAAACATGTATGTTGCCGAATTCTCTTCCGGCGTCGTATGAGTCATTCAGGGACACTATGTGTAGCACGAATAAAACTCTGAGTGTCGACACCGTTATCTCAGCCCTTTAAGGGAAGGCTATAAGAAAGCTAAACGACGACATGGGGACATCTTCTGATACACTATTTACAATGGGTAGTAATTTTGAACAAGGTATGGGTTCTTCAGGTTATAGATCCAAATCAAAGGGTAAGGGCAAAAGAAAGGTAAAGTGCTGAAATTGTGGGAAGGAAGGGCATGTGAAGAAGGATTGTGGAAATCCTAAATTAAAGAGAGAAGATTCTGAGGCTTCGTACAGGGAGGCCAATGCTGCCATGTCAGATGGATCAAGTGGATGTGATGGTGATGTTTTGTCTGTCTACTATCAGGCGATCATACGGTGATCGTAAGGACAAGTGGATGCTAGACACAGGGGCATCTTTTCACATGACTCCTCATAGGAGTTGGTTTGCTAGCTATAACGAGTGCGATGGTGGACAGGTGTTTATGGGCAATGACTTTGCTTGTAATGTTGTGGTTGTTGGTACAGTGCGCATCAAGATGTTTGATGGGGTGGAGCGTACCTTGACTGATGTCAGGCACGTTCCTGATTTGAAGCAAAATCTGATTTCTCTTGGTGTACTTGAGGCAAAAAGATGTAAGTACATAGGTATTGATAGTGCTCTTAAGGTATCTAAGGGGGCATGGGTAATCATGAAAGTGCAATGACTCGGTAACTTGTACAGGTTGATCAGGAACACTTGAAAAGGTGAAGCTGCAGTGGATGTAGTGGATTCCACCTCTGCACGTGTGTGGCATGTTGGGCATGGCCACATGAGCGGGCAGGGCAGGAAGGCTGAGACGTGTGGACAGGGATACAGAGCAGGTGAAACAGCCACCTGTGAGAAGAATCACGCGGCATGATCGCAGGATATCGGCGAGGTACATGGACAACTCTAATATCGCAGGGGATTCATATTCTATTTAGATGGCTCTAGGTGAGCCTGGTGCTGAGAAATAAAAGGTGACTATGGGCAATGTGATAGATTCGTTGTACCAGACCGACATATGGGAGCTGGTAGAGCTTCCAGTGGGCCGAAAAGCGGTTGGATGCAGGTGGATCTTCAGGAGGATACAACATAGATACAGGGTGAGGTTGGTAGTGAAGGGTTATGCTCAGAGAGAAGGGATCAGCTTCTTAGAGATATTCACGCCGACAGTATAGCAGGTGTCTATTAGATCCGTGATTGGCGTTGGTTGGCCAATGTGATCTTGAGCTGGAAGGATGGATGTGGCGTCTGCACTTCTGTAAGGGAAAATGAAGAGCAGATCTACATGAAGCAACCAGAGTGGTTCGAAGTTAAAGGAGCTAAGAAAAGACTTTGCAGGAGGTCGTGGTTCGACGTGTCACCTAGGCAATTGTTTGATTCCTTCATAGTGAGTCAGGAATTGATGACATGTAGATTGTCAATTATGACATGTCTGAAATTAATGTATTGAAGACTCAGTTAAGTGGGACATTCAGGATGAAGGATCGGGGGGCTGCAAAGATGGTTCTCGGCGTTGAGACTGAAAGAGGAGTAGGCTTTGGTAATCACAGGAGGAATACCTTGTGTGTAGGTATTGATCAAGGATGTGATGGGCCAGGTAAAGCCGGAGAGCGTTCCCTACGCGTCTCTCCTCAAGTTTTCTTCAGGACATGTCCTAAAACAGATGAGAAAAAGTAGGATATCTTATGGGCCTTATTCGAATTCAGTTGGCAGTGTATGCCATGGTCTGGATTAGACCGGTTATTTCACAGGCTATCAGTGTTGTGAGCAAGTACCCTGGCAAGCAATATTGGGTAACGGTGAGATGGTAAGAAGACTACGTCTTTTCTTTGAAGACAGGAGCAAAGGTGGTTGGGCATGTGGATTTATATCCGGCAGACATGATCAACAAGAATGTTCCTGCAAAGAAGTTCAAGTTCTGTGCAACTTCTCTGTGCTTAGCGATGGCGTAAAAGAAGGACAAAGTGTGCACGAGAAGCTATGATGTGATGAAGAGATAAGAGGAGGTCAAGAAGCTACACGGTGAAGATTGAAGACATGGTGAAGATTGTTATAGACAGATGTCTTAAATCTGTCTGGTGGTTTATCGATGATATCGACAGGGTTTCGATGACATCGAAGCCAGTTGTCGATGACATCGACGGTTGCTCGATGCCATTGATAATTCACAGAATTTTTTACCCCTGGTCGGTGGACAGTTTTGGTCCGTCTTCGACGACATCGATGGACCTTCGATGATATCGAAGATGTTATGCAGATTTTCTATGGAAACGCAGATTTTACGATTTTTATTTCCTATTCTGAGTCTGCTTCTTTCTAAACTTATATAAAGGAGTGTATGCGGGATTGGGAGGTATACTAAGGCTTTCTAAAGGAGTTCCAAGGGTTCCTAAAAGATTTTTAGGGTTTCTAAAGGGGGTAGAAAGGGTGAGATTCGAGGTTGTTCGAATCGGGTAAGTCCTATCTCTTTGTAATTTCTATTTTCATAGTGGAGATCTGTCGCTTTGTGCCGTGGTTTTTTCCCGCAAGGGTTTTCCACGTTAAATCTGTGTTCTCTTGTGTGTGCTTGGTCCCATTGGATTGCTATCCTAGATCTAGATCTGTGTGATTCCATAGGCCAAAATCCCCAACACTACATACCACATAACTAAGAATCAAAGCTTGGAAACATATGGTGTTTATTACATCCCCTCCATAAGACTGCATTTTCTTGTACCAAATATCATAGAATTACTGTACAACAAAAAATCAGACTAAAAAACCAATTCCACGACGAATTTCATAATAAAATCCATTCAATAATGGAGAAGAGTAACATTAAACTTGCCAACTACATTCAATCCAGAAGAATATGCTGTCTCTAAGTTAGCATAGCCCCTAGCAAACCGGAACATGCCTGTCCCAGACACTACTAACACCTCTCTTTGCTTCAAAGTCCACCTATCCGTGCCTTGGATATCTAGTGTGCTACCATTGTATTTCTTATTGGTAAAGATGATTGAGAATAATAGGTGGATGTCGGTCCCATCCAACGCGGAGTTTGTATATATGCTTTGTGCTTGGCCTGCTTGCTCTGAATCCCTTTCGATACCTTCCGTCACCACGTCATCGATAATCGTTATGGTGCCGAAGTCCAACGCAGTTGCATTCTTGTGCATGGCAACAGGCAAAGCTGTCGGCTTTGCACCCGTCAGCTGATCATGCATGTAGAACACCATCTTTGTCTCCTTGGTGGCCTGATGTTCGACATTAGAGAGGCCCACCAATGTTACAAGCAATAGCAAGGCGAATGTGGTTGATCGTGTGAAGGTGCCTGTGGCCATAATGGCTGAGATGAATTAGCAGTGCTCTAGGACGAAGTGCTCAAGTTGGATTGCATGCATCACAAGGCCTCAATTTATAAAGATAAGAAAGTTACCATTTGTGATTTTGAACACTTGGAGAAGATTAGTTAATGGATTAAAGAACCAACCACTCCATATTTTACCCAACCATAAGCTCAAGCAAGTGGTTACTCGTTTTCTATGTTGTGGCCCACGAAATAATCAGATGGGATTGATTTTTGGGTTCTCTAATTATTTCTTCCGTATGAATCAATATTATTACATTCTAATTCCTTCCTGATACCTCCCAAGGAAAATAAAATTCCGAATTGGATCCCAAATTGACAGGTTGTTGTGAGCTTATCCATGCGGTTATGCACTCTCTAATTATTATGGTGGGGTTTATCCCTTAAAAGAGTTTGGATTTCATATATAACAGGTGGGCCCATAATACATAGATCAACAACTTCTTTAAGAAACTAAATTAAAGGGACTTTGCATCTCTCCAAAAACAAACTTTTGAGAGATGTTGTTTTGTAGGCAAAATAACTAGATGGCTTTTGGCTCTATTTTAAAAAGAGTGGAGTCAAGCAATGTGGGTTCACATAGTGTTTATATGAAATCTAACCCATCCAATAGGTCTACCCCACCATGATGATCAAATAACTCAAAAATCAAGCTGATCCTATTATAAGGTGGACACACATTACTTGGGAGAATTTTAGGTTGTGTATATTGTTTCCAATATTGGTCCCATCAAATGACTGAACAGGATTGATTTTTGAATCATTCGATCATCATAGTGAGTTTCACCTGTTAAACAAATTAGTTTCATATTGAATGCGAACGTATTGGCCACATGAAAATGGACTTCTGATCTTCAACGCTACATTATTTTAGTCAAACATGGTCTCCTAAGGTTTATCAAGCAACGCTCACCCCCTAGAGGATTGCTCATTTGCCCCACTTGTCTGATGATCTATATTTGTCATCTAATATTTGTATGTTAACCTCACTGGTAGTTAATCATAGGCAGTCGTTCATACTAAACCGTATCAGTGCAGCCACAATTTTTTTTTTAGAATTTTTTTTCCCCTTCTCGTAGTGTGGATGCATTTTCGTGAGGACTACTTGACAATAAGAGTGAGGTGGATGTAGGTTCTCTAAACCTTTAATTAATCTTGAATCATTTATATCTTTATCACTTCATTTATATGTTGTTGTCAGGGTTAACTTGTAACTCCTCAAAACCCGCTCTGCCGTAAGACATTACGGTGCATGATGGTTCCCAGTAGGTTAAGTTGCAAATTATTATTAAGAGTTGGTTGGATTATTTTATTTTTTGTAAATGTTGTTAATAGTTGGATGGATGATGAATGTAAATGAAAATAAAAAACTATGAGATTATATATATTATATCTATATATGATATATATATATATATTATATATATATATTAATATATATCATATATATATATTAATATATATATATATAGGATGCCTTGTTTAGGGGGACATGAAATTTTGTAGCTTATGGTATGGTGCCCCAATATTGGTTGTATGTTACTAGTATATATGTAGTAGATAATACTAGTTTCAATAGTAAACATTTTGTTTTGAGTGGAAGACCGAGTAAAACAGATTGGAAGAGGCACTTTTTATGCCTTTCAGCTTCAAACTGGATACCTTTTGGATAAACCAAACATCCATTCACCACTAATTTTTCAACTTTAGATTCATACTTTGGAATTTAGATTTAACAAATAGGCCCTAACATTACTCAAATGCTACTCATCATCCTATCATTGAAAATTTCTTGCGAGCCATAGATTGGATGATTTAGCATCATCAGACTAATGTGCTACAGTAGAATCATGCACAATCCACAGTGGGACCAATAAATTGTCCAGTTTAATCGAACTATTATCTGACGCAGGGGAGGACGTGAGGTCGAGCACCGTCTTCCTCAAGAGGATAACTATTCCGAATCCACGGAACTTCTCTAGACTCCTCACAGAGACTTTCTCGAATCCACGAGAAAAGAGAGCAGAAATTAGAAATAAATTCTAATAAATTCGAAATAGATTAATGAATGCATAAAAATGAGTTCACAACCCTTTAAATAAGGATACTAAGCAATGGGAAAGAAATCATAATCAAACTACAACGAAAACTCCTAGAATTCGCAACTTACTATAAATAGTAAATGTAATATTTATAGACGGTTGTGATGTCTACTAGTGCGCAAGGTTTTCGGCCAAAAATAGTAAGTGTCCTATTTGGCTTCGCCAAACCGTTCCCCTAATTATTCTAAGCTCTTTTCACGTTAGGCGCAACTCCTAAAGCCCCACGGATGAAGAGTTATAGTCAAACTAAAACTTACTATTTATCATAAAAACGAAATTGAAACAGGGAAATGACCGTCGAATCAGGGGTTTCTCACAATTTCGAGAGTCGCAACCCGGCATAGCAGGTTGGTTGGCTAAAGTAGCTCGTTTTACCCCAAAATCATATATTTTACGTCGGCTAACTCATCCCGGATTGTGAGATATGCCTGATTGAAGGTCTGATGGTCCAGATCACTTCTGTCGCCGACCGGGCCTTTTCTGATCCATCTTTGCCATGTAATTGTCCGCGACCCGCTCTACATCATTATCTAACATGTGTATAATTTCCAAATGTCTGTGTATCAAACATCAAACTCAGTCGTCATACAATTCCCCTAATTGCAAACGGAGCTTCGCTACATCCACCCATGGGTGCAAGGCAGTTCATGCACATTCCACCACAAGTACTGCTAGCATGGCACATTGCTACAGGTACCACCTATCCATTAGATGGTTCCTTCCATGTGAATGCCCTCGTTCAAGAATCAGGTTGGTCCACATATTGAGTAGCCACAGTTTGTGAAATAAAAGTACAGGAAGAAAACTTGGCAGGAGTTTTCTAAACCGTCCACATGTTTTTTACATCATGGGCCACAAAAACATCTTCGGAGGTGCCACTTTGTGGACAACTTGAACATTATACCTCCCTGCCATGCCATGCTGGCACATGTGCTGGTGTTCTAGTGCCATACTTGTGTAGAGAACATCCAAGCCATGCACCTAATAGACCCACCATGGCCTTAGATATGAAAAAAACAAAAAAACAAAAAAACAAAAATAGACGACTGGCATCATCAGCACAATGGTCAACATGGTCATATTGTCAGGATTCATGAGAAAAAGCTGTGGCCAAGTCTGATAAGGACTACTAACCCACAACTAGTTATAAAGGGTCTTAATTTCTTACATCTTTGGCCTATCTAATCAGTTGATATATGTGGGTCAGTTAATCTACAGGTAAGATAACATGATGCACGGCTCAGATTTACCACACGTGGCCTGCGTGAGGAGGTGTGTGTGAGCTTAGCAAACATTGTAAAAGTCTATCAATCATTTTCAACCTACAATAAAAATTTCTACCTGCACAAAGCCAACTAAAATAACTGCTCCCAAGGTCCTACGCCATTACTTTTTTATACTATATATTATTCTCTCCTTCCTTTGTCTTTTGATGCAAAAAGAACTTTCCAGTTTCCACCATTCAATATAAAATCTATTTCTTCAGGCACTCGTTTCAAACATCTAAGATGGTGGGGAGACTATCACTTTCCCTAGCCTAAAAAATACTCTATACAAATCAGTACATTATTTAATAGTGCGATGAGATCCAGTGTGCCTCATGTGTACATGTGTATGATGATCTGAACCATTCGTCATGTGGGCTTTTCTAATTATCAGATTAATCAAAATTTCCTTAGCCAGATTATCTTGACTATCTAATAAACGAACTCTTCTCACACTGAATGTGAACCGTTGACTGTTGTCTGCAACTATGTAAAGGGTTTGGTTTGCCAAAGAGTGATTTTTGGGTCTATTGTCCATTTACTATTGGGCCTACAAAATGAACGGTTCTTTTCTCATCCACTTATGCTAGGAATGCGGCAATGACATCAAGGGCACGGTACTTTTCATGCTTCCATATGTACTGGATCAGCTCCAATATATATTAATTACATTACGAGAAATTTACGACTGTGGACCCCACCTTTTATCCTGCGGTTTTTTTGAAGCAATACAAACTTAGAATACGCACTTGGACCTCCTCGTATGGAGTCAAAATTTCAGGATGAAAATACGCCTCCTTTCATGGCTGTAGCTTTTCCTCTCCCATTTCCACTGCTTGCTTTTCCTCTCCCTTTCCACTGTTGCTTTCACTGCCATTGCTTTCACCCCCTTTCCTCACTGTGTTTCCGGTAGAAAGACCCCAAAAAACTCTTTTTGTGGGCCCCCCTCAATCTCATTTTGTCTTCTTCTGAAAATGGTCGGTCCAGTGAAGAAAGCACGCAGCACAGGTATATTTTAAACTCAGTTGACCCCACATTGAATGTATGTAGTTCCATTTTTATTTTTGTACCAGAGGAAAAGGTTCTATACGATCAAGCTCATGGGAACTCCCCATGAGGTCGAGCTGTGTGGGCCCCACCATGATGTATGTCGAACATCAACACCGTGAACTTCATGGGTCCCCTTTAAATTATGGGATAGCAGAAAAATCAGCCATATACGAAACTCAAGTGGGCCATACAATCTAAAATCATGTGAAGACATGCCTAAAACATATAAAATTACTTGGTAGGGCCCACCTGAAATTTGGATGTGTCTGAAACTTGGTCTGACCCCTCATCCAAGTGGGACACACATTATGGATGGGCTGAATTTGTGAAACACATCTCGGTGGGCCCAAAAAATAAATATGAATGTTTTAATGGAAGGTAACCCCTCTCAAGTTTTGTACATGGTGTGGCTTACACAAGTCATGAATTAACTTGATTTTTAAGCTCTAGGCCCACCATGGAATGGTGCATCTGACTGATGGGGTAGATGTTTGACATACTTCATGATAGGGCCCACACAGCTCGACCTCATGGGTAGTTCACATGAGCTCGACCATATAAAACCTTTTCCTACACACACGTATATATACACATGACACATGTACATGCATGCCCGCGCGCGCGCGCGCGCGTGTGTGTGTGTGTGTGTGTGTGTGTGTGTGTGTGTGTGTGTGTGTGTGTGTGTGTATATATATATAATATATATATAAAAGCCGTTGAGCCCCAAATTGAAGCATATCAAAAGATCAAGTGGACCATACCACGGGAAACAGTGGTCATAATGATTTTTCAGTTTGCCCCAATGAATTTCTAGTTTGCCCTGCTCAATTTCATGCTTACCCTGCTGATTTCCTAGTTTGCCCCGCTGACTTTCTAGCTTGCCTCGCTCAATTTCATGTTTGCCCCGCTGATTGTCTAGTTTGCCCCTCTGAATTTCATGTTTGCCCTACTGATTGTCTAGTTTGCCCCGCTGAATTTCATGTTTGCCCCGCTGATTTTTTTGTTTATTTAGTACGCTCCCATTGTACTAAGTAAACTTAGTTGGGTCCACATTGAATGTATGTAGTATATCCACGTTGTCCATCCATTTTTTCATCTAATTTTAGCAGTTTTGCCCCAAATTGAAGCATATCAAAAGATCAAGTGAATCATACCAGGGGAAATAGCGGGGTATAATGATTTCCACTATTGAAACCATAGTGGGCCCAACAGTGATGTTTTTTTGTTATCAAACCTATTCATAAGATCATACAGATATGGATTAATAGAAAACACAATTATAAGCTTGATCCAAAACTTCTGTGGCCCTTAAGAAATGATCAACATTAGAAGTTCAATTCAAAATTTCATGTGGTGTGGTCCATTTGAACATTGGATATGTTTAGATTTTTCAGCTCAAGCCATGCAATTATTTGTTAAGTTTGCCCCGCTCATTTTCATGTTTACCTCGCTGATTTCCTAATTTGCCCCGCTGATTTTCTAGTTTCCCCTGCTGATTTTCCAGTTTGCCCCGCTGATTTTCCAGTTCCGCTGATTTTTCTAGTTTGCTCTGCTGATTTCCTAGTTTGCCTTGCTGATCTTCTAGTTTCCCTCGCTGATTTTTCAGTTTGCCCCGCTGATTTTCTAGTTTGCCCTGCTGAATTTCATGATTTGCCCTACTGAATCTCATGTTTCCCCCGCTGAATATCAAGTTTACCCCGATCAATTTCATATTTTTCCCACTGAATTTCATGTTTTCCCCGCTGAATTTAATGTCTCCCCCGCTGAATTTCATGTTTGTCCTGTTCAATTTCATGTTTGTCTCGCTGAATGTCTAGGTTCCCTCCCTCAATGTCTAGGTTTCTTATATGGGGTTTTGGTGTATACATATTGTGATGAAATGGAGGGGTATTACATAATTCGATGAACATGATGTATTACAAATAAAACATCATTGTGGGGCGTAACAAGCGTAATCGAGTTGCGTACTGAGTTAGTTAGTACGCTCCCATTGTACTAAGTAAACTCAGTTGGGCCCACATTGAATGTATGTAGTATATCTACGTCGTTCATCCGTTTTTCCATTTATTTTAAGGGGTTTAGCCCCCAAATTGAAGCATCAAAAGATCAAGTGGATCATACCATGGGAAACAGTGGGCATAGTGATTTCCACCACTGAAACCATAGTCGGCCCAACAGTGATGTTTGTTCGTTATCAAACCTATTCATAAGATTATACATATATGGATTAATAGAAAACACAATTATAAGCTTGATCCGAAACATTTGTGCCCCCTAAGAAATGATCAACATTAGAAGTTCAATTCAAAATTTCATGTGGTGTGGTCCATTTGTACATTAAATATGTTTAGATTTTCGGCTCAAGCCATGAAATTATTTGTTAAGTTTGCCTCGCTCATTTTCATGTTTGCTCCGTTGATTTCTTAGTTTACCCCGTTGATTTTCTAGTTTCCCCCGCTGATTTTTCAGTTTGCCTCACTGATTTTCTAGTTTGCCCCGCTGATTTTTCAGTTTGCCTTGCTGATTTTCTAGTTTGCCCCGTCGATTTTCCAGTTTGCCCCACTGAGTTTTTAGTTTGCCCCGCTGATTTTTCAATTTGCCCCGTTGAATTTCATGTTTGCCCCCTTCAATTTCATGTTTGTCCCGCTGAATGTCTAGGTTCCCTCCCTTAATATCTAGGTTCCCTTCCACATACGGGGTTTTGGTGTATACATATTGCGATGAAAACGGCGGGGTATTACATAATCCGATGAACATGATGTATTACAAATAAAACGTCATTGTGGGGCGTAGCAAGCGTAATCGGATTGTGTACTGAGTTAGTCAATACGCTCCCATTGTACTAAGTAAACCCAGTTGGGCCCACATTGAATGTATGTAGTATATCCACGCCGTCCATCCATTTTTCCATTTATTTGAAGGGGTTTAGCCCCCAAATTGAAGAATATCAAAAGATCAAGTGGACCATACCACGGGAAATAGTGGGCATAATGATTTTCACCTCCCAACAGTGATGTTTGTTTGTTACCAAACCTATTCATAAGATCATACAGATATGGATTAATAGAAAACACAATTATAAACTTGATCCAAAACTTCTGTGGCCCTTAAGAAATGATCAACATTAGAAGTTTAATTCAAAATTTCATGTGGTGTGGTCCATTTGAACATTGGATATGTATAAATTTTTTGGCTCAACCTATGAAATTATTTATTAAGTTTGCCCCGCTGATTTTTTAGTTTCCCCCGCTGATTTTCTAGTTTGCTCTGCTGATTTTTTAGTTTTCTCTGCTGAGTTTCCAGTTTCCCCCGCTGATTTTTCAGTTTGCCTCGCTGATTTTTCAGTTTGCCCGCTGATTTTCTAGTTTGCCCCACTGATTTTTCATTTTTCCCCGCTGATTTTTCAGTTTGCCCCGCTGATTTTCTAGTTTGCTCCGCTGATTTCCTACTTTGCCCCGCTGATTTTTCAGTTTGCCTCGCTGATTTTAATGATTTGCCCTGCTAAATCTGTAGTTTGCCCCGCTGAATTTTTAGTTTGCCCCATTGATTATCTAGTTTGCCCTCCTCAATTTCATGTTTCCCCCGCTGAAATTCAAGTTGTCCCATTGAATTTTATTGTAACGCCTTGAAAATTGGGAGTCGTGTATATACTCAACTCCCGAGTTCCCGGGGTCACTTATAACCTGTCTTCATTAGTATGCGATTAATCCAATCTAAATGCGTAGCTTGAAATTTCTTGGAACATGTAACACAACCACACAAGTCCACTGAGCAGAAAGAGATCAAATACATATATGAATACGTGCCCAAAAGAATAGAGGGGCCGCACATGGCGTCACCCAACAAAATCGCAAAAGAATAGTAAGTCCAAAAAGAATAGGACTGAGCCCGCTACTCAGCGATCTATCGGCTCATCTATGGGTCCGGTGAGGTCCCGCGCATCAGCTGGAAGTATGACAACTCCTCCTCGTCGAGAGTAGCATCGCCATGCTCCGCTAATTTCCTAGTTTCCCCTGCTGATTTTCCAGTTTGCCCTGCTGATTTTCTAATTTGCCCTATTGATTTCCTAGTTTGCCCCGCTAATTTTCCAATTTGTCTCGATGATTTTAATGATTTGCCCTGCTAAATATGTAGTTTGCCTAGCTAAATTTTTAGTTTGCCCCATTGATTATCTAGTTTGCCCTCCTCAATTTCATGTTTCCCCCGCTGAAATTCAAGTTTGTCCCGTTGAATTTTATGTTTTCGTAACGGGGTTTAGGCGTGCTTCTTTGAAGATGACAACTCTCTTCAAGAAGAAAATGTGACCAATTAACCAACTACAAAACTAGTTGCAAATAACATCTTCTTGTTGATACTACCACTATAAATGTTCACTAATCTGGCCAACATTGAACTTAGTAAAATGTCCAGCTTGCCCTGTTCAATTTTCAATTTCTTGTTAGCTCCGATCAATGTATAACTTATGTTGATAGTTTGTCTCTATACAATTTTCGGTATTTCCCTGCTCAATTTCTATTTATATTTCATATGAAGCTTGTTCAAATTAATGAAATGCTACATTATTTTCAATTATGTCTGATTTTGTACACTATATTTATCTTGTGAATTTTATGTTTGATATGTTTTTCAATTCATCTTTGCAGGCGACGAATATTCTGCTGAAATCTCTAACCCAACATTTAAGTGTACACTGACATGGTGGTTTGACAAGGTGAAGGGTGGAATGAAAAGCACAATAGTCGCCTAAATCTGTTTAAGCAGCCCCTTTCTCGTTTCTATTGCATGTTACATCCTTTAGATTTATAGGGGCTATATTTCACGTTCTTTTATTAAGATACAAAGGTGATTCAGTATTTGAGATCCGGAGGAGACGATTGCAGTTTTCAGAGATGGACTTCGTCCTTATTACCGGTCTTAAGATTGGAGATCTTACTGTACCGAAGAATCGTTGCACTACGAGTACACTAAGAGACAAATACTTCAAAGAATATCCAGTCTTAAAAAAGCACCTAATGGATGTGTTTGAGAGATTAGTTGACACCAATAAGCATGAGGACGTCATGAAGGTTGCCCTACTTCTAGTTGTAGAGTGCTTTCTTAGGGAAACCGAACCGAAACCATGTGCAACTTGGATTATATTCACCTGGTAGACTCGTTAGATGATTTCTATATGTATCCCTGGGGTAGTCTGGGATACTATACAATGTAACAAGGAATCGAATCCGCCGTTGCCGCATCAAGTTCCCCTCGGTATATTGTATGTGGTTGCGTCCTTCCCCTACAAGTAAGAACACCTTTTACTATGTTTTCCCTCTATAGTCAATTTTGAATTTTTAACCATATACAATTTCATTCTAACAGGTATGGGCAGTAGAGACATTTCCAGCCCTACAAGTATGTGTTGTTTCGTATGTTCCCCATCAAATTCCACGCTTCATTCAATACTGAGGCTGAACATGTTGGAGGTACAACAGAATAAATGTTATTTTTGAAAGTAAAGATGTAAGTTTATATATATCTCTAGCATTTACTTTGCTTAAGTTAACGTATACGCTTAATTATTTAACATTACTCTTTGTTCTTTTCCAGATATCAGTAGTAATGAAATTAGAACCAATGCTAGGAGAATGGGAAACAGATGTTGTTCGCTCGGTGCGTGACAGTTTCCAGGTGAGATGTCATGAAAAATGAACTATAATTTTCTACCATTTTAAAGTTATCCTTACTCTTACATATCCATCTATACATCTTGTAGCTCACCGAGACCCAGGAAGATGATGATGATGAGGGTAATGAGACTGATCATGAGGAGAATGAGGAGTCAGATGATAACGATGAGAAAGGTGTGGAGGGAGAGGGACTGAGGGGGGGTGGTATTATGAAGAATATTGTTTTTATCGAGGAATTTCGGATTGAGAGGGAAGAGTTGAAGAAGGAGAGAGATGAATTGAAGAAGGAGAGGGACAAATTGAGAAAAGAGAGGGAAGAGATGAGAAGGAAAGAAATAATGTTTGCTGAGAGGGAGAGATTACTGAATGAGAAAGAACAATTGAAGAGGGAGAAAGATTTATTTTTTGAGGATAAGGAAAAGTTAGCGAATGAGAGGGAGGAGTTTATTAAGGAGAAGGAATGTAGTCGTACACGGAGGAGACATTTTGTGATGGAGGAGGAGGGTGAGGAGTTGAGGAAGAGAGGGGAAGTGAATGATATTGAAGATAAAGAACTTGGACATAGGGACCTAGACGTACAATCGTATAGTAATGTCAAAGGTAATGTATTGAATGCATCCACTTCTCATCCTGTTTATGAAAGGAGAACCAAAAGGATACCGAAGCTGTCATATTACAAGATTTCTCCGTACTTGTCCCTGTTTGCATTTGATACAACTCCTACGGCAGTTCCCGAACCCGAGCAAGTAACAGCTTTTGCAACTTCTCCAATACCATTTCCTCTATAGATGGATTCTTTCAGGATACTATCCGCACAGGAGGTGAAAGAGGTAGAGGACTGCTATGAAGCAAACAAGGTCATGACAGTGGGAAAATAGTTCAGTACAATATGACTAAAGGATGCATGGGTTGATAGTGAGGTAAGCATTACTAATTTATTCTCTATATGCATTGATTGACATATAATTTTGTGTTATATTAATCTATGACTAAATCGGACTATCCTATTGATTAGGCTATCGACAGATACATCGAGTTCCTCGAGAAAATGCATAACGACCTTTCAATAGCATATCCTCAGGATTACAAGTTCTGTTCTACGTATTTTATGGTAACTGTTTATTGGGCTAATCCGTAATCTGTTTGAAAATTTGATTTTCTTACATGTATTGAACTTTCATCATGTTTGTAACAGCAAAGCCTTGAGGGGTGTTTGCCTATTTTGATTGCATATTGGGCCTCCAAATCGGCGTCAGAACGGGCCGAGCTATTAGGTCAGTAAGTACGACCTATGCAATTAGCAAGCAGCGAGATAAACCATACGTCAAAGTAATTTGGTATTATGAACGGGTAATGCACTTGTCACAGAACATCATCTCTTACTGTTATGTCTTTTATCATGTTTGATTAATATATTATTTTGTGAATCATGAACAGGTCTATGCGCCCATAAATCATGAAAATTCACGTTGGTTTCTGCCAGTCATCTATCCTAGAGCAAGAGAAATTGTTATTGTGGATAGCTTGTGCACAAATTTATTACCGAAGTACAAGCAAAAAATGAAGAAGATGACTGATGCACTCCCCATTCTCTTCCATGCCACTAGAGACAGCACTGCGCTTGAAGGGAAGAAGTGGACCGTCAAAGTCGATGAATCTGCACCGAAGCAGACAATTGTTATGATTGTGGTATATTCGTAATGAAATACATCGACATTTTGTGTAGCGGTCTCATCTTGGCGGGAATAGACATGCAAAAATTCACCATCGATTGGAGGAAGTTAATAGTATATGATTGCTTGTCTCTAGTTTGTAGATGATATTTGTCCAGGGCATGGGATGAATTTTGGAAAGATGTTGTATACATTGTATTATATATATCGTTGAATATACATTGTAAGTTATGATGTATAACATAGTAAGTTTTGATGTATAACATACTTTGTAATTTTGGTGGATAGCATACTTTGAAAAAATTTTGCATATTTGCTAGAATTGTAAGTTATGATGTATAGCATACATTGTAATTTTGGTGGATGATGAAATGAACTTTATACTTTGTCCCACTATATTTTCAGTTTGTCTCGCTATGCCCGTCGATCAAGTTCAATGTACGTGGAACTCAATGCTTGAGATTGGCCCGCTCATTTTCATGATTGACCCGCTCATTTTCATGCTTGTCCCACTCATTTTCTAGTTTACCCCGCTCATATTTCGGTTTGCCCCACTAATTTTCATGTTTCCCCCGCTCATTTATATGTTTGCCCTGCTCATTTTCATGTATCCCCCGTTGATTTCTAGTTTTTCCCGCTCATTTTCATGTTTCCCCCACTGATTTTCTAGTGTCCCCCGCTGATTTTCATGTCCCGCTGATTTTCTAGTTTGCCGTGCTGTTTTTCTAGTGTCCCCCGCTCATTTTCATGTTTGCCCCGCTCATTTTCATGTCTCCCCCGCTGATTTTCTAGTTTTCCTCTCTCATTTTCATTTCCCCCCGCTGATTTTCTAGTGTCCCCCGCTGATTTTCATGTTTGCCCCGCTGATTTTTCTAGTTTGCCCCGCTGATTTTCTAGTTTCCCCCGCTAATTTTATAGTGTCCCCTGCTCATTTTCATGTTTGCCCCGCTGTTTGTTTATTACCTCTCCTTCAACAATAACATCAACAACTCCAAAAGAACTTTCAACATTTCCTGCATTTGAAGTCCAGTTTTATACGAACTTTTCCTGCATACGAACTTTCAACATTTCCTGCATTGTACCCAAAAGTAGGGTTTGATAGTTAATAACATGTCATTCTAACTAATGAATTGAATCAAGAGAGTGTATGGAGACCATTTATGTCTGATACTCTACATGAAACAAGGATCTGACCAAGGAAATCAAAAGCTTGTTGATGAGTTACTTGAAGGAATGATAAGAGCCATCCCTTGAATTAAGATGTAACTGCGTGAAGGTGTTGAGTTCTTATGTTTCTTCTTTGAGTCTTTTGGCCATAACATCTACACTCTAATATTCTATTTCAACACGTAGTCAGATGATTTCTTCAACTTTTGTTTTTTAAAATGAATGAGAACCTTGAAGGAATGATTCCCACACCATTTGCCCATCAGCAGCCACAGAAATCTTGTCTACTAATGATTGATTTAGGCATTCAATGAGCTAATACATGTTGAACTTAGGTTCCTTAATAAGTTGGCAGTCCACATTGCTCATGCCCTCCAGTAATTGCAAAAAGCAGAAAGTTAGATCAGACAATGTCACACCAACATCCAAGTAATGGAGAGGAGCTCATTTATACCTAATGGTCCAAGCTCAATCACGAATTTCAGGCTAGATTATCAAATGTTTTTGAATCTACGAATCTTTTTTCTCCAAGTTATCGAAGACTACATCTGATAATCTACATGTCTACACATGCGAGAGGCCCTTTTATAATTCTACAGCAACGAACCGATCTCAGTTCATCACTACTCCAATGTACAGTTTGCAATATCGGTGAAAAATGAATCAGACAGTTCAGCTAATGGCCCTTACTATTTTGGACAAGCACACTGAAATCTGAAGCCTGAATCTGAATTCTAAATACCGAATTTGAAATTTGAAGCCTAATTCTGAAATCTTAGTAAATGTAATATATTTCCAATGACAGTCTCCGAACCTGTCATGCCTACATACACCACATGTGCCAACGTACATCACAGAGTCACTAAGAAACTATTGAGGAGTCTGGCTCAGTTCAGCTCGACTCGTCGAGCTGACTCGCCTACTCAGTCAACACAACACAACTCACTCGACTCGGCATGTCTCAACCGTTGGAACTTTTAGAGCAAATGGTTAATTGTCTTGCAATTCATTTTCTATAGGCCACATGTAACGAAAGAGTAGACTGAATAATATCTTCTGCAAGATGTTGGATCCGCTGCAGCTCTTGAAATGATTTTAAATGTAATCCAAGCTTTCACTTTGGATTTCAAATCCCTGGTGCCAAACAACCCCTGATGGCATTTATATATTTTTGAGACTGGTGAAGTTTAAAATAAATAATTCTCGTTCAGCGATTTGACTAACTATTGCGATAGTCAAAATAAACTAATCACCTACTAAATTCATAGTTAGGATGACCATTAAATACAATCAATTACATAACAAGATCTTAATGGACCATCACATATTTTATAGTTATTCCTCTCAATTTGTTGTTGTTTTTTTTTTTTTTTTTTTTTTTTTTTTTTTTTTTTTTTTTTTTTTTTTTTTTGTAAATGCTTATGCACAGAGAGTTTCTGTAAAACGAATGGATCAAGAAGAGAACATGATTCTAGTGCTACAATATAACCCATAGTTTATTAGTGAAATTTAAAAAAATAAAAATAAAAAAACATTTGAAGAAAGGAAAACTCATTTGGGACACCTCCATAGTAGGTGATTAGGGAAATTAAAGTCTTATTTAGGTACGTTTTCCTTGGCTAGTTGTTAAAAAAATACAAGCAATAAAAATAAGGATGGAATTTATTCACCCTCGTATCGATCCCTACTGCTACAATACAACTCCAACATCTCCACCCTAATAAAATTTCAGATACTCCCAAAAAGGATGGAATTTATTCATCTTCGTATCGATCCCTAGTGGGGATGGCTAACATGGAGGGTGTGTACTGACACGGGTGTGTACAACAAGCTAACTGAAAAAAAAAAAAAAAAAAACTACACAAAATAAAATTACAAATATGTATGTAACGTCGATTACATCGACATATCATAGATGTCATTGTCGTAAGTTATAGATATGATCGACATATCATCGATATAATCAACGTAAGTCATCGATTATATCGACAATGTGTAGATAATATCGAAACTGGCTGACAATTGTCCAGCAAGCATCGATGAATTTTCATATAATGTCGATATATCGAGACTTTATCGATATATCGATAGATCGAAATATCGACAGGTTGTCGATCGATATCATCGAATTATGACTGTTAGTGTCCAGCAACCAAGCCCTCAAATTCCATATTTTGTCGATATATCGACAAGTTATCGATCACATCAACGATGACAATGGATACATCGACGACATGTCGATGATATATACGTATAAAGCGACCATGTATGTAAAGTCGATTATATTGACATATCATCGATATAATCGCCGTAAGTGATCGATTTAATCGACATATCATAGATATAATCGACGTAAGTCATCGATTATATCAACAATTTGTCAATAATATCGAAACTGGAATACAATTGTCCAGCAAGTGTTGATGACTTTTCATGTAATGTCGATATATCGATAGTTTGTCGATATATCGATATATCGATAGGTTGTGGATAATATCGAATCATGGCTGTTATTGTCCAGCGACGAACAACTAAAATTCAATGTTTTAGCGATATATTGACATGATCTCGATATATCGACACCACATTGTAACTGTCCACCGAGTTGACCTTCAAATTCATTCTCGATATATCGACACCACATCGTAACTGTCCACCAAGTTGACCTTCAAATTCATTCTCGATATATCTACAACTTATCGATATATCGTTTTTCAAACATCGATATATCGGCAGGTTGTCGATATCATCGATGACATGTTTAAACTGCATTAACTGGTTTCACGTACCAATCTTTATTACCCTCCATATCCCCATTTCTTTAAACTCCATCTTCCAAAACGTTGCATCCTCTTCCAAAACGTTACATCCTCTTCCAAAACATTGCATCCATCTTCCAAAACGTTGCATCCTATTCATTTCCAACGGATTTCTCCACGCAAGCAACCATTCGGTTCGAGGGATTTCTTCTACAACGATCTTCGTAAAATTTTGTTCATTGCAATTTCCATGAAATGCCGAGTTTGTGCATGAAGGAAATCCAATTTTTTCCTTTCTTCTATTTTTCAACCTGTCAATCGGATTTTAGCTTTTTTATTAGTGGTTTTAGATTTTGTTCACAGCAAATAATTACCTTTTCATGAAAGAATATGACTCTTTGTCCTATGGCAGTTATTTCTGTACCCATTCAGACAGGAGCAGTTGAGCGACACATGGCATAGGTGCCACATGTACAATCATGTCACAATTACTTTCAATCATAAAAAAAAGTAATAAACATTAGGGTACCATGGCCCAAAAAATATGAACCGAGTGCCAAAAAGACTAAGGCTCTCATAGCTCCTTGCGACGGTGCGAAGTGCGCCTAATAAAGCACCAAAAAGCACCCAAGTAACCCTACAGCCCACGCCACGCGCGCACGTGGCACCGTCCTTGAGGAGATTTGAACCCTAGTTGCATAAGTAAAAATTCATTTCTTACTGACTGGCTAAACACACTATTTGTGGAAAGTTTAAATAATTAATATATTTATTTACTTTCTAAAAATAACTTTTATTTTTGAAATTTATTTTTATTCTAAAAAACACAACAATCCCCCACAATTTCAAAAATAAAATCAGATTCTTGAACGAATGGCATATCGGTATAAATAGGTGCATAAGTAAAGGTATCTTTTGGATTTGAACATTTACTTTAGTGTATACGTATCAAAGTTATGTCAGGTACTTAGTGACCCATTAGTCTTGAACTAAGGACCTTATATAACTCACTGGACACATAACACACATCTATTCATATATAACTGGAGATCTAAAAGTTCGCACATTTCTGACCTTATGCGTATCCTTATTTCATGAGTATTCTAGAAACGATCCCAATCTCTTCAAAAACGACATCACTTCTCTACTCATATAGTTAGATCTATCAAAGATAATTCTGCTTCATCTCAGCAAAGTCTGCTTATAGATCTATTAAGAGTTAGTACTCAGTCTCTTATGAAATGCAGAAACTAAACACTAGACTTTTTAGGAATGAGACTCAAATTTTCTTTTTCTAGTGTATATTTCAGTCACATACTTGACTTGTTTGTCCCTTTAAACCTAGTATATATTTCAAAACATAGGTAGGGTTGCCATCAAGAGTGAAAGTTATATCTTTATGGATCTTAGTCTCATTCCTTTAGTGGTTCTTCTTATTTGATTTCTTGATAAACCTTTTGTCAAGGGATCTGCTAAGTTCAGAATGAATTTAACATATTCCATTGTGATTACTCAATCTCTGAGCAATCTTTTAACAAAGTTATACCTTAGACCTACATTTCTAGACTTACCATTATAAGTCTTACTCCTAGCACGACAAAGAGTAGCCTGACTATCACAAAAGTTAGATATGGCAGGAGTAACTTTTGACCAATACGGGATTTCTAACAGTACGTATCTTAGTCATTCACCTTCTTTACAAGCAGCACCAAGTGCAATAAACTCACTTTCCATTATAGAGTGAGATATGCACGTTTGTTTCTTAGATGCCCATGATATTGCTCCTCCTCCAAGAGTGAATATCCAGCCACTTGTAGATTTAGATTCTATGCTATCTGCATTCCAGCTTGCATCACTGTACCCTTCAAGTACAGTGAAATATGATTTATAATGTAGTGCATAGTCTATGATTTCTCTTAGATACTTTAAAACTCTCGAAATCGCATTCCAGTGTACTTGTCCTGGATTACTGGTATACTTGCTTAGCATTTCTACGGTGAATGCTATGTCGAGTCTAGTGCAATTCATTGCATACATTAAACTCCCAATAGCACTCGCATATTCTTGTTGTGCTTTACATTTACCAGTATTTTTAACCAATTTAATACTTAGATCAAATGGAGTTGAAACCGGTTTACTATCATAATAATTAAATTTCTTTAATATTTTCTCTAGGTAATGAGATTGTGTTAAGGCTATTCCATCATTAAGATTATAAATCTTAATACCTAATATTACATCGGCTTTCCTCATATCCTTCATGTCGAAGTTGGTACTTAGAAACTTAAATGAACTTAAAAGCAAAGGGATTTATGTTTGGATCACTAATTCTAAAGACAACCCTAGGTCCACAATTTTAATCTAACTTAGCTTTGATACCAAACTGTCACGTCCCAAAATTCGGGTACCCAAATAAGGTCTTCAAGACCCGAATCTCAAGGGGTGAATTATAATGTAATGACATGTATTACAATCCAATTAATTCAATCAAAATCAATCCATATTCAACTTCGTCTAAAAGAAAATACAGCTGAATGATTATTAAATTCAACTCTTTTAATAGTCTGTCTTTTCTACATCGAAATTTGAAAGGAATTTTGATTTTATAAATTCAACAGAGCAGTCCACCATTACAATAAGAAATAAGACGGCGGGGAACATGGCCAATCGTAAGAAGATGACCGGACCCATGAATGGTTGAGATGAATTGGCAATGGTCTAGAATTTTGAGGGTGTGTATTGTTGCATTCATATTGCCTCTATTTATAAAGGAAAGGAAATCAAGTCAGGGGATTTTCGATCATTGTTGAAAGATTAATTTATGAATTGAAGAAACCACCTAAACAATATTTTTATTGACAATAGTTGTCATGTTATATGTGACTTGTTGTCATGTTCCATGGGCCTTTACTACAAAAGAAAGTATAGCAATTGGTAACATAGCATAGGGCCCACAATGGGGTGATCTGTTCCATTCACTTTGTTGGAGAGCTCACCATGGGTTCAAAAAGTTCTAACTGGCAATGTTCACTTCTAACAAACATCATAGTGAGCCTTGATAGTTTCAAAAGTGGGTGCCATTGTTACCATTATTTTCTATTATGTGGCCCACATGAGCTCTGGATCAGGTCTGATAGATCATATAAATTGTATCATCCATATTCATATGACAAGAACTAATTCCCTGCATGCGAAAAAAAAAAACTACTGTGCATAGATTTAGATAATTCTACAAAATATATAAATGCACACGCTAATCATATGACTAATCTAAACTGTCCATCGCATAGATCTGGTCAAATTTACTAAGGCAGATCCAAAAATGAGGTGAGCCATACCACATAAAATATTAGGGATTAAAGGCCTGATGGTGACAAAAGTTTTGTATCAGGGTGATATTTGTTTCTACAGTTTATCTGAGTGATAATAATTCTATGAACGGTTTGGATGGCATATAAACATCATGATCATCTCCAAGAAGATTTCAATGGTGGACATTGTTGTTCCCACTGTTTTTTTTTTTTTTTTTGGTGTGGCCGACGTGAGTTTTGGATCTGCCAGATTTTTATAATCCTGTCCCATTGTGATATTTCAAAACAGAAGAACGGAGTGAATTTGTCACAGACATCTCTTTGGACTCCGCTCCTTCCACGGTGACCATTGTTCTAGTGGGCCCTAAAGTTGGCAGTCCACAACCCGAAACTCTAGATCAGTGAGTGCCTTGCCAAAAAAAAAAGAAAAAAAAAAAAAAAGAAGTTAAAATTGAAACTGAATTATTCAAAAAATGCCAGAGTTGACCTTATGGGCTATATGAAAATATGTAGACATCACAAAAACAGGACAATCTTGTTAAAATACGGTTTACATAATCAAGAACGAAACCATGAAGAAATATTCATGATTTGTAGCATCCAAACCAAGAACCACATATTCACCAAAAGAGATGAATTTAAGTTTTCAATTATAAAAATCTAATTCCATTCAATAATGACGAAGTGTCACGTTCCACTTGATAACTGCATTGAATCCAGAAACGTAGGCCGTCTCTAAGACAGCATATCCCCTGACGAACCGGAACATGCCCGTCCCGGACACGACCGACACCTCCCTTTGCTTCAATGTGTACCGATCAGCACCTTGGATTTCTAGCGTACTCCCGTTGTACTTCTCATTCGTAAAGACAATCGAAAACACAAGGTGTAAATCACTACCGTCCAACGCGGAGTCCACGTATGTTCCCTGTGCTCGCCCAACTTGCGTCGAGTTCCTCTCAATGCCTTCTGTCACAGCATCGTCAATAACCGTTATGGTGCCGAAGCCGATGACAGTAGAATTCTTGAGTCCGGTAACAGGAACTGCTGTCACGTTGGGACCTGTTACCCAATCTTGTAAGTAGAATACCATGTTCGTCTCCATCGGGGCTGACTCTTTGGCATTAGAGCAGCCCACCATTACAATAAGAAATAGGACGGCAGGAAACATGGCCAATCGTGAGAAGATGACCGGACCCATGAATGGTTGAGATGAATTGGCAATGGTCTAGAATTTTGAGGGTGTGTATCGTTGCATTCATAGTGCCTCTATTTATAAAGGAAAGGAAGTCAGGTTTTGCAATTTTGGATCATTGTATAAAGATTAATTTATGGATTGAAGAAACCACCTACACTATATTTTTATTGACGAGTGCTATTTGTTTTTTTCCATCTCTCACTCTCGTTGTGGGGTTTCTTCATTATCTGGCATTTTATATTACCTCGAGAATTAGTAAACGGCTGCCTATTTTTCTACCCTTGACTGGGCTCATATGATGATGTGAACCTGAAAATCATAAAGATATAAAACTCAAGTGGGTTAAATAATAGGAAACAGTTGGGATGGAGACATTACTGTGATAGTTATACGCCATATACTCCTATCATAAAGAGTCATACACGACAAGATGAAGAGAAAATAAAAATAATTCAAATCCAAAACTTTGGTGATCCTGAGAAGGTTTCAATAGTGGGCATCCAATTATCATTGTGTCTTGTGTTGTGACCTACTTGAGTCCGGAATCTTCTTAATTTTTTGGGATAGAACGAGCTACTTTAGAGTGGGTCGTGAACAGTTTTATGGCCAAGATGGATCAGAAGAGGCCCAGTCAACGACAAAAGTGATCCAGACCGTCAGACATTAGATCGGGCATATCTCGTAATTCGGAATGAGTTATCATTGAGTGTAAAATATATGATTTTGGGATAGAATGAGCTACTTTAGCCACCCAACCCCGCTACACCTGGTTGCGCAAGCCGGATTTGTGAAATACCCCCGGATCGACGATTGTTTTCCTATTTTAATTCTGTTTTTACTATAAATAGTAAGTTTTAGTTTGATTATAACTCTTCATCCATTGGGCTTGAGTTGCGTCCAACGCGAAAAGAGCTTAGAATAATTAAGAGAACAGCCTGGTGAAGCCAAATAAGACACTTACTATTTTACTTGCACACTAGTAGACATTACGATCGTCTATAAATAGTCAATTTACTATTTATAGTAAGTTGCGAAATCTAGGACACCCTAATCCATAGCTCAAATGGTAGACTAAGTGAAAAAAAAAAGTTATGAAATCTAGGAGTTTTAGTTATAGTTTACTTCTGATTTCTCTTCCATTGCTTGGTATCCCTATTTAAAGGGTTGTGAACTCGTTATTTTCATTCATCAATCAATTCAACAAGTTTCTTTCATATATCTTAAAATTATTTCTATTTCTTTTCTGCGTGGATTCTAGAAGTCTCTATGAGGAGTCTTGAGAAGCTCCATGGATTCGGATTAGTTATCCTTGAGGAAGACGGTGATTAACCTCATCACGTTCATCCCAGCATCAGATTGTGGGACCCACTTTAATGTATATGTTGTATATCAATGTTGCCCATCCCTTTTGCCACCATATTTTAAGTCATGATCCCAAAAATGAATCATATTCAAATCTCAGGTGGACCACACTACAGGAAGATGTGGTGATTGAACGCCCACCGTTAAAAACTTCCTAGGCCCACCATAACGTTTATTTTCTATCCAACCCGTTGATAAGATCAAGCAGACATGGATGAAAGGAAAACACAAATATCAGCTTATTAAAAAAATGGACATTCAATCACCACTGATTCTTATGGTGTGTTCCACCAGATATTTGGATCAACTTCATTTTCGGGCTATAGCTAAAATGAGCTTGGAAAATAGGACGGATGGCACGGATATATAACACGTACGTCAAGGTGGGCCCACAGTCACGGCCTCACCAAAGTCGGTGTTTCCCTGGTATCACCGAATCTGGGTGCTGGCCATTGGGTCTAAGAATTGAAACCGCACAGCGAAAAAAGTCAAGCTAGTAGATACTTTATTACCGGATAATTGATACCCACGCTCAAGAATTTGTACACGTAGCATTTATCTTAATCAATATGAACCGTTCAAATCACTATGCCCGCATTGTAAACGTAATTAAATAGAAATACTAATTAATGATTTGGAAGGTACCAAAGTCAGATAAGTGGATATCTATTTGTTGAGACTGAACAATCTAATCTTGTTAAGTCAACTGTAAATTATATATCCTCGTTTGGTTGCATATATTTGGAATGCATTGAATTCCAAATCCTAAATACATTGGAAACCGATGCATTTGGAATTCTCAATTATATTTGTAATTACATTGCATTGGATTTCAAATTTTATATTTAACACCATCTGTTCTACAAGCACTGAAATCGTGTATTATATTTGTAAAAGCTTGAATTTGGCCAACTAATTCATTTATAATATTTCAAAATTGTATACATGTGTAACATTATAAATAGTTATTATAATAAGTATATCAAAACATACACTTTGGGTAAACTTGAGGTAATTTCAAGCCTTAGTTGGGCCACAAAAGTAGGCCCACAAACATGCAAACACCTACTAGTAGGTTCAATAACTTCTAGCTCAAAAGCGATCATGTAGGGGCTGTGATGTGTACTTGAAATCTTAAACAATTATGTTGGGGCAATGACTTACAGTTGAAATCTACTTTCAATATTAGATGGGTCATCCAACTTTACACCAAGGGTCAAAATTATGAGTTGAACTGTGATTTTGGTGGGCCTCACCAAACAAAATAGTTGAGAGAGAAACGTTCACTCCTAATTTTTGCAAGGTCCACCTTGATGTATATGTTGTATAGGGTATTGTTCAAAATTTTGGTATCGTGCGTTATATATCGTATCCTTGGGATACATATACGTATCGGTTATCACACGGGATATATCATTTGTACTGAGTAATTTATCCAACTTATAGAGAAACATGAGGAAACATTGAAAAATTGGTTGAATTTTTAAATGAAACTTTATGTATTGGTAAAAAAGACCTTAATACACGCTTTTAAATCGTTACCAATGTTCAAAATATTGGTATCGCGCTACGTATCGCATTCTTGGGATACAGATACATATTAGTTATTGCACGGGATATCGATATATCGTTTGTATCAAGTAATTTATTGTACTTTTTGGAAAATAGTGGGAAATTTATTGAATTTTTCAACAAACTTCATTAATTGTTAGAAAAGACCTTAACACACACTTTTAAATCATAGCGTCTTAAAAAATAAGTGCACATAATAGGTTTTCTTTGTGTAGGGTCCTAAGTTATGCGTTGCTTGATTGAACTAATATTGAATGCATAACATTTAGGGTGTATGTAATGATCATTTATAGCTAGTTGAAGGAAAATCTTGAATTTTTTTATTTTTTATTTTTAATAATTTTTAATTAAAAATAATTTTTTATTTTTCAAAAATTAAAAAAGACGTAATAAATCAGTATATTAGCCTCATACATACTTGATTTCATGTTTGAAGTACAATTTGAGGGAATTACACCCGGATCCATAGCTCAACTGGTAGACTGAGTGGAGATACCTCGTTTCAACACTTGAGGTCTTGGTATTGATCCCTAGTGGGGGTGGCTAACAGTGCAGTGTGTACTAACAGTGGGTGTGTAGAAAGAAAAAAAAAAAAAAAGAAAAAGAAAGTATGTGTTAAGGTCTTTCTCAATAAGGTAGGCCTCGGATCCATCCGCACAGCTCCTTAGTCCCCAGTATTTTGTGCTGGTTCCTCCCCCTTTCCAACTTGTACAGGGGTTTTTTGCTTTTGGACTCCCCATCCTTTGCTTGCTGGGTTGTCCTTTCTTGGTTGGTTTGTTTATTTGTAAAAAAGGAAAGATAGGGTAGTGGGGTGACATGATAGGAGTGGCCGTAGTCTTTTTGTGGTGACCCTCCCGAAGGCCTGTAAAATTTTCAAATTAATGGAATTTTGGTGGCAGGAGTCCATTTTCAAAAAAAAAAAAAAAAAAAAAAAAGCAATTTGAGAGAATTGAAAATTTTCAAATTTTCTCCAAACTAGACAACCTAAACTTAAATTTCAAAATTATAGTGTATATGATGATCATTTCATCAAATACTCATAGATACTTCGAAGTTTATCTCAATCGATGGCTGGTTAAAAGAAAAGTTTGAAAAACAAAAAACATGAAGAACATGAAGAACTTTTGGATATCGACATCAAATTAGCTCCAACTCCATGAACCTTTTATGCAAAACATGAAGAACCAAGAGATTTGTAACCACTTGACACTAATTTAACATAATTTCAAGAAAAAATGGATCGAAAATTGTAAATACTCACCGGATCGAATGTGTGGGATATATCAACACTACTTATGCATTTCACATCGCATAGGTATACAAGATATATCGGCCATCGATATTTAAAACCTCGTGTATACCTACACCATCCATAAGTTTTTCAAGCTCATTTTAGGTCATGGTACTAAAAATTAAGTAAATTCAAATCTCAAATGGACCACATTACCAAAAATAGTTGTGATTGAATACCCACATTAAATTCCTAGGACCCACTGTAATGCATGGTTTGGCATCCAACCAGTTGATAAGGTCACACAAACCTAGATGATGGAAAAACAAAAACATCAACTTGATCTAGAACTTTTGTGGACCCCCAAGAAGTCTTTAATGGCGGGCTTTCAATCCCTACTTTGTGGTCCACTTGAGATTTCGATCTACTTCATTTTGTGGACTAACTTAAAATGAGTTTGAGGCAGATTGTGTCCTGCCGGATGATGTTCGGTTTGAGGCAGATCCATTCTTAAGTGGACCACACATTGGGGATTGAACGGCTACCATTAAAAACTTCTTGACAGCTGCAGAAGTTTTGGACCAAGCTGATATTTGTGTTTTCCCTTCATCCATATCTATAAGGTATGTTACCTTATGAACATGTTAGATGGTAAATAAGCATCATGGTATCCGGCCCTTACCAAGGTTTTAACAGTGGGTGTCATTATCATTGCTTTTTCTATGGTGTGGTCTACTTGAGCCTCAGATCTACATCATTTTTATGATTAGACCTAAAATAATCTGAAAAAAAATAAATAAATAAATTTGGATGGACAGCATGGATAAAACTCATACCTCATAGTGGGACCCACAAAGCCCTGCTTGGACAAATCATCGTTGAGGGAGAAGGACGTAATAGTCTTCCAAAGGAGATAATGAGCGCGCTCCTTAGTTATTGTGAATTATTTTGTCCTTTTTAATAATTAAAATAAACCAACCCAATCATGAGACCCACATTGGACAACTAATAAAAGGAAGATCGTATTAATTGGACAGTGCCAGACTAGTGGATATTTATTAGTTTAAAACAACCCAATCATGAGACCCACTTTCGTTTTATGGTTCTCACCTGACAGATGGAGTGCATTTACATATAAAACATGTTGGATCCCACAGAACTTGAGTGTTTTACTAAACTGCTGATATTTGATCTTCTGGTTCATGTAATGGTTCTCACCTGATGGACACAGTGCATTTAGAAATAAAAAATGGTGGACCCACTTGGGAATGGGTCGGGTCAGCATGCAGGTCAACTGAGTGGGTTCGGCCAGGCTAAATGAGTAGGGGACATGTGTTGAGGTATAAATATGACCTGTTTAAGTAAATGATTTGGGCATGACCTGACTCAGCCCATATAGGTTATCAATTAGCTAACCAGACCAGACCCAAAACCCGAAACCAAATAAAGAAGAAAAATATATGTAAATATCTTATACAGGAGGTCTCAAGTCCAACGGGTTAGACCACAACTAGAGTTGAACACGGGATGACTTGACTCGGCAGACTTGACTTATCCAACTCATTCAGACCCGACAAGACCTGGACCAAGTGGGTGAGTCCATCCGAACTGAGTAGACTTCGTCCAATCCGAACTCAAACTGAATCAGGTTCAAGTCACCCAGTAACTCGACTCGACTCGAAATCCAACTCAGTATTGACTCGGCTCGACCCGAGACCTAACTCGTACATATTAAAAATATATAATAATAATAATAAAACAGATTTGACATTTTGGATATGAGATGTCATGTAGCTGATGGAGAGGCTGCAATTCCCGCCGGTGCACCTAGGTTCTGAGTTGTGATTTCAGCCCGTGGATACCTACAACACCTGAGTCAATGCTGACTCGATCTGACTAGGTACCCATGACCAGGTTGGACTCGGTCCGGATTAATCCAGGCCAGACTGGGATTCAGATCAGGTCAGGCATGTTTGACTCGGTATTGAGTCGGGTCGTTCGGGTCAGGTCTATTTCAAAACCGGGTTGAGTCGGGTCAGCCCTAACATGGGCCAACTCGATTCTGCGCCTAGCTCTAAACACAACTAAGCATCCATCAAGACATTTCTTATATGTTTGACATCCAAGCCATCCAATACTTTTTCCCATCATGGGTATCACTTCGTAGAACAATCGGCCACATCCACCCATCCAGTGAACCACATCTGTATTTTAATTATTTATCAATTGCTAGAAATTCTTTTCAACGGTATGGCCCACCTGATAAGTAAATTGCTAAAAAGAATTTAAATTATTTATCAATGGATAGAAATTGTTTTCAATGATATGGCCACCTGATATGTGGATGGCTACAAAGTATCGATCACTTTGTAGAACAATCAGCCACATCCACACATCCAGTGGACCACATTTGTGTTTTAATTACTTATCAATGGCTACAAACTGTTTCCAATGGTATGACCCACCTAATAAGTGGATGGCTAGAAATTGTTTTAAGTAATGAGTCTTGGGTCAGGTTTTCGCAAGAATTCTTAAACCGTTGATCAGCAAATAGGTTGGACTTAATTAGTTCGGCTGACCCAGCCCGGTCCGAACAAGATCCATTGCCACCCAGTTACAGTCCTTTCTTTCTTACTAAAGTATCATCTGTGCATAAAATCGGAGCGGTTTTAAAAAGGGATATGCAATTAAAGATTATCATTCAAGAAAATCAGGCTACTGATTGGATGGTCCAAAAACGTACGTATGTTGAATCACGCCACACTTTCCTTTATTTCAACAATATGGTGGCCTTCATGAGAGAATATCAGACTGATTTTTGGCCATTCGTTCTTCATGATGTACCCATATCTCGATTGTCCTACAAAAGTGACAGGGGCCGTATTTTGTTAAAGATTACATCAGGAAATTGTATAAGATAATCCTCTATTGAAGGATCATTTGCTGAATAATTTGCCTATAATATGTAAACGTAGCATTGCCCAACCCAAGCATGCCAATATGTCATACGTGTGCAAAATCCCAGCTTCCATCAGGTGGACCCCACTTTTGGATCTTCTGGGGAAAAATTAGGCCGTTACACTCCTCAGGTATGCCACCACAAAACAAATGCACATTACAAAAAAACTAATATCATTCACATAAATAAGAATCAAAACATCCAAACAAGTTTATGTTTTCGTAACAAGTTGATGCAGGAGGTGTTGCGAGATGTCTTAAATCTGAGTCCTTTCGCAACTGGGATGCGGAAAGGAGTTTCGCGGATTTCGTGTCACAAGTCCTTTCGCAACTGGGATGCGAAAGGAGTTTCGCGGATTTTGTGACGCAAGTCCTTTCGCAACTGGGATAAGAAAGGGAAGTTGTCAAAACTATAAATTAGGGTCCCTAGGGCTATTCTAATATTATTCCAAGACTTCCTAAAGGTATTCTAAAGGGTTCTAGGGTTATCAAAGGGTGTAACAAGGGTGAGATTCGAGGTCGTTCGAATCGGGTAAGTCTTTTCTCTTTGTAATTGATGCATTCATAGTAGTGATCTGTCGCTTTGTGACGTGGTTTTTTCCCGCAAGGGTTTTTCACGTTAAATCTGTGTGTTCTCTTTTCTTTTGTGTGTGCTTGGTGCCATTGGATTGCTATCCTAGATCTAGATCTGTGTGATTCCGCAGGCCAAAAATCCCCAACAAGTGGTATCAAAGGTAAAGTTGGGGCACATATCTGAATCTGAGGGATTAGTAATAATGACGAGCACCAGGTATGAGTTTGAGAAGTACTCAGGGAAAAATAATTTTGAGTTATGGAAGATTAAGATGATTAGCCTGTTAACCAAGCAAGGCGAGGATGGTGCTCTTGAGGAACAAAAATCTACTATGACTGATGATGAATGGAATACTCTTGATAAGAAGGCTTTATCATCGATCCGTTTATGTCTCACGGATGAGGTTCTCTACAACATCATGAGGGAGAAAACTGCGGCTAAGTTATGGGCGAAGTTAGAGGATGTCTATGCGAAGAAATCTTTGGAAAATCGCCTACACCTGAAGCGGCAGTGGTATAACTTTAAGATGGCAGAGGGTGGAGATCTGGAGGCTCACATTAGCAACTTTAATAAATTGGTTTGCAAATTGCTGGATATGGAGGAAGTAATGAAAGATGAAGAACAAGCATATATGTTGCTGAATTCCCTCCCGGCGTCCTATGAGTCATTCAAGGACACTATGTGCAGCATGAATAAAACCCTGAGTGTCGACACTGTTATCTCAGCCCTTCAAGGGAAGGCTATGAGACAGCTAAACAGCGACATGAGGACGTCTTCTGAGGCACTATTTACGGTGGGTAGGAATTCTGGACAAGGTACAGGTTCTTCTGGTTCTAGATCCAAATCCAGGGACAAGGGCAAAGGAAAGGTAAAGTGCTGGAACTGTGGGAAGGAAGGACATGTGAAGAGGGATTGTGAAAATCCTAAATCTAAGAGGGAAGATTCTGAGGTTTCATGCAGGGAGGCTAACACCGTCATGTCAGATGAATCGAGTGGATGTGATGGTGTCTTCGCTCAGACGGTCATACGATGATCGTAAGGATGAGTGGATGCTAGACTGTTCACTCCCCAAGTATAGGGTTGTGAAGTAGTAATAAAGTCGGTGAGACCGAGGTCGAATCCACAGGGACTGAAACCTGTACGTAATCTGAAACTAACTAGGGCTAGAACTAGAATAAGATGAAATCTAAATCAGGTGAATTTGAGGAATAATGGTGAAATAGTAAACTAAAATATGTAGAATTCAAAGGTAGAAACTAGGGTGCCAAGGATCCACTTGTAGAGATCAGAGAGATCTACGATTGATTCATGAATTCAACTGGACTTCGAGTCCCATCTTCATTCAGTTGGAAGATATGTCACTAAAACTCGATCTGAATTTCCTTTGATCTAGTCTTCAAAAAGATGAAAGGTATGAGAATTAGAGTCTATTCCATCACAAAACCTTGCCCATGAGACAAAGCAACAACAGAAGTTAACTAATTCACAATCCATCCAAGGGAATTATGAACATTAGGAAGGGTGCCGTCATCCAATCATGCCCAGGGGACAATGGTGAACAACAGGGTTCCAAAGTTATAATCACAATAATGAAAACGAAATACTCAAAGCCATCGCAGATCTATTATAATTTTAAGTCATAACAAATCATTAAAAACTGTGAATATTCTATCTATCAAACTAGAATCAAACATCATCAGTTCAGAAACATGAATCAACACAATCGTAAACGGCCATCACACGACAAGCTTCACCTCTTGGCCCTAGCCAAGAGATTCAGCCCAACATGAATGGGCTGGATCCCTTAAACAAATACAAAATAAAAAGAAAAAGAAAAAAAAACAAACAAACACTACTCTCTCTCTCTCTCTCTCCCTCCTGCACGTTCCAAAACCAAGGCAAAAAAAGATCCCCTCTCATGTTCTCTCTCTCTTTCTTATAGGCAGGTAAGACGATGGAGAGCTCTCACGCAAAAGAGGCGGTGGCTGGGTCGGCAGAAAGCTTCCAATTGCGTGCGTATAGCTTACGCAGCAGCTTCTTCTTTCGTAGCAAAACTGTCTTGCGTTGGAATCAAATTTGCGGCCAATGGATGCTTCACATGAAAGATCTAAGACGTTCAGTCGTCTTGGCTCTGGTCGATCCCACCTTAGAAATATTTTGGACGGTCCAGATGGACGAGCCGATCACCGCCATGGACGCACAAGCAGCCGTGAAAACCGGCAACTTCCGGACGCACGTCCTGCATATTGAATACGCAGTTGGAGTCAGTGGTGTCAGTGGGACCCATGATCGAATTCTAATGGGCAATCCACGCCGTCCATTGTCTTAATCACGAAAAATCGGTCGGGCATGACCGTTTTTGGTTCAACTTCTTAGTGGGCCATGGATGATTTCATTCCACCGTCCGTCTTCCTTTTGGATGTCTGCGATCCATCCTCCTTATTTCCTTAAAAATCGTCACCTAGGCCTTGGTGAGTAGGCCGTTACGAATCTGATGAATGGCTTGGATTGTCCATATGGACAATGTCTGGGGCCCACAACAGCAACCGACGCTCGTGCGAAGGCTTGCTATAACGGCAGTTGCCATTTGCGTAAGGAGTCGGTCAACACCGACTTTGACCGGGATTCTCCGTCCGGTGCACTGAGAGTGCACTTGTGCACTGTGCACTGACACCTCCAATGGGATCCACTGCAATGTTTCGGATGAAATCTAGTCCGACCATCTGTTTCCTCAGCTAATGTAATGCGTTTAGACCAACATTGAAGCATATCCAGATATCCGGTGGGCCCAAGTTTAACGATTCATGGGCTGATCAAGTCGTTGGGCCACTTCCACATGGATCCAAGGACTCAACTTTCACATGTACGCTTAATTTAAGGTCCTCAGGCCCTGTATGAAGTTTCGAGCCGATCAGATGGTGGGAATCCTGTGATCTTGCATTTTGGACATTTTTTCAGGCCTGTTTGAAGTGAGTAGCTGGAATTCCTCTAATCTCTGGTGTGTAAATCCTCGATATTGGTCCCATGAAGTCCCGTCCAATGTCTTAGTGATGCCAGAGCGTTAAATCCGTGCTTTTAGCGTCCTTTCCAGCTCACGCTCCTAGATTCACCTTGCATCACAAACATGATTAAAATAAGCTGTTAAGCATTACCATGTATGTAAAATTAGGTAATAATTGGGGTCTGATATGCAATATTCGACCCTCATCATAGACATAGGGGCATCTTTTCACATGACTCCTCATCGGAGTTGGTTCACCAGCTACAGGGAGTGCGATGGTGGACAGGTGTTTATGGGCAATGGCTCTACCTATAGTGTTGTGGCTGTTGGTACGGTGCACATCAGGATGTTTGATGGGGTGGAGCATACCTTGACAGATGTGAGGCACGTTCCTGATTTGAAGCAGAATCTGATTTCTCTTGGTGTACTTGAGGCAAAAGGATGCAAGTACACATGTATTGATGGTGCTCTTAAAGTATCTAAGGGGGCACGGGTAATCATGAAAGCGTAACGACTCGATCATGTTTACAGGTTGATCGGGAGTACTTCAAAAGGTGGAGCTACGGTGGATGTAGCGGATTCCACCTCTGCACGTGTGTGGCATGTTGGGCATGACCACATGAGCGGGCAGGGTAGGAAGGCTGAGATGTGTGGACAAGGATACAGAGCAGGTGGAGCAGCCACCTGTGAGAAGAATCACATGGATGATCGCAGGATATTGGCGAGATACATGAACGACTCCAATATTGTAGGGGATTCATCTTCTATTCAGATGACTCTAGGTGAGCCTGGTGTTGAAAAGTGGAAGGTGACTATAGGTGATATGATGGATTCGTTGTACCAGACCGATATATGGGAGCTGGTGGAGCTTCCAGTGGGCCGGTGAGCGGTTAGATACAGGTGGATCTTCAGAAGGATACAACATAGATACATGACGAGGTTGGTAGCGAAGGGTTATGCTTAAAGAGAAGGGATCGGCTTATCAGAGATATTCGCGCCGACGGTAAGCAGGTATCTATCAGATCCGTGATTGGCGTTGATTGGCCAATGTGATCTTGAGCTATGATGTGATGCAGAAATAAGAGAAGAGGTCAAGATGTTACACGGTTGAAGATTGAAGACATGGTGAAGATTTTTGCGAGATGTCTTAAATCTGAGTCCTTTCGCAACTAGGATGCGAAAAGGAGTTTCGCGAATTTCGTGTCGCAAGTCCTTTCGCAACTGGGATGTGAAAGGAGTTTCACAAATTTTGTGACGCAAGTCCTTTCACAACTGGGATACGAAAGGAAAGTTGCCAAAACTAAATAGGGGTCCCTAGGGCTATTCTAATATCATTCCAAGACTTCCTAAAGCTAAAAGGTTCTAGGGTTATCAAAGGGTGTAGCAAGGGTGAGATTCGAGGTTGTTCGAATCGGGTAAGTCTTTTCTCTTTGTAATTGATGCTTTCATAGTAGTGATCTGTCGCTTTGTGCCGTGGTTTTTTCCCGCAAGGGTTTTCCACGTTAAATCTGTGTGTTCTCTTTTCTTGTGTGTGTGCTTGGTGCCATTGGATTGCTATTCTAGATCTGTGTGATTCCGCGGGCCAAAAATCCCCAACAGGAGGATCCGAGTCGGATGATGCTGAGTTGTCAGATGGCACGTTGATGGTGCTGAGATACCTTGAGTTGGTAGATCAGCGCAAGGATGGTAAACGATCGTGATCTTTCCTTTATCGTTTAGGAAGTGATTCTGAATTCGATTTGAACCAGATTTTTGGTAGATTATTTCTTTTATTACGTATTTCAATTTTTGCATGATTATTGGGATTTCCAGATTTTTGGCAGATTATTTCTTTTATTACATATTTCAATTTTTGCATGATTATTGGGATTTTTGCTATTTTTAGTAAAATTTTGATAAGGATGATTTTTAGCTATACAACCCGGCTTGTGGGCTGATTTTTTTGGGGGGGTCTTTTGATTTGATAATAATGAATTGAACATCAGAGGAGTTTCTTTGTGTTTTTGGGCGAATCTCTTGTGTTCTTCACTGTGAATTATCTGTTGAAACTAGCGTACAGAATAATCGTTATTCTGTGCGGCGTCAGTTGGTATCAGAGCTTCAGCATCTTCCTGGGGTGAGAACTCATCAGTTTCAATGGCTGGTGGTCGTGGTCGTGGTCGTCGTGGTCAGGTTCCGAACGAGGAAGTCCTGCACCGTGATCGTAGCGTTCAAGTAAGAGGTGATGATTATTGTATTGAGGATAGAGTACAAATTACAGAACAACGGCGGTTAACGCGTCTCATGCATATTCGATGATCGTGAAAATGGAAGATAACGATTCCAATTCTAGTTTCAAAAACCCGTATCACAATCGTGCTCAATTTGGGACACACCGTGTTCGGGAGGATCGACATGGAGACTTCGGTTTCAGAGTGGATCTGCCCGAGTTTTCTGGTACGCTACAGGTTGAGGGATTCATCGATTGGTTGAATGAAGTAGAGCGTATTTTTTATTATAAGGAAGTCCCAGATCGTGTCAAAGTGAAACTGGTCGCTATCAAACTCAAAGGCAGACCATCTGCGTGGTGGGAGCAGTTGAGGCGATCACGAGAGAGGCAGAGCAAAGCCAAGATCACTGATTGGGAGAGGATGAAGAAGAAGATGAAGGGTCACTTCCTTCCTTTTGGCTACACTCAAACCTTATTTCAGCGACTTCATTCGTTGAGGCAAGGCACGAGATCGGTTGATGATTACACGGAAGAGTTCTATCAATTGATAGCCCGGAATGATTTATCTAAGACGGAAGAGCAGATGGTGACGCGGTATTTGGGGGGATTACGACAGCCCCTACAGGATGTCCTTAGCCTTCACTCGCTGTGGACCGTTTCTGAAACATACCAGCGTGCAATTGCTGTGGAAAAACAGCAGAACAGGAAGCTAGTGATAAGAAGCGATTAAAGAAGTTGGCCAGTTCGCCCTCAAGAATCTCGTCCTACTCAACAACAACCGCAAGGTAATTCTAACTCTAATATTAGATGTTTCAGATGTGGTGAACAGGGACATAGAGTGACTGAGTGCAGGAAGCCTACCAGTCAGAAGGGCAAAAATTCTTATTAATTGAGGAAGACGAGGTAGACGAGACTGAGGAGGTTGGAGAGCCTGTGTATGACGATGATGAAGATGGAGGTGTGTGTTGTATGGAGATGGCCATGAAAACTCTGGTCGTTCGCAAGAGCCTACTGACCCAAGGGTGATTCAGGGGACGATGGTTGAGGACCAATATTTTCCACATGACCTGCACAGTTGCTGATAAAGTCTACAAGATGATCATTGACAGTGGCAGTTGTGAGAACGTAGTGTCTGAAGAGGCTGTCCAAAAATTGCAGTTGAAAGCAGATCGTCATCCCAAGCCATACAAATTGTCATGGCTAAATAAGGCAGTGAGGTAAAAGTAGATAGGCGATGCTTAGTGTCTTTTTTTATCGGCAGGAAATATTTTGATAGTGTTTGGTGTGATGTTGTGTCTATGGATGCTTGTCATGTATTATTGGGCAGACCTTGGCAGTTTGATCGTAGTGTTGTTCATGATGGGCGGAAAAATACATATTCCCTTAGCATCAAAGGGAAGAAGATTGTGTTGGCGCCTCGTCGGGAAGGAACCACTCCTATCCCGGTAGCCAATAATATTAACCTGCTTTCTATGTCCAAGTTTTTAGTTGAGATTGAGCGTGGGGACGTGGTCTATGCTCTGCTACCTTGTGGGAATAGTGTAGCAGACGTGAACCCAGATTTACCAGCAGAGGTGCAGCAGCTGCTAGCAGAGTTTTTTGACCTGATGCCAGAGGATCTTCCTCTTGGGCTGCCGCCTATGAGGGATATTCAACATCAGATCGACTTTATTCTAGGGTCAAGTTTGCCTAATCGACTGGCCTATCGCCTTAGTCCTAAGGAATCTGACGAGTTGCAGAGACAGGTGGTAGAGTTGTTGGAGAGGGGCTACATCCGTGAGAGTATGAGCCTATGTGCAGTCCCTGCCCTGCTGGTGCCAAAGAAAGATGGCTCTTGGCGTATGTGTTGACAGTAGAGCAATCAATAGGATTACAGTGAATTATAGGTTTCCAATTCCCCGCCTAGATGATATGTTAGATCAGCTGTTCAGTTCTAAGGTTTTCTCAAAAATTGACCTTAAAAGCGGATACCACCAGATCAGAATAAGGCCTAGAGATGAGTGGAAGACAACTTTTAAGACGCAACATGGCTTGTATGAGTGGATGGTCATATCTTTTGGACTATCCAATGCGCCCAGTACATTTATGAGATTTATGCATCAGGTTTTACGGCCTTTTATGGGGAAATTCGTTGTAGTTTATTTCGACAATATCCTCATTTATAGCCCGACATGGGTGTCACATTTTGAGCACCTCCGTGCTGTTTTTGATATGCTAAGGACGGAGCGCCTGTTTGTCAATCAGAAGAAGTGTTCTTTCTTCACTACTTCTGTAACCTTTCTTGGTTTTGTTGTATCTACTGATGGTGTTCATGCAGATCAATCAAAGATAGATGCGATCTTAGAGTGGCCCAAATCAAAGACCTTGCACGATGTCAGAAGTTTCCATGGATTGGCATCCTTCTACCGCCGGTTCATCAGGAACTTCAACACCCTGATTGGCCCTATCACAGAGTGCCTCAAGGGACGTGATTTCCAATGGCCTCAGGAGGCAGAGGCCAGTTTTCAACTGGTCAAGCAAAAGATGACAGAGGCACCAGTTTTCGCACTTCCTGATTTTGAAAAGGTGTTTGAGGTAAATTGTGATGCATCTGGGGTTGGCATTGGTGGTGTTTTGAGTCAAGAGGGGCGCCCCATAGCTTCTTTCAGTGAGAAGCTATCGGGATTAAAGAAGAATTATTCCACCTATGATCTGGAGTTTTATGCTATAGTTCAGTTCTTAAAGCATTGGCACCACTACCTCATACAGAGGGGAGTTCATTCTTATCACTGATCATGAGGCCCTGAAGTACATCAATGGCCAACACAAGTTGAGCAGACGGCATGCCAAGTGGGTGGCGTACTTGCAGGAGTTCACGTTTGCACTGAGGCACCAAGCAGGGAGTCTGAATCATCTTGCAGATGCATTGAGCCGTCGTACATTACTCCTCACCACCATGAGCACTAGAGTTGCAGGATTTAAGGCTTTCACTGATATGTATGCAACAGATCCTTCCTTTAGGAGGATAGTACAGGAGGTAACTGATGGTCAACGTCATGATTTTATTTTGCATAATGGTTATCTGTTTCGTGGATTACAGTTGTGCATTCCAGATTGTTCCCTAAGGCAGCAAATTATTAGTGAACTTCATAACGAGGGTCACTTTAGGAGAGATAAGACGTTGGCCCTGATCTCTTCTGACTATTATTGGCCCAAATTGGCCAGTGACGTGGCTCGTTATGTGGAGCGTTGTTATGTGTGTCAGCGGTCCAAGGGAGTTCTCACTAATGCGGGCCTATACACTCCTTTACCTGTTCTTGAGGCCCCTTGGTTCGATATCAGTATGGACTTTGTGTTGGGCTTACCCCGTACTCAACGGGCCTTGGATTCTATTTTGGTTGTGGTTGACAGGTTTTCCAAGATGGCCCATTTTGTAGCTTGCAGGAGAACGATGGATGCTGTCTGGATCGCCCATCTCTACTTCAGGAAGATTGTGCGTTTACATGGTGTTCCTCGATCAATCACTTCAGATCGTGACACCAAGTTCATGAGTAATTTCTGGAGGAGTTTATGGGAGAAACTGGGGACACAGTTGAATTTCAGCAGTGCCTACCACCCCCAGACGGAGGGTGAGACCGAGGTTGCGAACCGGAGTTTGGGTAACCTTTTAAGGTGTTTGGCAGGAACTAAACCAAAGCAGTGGGATTTGGCATTACCACAAGCAGAATTTGCCTATAACAAATCGAAGAACAGAACCACGGGAATGAGCCCATTTGAGATTGTCTATGGTCAGAATCTATCGGGGGTGCTGGACTTAGCCCCTATTCCACGGGTAGGTTGTTTGAGTCCTAAGGCAGATGAGATGGCAGAACATCTTCGGGGCATCCATGATCAGGTGAAACTGGCCATTCACGAGAGTAATGCCAAGTACAAGGTTCGGGCCGGCAGTCGTCGTCGTCAGGTACTATTTGATGTTGGTGATTTTGTTTGGGCAGTATTAACTCGTGATCGTTTTCCTGTTGGAGAGTATAATAAGCTTAAGGAGCGGAAGATTGGACCTTGTGAGATACTGCAGAAGATCAATGATAACGCCTACAGGCTGCGCCTTCCTAGTCATTTGAGGACTTCTGATGTCTTTAATGTGAAACACCTGAGTCCTTGTTTCGTGGACTCTGATGATGCTACTGTGAACTCAAGGACAAGTTCTTTCCAACCCGGGGCGACTGATGCAGGAGGATCCGAGTTGGATGATGCTGAGTTGTCAGATGGCACGTTGATGGTGCTGAGATACCTTGAGTTGGTAGATCAGCGCAAGGATGGTAAACGATCGTGATCTTTCCTTTATCGTTTAGAAAGTGATTCTGAATCCGATTTGAACCAGATTTTTGGTAGATTATTTCTTTTATTACGTATTTCAATTTTTGCATGATTATTGGGATTTCCAGATTTTTGGCAGATTATTTCTTTTATTACGTATTTCAATTTTTGCATGATTATTGGGATTTTTGCTATTTTTAGTAAAATTCTGATAAGGATGATTTTTAGCTATACAGCCCGGCTTGTGGGCTGATTTTTTTGGGGGGTCTTTTGATTTGATAATAATGAATTGAACATCAGAGGAGTTTCTCTGCGTTTTTGGGCAAATCTCTTGTGTTCTTCACTGTGAATTATCTGTTGAAACTAGCGCGCGTACAGAATAATCGTTATTCTGTGCGGCGTCACAAGTCCATCACAGGAGAGAAATGTAGGTTTCGTAAATCACAATCCAATTCAATTCAATAATAGCAATGGTAACGTTGAACTTGATAGTGGCATTGAATCCAAGTACGTAGTTTCTATGATGGCATGCATAGTCCCTACCGAACGAGAACATGCCAGTACCAGACACCACCGACACTGATCTCTTTGCTCCAAGGTCCAGCTATCTCTGCCTTGGATCTCAAGTGTGCTTCCATTGTACTTCTCATTCTCGAATATGATTGAAATGGCTAAGTGGAGATCTGTACCGTCCAATGCACAATTCACTTATACCTTGTTCTCATCCAACTTGCTTCAAATTGCTCTCGATGCCTTCCGTCACTGCATCATCAATAACAGCTATGTTTGAATTGTATTAAAGTCCCTATATGCCATTCTCTAACCGCTCAAGCTTTTTAAGTAATTGGTTGTTTGACTCTCTTAATATATATATATTCATATGCCATCCTCTACCAGCTCGAGCTAATTTTAGAGTGATTGGTTGTTTGACAAATGGTTGATCCCAGTAACATGAATTGCTGTCACGTTCTCACCTGCCCATCAATCTTAATGATAGAATACCATGTTCATCTCCTTGGGAACCTAGCCGTTACCATCAGTGTGGTCCACCAATATTGTAAGAATGGATTAAAAAATCATGTTGAGATGAATTATCAATGCTTTGAGACTAAGTCCTCAAGGTATAAAGGAAAGGAAGTCAACAGTATTCGGGATTTTGAATACTTGTAGACAGATTATTTTATGGATGTAACAACAACCTATCCAATATTCCCACGCAATGTCTTATATCTACTTTTATATTTTATTTGACTTCCATTTTATATATTTTATATATGAACCGCCCTAGCCTAACTGGCATAGTCATCGGCCAGTGTCCATAGCTAACAGAGCACCATGTGGGGGAGAATGTGCATAGATCCATGCTGAAAATAAAAAATTAGGCCATTTCAAAACTCAGGTAGGCCATACTAGATTATTAGTTTCATTGGGGCACACATTAGTTTATATCTGCCATCCAATCCATTCATATGATGCTTCTCACGGGGATGAAGGGACTTTCCAAAGATCATGCTTTTCGGAAACTCAAGTGGGCTACACCACATGAATTTAGTGGTTTTATGCATGATTTTCTATAATGGGGTCCACCTAAGTTTTTGATCGGGGTGAAGGCCAAACATGAGAGGTGGCGCGCCTGATGGACAGGATGGAAGTGGTAGACATGGCTCCATGCGCACCTACACTGGAGAACAATTGAGTTATCATTTATGTATATTATCTCAGTAGAGCTTTTTGATGCTCTGGCACCATAGAACGATTGATACGCGGGAACTCCAAAATTTAACACGTGAAAAATATTAACTTAAATTATGCCATGTAATTGTGGAACTAAATATTGTAATTATGCTATAATCCCAAAATATGATTAATTCAAGAAAGCCTAAGCACCAAATCGGGAACACTTGTGTGCTAAAATGGGAAATTCGGATATTTTTTTTCATTTCAACCGTCCCGTGAATGTCCACCAATCCAGTAGTTGTGTGATCAAATAATACAACTTTTGGTTTATGGTACACATAACCCGCACCCATAATCTGGTTTGTGCCACGTGTACAATATCTCAGTACCTGCGTATGATCCATCGCACTCTGCCAAAGTATCAAAATTTTCTCACCTTATGAAATAAGTAGAGGTGATAAAAAGCCGTCTCCAACCATTGCCATAAAGGAATTGGCCAGGGCCGGGGCAGACTGGCCGTGTAACTAAAGGAGTTAAATGGTCAATGGTTAAAAATAAGTTCAATGAAAAAAATTGTATGTAGACCACGAAGAAGTGTCTTTAGACCATTTCAACAGTGGCCCACTTAATGACTGGACCAGGGCAACCGGCTAGGTCGGGCCATATATATCATTGGCCCTGGCTTGGCCGCCCCGCCTTGAACATTGGGCCTACATTTCAGGCCTTACCCGGCCCTTGGGCCAAATGTAAGGGCTTAAGCCGTCTCCTAAAGCTCATGATTGGCCCGGCCCATTACCACCACTGGAAATAAGAAGCAGCTACATAAGCGTCCACCTCATTTTCCGGCCAGTGAGGAGTTGAAAGCTATTCCTCTCACCATCTCCACTAGCTACACATGTTGTAAAATAATGCCCACACGTGATCAATATAGGTGAAACCAAAACGCAAAAGAAAAGTGTCAAACAAAATTAAAATGACTAAATCAAAACAAGAGATAAGAGACATAAGGATTTACGTGGTTCAGCAATATTCTTACTCTATAGGGCAACAACACAGATATTTCTTCTTCACTAGATATAAGAGAAACAGAAATAGAAGAATTATCTCACTTTCACCCATGCAAGGAATTCTATAATAAAAAAAATACCTAAAGGATAAACCGAATAGAATAATACCTCTCTCTACAAAGTGCTCTCCTTATATGGACCGCATGCATGAGAAAGAGTCGTGGCAAAACCAAGAGAAACAGGGTTTACAACATAGTCGTATGGGCATAAGGGTGAATGGGAGAGAGAGAGAGAGAGAGAGAGAGAGAGAGAGAGGACATCATCTTCCACTGCCATAATATTCTTCTACTTGAAGACTAGTTTCTTTAAAATTGTGAACAATGATGAGGATTTTCTCCTTATGGCTCGACCGGTCGAGGGTGGTGCTTGACCAGTCAAGTGGTGCTCGACTCAATGTCTAGCGAGCAAATTGGTTTGGGATTCCGAGGTATTCAACCAGTCGAGAGAGGTGCTCGATCGGTCGAGTGGGCTGCTCGACCGGTCGAGGTTACGCAGATTTGAGTCCAGATTTTGTGCGGACTGCGTAAATTTGAAGCGGTTTCGCAAGAGGTGCGAAAGGGAGTTGCCTAAACTATAAATAGTGGTCCTAGGGCTTTTCTAAGGTATGCAAGAGAGTTTCCTAAAGATTTGCAAGGGTTTGCTAAGGGGTTTAGGGCTATTAAAGGTGTGTGTGTGTGTGTGTGTGTGTGTGAGAGAGAGAGAGAAAGAGGAAGCTTGTGGAAGGGAGGTTCTGCTCGTAGAGGTGATCTAATGTGCACTCGACATCTCAGTGCTTATACGTCCTCGTAATCGATGAGATCTCTCCGTTTTTCTTTATTCTCTTATTGTTTATCCACTCCTGCGTGAGTGAAGAAGGTTTGATCCAACGATGTATGCTTGTGATCGGTTGTAATGTTCTACTTCATAGTGGATTGTTGATCTGGACGAGGTCCCCTGGTTTTTACCTCTTTGAGGGTTTTCCACGTAAAAATCTCTTGTGTCGTGTGGTTTGTGCTTTGATTTATGTCATTGCTTTATTATCCCATAATTCTAGTGTATTTGGGAGGGTAGATCCTAAGGTTTTGTGCAACGGCCCCCAACAAAGTGGTATCAAAGCTAAGTTTATTGAACGGAGTGGGATCGATTTTGAATTATGGAAGGTGGCTTATCAAGGATGATCAGTCTCAATGGTTCTAACTAGACCATATGGAAGGCTAAGATGGAGGAGTTGCTTTATTGCAAGGACTTGTATGCTCCAATCTTAGGCATATCAGCAAAAATAAAGGATATGACAGATGATGATTGAAAGAAATTGGACCGGAAGGCGATGGGGTTTATTAAACAATGGTTGGACGATTTTATATTGTTGAGGGTCAGATATTGCATATTAGACCCTGATTAGTACCTAATTTTATGTACATGATAGTGCTTAATGTCATATGTTGATGGTATTTTGCTGCAGGATGCAATTATGAGCGTGGATTGAAAAAGGGAGCTTAAAGCATGGATTTAACGCTCTGATGACACCAAAGGCAATGGACGGATTCCAGGGACTGAGATCGACAGAGTTGCATGCCAGAGATCGAAGAAAACCAAGAAACTGAAGCTTAAGTGGCCCGAAATTGGTCCATAATGCAGGATCACATGGTTTCCGCCATCAGATTGACTCGAAACTTTATACATGTGATGGGGGCCGTAAATTAACCGTACACGTCGAATTTCAGCTAGTGAATCCCTCTGGAAGTAGCCCAACGAGCAAATCAGCCCCGTAATTCTTAAAGTGGGGCCCACCTGATATCTGGATATGCCAGAAAGTTGGTCTCAACCCCTTATAATTGATGGGAAAACGGATGGACGGAGCAGATGTCTCAAAAACATCTCTGTGGGACACACATGTGTACGGTGCATAAGTGGACAGCCGGGTGTGCACCGAATCATTCAAAAGTCGGTCAGCGGTGCTGACCGACTCTCTTTTTTAAAAAAAATCGAAAACCGCAGTTGCCGTTTGATGTTTCGCAACAGAGACCGTCGGTCTCTGTTGTGGGCCCCACACATCATCCAAATGGACAATCCAGACCGTTGATTCGTTTTCTGGGGCAGCCACAGTCCACGCCTAGCTTCTAAAAAGTAAAAATAATTAAGTTTTTGTTTCTTTTAACCGTTCAATGGAAGAACGAACGGTGGGTTTAAAATCCTGTGGGCCACCACAAGTATGATCCAAAACTTCGTATCTCTGACCGAATTTTCATTCTGCATCCACTGGATGGTGTGGATTTTGCAGACAAAGAGCGGAATGGGACCCACAGACTTCACAGCGGAAGAGGTCGCGACCTCTGTTCGCGCATCCGGAAAAACGACCGCTGTGGGCCGGTTCTGCGATCCCAATCATAGTTGGATTGATAATCCGAAACGTTCAACGGTTAGATTACCCCAAGAAAAACCCCTAGGGACATTAGATTTTTGGGGGAGACTATCAAAAACCTGGCTGATTTTATGTTGGCTGCGGAGGCAGCTTCCGTTTCCTGCTGAACAGTAACGTTATACACGCACCGACTTGCCATTTTCTGCTGTTGTGCATACTTTCATCTCCGACTCCAGATCCAGAGGATTAGCACCAATACCCTAAAACCTGTTATAAAAGAAGAGGAAGACAGGGGAGAGAGGGCATCTCATTGGACGCTGGAGAGAGATTCACAGACAGAGAGAGAGAGAGACAGGGAGAGAGAGACTTTCATTGACCGCTTTGTATTCTTTTCTCTTATTTCTTAGCTCTTACTGGTTGTATAAGATCTACTAGCCAGATAACATAAGGTGGCTAAACCCTACTTAGCTAGGGTTATTAGGGGAGTTTGTGAGTGTGATATGAACTATTAGCGCTTGGGATATTACATTGAACTACTTCTCCATTAGTTTCTTATAAGAAATTACATATAGTTTTTAATGATTTTTTGTGACTGCATTACAATTAATCTGTGATAGCTTTATGTAATTCCTTTATTTTTGTCTTGATGTTAGGAAATCCTGTTATTCATCATTGCCCCTTGGACATGGTTGGATGACAGAACTTTTTCTAACATTCATCCATTGTTGATTGGTTGTGGATTGGCTTCGTTTTTGTTGTTACTTTGTCTCATGGGCATAGTTTTGTGATGAAATTGATTCTGAGTCTCACACCTTTCATCTCTTTAGAAATTTAATCAAAAGTAGTTCAATTCCAGTTGAGGTTGTAAATCAAGCGTAATCTCCCTGATCTCTACAAGTGGATCCCCTGAATCCCTAGTTCCCTTCTCTGAATTCTCTAAATTTAGATTAATATTTCACTATTATTCTTCAAAACACAATTGGTTTAGATTTCATCTTAGCCTAGTTCCAGATCTGGTTATTTTCAGATAACGTACAGGTTTCAATCCCTGTGGATTCGACCTCGATATTATCGAGTTTATTACTACATCACAACCCTATACTTGGGGAGTGAACACATATTCCACCATGTGTCTACAGAGACCTTAGCCGCTAGCCTATGACTGAAATTGCAAGGGCTGTATGAAAGGAAGATAGCCGGCAATAAAAATTTTCTGATAAGACGACTTGTGAATCTCAAGTTCAAAGAGGGTGGTTCTATGACTGAGCACATAAATGAGGTCAGCGATATTTTGAACCACCTCTCCGCTATGAAGATGGTCCTGGATGATGAATTACAGGCTTTACTATTACTTAGCTCACTGCTTGATAGTTGGGAGACATTGGTGGTGTATCTGAGTAACTACGCGCCAGACGAAAAGGTGTCCATAGAACATGTAATTAGTTGTCTTTTCAATAAGGAGACAAGGAGGAAGTCTCAGGGGTCTACTCATCAAGAGGCCCTTGTGACACAAGAACGGGGGAGAGGAAAGAACAGAAATGGTGGGAAGGCCTGAGATAAATCAAGAGACAAGTTGAGTACCATAAATGATATTAAATGCTGGAATTGTAGCAAGAATGACCACTACAAGCATAAATGTCGTAATAAGAAGAACGACAAGAAAGGAAAAGAAAAGGAGAAGGAAGATGAATCAGAATCCACTGCGTCCTCTTCAGATGGTGACGTTGTAGTTATTCTTTCAACAAATCACGATGTTTGTCTCACGGCTACGAGTCAGGACACCGACTGGGTGATAGACTCGGGAGCCTCGTTTCATGCGACTCCATGTAGGGATTTCTTCACAAGCTACAAGTCAGGTGATTATAGGACTGTGAAGATGAGAAATTCTGGCTTATTGAAGATCGTAGGGGTCAGTAATATTTGTGTAAAGATCGATGCGGGCTGCACATTGGTTCTCAAGCATGTGAGGCACATTCCAGACCTTCACCTCAACTTGATGTCGACGGGAAGGTTGGATGATGATGGATATGAAAGTCAATTTGTTGGTGAGCGCTAGAAGATCATCAAGGATTCTTTGATCGCAGCCAGAGGTAAGAAGTGTTGCACCCTATACAAGGCAAGTGTCAGTATGTGCAAGGGTTGGTTGAACGTAGTAGAAGATTCAACTATCGACATGTGGCACAAGTGTCTAGGCCACATGAGTGAAAAAGGGCTTCAGCTACTAGCAAAGAAGCGGCTCCTTCCAGGTGTGACAGGTATACCTTTCAAAACCTGTATTGATTGTTTATCAGGGAAACAACATAGAATTTCATTTGTTAAATCTGTTTCTCATGTTAATAAAGTGCATGCATTAAATTTAGTTTATTCTGATGTTTGTGGTCCCATGAGGACAAAAACTTTGGGTGGGGCATTGTATTTTGTCACTTTTATAGATGATGCATCTAGGAGGGTTGGGTTTAGCTTTGAAATCCAAGGACAAGGTCTTTGGTGTGTTTTAAATTGTTTCATGCTATGGTCGAGAGAGAGACAAGTAGATCATTGAAGTGCATCCGCACTAACAATAGTGGTGAATACATCGGTGACTTTCATGAGTATTGCAAGTCCCTGGGTATACGGCATGAACAGACGATTCCCAAGACCCCCCAGCATAACGATGTGGCTGAACGAATGAATCGCACCATTGTAGAGAAAATCAAGTCAAACATTACTATATTCAGAGTTCTAAAATAAAATAAAATTTATCTTATGTAGAATGACATATGTGCATCCAACTACATTCCATGCTCCACTACTAATAGTAGTACCCTGCATCTTCAAAAAATTCGTAACCTGAAATGGTTAAAACATAATGAGTTAACAACTCAATAGGATCACATCAATCCCGAGTTGAAAGCCTCACAAATATTACCAAATTTAACATCGACATATTAATCAAAATAAGGCAAACCTTGGATGTAGAATCATAATTAATAATTTGACATTCATGAATATGAAATAAATAAATTGTTTAACATAGCTTTTCTAAAAAATACTAAGATTTAGAGTGGGCAAAACACTCATGTGTGCTGATCCTTTTAGGGGATGACCTACGACAGAGCACCGGTGTTGATCCTTTCAGGGTATGACCCTCGGCAGAGCACCGGTATAACCTTTTAGGGACAAAAGCCCAGGGCAGTGCACCCGTGTGTACTGATCCTTTTAGAGAATCACCCAGGGCAAAGCACCCGTGCCGATCCTTTTGGGAATGACCCTGGGCAGAGCACCCGTGTCGTGCTGATCCTTTTGGGAATGACCCTGGGCAGAGCACCCGTAAGAATCATTGCATATAAAAAAAATTGTTCACATAAGATGCATCTAACTTATAAGGAAATATGACAGATATAATGTTTATGTTCACATAATGAATATTCATTATCACCACTAGATAATATTAAATGGAAAAAAAATATATTTGCATTAGTTCAGTCAAATAAAAAAAATATATATCTCAATGTCTAGATTATATAAGGCAATTACTTATGAATATTTCAATGGGAAATGATCACCTACCTGATATGAAAATATATATTTGATGTAGGTCCGATTTCTACGTAAAATAGTTTTGGGCTCTTGCTAGATTCCAACTCAGAGAGTCGTATGATATAATTAGCCACTAAGGTTGATATTGACACGATATTTGATTCCCTCCAATGGTAGACTGTTGTCTAGTAAGGATTTGAGGGCTTCAATTCTTCCAACTGATGGAGATCAATACTGGGAAGCTTGGTGTAATAAAAGATCAAAGTTCTCAATGTGTTTTGCTGGTGGGTTTTAGAAAATTGGGTCTTAGCTTTCTGCAGTTGGTAAAGACAATTAAACGAAGGAGAAAGCGAGGAGATTGGAGCTTTTTTATTAGCTCTCTAAGGTAGGGAGGTGTTGGAGAGTTGTGGAGCGTTGAATGAGGGAAGAATAACAACCACAATTCAAGGAGAGAGCATTACACGAATTGCCTAGTGCAGAGACATGTACGACATTACCGCTAAAGCTAAAACGGAAAGTTCCTGTAATAGTTATGGAATTCCGAGCTGGTGAGATGAGGCAGGGTCCACTGATGCATCAGATGTAAAAATCTACAACGTCCATTGGTTTTATAGCAACAAGATAAGACATGAAGTTTAAAATCAGTTTGATCGAAGTTTAAGGTGGGCTACACCAGAGGTTTCTGGGCGAGAAATATCAACGGCTAAGGTTATACAGAGGTGTCGTTCCAATGAACGGTTTACATTAAGAAGTGGGTCCCACCATCATGATGGCATGGATGGTCAAATGGGTTCATGTGCACAACTGAACCGTAGAGAACAAGGAAGGGGAGAGAGAGAGAGAGAGAGAGAGAGAGAGAGAGAGAGAGAGAGAGAGTCGTAGAGGAGAGGGGCTGGTTTGTGGGTGACGTGCGTCAGCATGTCACTTGCTTTGTTTTTTTTTTTTTAGAGTGGGCCCCACAAAAATGAGAGTGGGCCCTACTACATTTTATATCTTGGGCAATAACATTAGGCTACGTCCAGGCAATGGACCAGAGATTTTGGTATACTGAAGGCATTTTAGTATACTAAAGGCCCATAGAGGGGCTCAAACAAGGCTTGATACATCTTCACCTAATCTGGGCTGAGCCGTAGTCCGTTTATTTGGTGGGCCTAAAAATGGGAGGGATCTCTAGCAAAAAAGTCAAAAAATAAACCCAAGTCTGACAAATAGCGGCCTCCGACTGGGAGCCAGACTGGCCAGCCTAGGGCTGAAAGTTGGGCGGGTTCAACCCGACCGACCTGTGACCGACCCAAGATTGGGTTGGGCTCGAGCAAGATATATCGGGTCCGATCTCAAGCTTGGGCTATACAAACACCAACTCGATAAAACTTGGGTTGGGCTCGGGTTGAGCTCTCGGGTTGCCCGACTCAACTCGAACCCGATCAATATATAAGTTATAAATTATAATTGAGTGTGGATCATTTGTGTCGAAGACACACTAGCGATGTCGGGTCTCTTGTCCATATCATTTCCAAGGACTCAAGTTAACAAAATATGCCAGATTTCTCTCTCCCAAATAGATTGGGTGCTATGCTACATGACCTTTAAAGGAGTAGTTATCCTATATTGAGCTTGTTTTTTTAAAGAAAAAAAATGAAGTTCTTTATGATGAATAATCACATATATAATTAATAAAATTATAGATACAAAAAATAAGTCCTATATTGAAATATAATAAACTAATGTAATAACAAAAATATTAGCAGGTATACACCCGACCAACCAGATCAACCCGACCGAGCCCACTTGGGTTGGGCTTGGGATGAGAATTCCCAACCCGAGGTTAGGTTGGGTTGGGTTAGGGTTAAGGTATAGGAAGCTTGGGTTGGGTTAGGGTTGAGCACCAACCCGCCCGACTTTCAGCCCTAGGCTAGCCCAACCCATTCATAATCCTAGCCAGGGTAAGGAACCAACCATTCCGGGTGAAAGGTGAGCTGGACCCAAGCTAAATCGGCCCTCCTTGAAATTGTTCTTAATTGAGCCCAGGCCATGTTCATCTATATATTGGGCTTGAAAATAAGATTTAAGTCTGGTCCGTCTATTTATGGGCCCGAAAATAATACCACGCCATTCCACAAGCTTAAAGAAGAGCATGGTGGTCTGATAGTCAATCCCATGGTCTTTTTGGCTCTGCTATGCAAGCATAAAAGAAAGAGAAAACAGCCTAGTGCTTCTCAACTACTGTTTAAGCCAAGAATCTCAAATCAACTTGGAATATTCATTGATGGGCCCTAAAGTTTGGTGGTCCACTAACCAAAACCCTGGATTAATCATTGCCTTTTAGTTCTGTCACTTGGTTGGGCTCGCCCATTGGAGTTTTGGGACTAGCTCACTTTGGGTCAGCTTGGGCTGGCGTATGGGTCTAGATAAAGGAGTGCTGGTTCGGGGCCTAAAATACAAAAGCCTTTATATTAAGTGGTCCATGCCAACCTTTATCTGGATTCTCTAAGTCCATCTATGCAAGCACAACCTATTTAGGTTTCCAGGGGCATTTTCATCGACGCGGATTGCCTGGGAAAGGCTTTGGCAGTAACTTCCCGTGACAGGAAGCTAGTGGGACCCACCGAGATGTTTTTTGAGAAATCCAACTCATCCATTCGTTTTTCCAGATCACGTTAGGACATGAGCCAAAAAACAAGGCAGATCCAAAACGCAAGTGGGTCGCACGAAAGGAAACAGAGAGGATTGAACATCCACCGTTGAAACATTCGTGGGGCCACAAAAGTTTTGGATCAGGATAATATTTTTGTTTTATTTGTTCATCCCAGTAGTAATGAAGTTTTAACTGGTATAGATGGCATATAAACATCACGGCAGACCCAGGGAAGTTTCAACTGTCAGCATTTCCCTACCCACTTTTTCCTGTTGTATGGGCCACTTGAGTTTTGAATATGCCTCATTTTTTGGTCCATGCGTAAAATGATCTGAAAAAACGAATGGACAGGGTTGATTTCTCACAAACATCACGGTGGGCCCCACCTACCTTCCAGTCACGCGAAGTTCCTGCAAAAGGCTTTCACATGCAATACAGACCTCACGTGCTTCGCTCAACTCCGCCTGTTGAAGTTATATGCTCTCATTGGAGGTCCCAGTGTAAGATAAAAAAGAAGGTCTGACATCAAACTTCAGCCACAAGTACTTTCAATGGAATTGGCCTGATTTTGGGGTCGGGCACACCAAATGAATAACCCATATCTTGTATGAAATAGGTTAGCAGGCTAAACCCAAATCACTCTTGGGTCTTTAGGATTTGAGCCTTGCCCGAAATATCATCTGGGTCTATTAACAACCCTAACTACCCTACATAGACAGTTAAAATTGAAATAGAGAATCAGTCCAAAAGGCAGCAGACAAGGTAGGAATACAAAGACCCTATAAAATAACCATCTTATTACATCATAACCTACATACACATAACTAAGAATCAAAGCTTGGAAGCATATGGTGCTTATTACATCCCCTCCATAAGACTGCATTTTCTTGTAACAAATATCATAGAATTCTTGTACAACAAAAAATCAGCCTTAAAAACCAATTCCATGACGAATTTCACAATCAAACCAGAACACGATAATGGAGAAGAGTAACATTAAACTTGCCAACTGCATTCAATCCAGCAGAGTATGCTGTCTCTAAGATGGCATAGCCCCTAGCAAACCAGAACACGCCCGTCCCGGACACCACAGACACCTCTCTTTGCTTCAAAGTCCACCTCTCCACGCCTTGGATCTCTAATGTGCTACCATTGTATTTCTTATTGGTAAAGATGATTGAGAATCATAGGTGGATATCCGTCCCATCCAACGCAGAGTTTGCATATATGCCTTGTGCTCGCCCTACTTGCTCTGAATCCCTTTCGATACCTTCCATCACCATTGTCATCAATAACTGTTATGGTGCCGAAGTCCAATGCAGTTGCATTCTTGCACATGGCAACAGGCACAGCTGTCGGCTTTGCGCCCGTCAGCTGATCATGCATGTAGAACACCATCTTTCTCCTTGGTGACCCGATGTTTGGCATTGGAGAGGCCCACCAAAGCTACAAGCAATAGTAAGGCGAACGTGGTTGATCGTATGAAGGTGCCTATGACCATGATGGCGGAGATGAATTAGAAGTGCTCTAGGACGAAGTGCTCAAGTTGGATTGCATGTATCACAAGGCCTCAATTTATAAAGATAAGAAAGTTACCATTGTGATTTTGAATACTTGGAGAAGATTAGTTAATGGATTAAAGAACCAACCACTCCATATTTTACCCAACCATAAGCTCAGGCAAGTGGTAACTCGTTTTCTATGCCGTGGCCCACAAAATAATCGGATGGATTGATTTTTGGGTTCTCTAATTATTTATTCTGTATGAATCGATATTATTACATTCTAATTCCTTCCTGATACCTCCCAAGAAAAATTAAATCCCGAATTGGATCAAATTGATGGTTTGGTGTGAGCTATCCATGCGGTTATGCACTCTCTAATTATATGGTGGGGTTCATCCCTTAAAGAGGTGGATTCATACATAACAGGTGGGCCCTAATACATAGTTCAACACTTCTTAAGAAACTAAATTAAAGGCACTTTGGATCTCTCCCAAAAAACTAATTTTGAGAGATGTGTTTTGAAGGCAAAATAACTAGATAGCGTTTGGCTCTCGTCAAGCAATGTGGGGCTCACATAGTGTGTGTATGAAATCTGTTGCGCAGCACGCCAACGACGCAGTGAGCCTAGATCCAATCTCAGGCCTCACCCACAAACGATAAACAGGAAGAAATATAAACTAGAAATGAATAAAAGCATTCAAACAAACCACGAGACAAGATATACGTGGAAAAACTCCAAACTAAGGTAAAAAAAATCACGGATGCAAAATTCCACTATGAAGAGAAACGAAGATTATAAGGCAATATACTAACCTCTCCCTTGGAAGTACAGAGAAAATCCCTTGCCCACACCTTAGAAATATTTTTCAATATTCACCTTAACCCTAGAATAGCCCTAGAGACCCCAATTTATAGTTTTGGCAACTTCCCTTTCACATCCCAGTTGCGAAAGGACTTGCGACACGAAATTCGCGAAACTCCTTTTGCATCCCAGTTGCGAAAAGACTTGCGACACGAAATCCGTGAAACTCCTTTCGCATCCTAGTTGCGAAAGGACTTGCGACACGAAATCTGCGCAACCTCGACTGGTCGTGGGCGGCCTCAAATGTGGCTCCACTTCTCAACAATCTCCCACTTGGAGACACATCGCCATAAACCTTTGTCTTCTTCATCCGGAGTGCACCACCTCCCCGTCTTCAAGCCTGAAGACCAATCAAAGCTGAACAGAGCTTCAGCTTCTCCCTTGTGACCGCCTTGGTCAGCATATCCGCAGGATTCTCACTTGTATGAATCTTCTCCAGAGCAATTGATCCATCTTCCAGTAACAAACGTATGAAGTGATATCTGATGGTAATATGCTTGGTCCTTAAATGAAAGGTTGAATTCTTAGTCAAGTGTATTGCACTCTGACTGTCACTGTACAGCTTGCAATCTGCTTGCTTCTTACCCAACTCTTCCATAAAACCTTGCATCCACACCATCTCTTTGCATGCTTCTGTAGTCGCAACATATTCTGCTTCTATCGTACTGATAGATACTATCTTTTGTAACTGAGAGACCCAACTAACCGCAACACTACCTAGAGTAAAAACATAACCTGTAGTGCTTCTTCTACTGTCGATATCTCCTACCAAATCTGAATCCACGTAGCCTTGTAACTTGATTTCCGATCCACCATAACACAGACCTACGTCCTTAGTACCTACCAAGTACCTAAGGATCCACTTCACAGCTTCCCAATGTTCCTTCCCGGGGTTGTTCATGAACCCGCTAACAACTCCTGCTGCTTGAGCAATGTCTAGCCTCGTGCTCACCATAGCATACATGAGACTCCCAATAGCTGGCGCGTATGGAACTTTAGCCATGTAGTCCTATTCCTCCTGCGTCTTTGCACCTTGCTCCTTAGATAACTTGAAGTGGTTGGCTAATGGAGTGTTAACCGACTTAGCACCTCCCATATTGAATCAATCAAGTACCTTGGCTATGTACTCTGCCTGTGACAAAACTAATTTCTTGTTTTCCCTATCACGCTTTATCCTCATGCCTAGGATTTGTTTTGTAGCTTTTAAATCCTTCATGCGAAATTCTCTAGACAATTGCCTTTTGAGATCTGAGATGTCCTTCGTGCTTGAACCGGCCACAAGCATATCATCAACGTACAGAAGAAGGATGATGTAAGACATATCAAACTTCTTCAAGTAACAATAGTGGTCTGCATAACATCTCCTAAAACCATTTCCTGATATGAAACTATCGAACTTCTTGTACCACTGCCTCGGGGCCTGCTTCAGGCCATATAGACTCTTCTTCAGTCTGCACACCTTGTTCTCATTGCCTGGTGCCACGTATCCTGTCGGCTTATGCATATATATTTCTTCTTCAAGGTCCCCATGAAGAAAGGCTATCTTAACATCTAGCTGTTCTAAATGTAAGTCCTCTGAAGCCACTATACTCAAGACCATGCGAATCGTAGACATTTTCACTACCGGTGAAAATATTTCAGTGAAATCGATACCTGCCTTTTGTTGAAACCCTTTCACAACCAATCTGGCCTTGTACCGTTTCGAACCATCGTGCTCCTCCTTCAGTCTGTAAACTCACTTGTTATGAAGAGCTTTCTTACCCTTGGGTAGAGTGACTAGCTCCCATGTATGATTAGACTCAAGAGAGTCCATCTCATCATCCATGGCCTGCTCCCACTTAACCCGTATATCTGACTGTAACGCCTCTTTCAAAACACTCTGCTCACCATTATCTGTCAGTAGTAGATAATGTAAGGAGGGTGAGTATCGGACCGTGGGTCTCCTCTCCCAAGTAGACCTCCTCACAATCGATGTATGTGGCTCTGCCTCATCCTGTGACGCTGTAACACCCATGTCCAGTAACTCTTCCAACTCTACGAATTATTTTTTCTCGGCCTTATTTTCCTGCACACTGTCCTTATGCATCACTTTTTCATTGAAGACTACGTCCTTGCTTCTGATGATTTTTCTCTTTTCTATATCCTAGAACCTGTAGCCAAAATCATGCTACCCGTAGCCTATAAACGTGCACCTCCTGGACTTCGCATCCAGCTTGTTTCTGTGCTCTGCATCAATGTGAACATATGAAGTACAACCGAACACTTTGAGATGTGCAAGGTTCACTTCCTTCCCAGTCCACGCTTCTTCTGGTAGCCCACCATCCAATGGTGCTGAGGGACTTCTATTGATGAGATATGCGACAATATTCACAACATCTGCCCAAAAGGTCTTGGACAACCCTGCATGTAACCTCATGCTCCTGGCGTGCTAAAGGATGGTCCTGTTAATGCGCTCAGCCACACCATTCTGTTGTGGTGTCCCTAGAATCATTTTCTGATGTTTGATTCCATTTGTTGCACAATACTCCTCAAACCTCTTATCACAATACTCTCCCCCATTGTCAGATCTGAGACACTTTACTGTTTTACCTGTCTCATTTTCTACCATAACTTTCCACTTCTTAAATACATCAAATACATCAGATTTATGTTTTAAGAAGTAGACCCACAGTTTTCTACTAGCATCATCAATAAAGGTAACAAAATAACGTGAGCCACCAAGAGATAATACCTGTGCCGGTCCCCACACATCAGTGTGTACAAGCTCCAACAGATGTGTCTTTGGAGTGCGTCCCGTCTTCTTGAAGCTTACCCTCTTCTGCTTGCCATACACGCAGTCCTCGTAGAATTCAAGTCAATAGACTTCAGCCCTGGTAGCTTCCCTTTTAACAATAGCACTTTCATCCCTTTTTCACTCATATGTCCCAGCCTCTGATGCCATAACTGCCCATTCACTCCAGTTGATGCGACTGCGAGTGACTATACGATCCTGAAGTCACGTACAAAGTACCTTCCTTTTTGCCTCGAGATATTACCAAGGCACCTTTTGTGATCTTCCAGGAGTCACTGGTGAATGTCGTCACAATAACCGGTAGCCAACTGTCCCACTGAGATTAGATTACGTTTCAAACTTGGTACATGTCTGACATCCTTCAATTTCAAGACCATTCCGTCTTTCTGATTTACATGAACATCCCCCTTTCTAACAATATTGCACGGCTCATCATCACCCAGGTAGACTCTCCCAAAGTCACCTAACACATAATCACGCAGAACTTCCTTACACGAAGTGGCATGAAACGAAGCACCTGAGTCTATAACCTAAGACTCATTCCTCGCATCAAGAGACAAGATTAACGCCTCTGTGTCGCTCTCCTCAGACAAATTCACTGAATCTTTCCCGCCTTGAGAGCTTCCTTCTTGTTTCTTGAGCGCCCTGCAATCACGTTTCATGTGTCCCTTCTTGCCGCAATATCAACACTCGTCTTTGTCTTTCGGTCCCTTGGACTTCTTCCTCGACTTGGAACGCCCGTGTTTATTGCCTCCTTTGTTTAGCGATCTTCCTCTTCCTTCAACGTTTAGAACATTCCCTGAGTCCCCTGAAACTCCTGATGCCTTCCTTCTAGATTCTTCGCTGAGAATTAGACCGGCCACATCATCAAATTTCAACTTTGTCGACCCTGAAGAATTGCTCACAGCAATCACCAAACCATCTCAACTGTCTGGCAAACTGGATAAGATCAATAATGCCCTGACCTCATCTTCAAAAGCAATGCCAACGGATTCCAACTGGCTCGTGACTATATTGAACTCGTTTAGATGTTCTGCCACGCTCCCACCATCTGACATCTTCATGTTGAATAGTTGTTTCATAAGATAAACCTTGTTGGATGCTGAGGGCTTTTCATACATGGTGGTTAGGGTTTCCATTAATTCTTTTGTCGTTTTTACTTTGTGTATATTGAAGGCGACGCTCTTAAACAAAGAGAGTTGGATCGTTCCTAAAGCCTTCCTATCCAGTAAAAACCAATCATCATCGGTCATCTTTTCTGGTTTCTTCTCTTTTCCTCCTAGAGGAATATAGAGGTCCTTCTATACAGATAATCCTCCATCTGCATCTTCCAGAAGGCAAAGTTTGAACCATCAAACTTCTCAATTCTAGTTTTCCATCTTCCGCTATCGCTCCCAATAGAACTAAACCAATAGCTTTGATACCAGTTGTTGCGCAGCACGCCAACAACGCAGTGAGTGAACCTAGATCCAATCTCAGGCCTACCCACAAACGATAACAAGGAAGAAATATAAACTAGAAAAAGAATAAAGCATTCAAATAAACCACAAGACAAGATATACGTGGAAAAAACCCCAAACTAGGGTAAAAAACCATGGATGCAAAATTCCACTATGAAGAGAAACGAATATACAAGGCAATATACTAACCTCTCCCTGGAAGTACAGAGAAAAATTCCTTGCCCACACCTTAGAAATATTTCTCAATATTCACCTTAACCCTATAATAGCCCTAGGGACCCCAATTTATAGTTTTAGCAACTTCTCTTTCGCATCCCAGTTGCGAAAGGACTTGCGATACGAAATCCATGAAACTCCTTTCCCATCCTAGTTGCGAAAGGACTTGCGACCGAAATCCGCGCAACCTCGATTGGTCGTGGGCGGCCTCAGATGTGGCTCCACTTCTCAACAAAATCTAACCCATCCAATAAGTCTACCCCACCATGATGATCAAACAACTCAAAAATCAATCTGATCCTATCATAAGGTGGGCAACACATTACATGGGAGAATTTTAGATTGTGTATTGTTTCCAATATTGGTCCCATCAAATGACTGAACAGGATTGATTTTTGAATCATCCAATCATCATAGTGAGTTTCACCTGTTAAACAAATCAATTTCATATTGAATGCGAACATATTGCCCACATGAAAATGGACTTCCGATCTTCGACGCTGCATTATTTTAGTCAAAGATGATCTACTGAGGTTTATCAAGCAACGCTCACCCCGTAAAGGATTGCCATCTGCCCCACTTATCTCATGATCTAGATTTGTAATCTAATATCTGTATGTTAATCTCACTGGTAGTTAATCATAGCCGTTCATCAAAAATAAAGTGAGTTAGACATTACTCTTAACCATTGTTTCTAAGTGAGTTTGTATGAATTACGACATTTCCAATGACTATGTTTTACATATGAACCACCTACAGTTGAAAGTTTTTAAATGAATGGTCTAGACCATTAAATATGGGGTAGAGAGTGTGAGCATATGAATTGAACACCCTAATTTTGTAAAAGCTCTAGTAATTTAGTGGGTTAAGATGACTTGGTTTTTAAGTTATCTTAGCATATAGGATATGTTTCCTATGCTACAATAACTTAATATGCATGAGTTTAACGCATAACTCTCTACAATATTATTTTCTACTTAGAATGCTGGTGAAGGTTCTACTTAAACCTACTAAATTGGCACTTTGAATAGGGTTCATCTATATGGCACTTTGAATAATGCCATGCACAGGCAAAGGCTCGCCTGTGTGGATTAAGTGGGTCTTGGGGCGAAGGTGTACTACTTACGACCCTGTGTGGCGCCCATACTATGTGTAAATCATAGTTTAAACTGAACACACGTTGACATTATGTTCAAGTGAGTCGGATTGGGGTTTGAATCTTTAGACTCTCATTTTTATATTTTGTTGAGAAAGTAATCTCCCAATGTGAGTGACTCAGGTTTTAAGTCCTATTGAGTTGTGTCGGCACAACCTTGTCATTGAGTTAGTAGTTCAAGTGCATGCCGAGTTTCCTAGTGACTCTACTTGAAATCTCACTGGGTTGAGTTGACTCAGGAGAGTTTTGAATCGAGTCACGAGTTTGGGAGATATGGTGTGAATAGGCATAGGGACCCCCCAGATGGTGAACCTACCTGTCACACCCAATACTTGGTGAAACGACTTCTAATGGAGAAGCCAAGGCAGCAAAACACCAAGAAAGTTGAGGCTTTGCTTAAGGTTCTCAGTGGTTGTTTTTTATTTATTATTTTTTATTTTTTATTTGTATGCTTAATGATTATTTAAAAGCTCAGGAAAAAGAAAACACATCAATGATCTAATATAAGAAAGCTAGGAAACCTTAAGATATGGACTACTTACCTAGAAGCCTTGTCTTTTGTTCTTTTCATTTTTCACGTTTTCTCTTTTTTTATTTTATTGAACAAATATGATGTTAACCCCTTGTGATTTATTTATTTTATTATTATTATTATTATTATTTTTTACATAGACCCACCTGAACACACCGTAGTGGGATTTCGCCACCTATGGGAACTCAACCCAAGACCTCAAGTTGAAACTCCAAATAATCTACCACCGAGGTGAGGACCCAAACTCCCTTCGTCAAACCAGCTTATTTTATATGTATTATGAGTAAATGAGATCCAATTATTTACAAGGGTTATTGGCTATGAAAGTTGAACGTGCTAAAAATTAAATGACAATTATGTGGGCCACGGGCTATACCATGTCAGTTTAGAAGGCTATTGGAACGACTAGGTGTACTAATTAATTCAATAAATGGATTGGATCCCATTGTGCATTAATATGAAGATCTAGGACCTATTCACATACCTTAATGGTAGGAATTTTGTTGTACATGGATTGACGAGGACGAATATTAATTCAAAACACATACCTCTTGATTATTTGCATCTTCTACCTTTTTAGATATTATGAAAAACACCTACACTCAATCAAAGCAAGTAACGCAAAACTACAAAAGAAAATGTTTGAACCAAAATTCAAAAAGTAAAGGAAAAAATAAGAGACAAAAAGCACAGACTTATGTGGTTCAACAATATGCCTGCATCTATGGGACAATAACAAAGAGTTATTTTCTTCACAAAAATAAGAGAATAAAAATACAAGAGGTACCTGTCTCCCACTATTCTTGTATATAAAACCTCTTATACCAAGGAATACCTCAGAAAAATGATATACCTGTCTATACCAATGGTCCCCCTTATATAGACCACAAAAAAGAGCATATGACAAAGCTAACTACAATTAAGCTTCATATGTGTGAAAGAGTGAGAGAGACATGTGTTGTAAAGATAAATGTCTCTCATCAAGAGACAACAACTCTCTACCACCTCAGCAATCTCTCACTTGAAGATTAGTTTCTCTAATAGCATAAAAACGATTCCAACAATAAATGCTCAGGCATTAACAATTTAGGTAACAACAAGCCCAAAAAAAATTCTCTATTAAACAAACTTTTTCCTTCCAATAAGCTTCATCAGCATATCCACTATGTTATTTTCGATGTGAATATTTGTAGACAGATTTGCCACTCTTTCGTTATGTTGCGAACAAAATGATACTAAACATCAATGTGCATAATTTGATAATGAAATATTAAATTCTTAACCTAGTGTAATGCACTTTGACTATCAAATTAAACTATCACAACTTTCTTCTTGAATTTTAATTCTCATAATAATATTTTCAAATAATTACATTGTTTATATGCTTGTGTAGCTGACATATACTCTGCTCCTATAGTAGATAAGTATACCACTAAGTACACTTTTGATATCCAACTAACTGTAGTGCCATTAACTAAAGAAAAAATATAATATTTAGTAGATATTTGTTTATCACGATCTCTTGTATAATCTACATCCATGAACCTAACCAATTCTAAATTTTGACCATTATAACAAATATCCAACTCAAAAGTATCCTTCAAGTAATGAAACATACACTTCGCAACAGTCTAATTATCTCGCATTAGTTTCACTATGTATTTACTAGCTGCTCCCACTACTTGTGTAACATCTAATTTAGTGCATACCTTAGTAAACATAAGGCTTCTTACCACCAGTAAATATAGTACTTGAGATATATGTCTTCTCTACTTCTGTATTAGGACAGTGATATGAAGATAATTTACAACTAGTAGAAAATTAAATACTAACTGAATTAAAATTTTGCATATTGAAGCGGGATAAAACTCTTTTGACATAACTCTTTGAAGTTATGCAGACTTTATTATTCTTCATGTTTCTAAATACAATCATTGCAAAAATCTTATTAATGGCACCAAATCATTTATATCAAATATTCATTAGCCAAATAAGCTTTTAATACTACAATAGCTAGTACCTATAACTAACATGTTATTCACATATAAAAACAAGATAACGAAACCATCATTACCATAGCTATGAACATAAATATAATGGTTTACTTCATGTCTTTGAAATTTGAAGCTCATAATGAAACAATCAAACATCTTATACGTACTTTGATAGCTACTTTAAATTATAAAGTCACATGTTCAGTTAATAAATAAAATTCTCCTTACTTTCTTCAATAAAACATCCAATTAAGTTATAAAAATTTATTCATCAAGATTTCTGTGTAAAAAAACAGCTTTTACATTCAACTGCTCAAGCTCTAAGTAAAACACAAATACTCCGCATAGTATGAATAGTACGCAATTTAACAACCAGAAAGAAAATTTTATTAAAGTCCTTAACCGATTTTGAGCATACCCTTTTATAACTATTCATGCTTTATATCTTTTAAAATGCTCATTGGTATTTTTCTTAAGCTTCTAAACACATTTACAATCAATAGCATTCCACCCTTTGAATAATTCAATTAATTTTCAAGTCTTTTTTCTTTTTTTTTAATGCAAAGCTTATATCTCCTCCTTCATGAATATTTTTTACTAGCTAGCATCCATATATTCACATGTCTCTTAGCATGAATAAGGCTCACATTATTCAGTAATGCAAACAAAACCATGACATAATTTTTTAGTCGAACATAAAATTTTATAGCTCTCTTCAATGAACCTTAATCACTTTGAGTTTCAACACTAGAAATTTCATCTGCATACTATTTACTAGCTAGCTTCATGTTCAACAATTTTATTAATTTATTAATCTTCTAAATTAACTGTTAAACTGATTTTGAACATCGTTTGAATATTTTAATTGATTTATCTCTTAACTTTAAGCTTGATAGTTCCCTATCTTTCTATATTAAATCTTCATTAAAAAGCTCATCTCAGCTAATATTAACTTGTGTACAGTATATTCCTATAATCTATACCCCTTTATTTAATCTACATAACCCAAATAAAAAATAAAAAAATTGGACTTCACATAAAGCCTAATCCTTTGCTATTTGAGAATTTATACATATCCGTCACAATTACAAGTACGAAGGAATGAATAATTAATAGATTTTTTTAAAGCAAACTAATCTTAGGAAAATGATTCACCAAGCAATAAATTGTATTCATGGCTTCCACGCAAAAGCATTTCTTGACCCTAGTCAAATTCAGCATGCTCCTAACATCATCCATAAGTGTACGATGTATACATTCAACAACTCCATATTGTGGAGCATCAGATATCGTGCAATGCCTCTTAATGCCATGCTTGTTACAAAAAAAAAAAAAAAAAAAAAAAAAAAAAAAAAAAAAAAAAAAAAAAAAAAAAAAAAAAATCTTCAGTTATTTCAAGGTATACCTTTTCTATTGACAATTCTTAAACAATTAATCTTCGCTCTCATTTAGTTTTTAACAAATGCTTTAAACTTGTTTAAACAAGAAAAAGCATAATTTAAACATAATGAAATAAGTAAAAGTATCATTTAAATTTAATGAAATAAGTAAAAATATTATTCTTCTTTTCTAACATGTAAATACGTAACTTCCTAGTGAGAATTCCTGGCATGCTTCATCGCATTAAAATTAAAATGGTACAACAACAAAATACACAAAATAATCATCAAGCAATGCATATGCATAAATTAAATGAATGTATCGATGTCATGTATATTCGTAAATGTATAAATGCATAAAGTGGAATATCATCCACTAATTTGAGTTGGATGATCGTCAAGTCACATCTATGCTACACCCAGATCCATAGCTTAAGTGGTTGTAACACCCTGAAAATTGGGGGTCATGCATACGCTCGACTCCAAAGTTCCCGAGTATCACTTATAACCAATTTTACTGTTTTGTGTTTAATCATGTTTGATGCACAGCATGAAATTACTTGAAACATGAATCATAAACACAACTAGTCTACTAAGATAGAAGTAGCTAAGTATATATATATATATATATATATATATATATATATTATATATATATATACATGTCCAGAAATATCAGTGGGTCAAACAAGGCGTTGCCTAGCAAAAATATAAAAGAATGATAAGTCTAAAAGAATATTGCGCTGAGTCCACCACTCAACGATCCAAAATAGGCTGCTAAATCTATGGTGAACCGCCCATCAGCTGGAAGTAGGACAACTCATCCTCCTCATCAATGTCAGCACCGCTCAGCTCCTCGAACTCAGTGTCACCTGCAGCTACTAAAGAGTTTGGTTGGTGTTTTAGAACACCGTCCCAGAGTAGGAGTGAGTGATCAACTCAGTGGGTGCTATTAGTCTTAAGTTACACAAACATCAATTATATTATGAATTTAATGAAAGACATAATCACAGATCTCTAACTAGTCTTATTAATGCATATACATGTATTATGATATGATGTATGCCCTCACAACAACACTCCCTCAAGCGACACCGTCTCACGATTGCATATGACCAACACTCCCTCATTGCGACCTCAACTGCCGAGTCGCCAACCTAGCTAGTGCGATGCAATCGTGGTCATGTTAGCCGTGTTCTTAATTAGTCCCGTTCAACCAGCAGATTGGAAAAACTAGTACACCCCACGATATCAATGCCCTCAACTGGTTGCGAGGCCAAGGCCCCCCAATGTGTGAGGCCAGGACCCCGCGATCCTTGATCCCATCGGGTTCCCCATCCCCGATTCGACAACATGGGGAGTGCTGAGAATTGGGATCGATGGCGGTCACTACGGGGAGGCTCGTTACCCCAGCGTAGGCCGACAACTCAGACACAGTGCCCCATTCCACCATGCCCGGCTCTCGAGACGGTGGATCAGTTTTCAACGGTTATTAATGGGCTTCAATGGGCGAAGGGTACTCCAGGTTCCAATCAGGCGTGAGCAGACATGGTTAGTCAGTACGTGGACTAGACCATGCGAGTCCAGGGGAGTACGTGATGGATGACATCGGGTACAAGCGACCCATGTAGTCCAACTACTGTCGCCATTTGCATCCGCCCAAATCCGTCGGTCTAGCCTCGGAAAGTCCTACCAATGGGACCACCTCTCACCTCAGTTTCCTGACTAACCTAGGGGTTTGAGAGTAATCAACGATACTTCAACAATTCAGAATTTAACATCTAACACAAGTGATGTCCTGCATTCATACTTCAAAACATGAAAATTCAAATTTTTTTTATACGTGCAAATACTAACCATATTACGAGATAAACGCGCATGTATGTTGTGTGGGTTAGCGAGGAGATCAAGAGTTATAAATCATTCATAGCACAAACATACAACAAGGAATGCTAGCATAACATACATTGAGGACTTGTGCAAGCACACATATACAATAAGGATTAATGTAACATACAAGCTATAAGGGATCATCACACGAGAATTAAGCAACAAATGAACATGCATTCACCAATTACATTGAGGAACAACACATACCATAATCAATCCATGTTGATTGAGCGGATCTAAAATGTAAGGTTTTGCTTAGGTTTTCTCTAGAATCTTCAAATACATCATCCAATCATAATCATTAGATCCATACTAAAATTGGTGTTAGGCCAACAAAGAATAATAGTCCGCACCTATAGATCATTGAGATCTTAGAAAACGACCTAGGAGTGTGGAATTTTTTTGGGATAGATTAGTCGGAATCCCTAAGGCAAAGCATTTGCATGTTAGAATTTCATGCAAATCTCCTCTCAACACAAGGGTTTCAAAAAAAAAAGAGATAAGGGATTACCTACACAATCAGCGGGAGTGGTTCTTGCATTATGGTGAAGGGTTTTCTTGAAGAAGAGGTAGGGAGGTGCAAGATTGAACTCCTTTGGGCCCCACCTTGAACTACGGTCCACCTTCTCTCCCTTATTCTCTCACACCTATCTCTCCCTCTCTTCTCTCTTTACTCTCTCTTTTTTCTTTGCTTGTTGTAGAAATGGTGGGAGCATGAGAGAAGCGCATTAGGGTTTTATTCCCTAGGTTTGGGCCAATTGGCCTTAAGTTTCAACAATTTCCCTCAATGGCCCTCTAGGACCCCCTTTTGACTTTGGGGCGGCCCTATCACTCCTTTAGCCACCAAATTTAGTGTGTAGGTGTATCATGGCCCGATGAGGGGCTGTGTAAAATTTGAAGACAAACAGACGTGAGATTTTAATCATACGGTTCCGATCTTTAAGTGGCCCTACAGGGTCCATTCTGGTTGTGGGGCGGTTCTGATGGCCCCCTAGTTATGAAACTTATAGGATAGGTACTCCATGGCCCGATGAAGGGCCGTGCAAAATTTGAAGGCAAACGGACTCGGGGTTTTATCGTACGGGTCCAGTTTGCGATCAATAGTCACCGTTTCACGATCGGGTTCCAAATTTTGTGGACGGGCGTAGAAAAATACTTTAGGCCTTCACCGTAAATGTAGAAGAGATCCAACGGTTGCAAAGCCTGATATCTCAGTTTTATTTAAAAGTGTTAGATTTCAATTCTAGCTTTTGAGTCAAGGCTGGGGTGAGTTGCATTTGGCAAGTGCCGTTCGGACGGCTTCGATAATTAATTTCTAGGTGTCTACTAAGTCCGTGGTCCGTGATGGACCACAAGCCCAGTGAGATATACGGTTTTCCCAATTTTTAGATTTTTCTGACCTTTCTTGACCGTTGCACGGCCTGAACAAGTTGTTGTTAAGTACAAACAGGCTATCTGCCTTGACGGCCCGCACTTAACTCAGACCCAACAGACTGATCCACCTTAATGGGATAATCCTAGGTTAATTTATTTGTGGTACCCCACCTACTAGTGGTTGAAAGTGAAAGGTCCTGCGGCAAATCCTACGTGGACGCCTCAGGACACTGTTCTGGTTGGACAGGACGTTACAGTCGTAGACTAAGTGAAAGATACCTCGTTTTAACACTGAGGTCTTGGTATCGATTCCCTGAGGGGGGTGGCTAACAGTGAAGTGTGAACTAACAGTGGGTGTACTAACAAGCTAACAAAAAAAAAAGTCACATCTATGCTTGGCAAGCTTTTACCAATTTAGTAGGAATGGGCAAGGCCCGCATTTACCACTTGGGTAGACTTCCACCAGTATGGTAGGCATCGGTAAAGCCCACATCTGGTAACGATTCTACGAGGACACCATCCAGGAAAGTCTCTAAGGAATTCAAGCACGTATTATGTATGTAAGTGATGAATGCTCGATTGTAGTAATGTAGTTGTAAACAGTCGATCGTATACATAAAAATGATATTTCAACTTAAAGACAACATAAGTTATATGTTGAGTGATGAAATTGTAACGCCCCGAAAATTGGGGGTCGTGTATATACTTGACTCCCAAGTTCCCGGTGTCACTTATAACCGATTTTACTATAATTTACGTTTAATCAAATGTAAAGGCGCAACGTGGAATTACTTGGAACATGAAGCACAACCACAACTAATCTGTTGAAATGAAAGAAGTCAAATACATATACAAATCCAAAAGAACATAAGTGGGTCGCACAAGGCGTGCCCAACAAATCACAAAAAGAATGATATATCCAAAAAAATAAAGTTGAGTCCACTACTCAGTGATCCAGAATCCCGTCTACTGAGTTGATGAAGACCCGCTCATCAACTGGAAATAGGATAGCTCGTCCTCCTCGACCAAGCTCATGCCGCCATGCCCCTCATACTCAGTGTCACCTGCAACTACTGAAGAGTCTGGTTGGTGTTTTAAAACACCATCCCAGAGTGGGAGTGAGTGATCAACTCAGTGGGTGCGATTAGTCTTAAGTTACAATAGGCATCAATTATACTATGGATTTAATGAAAAGCAGTCATTCATAAACACTTATCTAATCTTATTAATGCGTATGTATGATAGATGATATGATGCATGCCCTCATTACAACTCTCCCTCGAGCGACTCCGTCTGACGATCGCGTATGTCAACACTCCCTCAGAGCGACCTCGACTGCTGAGTCGCCAACCTAGCTAATGCAATGTAATGATAATGTTAACCGGGTTCTTAGTTAAGTCCATTTAACAAGCAGATTGGGGAATCTGATATACCCCACGTATCAAATGTCATAAACTGGTTGCGAGGTCAAGACCCCCCAACGTGTGAGGCCAAGACCCCATGATCCGTGATCCCGTCGGGTTCCTCATCCCCGACTTCAAGCACATGGAGAGTGCTAAGAACTAAGATCGCTCGCGGTCACTACGGGGAGGCGCGTCACCCCGGCGTAGGCCGACAGCTCGGACACAGTGTCCCATTCCACCATGCCCGAGTCACGAGACTGTGGATCGATATTCAATTCGTTAACAATGGACTACAACGGTGATAGGGTGTTCCAGATTTCATACATATATGAGCAAAAATGGTTAACAAACAAGGTTGGTCAGCCAATAGACTAAACCGCATGAGTTCAGGCAAATACGTGATGGTCGACATCGAGTACGAGCGACCCATGTAGTCTAACTACTATCGCCCACACGCACTCGCCCAAATCCGTGGGTTTAGCCTCAAGACGGTCCTACCCACGGGACCGCCTTAACTCTCCTTATTTTCCTGACCAACCCTAGGGTTTGGATGGTGGTCCATGACATGTCAACAGACAGGGTTATCAACTAGCATAATCATCATCATGTTCTCATACACCTCAACATACATGTTCAAATTCTCCTAGTAAGCAAGCTAACACAATTTATGAGCAAGGGTGCATGTGTGTTGTGTGTGTTGGTGAGGAAGTTGCTCACTTCCTACAACTCATGGAAACAAATTACGCAAGAATTAATGAGGCACGCACGTTATAGGGCATCATCATATGAGCAATCAAACAAGACATCAACAAGCGATCATCAAATTTGCACCAAGTCATGTGAGAAGCAAGAATAACATCATGTGAGAAAATCAAATAAAACATACAATTCCATACCGCTCTAAATAAACATAAATTACTAGGTTTTCTCTATATTCTCTAAATGCATCAACTAAACAATCAAAATCATTAAACTCATAATGAAATTGGTGCTAGGCCACCTAAGAGTAATAGTCCACACCTATAGATCGTTAGAGACTTGGAAAACGACTTAGGAATGAGGGCTTTGAGGTCGATCTGTCGGAATTCCTAAAGCAAGCCCTTACATGTTAGAAATCCAAGCCAATCCATTCTCAACACATGGGTTTCAAGAAAAATGGATGAGAGATTTACCTAGACAACCAACGGAAGCGTTCTAGAGCTTGTTCGGGAAATCGGGGCATTTCTGGAATGAATTAGGTATTGAGATTTCTTGTGGGCAATGATTAGGGTTTGGATTAACTATATTCAGAGCGTGGCCTATTTATAACTAGTGAAAGTGGATATTTAGTTGTGATTACTTTAAATCGTCGGTTTTAGGCTAAAAGAGTAACGGGGTTGCTCTGATGGGTCCCTGGTCACGAAATTTATAGGACAAGTGCTCCATGGCCTGATGAGAGGCCATGCAAAGTTTGGGAATAAACGGATGAGTGAATGTAGGGTTTGATCATACGGTTCTTATCTTTAAATGGCCCCGTGGGGTCCATTCCGGTGATTGGAGTGGTTCTAGTGGCCCTCTGGCCCTGAAACTTATAGGGTAGGTGATCCATGACCCGATGAAGGGCCATGCAAAATTTGGGAACGATCGGATACGAGGTTTGATCTTACGGGTCCGATTTGCGATCAATGGTCACCGTGCCACAATCGGGTCCCAGATTTTGTGGACGGGCGTAGAAAAATATATTAGACCTTCACCGTAAATTTAGAAGAAATTCGACGGCTGGAAAGCCTGGTATCTCGATTTTATTTGCAAGTGCCAGATTCCAATTCTGGCATTGTTGGGGTGCATTTGGCAAGTGTCAGATTCTAATTCTGAGTGTCCACTAGGTCCGCGGTCCGCGATGGACCACAAGCCCAGTGAGATCTTTAGTTTCCTAAATTTTTAGATTTTTCTGACACTCCTCGGTCGCTGGGTGGTCCACACGGGCTGTCGTTAAGTGTAAACAGGCCATCTGGCTTGGCAGCCAGCACTAGGTCCTATCATGACCCGTCTGGTCTACCCAATTGGACTAATCCTAGATTAATTTTACTTGCGGTACCTCACCACGAGTAGTTTAAACGAATGGTCCTGCAGCAAATTCTACGTGGATGCCACATGACACTGTGCTGGTTGGAAGAGACGTTACAATCGCCCGTGTATAAACTAGCATTGAGTGTCAATGGTCAGTAAGTGATAATATAAGTTAATTACATAAAAATAATAATAATAAGGATTTTTTTGAAAATCCAAAACAGTAAAAATCCATGATGTTACAGAAATCAACACTAAATAATTCCAACCAAAATGAATAAGTCATGAATTTAACAACATTAAATCAAGTAGTTTCTCCTTAACCGAAAGGAGCCAACAATATAACAAACATCATATTTAGATGTAACAGATACATCAAAACCATTTTAATTCTAATGGAAAGGAAATATAAATCTATAACTCGGTAATGATGATACCGATATAATAATCAAATTAGAATAAACTAGAAATCTATAAAACAACCATATAATAGAAATCATATTGTTGATCATAGTAATTCATATGGTGGGGCCTACCTTTAATTGATCAAAGTGGCTAACCACCATCTAGTGTTTTCTAAATTATCTAAAATGCATGTTCTATGTTGATTCGTAAATATAATTAATTCATCAATCCAAATTTCCCAAGTTCAGAATTAAACGGATATGTTTAATTGTCTGTTCATCGAATTGAAAACACTGTCAATCGGATCGATGCACTATTGATAGAATCGACTTGAATCAATTGTTTGTTGATTGAATTGACACAAATGGAAATTCAAACTAATAGTCAATAGGTAAAATTCAACTTTGTTGATTAAATTGACTCGAATCGGCAATCGAATTGACAGACTACAGATTCCACCAATTTTTTACTACCCAAATCAAAAAAAAAAAAAAATTGGAGATTTTCATTAATTTTATTTTTAGAGTCCAATTATCTGTTGGATAGATTTGGACCAATCATTGGCATTCTCTTGATAAATTATGAGAGAGTGGTTCATTGATCAACTGATCCGAACTACCTATGGTCCATATCAATCAACACTACATGATTTGATAATAATTAATGTTTGATTAATGTGGCCTACTAAATGGTTAAATCGATCCAATATTTTGGATATCATTGTAGTTCGATCCTTAAAATCAGATAGACTATATAAATTAGATCGGATCTCACACATCCGATGATTCGACAAAATATTCCATACATGATTTATATAGAATGACCCTCTGATCGGTGTGGTCCATTTGATGATTAGATCAACCTGAATTCCAGTTTCTGACATGTTTTGACCTTAAAAATCAGATGATCGGTATGGATCTAATCCCACACATCAAGATAGCCCTACACGATTCTCTGTGCGAAATTACAAAGCACTTGCATTGAGGATCATGTCTTTTTATTGGATATTCCGAACTTATCAATACAATGAACACAAGATTAATCTGAACAGTTCATTGTATAAATTTAATTAAAATAATCAGAATTACCAAAAGTAAAAAGAAGAATAATTGAATTATTATCGATCAATATGGTCCTCCAGATGATCGAATTAATCTGATCTTTTTTATCCTTGCATATTTCAATTTTATTTTTTTATTTTTTTTTAAGGATAGATCATATAAATTATATCATCCATATGGCAAGAACTAATTTAGATATTTCTACTCATTATATAGAGGCACACAATGACTTATGACCAATCTAATTTGTACATCGCATGGATCTTGTCAAATTTACTTGAATATTTCTACTCATTATATAAAGACACACAATGATGTATGACTAATCTAATTTGTACATCGCATGGATCTTGTCAAATTTACTTGAATATTTCTACTCATTATATAAAGGCACACAACGACTTATGACTAATCTAATTTGTACATCCTGTGGATCTTGTCAAATTTACTTGAATATTTCTACTCATTATATAAAGACACACAATGACGTATGACTAATCTAATTTGTACATCGCGTGGATCTTGTCAAATTTACTTGAATATTTCTACTCATTATATAAAGGCACACAATGACTTATGACTAATCTAATTTGTACACCCCGTGGATCTAGTCAAATTTACTTGAATTACATTGATCATGAAATACCATAATAAAACAGGACTCCAAGACTAAGGCAGATCCAAAACTCAGGTGGCAGAAGTTTTGTATCAGTAGGGATTGAACACGTAAAGCAGTAGGGATTGAATGCGTGACAGTGGCAGAAGTTTTGTATCAGTAAGATATTTGTTCCTACAGCTTATCTGAGTGGTAATAATTCTATGAACGGTTTTGATGGCAAATAAACATTATAGTCATCCCCGTAAACCTTTCAACGGTGGACATTGCTGTTCCCACAGTTTTGTTGGTGTGGCCGACATGAGTTTTAGATTTGCCTGATTTTTATAATCCTATCATATTGTGGTCTTTCAAAACAGATGAACGGAGTGGAATTGTCGCAGACATCTCTTTGGAAAACGGATTGGCTACTCCCCCACCTGCAAATGGCTGATGGTCGGTGGTCTGTGGCCCAGTATGATTTATTTGTTTCATCCATGCCGGCCATCTATTTTTTTAGATCATGTTATGATATGAGATAAAAAAATTAGATATATCCAAATCTCAAGTCGACCACATTACAGGAAACAGTGTTGAATGAACGCCAACCATTAAAAACTTTTTGGGGCCATAAAAGTTTTGGATCAAGATAATATTTGTTTTTTCCCTTCATCTGGACCTGTATGACCTAATCAACAGATTAGATGTCAAATAAACAGTACAGTGGGCCTTAGGAGGATTTGAATGGTGGATATCCAATCACTCTTGTTTTCGTGTGGTGTGGTCCACCTGAGATTTATATCCCTCTCGTTTTTGTTTTTAAGCCTAAAATGGTCTGTAAAAATGGATGAACGGAATGGATGAAACACATACATCATGGTGGGTCCCAAAGAGCACCGACCACCAGGCTGGTGGTAGGAGTAGCCAATCCGTTTCCATCTCTTTGGACCCTACAGCCCCAGGCACACAGATATCTCTGTGCCCGGGATCACCCCACAATCCGCTCCTTCCACGGTGACCATTGATGTAGTGGCCCCTAAAGTTGCCAGTCCACAACCCGAAACTCTGGATCAGTGAGTGCCTAGCCAAAAAAAAAAAAAAAGTTAAAATTGAAACTGAATTATTCAAAAAATGCCAGGGTTGACTTCATGGGCTATATGAAAATAACAAAAACAAGACAATCTTATTAAAATTCGGATTACATAACCAAGAGCGAAACTTTGAAGAAATATTAATCAGTTGTAGCATCCAAACCAAGAATCACAAATTCACCAAAAGAGATGAATTTAAGTTTTCAATTATAAAAATCTAATTCCATTCAATAATGACGAAGTGTCACGTTCCACTTGATAACTGCATTGAATCCAGAAAAGTAGGCCGTCTCTAAGACAGCATATCCCCTGACGAACCGGAACATGCCTGTCCCGGACACCACCGACACCTCCCTTTCCTTCAATGTGTACCGATCAGCACCTTGGATTTCTAGCGTACTCCCGTTGTACTTCTCATTCGTAAAGACAATCGAAAACACAAGGTGGAAATCTCTACCGTCCAACGCCGAGTTCACATATGTTCCCTGTGCTCGCCCAACTTGCGTCGAGTTCCTCTCAATGCCTTCTGTCACAGCATCATCTATAACCATTATGGTGCCGAAGTCCACGACAGTAGAATTCTTGAGTCCGGCAACAGGAACTGCTGTCACGTTTGGACCTGTTACCCAATCTTGTAAGTAGAATACCATGTTCGTCTCCATCGGGGCTGACTCTTTGGCATCAGAGCAGCCCACCATTACAATAAGAAATAGAACGGCGGGGAACATGGCCAATCGTAAGAAGATGACCGGACCCATGAATGGTTGAGATGAATTGGCAATGGTCTAGAATTTTGAGGGTGTGTATTGTTGCATTCACGGTGCCTCTATTTATAAAGGAAAGGAAATCAGGTTGGGGGATTTTCGATCATTGTTGAAAGATTAATTTATGGATTGAAGAAACCACCTAAACAATATTTTTATAAAGGAAACGAAATCAGGTTGGGGGATTTTCGATCATTGTTGAAAGATTAATTTATTTATTGAAGAAACCACCTAAACAATATTTTTATAATATTAACAATAGTTGTCATGTTATGTGTCTTATTGTCATCCCGTGGATCTTGTCAAATTTACTTGAATATTTCTAATCATTATATAAAGGCACACAACGACTTATGACTAATCTAATTCGTACATCCCGTGGATCTTGTCAAATTTACTTGAATATTTCTACTCATTATATAAGGACACACAATAACGTATGACTAATCTAATTTGTACATCGCATGGATCTTGTCAAATTTACTTGAATATTTCTACTCATTATATAAAGGCACACAACGACTTTTGACTAATCTAATTTGTACATCCCGTGGATCTAGTCAAATTTACTAGAATTACATTGATCATGAAATACCATAATAAAACAGGACTCCAAGACTAAGGCAGATCCAAAACTCAGGTGGCAGAAGTTTTGTATCAGTAGGGATTGAACGCGTAAAGCAGTAGGGATTGAACGCGTGACAATGGCAGAAGTTTTGTATCAGTAAGATATTTGTTCCTACAGTTTATCTAAGTGGTAATAATTCTATGAACGGTTTTGATGGCAAATAAACATTATAGTTATCCTCGTAAACCTTTCAACGGTGGACATTGCTGTTCCCACAGTTTTGTTGGTGTGGCTGACACGAGTTTTAGATTTGCCTGATTTTTATAATCCTATCATATTGTGGTCTTTCAAAACAGATGAACGGAGTGGAATTGTCGCAGACATCTCTTTGGAAAACGGATTGGCTACTCCCCCACCTGCAAATGGCTGATGGTCGGTGCTCGGTGGGCCCCACTATGATTTATTTGTTTCATCCATGCCATCCATTTATTTTTGTAGATCATGTTATGATATGAGATAAAAAAAATTTAGGTATATCCAAATCTCAAGTCGACCATATTACAGGAAACAGTGTTGAATGAACGCCAACCATTAAAAACTTTTTGGGGCCATAAAAGTTTTGGATCAAGATAATATTTGTTTTTTCCCTTCATCTGGACCTGTATGACCTAATCAACAGATTAGATGTCAAATAAACAGTACAACGGGCCGTAGGAGGATTTGAATGGTGGATATCCAATCACTATTGTTTTCGTGTGGTGTGGTCCACCTGAGATTTATATCCCTCTCGTTTTTGTTTTCAAGCCTAAAATGGTCTGTAAAAATGGATGAACGGAATGGATGAAACACATATTTATGAATTGAAGAAACCACCTAAACAATATTTTTATAAAGGAAAGGATATCAGGTTGGGGGATTTTCGATCATTGTTGAAAGATTAATTTATGGATTGAAGAAACCACCAAAACAATATTTTTATAAAGGAAACGAAATCAGGTTGGGGGATTTTGGATCATTATTGAAAGATTAATTTATGGAATGAAGAAACCACCTAAACAATATTTTTATAATATTAATAATAGTTGTCGTTATGTGTCTTATTGCCATGTTACCGGTCTCTTTACTACAAAATGAAAGGATATCCATTGGTAATATAGCCTAAAGCCCATAATAGTGTGATCTGTTCCATTCACTTCGTCGGCAAGCTCACCGTGGATTCAAAAAGTTCTAACTTGGGCAATGTTCACTCCTAACAAACATCACAATGAACCTTGATACTTTCAAAAGCGAGTGCCATTGTCACCATTATTTTCTATTATGTGGCCCACGTGAGCTCTGGATCAGGCAGATATTTGGGGCCTAGCCCTAAAATGACACGACAAAAAGGATGGGCAGTATGGATTATACACATACATCAACGCGGGCCCTGTGAGACCCTAAAAAAGGTAGCTTATGTAAACATCACGTAACTTCTTCAACAAGGGCATTTTGGTCTGAAAAATTTTCTAAAACTCACCAAAAGGCCACCGTGGGAATATTTGAGAGGTTGAATCTTTTAATAAATTTGACCGTACAACGATGCCAATATGGTCAAAATCCTTTTATATTATCTCAAGAATTAGTAAACGGCGGCCTATTTTCCAAATGCCGGGGCTCACATTTTTGGGGCTATGCCTAAAATGAGCTTGGAAAAAAGGATGGACGGCACCGATATAAAACACGTACGTCAAGTTGGGCCCACAGTCACGGCCTCACCGAAGTCGGTGTTTCCCGGGCGTCACCGAATCGCCTTGCTGGCCGTTGGGTCTAAGAATTGAAACCGCACAGCGCTAAAAGTCAAACTAGTAGATACCTTATTACCGGATAATTGATACCCACACTCAAGAATTTGTACACGCGGCATTTATCTTAATCAATATGAACCGTTCAAATCACTATGCCGGCATTGTGAACGTTATTAAATAGAAATACTAATGATTTGGAAGGTACCAAAGTCTGATAAGTGGATGTGTCTATTTGTTGAGACTGAACAATCTAATCTTGTTAGGTCAACTGTAAATTATATATCCTCCTTTGGTTGCTTATATTTGGAATACATTGAATTTCAAATCCTAAATACATTAGAAGCCAATGCATTTGGAATTCTCAATTATATTTGTAATTACATCGCATTGGATTTCAAAGTTTATATTTAACACCATCTATTCTAAAAGCACCTATATTTGTAAAAGCTTGAATTGGATTAACTAATTAATTTATAATATTTCAAAATTGTATACATGTGTAACATTATAAACAGTTATTATAATAAGTCTATCAAAACATATATTTTGGGTAAACTTGAGGTAATTTCAGGCCTTAGTTGGGCCACAAAAGTGAGCCCACAAACTTGCAAACGCCTACTTTTCAATAGGTTCAATAAGTTCTAGCTCAAAAACAATTACGTAGGGTCGGTGATGTGTACTTGAAATCTTAAACAATCATGTTGGGGCAATTAATGACTTACAGTTGAAATCTATTTTTAATATTAGATGGGTCATCCAACTTTACACCTAGGGTCAAAAGTTCAAGTTGATATGTGATTTTGGTGGGCCTCACCAAACGAAATAGTTGAGAGAGGAACCCCCACTCCTAATTTTTGCAAGGTCCAACTTGATATATATGTTGTATAGGGTATTGTTCAAAATTTTGGTATCGTGTCATATATCACAACCTTGGGATACAGATATGTATTAGTTATCGCATGGGATATATTAATTTTAGTAAGTTATTTATCCAACTTATTGAGAAACATGAGGAAATATTGGAAAAATGGTTGAATTTTTAAATGAAACTTTACATATTATTAAAAAAGACCTTAATACACACTTTTAAATCGTTTCCAATATTCAAAATATCGGTATCGCGTTATGTATCACATTCTTGGAATACAGATACGTATTAGTTATTGCACGGGATATATCGTTTGTAACAAGTAATTTATCATACTTTTTGGAAAACAGTGAGAAATTTGTTGAATTTTTCAACGAAACTTCATTGATTATTATAAAAGACTTTAATACTCACTTTTAAATCATAACGTCTTAAAAAATAAGTGCATATAATAGGTTTTATTTGTATAGGGTCCTAAGTTATGCGTTGTCTGATTGAATTAATATTGAATGTATAACATTTAAAGTGTATATAATGATCATTTCATCAAACACTCCTAAATACTTCAAAATTAGTCTCAATTTACAACTAGTTGAAGGAAAACTTTGAAAAAAAAATTAATATTTTAATAATTTTTAATTAAAAATAATTTTTTATTTTTCAAAAATTGACAATGACTTAATAAATCAGTAGATTAGCTCCATACATGCTTGATTTCATGTTTGAAGTGTAACATTGCAAGCAATTTGGGAGAATTGAAAATTTTTCAAATTTTCTCCAAACTCGACAACCTACACTTAAATTTCAAAATTAGAATATATATGACGATCATTTTATCAAATACTTATAAATACTTTGAAGTTTGTCTCAATCGACAGTTGGTTAAAAAAAAAAAAAAAAACAAACATGAAGAACTTTTGGATATCGAAATCAAAGCTCCAACTCCATGAACTTTTTATGCAAAACATGAAGAACCAAGAGATTTGTAATCATTTGACACTAATTTAATAAAATTTCAACAAAAAAAATGGATCGAAAATTGAAAATACTTACCAGATCAAATATATGGGATATATCGACACTACTTATGCGTTTCGCATCATATAGGTATACAAGATATATCGGCCGATGCCATCGATATTTAAAACATTGTGTATACCTACACCATACATAAGTTTTTCAAGCTCATTTTAGGTCATAGTACTAAAAATTAAGCAAATTCAAATCTCAAATGGACCACATTACCAAAAATAGTTGTGATTGAACACCCACATTAAAGACCCATTGCAATGCACGGTTTGGTATCCAACCTGTTGATAAGGTCACACAAATCTAAATGATGGAAAAACAAAAATATCAACTTGATTTAGAACTTTTGTGGACCCCGAGAAGTCTTTAATGGCGGGCTTTCAATCCCTATTGTGTGGTCCACTTGAGATTTGGACGTACTTAATTTTGTGGACCATAACTTAAAATGAGTTGGAAATTTTGATGGATGGCATGAATATACAACACCTACTTCAAGGTGGGTCCAACGGCCATGTAAACACTAATAACATATTACAAATCAGCTACCATTCGCAATTGAGATGTTTGTGGGGGGAGGGGATTAGGTGCAGCCCTTATCATAGACCCACCTTGATGGATATAGTAAATATCGTCCATCCATTTAGCCATATCATTTTAGGGCATGAGCCAAAAAATGAAGCAGATCCAAATCTCAAGTGTACTATATATACCACAAGAAATAGTGGTGATTGACCATTAAAAATTCTATATGGGTCACAAAAGTTTTCAATCAAGCTGAAATTTGTTTTCTCCCTTAATCCAGGTTTGCGTGACCGTATGGACAAGTTGGATGGAAAATCAACATTAAGACAATATTATAGTGGGCCTTAGGAAGTTTTTAGTTGTGGGATGTTTACCCACTACTTTTTCCTATGGTATGGTCTACCAGAGATTTGGTTATGCTTCATTTTTTGGTTCATTACCTAAAATGATGTGAAAAAACGGATGGATGAAGTGAATATAGAATACATACATCAAGGTGGGCCCCAGACTGCACATAATCCACTCCAGTTTGTGTGACTTTGGTGAAGTGCAACAAACTCACCCTTAAAAAAAATGAAAAAAATGTCTAAAATAACTTGTCCACCGTTGGATTTAGGCCATAGTGACATGTACATGAAATTCTTTGTCATCCAACATTATGCTAAGGGCTAAAAAATCAGGTTGAACTATAATTTAGGTGAACCACACCAAAAGTAACAATTAGAAGAGAAACATCCACTTTTGATTTTTACAAGGCCCACCTTGATGATTATGTGAAATCCAATCCAATCATTAGATGCTTAGTAAAATTTTAGGCTTTCATCCCATAAATCAGACTTTTGTGTAATTGAGGTGGACCATTTGAAGGAAAATAGTTTGGAGATCCGGATCCCCAATATGTGGTCCACTTGAGAATGGATCTGCATGCCTCAAACCGAACATTATCTGGCAGGACGCAATCTGCTTCCATCTACTAGTTTTGACTCTCAACCGTGTATGGGCTCATTATTTTAGGCCTAATGGCCAGTCTAGCCATCTTCGCACGTGCGCACATCACCACATGTACAGTTCAGTGATATAGGCTATCTAAATCTCGGACTAGGTACTACCCCACCTGTCTCGAGCTCAGAACTGGCCGGGCTGTAAGGGGCTTACCATGATGCATGCATGGGTTTATCAACACTGTCCATCCGTTTTTTGATATCATTTTAGGATATAATCTTCCATTATTGATTTAGGTAGACCACACGATTGGAATCATTGTACAGGGTAACGAGGGATATAAATCTCAGGTATACCACGTCACAGGAAAACAATAGTATTGGATATCCACCATTAAAATCCTCCTAAAGCCCACTGTACTGTTTATTTGACATAAAATCTGTTGATTAGGTCACACAGACCCAGATGAAGGGAAAAAACAAAGATCAGCTTGATCCAAAACTTTTATGGCCGCCAAAAAGTTTTTAATGGTAAACGTTCATTCAACACTGTTTCCTCTAATGTGGTCCACTTGAGATTGGGATATACCTCATTTTATGTTTCATACATAAAATGATCTAGAAAAATAGATGGACGGCATGGATGAAACATATACATCGTGGTGGGGCCCACAGAGCACCGACCATCAGCCATTGGCTGGTGGAAGGGGAGTAGCCAATCCGTTTCCAAAGATGATGGATGCATTCCTCCAATCTAGGAGATTAACAGTCCAGATCACGAAACAATGGGTCCCACTAGTACAAACTGAAAACCTATACAGCATCCTCATATTAAGGATCCTCTAATTCCTTCACTTCACTTGTATAACTCACCAGCAGCGATGCAAAGAGGAACATTGAGAGAAAGAATAGCATCTAGGAAGGGGTACCAAAAGTACCAGAGATCGATTCCCATGCCAAGCTCGCCATGCTTGGTGCAGCAAAGAACAAGAAGAAAACAAGCCGTAGTTTCACCGGAAGCCGGTCACTCCCCGAGAATCTCTGATAGAGCGTTACAAACAGCACAAGATAATGAATAATGCCGATAGAGAAAATACACATCGCACTCTCTTTCCACCCCATCTGGGCTGCTGCCCTGGCCCCCACCAAGTTCCCAATCACTGATATATGGCTCGTGGGATTCGCCACCATTGATAAGAACGTCTTGCCCTTGGTGAACCACTGACCGTAGATCTTCACATTTAAAGCTAGTATTGGGACCATGAAGACCCACCAAAGCACGACGTAGTATGTAGATTTTGGATGGATGAATGGTGAGGATTGAAGGAGGAGGATCCATGAAATAGATGGAGCGAAAAGGTAGTTCACTCTGATATGATCCAAGAACTCAGCTTTCACCATATGAAAGTGGAAGAAGCATCTTGGTATGTAGAGTAGAAAGAGGGAGAGGAGAATGAAGAGAGAAACAGACCAAAAGATGATGAAAGCCGATGATGGAAGTTTGCTGATGAGGCGATGGATGGCGTGCATGTCATCGGACGGTTCTCTGAGTGTCTTCCATAGCAAAGCCTGGCTGCAAAGAGAGAGGCTTATACGGAAGTGACCTGCATCAATTCTCATCAAGATGGATGATTCTGATCGAATCATGTGGGCCATAGT